>OY982952.1:2440704-3654807 GCA_963890685.1 Plagodis pulveraria | reverse complement strand
GCAGCCTCAGCATCCAATCTTAGGTACTGGTTCTGGCGGTGGATACCCGAAAAGGAATTCCCCAGCGGTTTCGCGGCTGGTAGTCTCTTGGAGTAAAATATCTTGAAACTGTACTGCCTTATTATATTATGCCATATTATTTAATGGGGGAGGTGCTACCGGAATTATTTTATGTGATTGTGACCGAACAAGCACTAGGCCTGCTTGATGCTAAGCGGACTAACCTCTGCCTATAACAGATGCATTTATCAAGTGTTCAATTGCACTGCGTCCGTCACACTGACACATACAGTTGTTAAGTCTCATGTGCCTGTTTACTGGTTCTCAAGGACTGCTACCAGAACACACTGTTAGTTGCTTGGCGACAGATTTACAACTTGAGGGTGGTAGCTAGCCAGGCGAGCATTTGCAAAATGCCCTTCCACCATGGTGGCTCTAAAAATCAATCGATCTACCTCACATCAATATTATTTGGTAGTGCCCCGGCCCATTGAGTTGTAGCTACAGCGTGACACTAGGAAGTTTAAATCTTATCTACATTTTGTATTGTTGTCATTTAATTAAAATAATAATTGCTTTACCTAATTAACATGAATTCGAATCAAGACGATTTAAAAGAAAAACATAATGATCAATCTAGTACAAAAATACTACTTATCCTAAGAACACAGATTATATACAAGTCACTAAACTAAGGGTCACAAGCCATCTTTCTTCATCTCCTGCCTAATTAACACGTTAAATAAAAGATCTCCTTAAAGTGTATCACCCGCATGGGGCGTGATGATTACCATTGTCATCGACTATTAGCTGTTTGACGATTAAATAAATGGTATGCCTGCTGTGCTGTTGGTGTACGATTTCGTGGGAATTGAATAAATTAGGTGTAATTATTATTGTGACGTCACATCTTTTCTGTGGAAATAAATAAGATGCTGTAAGTAGAGCACATTCAGAAGTATTATATCAACTCAAAAAAACAAAATATATGTTGTTAAAAATTTATGTTTCCGTAACAATCTCAGATTAATCGTACGTAATTTCTTGATCACATAAAAAAAATTAAAGTCATTTTATTTTATTTTAGAAGCAATCATTTGATCGCTGTCTCACATAAAATACCTCACCGAAAACAATAACGTAGTCAACGCTGGAACATTGTTGCCTAGAAGAGGCATAAATCACTCTGAATTAAAAAAATCTTTGATTATATATATTTTTTTTGTAATAGTGACGGAACAAACTTGTAGCCCACCTGATGTTAAGCAGACTTACTTCTGCCTATAACAGATGCATTTCGTCACAAGCGGCGAACTGCATTGCGCCCGTCACTCTGAGACATACAGTTGTTAAGTCTCATGTGTCTGTAATTTTACTGACTCCCAAGGACTACTGCTGGCCCACACTGTTAGGTGCTTGGCGAAATATTTTTTACTTGAGGGTGATAGCTAGCCTGGCGAGCATTCGCAAAATGCTCTTCAACCATGCGGTGAAGCGTAAGTCGGCGGTGGGGATTGAACCATGGACCTGCGGCGCGGCAATCCATAGCTAATACCGCTCGGCCATCATTGCTTCGACAAGTACCTATTGTAAAGCGCTTCGTCTGCTACATATTTTCAAATATGTGAGATTAATTATACGGTACTGTCAGAATACAAAATTCTAAGACGGCACTAGAGAACATCGAGTTTATCATAAATATTTGCTTTTCTTAAAAATGCACATATTATTTTTGAATGCATATTCCGTCTGCTTGAAGACAAACGATAGAATATGTCCCTGTCTCGTTATTTAGTATACATAGTTCGATAAGCATCTAAACTGATCTAGGTAGGTATGTTATGATATGACGGTTTGTAAGCTACAGAGTACTATCATAGTAAAAACAGGAAATTAGTTTGACTGGAAGCCCTTATGCGATTTTAATGCCAACTCTAGTCTGGATACATAGGTTGTCCATATCTCAAATCTTTGTAATATGTATAGATATATTACAAAAAAAATAGCAGCTACCTACAAATTTGACTTTTATGATTGTTAATAATTTTAATGTCTTTAAATAAATCAATGTACTCTGGAAACGCTAAATATTTACCATAGTTAAGGCGAGGTTGTACCTACTTAAGACATTTTTTAAAATCTGTAACTCGAATAGAATTGAAAATTTAGAATATATAAAATCATTTATATAAAGTTGAACATACTCTCCAGGAACGTACAAAGTCAAAAACGTGATTATGAACAATTTCTTCGATAAAAAAAAATGTCAAACATGACACCATATCGCTACTTAAATCAGGTAGAACTAAAAGATACTATCATGAAACTATGTGGAAGTTTTACCAATGGATAGAGCTTGTTATTTATAAGTAACGTTTGAAGGCACATTTTCAAATTAAGCTATAGTTTTTTAACAAGAATAAATAAACTACAAATCTAAAGATTCAAGCTCTCGCGCACGTCATTCAGTACCCGCCTAGGCGTCATCGTGTCGTTGTCTCCAGCAAAATTCTCTCCGGCGATTGCGGGCTAGAAATATTTATAAACAGAATTATTATTAGCAGAATGGTGACACTGCATCATTTATGGTTATCCGCTGGCGTGAATCTTCCATCAGGCGAGTGTCTTGTACGTCATTTCAAACCATGCCAAATAAAAAAAATACTTTCTCGATGGCATTGTTTTCACGCGCCACAGTATAAAAAGTACAGCTTGGTCACGCCCCAATTACTAACTGTGGGTGTCGTAAGAGGCAACTAAGGGAAAATACCGGAAAGTGAGCAGCAGTGCCCTCTAAGAAGCTACCTCCCTCCAGTAAAATATATGTCGCCAAGCACTTAACGGTATGTGCCGCTATGAGTCCTCCAGAACCAGTAATTTTGCATGGTGGTAGGGTATTTTGCGAATGCCCGTCTGGCTAGCTACTACCCTCAAGTAGAAAATCTGTCGCCAAGCACTTAAAGGTATGTGCCGCTATGAGTCCCCTAGAACTAGTAATTTGGCATGGTGGTAGGGCATTTTGTAAATACCCGCCTGGCTTGCTACCACTATGTGTCAAGTAGAAAATCTGTCGCCAAGCACTTAACGCTATGTGCCGCTATGTATCCTTGAGAACTAGCAGTTTTGCATGGTGGTAGGGCAATTTGCGATTACCAGCCTGGCTAGCTACCTCCCTCCAAAAAAATCTGTCGCCAAGCACTTAACGGTATGTGCCGCTATGAGTCCTCCAGAACCAGTAATTTTGCATGGTGGTAGGGTATTTTGCGAATGCCCGCCTGGCTAGCTACTACCCTCAAGTGGAAAATCTGTTGCCAAGCACTTAACGCTATGTGCCGCTATGTATCCTTGAGAACCAGTAATTTTGCATGGTGGTAGGGCATTTTATAAATACCCGCCTGGCTTGCTACCACTATGTGTCAAGTAGAAAAACTGTCGCCAAGCACTTAACGGTATGTGCCGCTATGAGTCCTCTAGAACCAATAATTTTGCATGGTGGTAGGGCATTTTGCAAATACCCGCCTGGCTTCCTACCACTATGTGTCAAGTAGAAAATCTGTCGCCAAGCACTTAACGGTATGTGCCGCTATGAGTCCTCCAGAACCAATAATTTTGCATGGTGGTAGGGCAATTTGCGATTACCCGCCTGGCTAGCTACCACCCTCAAGTAGAAAATCTGTCGCCAAGCACTAAACGCTATGTGCCGCTATGTATCCTTGAGAACTAGTAGTTGTGCATGGTGGTAGGGCAATTTGCGATTACCCGCCTGGCTAGCTACCACCCTCAAGTAGAAAATCTGTCGCCAAGCACTTAACGCTATGTGCCGCTATGTATCCTTGAGAACTAGTAGTTGTGCATGGTGGTAGGGCAATTAGCGATTACCAGCCTGGCTAGCTACCTCCCTCAAGTAAAAAATCTGTCGCCAAGCACTTAACGGTATGTGCCGCTATGAGTCCTCTAGAACTAGTAATTTGCATGATGGTAGGGCATTTCGAGAAAACCCGCCTGGCTAGCTACCTCCCTCAAGTAAAAAATCTGTCGCCAAGCACTTAACGCTATGTGCCGCTATGTATCCTTGAGAACCAGTAATTTTGCATGGTGGTAGGGAATTTTGCAAATACCCGCCTGGCTTCCTACCACTACGTGTCCAGTAGAAAATCTGTCGACAAGCACTTAACGATATGTGCCGCTATGAGTCCTCCAGAACCAGTAATTTTGCATGGTGGTAGAGCAATTTGAGATTACTCGCCTGGCTAGCTACCTAACCCTCAAGTAGAAAATCTGTCGCCAAGCACTTAACGGTATGTGCCGCTATGTGTCCTCTAGATAGAACCAGTAATTTGGCATGGTGGTAGGGCATTTTGCGAATACCCGCCTGGCTAGCTACTACCCTCAAGTAGAAAATCTGTCGCCAAGCACTTAACGGTATGTATTTTATTAGTAATAGTTACAGGTTATCAACTGTGTTAGTTGCATTATAAGGGAATAGTCACAAGAATATAATAATTGAGTACTGGATTTAGTAGCAGATACCTAAAGTAGATCAACTGTTTTAGTTACACTATGAAGCTGATAGCGTGCGGCTGGGGACATCGACCTGACGAGCGCTGTGCATCTAAAGCGCAGCGCCGCGTAGTGTTCATAGCCTGCAACTCTCGCACGCTAAATTTGCCTACTGTGCAAGTACAAGACGCCCTTAACATTATGCGGTTTGTGCTGTTTCACCTAATATTTTGCTGACCTAGGCCCGAATCCCTCCCAAACCTACTAACTCGTATATAGTCAGCAGTTTCTTTCTCTATATAAACGATGGCTTCCAAAATTAAGTGGTCAGAATTATTGTGATAACTCCAGGAGTCTCCAGACTTAGTACTAGCATACACTTCAGGAGGAACCTGAGCTCAAATTAGTTTGCTGTATTACTAGCTTGTATTACTTTAATGAAAAAGAGGACTTAAACATCAAATCCTGACAACATTATACAAATCAATCGTTAAAGCCCAAAACAAATGAATTAACGACATATTGTTTTCATAAATTCGAAAAAAGAACACGTTTTTGGATATATGACGTTGACATTCGTAATGGGCTCGTGCGCACGCGCCGGGATCAAAAGAACCGGCGTTATGCGCGGGCGACGATATGGCGACAAATGCCATAGAGTATAACATTAAGGGGATAGAAGTGACTACACAGTTGGCTGGTAGAGGTAACTGCTTTTCAACAAGGACACTGATTGTATTGTTTTTAAAAATTACTTGCAATTAGAATTTTTAATCAGTACATCAGCAGTATATATAAACTTATTTTACTACATACAAAAATAACCAACTTGTATGTTTAAATTCCTAGACTAATCCAAAACTGTTGGTTGGGGAAAAATTATATGGCAATGAAAATGCAACAGAAATTTTGTTTCAATATTAAAATAAAATAATTATAGTTAGTTATAATAGACCTCATAGATTCAATTTTTTACATTATTATAGTTGGATAGTTGTTTTATTTCTATTTAACTAATTTAGTTACAACACTACAACTGTGTTGCATAAGAAAAAAAACATTGACAAAGAGACTAAAAAAAAAATTAAATTATTATTATCGTGTTAAATATAAAATTATATTAAAATCCTTATAACGTATAGTATATGCGATGCATCTCCATATTTATTTTATGTCATCAACCACTTTTTGAAAACATTTCACTAAATTTTAACTGATCTTAATATTTTCATTTACCTATAAATAATTTACATCGGTATTAAATAACTCTTAATTGTTTATTAAGACCAATATAAGATGATATTAGTAGAATATTGGATCATAATAATGACGTTTGAGAATTATAAATATTTCAAAGATCTGTCACATCTGTTCAATGCGTTTTATCTATTCTGCGTTTGACCACCGCAGTCGTGACACGTGACGGAAACGCGGTTGTCACTTCATTGAAATGTAGCCGCTTTGTGGAAACTGTTCATAATTGAATAGATGAACACTTTTAAAACTTAACACTTTTAAAACTTAACACTTGTTGAAAATTATGAATGTGATTTGCATACCAAAGTATTGTAGCTGCTGTTGACTGGGGATAAGATTGCATGGAGTTGGGTTATTTCGTAGGCAAATTAGTTTTTGTTTTATTCCATCCTTATTCTATACACATGAGTCGGTATTGTCTTCTCTACCAACACAAACGATAACACAGGAGTTTAAAAAATCGCTAACAACACCCATTACAAAGATATTGGGTTTTTTTTATATTCATGATAGGTTAACCTTTGACCACTATCTCACCTGATGGTAAGTGATGATGTGGTCGAAGATGTTGTTCAGGCTAACCTAGAAGTACTGGCTCTCAAGGATAGCTGCCGGAACACATCGTTAGGTGCTTGGCGACAGTTTTTCTACTTGAGGGTGGTAGCTAGCCAGGCGGGCATTCGCAAAATGCCCTACCACCATGCTATAACGACTGCCATCCTAAGACAACAACCGGGACCGACGGCTTAACGTGCCCTCCGAAGCACGGAAACGCTCAGTAGTAATGTCACTAGCGCTCACCCATCGAACTCCTGACCGCGCGCGACGTTGCTTAACTTTGCTGATCGGTTGAGAACAGCTAAGTAAACTTCACTACGAGCGCTTCGGATATTACCAACGAGAGCATTTATTATGAGAGTTTTTGTCAGGCAGGTAGCTGGCACCTGCACAACACTCTCATCAACAACAGGCTCAGGTTCAGACTCACATGCTGCACTGCTCTCGCCTCTGGGCGGGAGCTCCCCAACACCAGCTTCTTCCATTTGACCGCATTCAACGCAGAGCGACTCGAATCGTCGACGATCAAGTTCCCTCCAGTCGGCTCGACCCATTAACACTGCGTGGATCACTTTGCATCTTTTACCTCAGGTATCTATCTCAGGGAGCTCTGAGGAACTGTTCGATTTACTACCTGCAGCTCAATTTAGCCATTGGACGTCCCGACAAAGCATGATGTTTCATCAGTTTCATGTCGATGGAAGTCCACAACCTTGCGATTTTCACGGCATTTCCTTCCTCGCACTGCCACAATTTGTAACCAGTTGCATGGGAATATACTCCTATTCAAGAATAGGAGTATATTCCTTATTAGGAGTTTTAATAGGAGTATTTACTCCCATTCAAGAATAGGAGTATATTCCTTCCTCAAAGGCCGGCAACGCAACCTCTGGTGTTGCGGATGTTCGTGGGCGATGGTGATCACTTACCACCAGGTGAGCTGCTCGTTTGTTTGGCCGCCTATCCCATAAATACAACTATAATAGCTGAAGCAACCTACTAGCTAAAACTGAAGCAAAAACTTATTACAAATACACCTGTATGTAATATATTCTTGTGTTATCCTGTATGCCGTGATGGAAGATAACTATATTGTACTAACATATTGGTGGGAAGAGGGTGGGAAAAATATTTAAGTAAACGTTCATAGTAAGACTTGAATACATTTTAGTTTTGAAGTGCTGTGTGGTCTATTCTAAGAAAATGTAGTTGACCAGTTCATTCCCATTCAAAGAACTACACACTAAAATTTACATACTAAGTTATAACCGCTTTGTTTCGATTATTCTACGTAAAATTATTAATTATTTAGTATGTTTGTTAAGTCATTATTATTATCGTCATAACCTATCAGCTATTGGTATGATACAAATTCGATTTTGTGCTTAATGTTTTTTTGTTTTATTGTGACGGAACTAGCACTGATGTTAAGCGGATTAATCTCTGCCTATAACAGATACATTTCGTCATGTAACGAATTGCACTGCGCCCGTCACATTGAGACACACAGTTGTTGTCCCATGTGCCTGTAATTTAATTAATATTGTATTGTTTATAAATTTTCCGTTCCTTTTCTCAAAAGGAAAATAACGAACTTGTACACATGCTCGCGCGGTAAGGAACCAAATAATCTAGCCAAATATAGGCGTTGTACCTACTCGCTCAGTAATTAAAAGCCATGAAGTCTATGTTGATCCATGTCAACTCCCTTATCAAAATGTATGGGGTAAATTCACTTAATTTGACAAAAAGTAAGGCACCAAAGCATAAGGTGCTAGGTTATTTCTGCACGACTCCAGCTTGCTGGGTACTATTTTTATTTATATAGATAAGCCTTTCACGACAATTTCACCTGATAGTAAGTGATGATGTGGTCGAAGGTGTTTACAGGCTTAACCTAGAATTACTACCTTTTGAAGCGCTCGTAGCGAAGTTTACTTAGCTGTTCTTAACCGATCAGCAAAGTTAAGCAACGTCGCCCGCGGTCTTGAAATGGATGGGTGACCGCTAGTGACATTACTACTGAGCGCTTCCGTGCTTCGGAGGGCACGTTAAGCCGTTGGTCCCGGTTGTTATCTTAGGATGGCAGTCGTTATAGCATGGTGGTAGGGCAATTTGCGCATGCCCGCCTGGCTAGCTACCACCCTCAAGTAGACAATCTGTCGCCATACACCTAACGGTGTGTTCCGGCAGCTTTCCTTGAGAGCCAGTAATTCTAGGTTAGTCTGAACAACATCTTCGACCACATCATCACTTACCATCAGGTGAGATAGTGGTCAAAGGCTAACCTATCAGGCATAAAAAAAAAACAAAAAATAACTACCACAATATCAAATATTCTGCATCAATGCAGTAGTGTACAAATACTATTGAATTAAGTGATAGGACACATAAGAACTAAAGTTTTGAATTGAGGAGTGCAGTGCAATGGCAAGCTCAATGAGAACTGTTGACACTGCAATGTTTACGGACAGGCGTGTCGCTTACCATCAAGCGGGTGATTTCCACGTCACATCAGATATCACTTAATTAGAAAAAAAGGAAATATGCCGAAAATCGTTATTTTTTTATTTACAATTTTCATGTTTGTATAAGTCACACATATATACAAACTAGTGCCACTTACGACTACTAACTAAGCTAGCTAACGAAGAAATCAGTGTCATATTTATATTATACTGATCTCTTCGTGAGCTAGCCTTGTAAGGTTAGGAATTTTAAAACGATAATTGTGTAGAAAGTTATGTTCCTCAAGAAATAAAAATGTTTCCAGGTTCTTAAATCAGAAGTATATTATTAACTTTTTTGAATGTGTTACGATATAAATCTAGATAATGAAGAGATCAATCGATATCATACAAGTTCTGGACCT
This sequence comes from Plagodis pulveraria, assembly GCA_963890685.1. Taxonomy (NCBI): domain Eukaryota; kingdom Metazoa; phylum Arthropoda; class Insecta; order Lepidoptera; family Geometridae; genus Plagodis; species Plagodis pulveraria. Next base: position 3,645,620 of record OY982952.1, on the reverse strand, counting down.
GAAACCTCAAATAAAGGAGTGATTATCCATCGACGTTCCTATGGAGAAGTGACCGGCCAGTTCAACTTTTATTCAGGTAACCTAATTTTGAAAAATAAATTGTATAACATCAAATTCATGAAAAAAATCTGTACATTATAAACCTCTGCAAACAATTTGTGCCCAGGTAAATTCCACCATTATTTCTCCACAATTTGGTGCAATCCTTTGGGACCGCAATCCATCCCCGCTCCCAAGATTTAGGTCGTTAGGCCCATGTTTACAAAGGACCACGGGTCCGCAAACAGGTGTATTGTCCCGTTTCGATCGCGTCTTAATGTGTGTGATATATTAATAAGTCGATGGGGTAGTTTTGAACGACACGACGACTTAAGGAGAGAATCTTAGTTAGCAAGTCGTAAAATATACATAATAAGGTAATTTTTAACTTTAAGCTTTTTTGACATATTAAATTAAAATTCATTTATTTTAGATATCAATAATCCATATTGAAGTAATAGGTACACGTTGAATTAGCATTAATTAAATTTTAAGATTTAGAATTGTATGTAATATCATATTATAATTCTACATTATTTATATGTAGTCATATTTTAAAATTACATATTCATGTCAAAATAAAATACAATAATAAAACAAAACAAAAACAGAAAAGTCGAAATATGTACAAGTGTAGGTGCTGCCTCATCTTACATATATACATTTAAAAAAGTATTCAGACACACCTTAGATTTCATCAGACACGAAAGTATAACTATAAGAACACACCTGATTCCTGGAGGGGCAGAAGGAGTATTTCGATCTGCTTCGATATTTACATACTATATCTCATTCGTCCTTCACTTTCATCACACTATTCATAAATGTTCGTATCATCCGGAATGTTTACTGCTGAACACAGCCTCCCCTCATCATGGGGGGTTTTGCAATAAACTCTTAGCTTGACAGGCGTCTTAAGAATCGCAGTATAAGATAGTGATTTCTCAAAATGCACTGCTGCCCATCTTCAGGTATTTTACAGTTACACGCCTCTAATGACACCAATGAGAAGATATGTGGGGGGGGGGGAGCTTTTTAACATAATATCAGTTGGCCTCGTTCGTGTTCCCTAACAATAACATAATAAGTCAAGGTTCCTGAAATCAACGAATGGACATTTCGTCATCTTGAACGAGAATTGACATCAACAGTTGGCTGGTTTCAAGTTGAACTCATTTAAAGCGATGGCAAACAGGGGAGTATTTCATTCCTTAGTTGTCTCTAACAATATTCGCACCTCCTTGAAGCATACTTCTTTAGCCTGTTCTGCCCAAGATTTCTTTATTATTTCAGTCATATTTTTTCATTTTTTTTTTTTTTTATATACTAAACTGGGTAGCACTTGACCACTATCTCACCTGATGTTAAGTGATGATGCGATCGATGATGGAGCGCGCTTACCCAGAAGATACCTATTCACTCGCGTTTTGAAGACCCCCATATCGTACTTAACCGGAAACACAGACTCAGGCAGGGTGTTCATGGCAGGCATGGTACAGTAACAAGATCATAAGTTAGGATCTGCACGGCCTAGTAAAAAATATCAGCAATCCATCATCAATCAACAAAAGTTACACATACAAAGCTTTTTTTGAGCACAAATTATCATGAATCTGCCGGGTGCCTTAATTACGGGGTACCGAGACAGGGTCGACTGAGCCGAAATTGTATGCTCTAAGGGAGGATGATTATTGTACTCTAAAGAATTTTGGAGATTAATTTTCGCTTAGCATGCGATAGTGCTGGTAATTATTATTAAAAAAAAAACATTACTATTTAGATACTGGAAGCTATATTCCTCTTTAAAGAGGTCAGGTTCTTCAAGATTAATGAAGTATACCTTTCGGTAGATGTGTACCTTTAATGGAAACCTGACCTCAGCCAGCTTACCGTAATCGTACAGAACTCAACCAAAACTTTGGATAGTGTTTAATCAGTTAAATTATATTGACATGGGAACGCAATTACCGTACATTGTTGTCTCACAAGTATTGGGAAGTACTGGTATAGTCGACGTCATGCGTTAGTGATGAGAGTTGAAGTTGAGTCTGAGCTGAGGCATTAAGAATTGATTTGAGAATGCGCCTATCGCTTGTAATATAATGTAATAGTGTTGAAATTGGTATATTTCCTGGCTAATTAATATAAGGACTGCTTCTTATACTCCTGTGAGATATCTCAATTCACATGTTGTGGAGCACGAATATTCCTATCAATTTGACGTCTTGATTTCATAAAAGTTAGCGTTTATACAATGAACGCGTATATACAAGTAGTATCCACGTGAATATTTTCACGACGTGACATCAGATAGAGCAACAGCACAAATCAGAGCTTATAGAAAAATGACATTTTATACCAAATGGTGTATCTATACTTAGTATGTTAAGTTATTAGTTCTTTATTGCATTTTGTGACATCATTTCTTAAATAGTGAAAGGATAAAGGATGATTTTGTTAAATGTAGACTTATCTGACATATTTTGTTAATATACTTATTGATTACTATCTATCTTAATCAATGAACTGCCTCGCAGTTGTTAAACAAGTTAAATCTAGAATGTAATACATCGTAAGGAGGCTTACAGCTACTATATACACTCTACTTACAAGGTTACTTTTAAGTTTTCACTGTGGCCAAACAAGCAAGCATTCGAAAAAAGCCCTAGCATACTATTCAGTGAAGCTTAAAATACTGTGATGTCCGTTGCTAAATTATTTATGCTGCGGACTGTACACACTTGAAGTGAATGTTAGTGAATGGGTATATTAATAGTTTGGTGTTGATGTTATAGGCTTTAATTAACGGTGGATTTTGGTTGAATAGAGTTTGGAAAATTGTATTAATTAAATTTCGCACCTGTTTACACGTAGGGTTCTAAATTATGGTTTTTATATCCCAGAGCCCTTTTTTATAACATAAACAATGTTTTTTTTTTATGTTATTGTGACGGTACAAGCCCGAGGCCTACCTGATGTTAAGAAGACTAACCTCTGCCTATAACAGACGCATTTCGTCAACGACGAATTGCACATGCAATTGTGCCCGTCACACTGAGACGTCCAGTTGTTAGGTCTCATTAGCCTGTAACTTTTCTGGCTCTCAAGGACTGCTGCCGGAACACACCGTTAGGTGCTTGGCGACATATTTTCTACTTGAGGGTGGTCGCTAGCCAGGCGGGCATTCGAAAAATGCCTTCCACCATGCAATGTTAGAGCAGTCACTAAATTGAGGCATTATTTTGTGGTAAATCTCATCGATTTTGATGTTTTGAAGCGCTCGCAGCGTAATTTGATTAGCCGTTCTTAACCGAGTTAAGCAACGTCCGCTTCGGTCATGATTTGGATGGGTGAACGCTAAAGGCATTAGTTACTGCTGAGCGTTTCCATCGAGGGCACGCTAAGTCGTCGGTCTCTTATGTTGATATAAATGGCAGTCGTTATAGCATGGTGGTAGGGCATTTTGCGAATGCCCCCCTGGCTAGCTACCACCCTCAAGTAGAAAATCTGGCGCCAAATACCTAACGGTGTGTTCCGGTAGCTGGCCTTAATAGCTAGTAATTCTAGGTTGGCCGGAACATCATCTTCGACCACATCATTACTTGTCATCAGGTGGAATTGTGGTCAAACGCTAGCCTATGGTAAGTAATCATGTAATCGAAGAAGTTGGTCAGGCAAACCTAGAATTACAAAATTACAAATATACGATAGAAAAAAATTAAATCATGTGCGGGACTTAAATTTTTACTATCTTATTTTATTTAATATGTTAGGTTTGCAATAACGCCTGCTCAATCCCAATACGATGGTTAAAGAACGATAGGAAAGATTTGAGTTATGACGTCATGTCATGTTAGCTCAATTGGTTAGGGCATACCCCGGCTCAAGGGGTGGATGGACGCGGGTTCGAATTCCGCACATGACTTTAATTTTTCCTATTGTATATATGTGATTTTACTATCGTATATTTGTAATTTTGTAATGTAATCCGCATAGCAGGCGTTATTGCAAACACAACAATATTAAAACCTTGCATTACTAGTTATCAAGTGAATTGCTCAAGTGATTTTTGGGGCATGGTGACAGATTTTCTATTTGTAGCTGGTAGCTAGCCAGGAGGGTGTTCCCAAAGTCCCTATTACTTTACTATAGCACCTATCATCCTAAAACGTGCCCTTCGAAGCACGAAAGCGCTCAGTAGTAATGCCACTAGCAGTCACCATCCAAGTCATAACTGTGGACTTAGTTGATCGATTAAGAAATACTAAACAAGCTTCTTACTATACGAGCTTGTTTTAGGTTAAGCCTGTTAACACCTTCGACCACATCATCACTTACTATGAGGCGAGATTGTGGTCAAAGGCGTGCCTATCGGCAATAAAAAGGGTTAAGTAAAAAGTTAAAAATGTAAAAGGTTTTTTTTTTTTTTAAAGTTCTTTAAAAAGGGCGTGAAGAGATTTCTTCATGGTCGGCAACGTACGAGTGATACCCCTGGTTTTGCAAGCGTCCATAGGCTACGGTAACTGCTTACCATCAAGGCGGGCCGTATGCTTGCTTGCTTACATTGCGGTATAAAAAAAAAAAAAAACTAGAGATTGAAACAAAAAGTCTCGATCGTGCGCTCGTAAAGTCAAGACCTCCTGAGGATGCTTCGTGTAGAAGCGAAACGCGCCGAAAATTCTTCCAGTAAGGCGGCATGGCGTTTGTGACGTCACGTCGGCTTAACAAGAAAACTAGACGGAATTGTCACTAGATATATTTTTATATTTTTTAAGTGTTTTATTAATATATTAATTTGATGTTTCCTTAAAATATTTGTTATTATGAAAAAATAAGTCTTACAGGTCTAACAAACTCGTAGATTATAATTATTAAAACAGCAAAATGTCATATCATTTCATTTCCATTAAGAGAACTGCTTCAAACGAATTCCAAATGCACCGCAAACTGTGAAACCACCCACTAAACAAAAGAAAACCATTATAACAATGGTTGTCAGAGTAGGTGTGACGCACAAAACATTTAACATAAATCTAATTTGCAACATGTCCCTTAAAGTAGGAATATCCCTGCAAACTACAAAAAAGGTACCGAAAAATTGGTAACGAATGGACATGGATCCCGAAATAGTAGACGAAACTAATTGATTTTACACGGAAGATGGATTTAAAAGCTTTGAACGCAGTCTCGCAGGTTTTGTTAGCAGTGTAGTTTTAAATGCGTATTTAAACTTTATTTCGTATTTTTTAGGGTTCTGTACCCAAAGGGTAAAAACGGGACCCTATTACTGAGACTTCGCTGTCCGTCCGTCCGCCCGACCGTCTTTCACCAGGCTGTATCTCAATAACGGTGATAGCTAGACAGTTGAAATTTTCACAGATGATGTATTTCTATTGCCGCTATAACAACAATTACTAAAAATAAAATGAAATAAATATTTAAGGGAGCTCCCGTACAACAAACTTGATTCTTTTACCGTTTCTTGCTCGATACTAATAACGGATATACGCTTTAACTTTTCACAGAATATTTAGTTACAGAACCCTTCGTGCGCGAGTCCCACTCGCACTTGGCCGGTTTTTTTCGTAATGGAGTGCACGTAGCACGTTCCATACAAACCTAGTTGCGACATATTTTAAATAAGAAATGTTCAAAAAAAATTTCACTGTGAAATTTAGCAAACATGTTCTTGAGCCTATCTATGCTTCTGATTTGCCAAACATGAAGTATATTCAAAATTATGGGGTAAAATCGTTTTGTATGGGAATTCTTATTTTCTTTTATAAAATAAATTATAAATGGAAAAACTGGCAAACCACTACTGAATAACCTCTGCCTATAACAGATGCATTTCGTCAACGACGAATTGCATTGCTCCTGTCACACTGAGACGTACCGTTGTTAGGTTTTATGTGCCTGTGATTTTACTGGCTCTCAAGGACTGCTGCCAGAACACACCGTTAGGTGCTTGGCAACATATTTTTTTCTTCAGGGTGGTAGCTAGCCAGGCGGGCATTCGCTAAATGCCCTTCCACCATGCAGTGAAGCTCAAGCCCGCGGCGGGATTCGAACCTGCTGCACGGCAGTCCATAGACAATGCCACTGAGCCATCACTACTTCGAAAAACAAAACCAACTGCTCTAAATAAAACATACCAACCATATAAAAACGTTAACTTACCGCCCATACCAATGAGATTACAAATCTAAATTGGACTTATCGAGCATTATAGAAGATAAAGGGCATTATTACGTTAAACCAAGATAAGTAATAAGAATATTATTCCGAATTCTTCTCCTATTATTCTATAAATGACTACAAGAAGCTTATTATTATAATAAATGACTATAAAGGGTCGAAACTCACAACGCCATTAGGATAATTCTTTAGTTTAATTTAGATTTATATTCTTAAACGTAAGCGAGTTTCAAGCTCATTTTTTTATGTTATTGTGACAGAAAAAGGTTGAGACCTACCCGATGTTAAGCGGACTAGCCTCTGCATATAACAGATACATTTCATCACAAGTCACGAATTGCACTGCGTCCATCACTTTGAGACATAGTTGTTAAGTCTCATGTGCCTTTTTTTTTTTTTTTTTGACCCGGGAAAATCCTTTATGGATACCACCCGGCTCCGGGGGGAGCAGGGTGGTTATGTGGGAGTCCTCGCCTGAGGGGCCTTGCTACCCCCACGGGGGGGTAGCAAGTGAGGTTACCCACTAAAAACCCGGGATGAGCAGTCTGCCGCCTAGTCGGGTCGAGATGGGGTAGCGTTAGCAATCACCATCTCGCCCCGGCAAGTCTCATGTGCCTATAATTTCACTGGCTCTCTGCCGTAACACACCGTTAGGTGTTTGGCGACAGATTTTCTACTTGAGGGTGGTAGGTAGCCAGGCGGGCGGAAGCTCAAGCCGGCGTGCTGGGGATTGAACCAGGGACCTGCGGCACGGCAGTCCATAGCCATTATACCGCTCGGCCATCATTGCTTTATTCCGTGACATATGACGGTGACGTGATTGATGTGACAACTGCGTGGTCCATTTCTCAGCCACCAGGCGGCGTTACTAACATCAGAATGTCGCAAGTGACTTTCGAGCAGTGCGGGCCTAGTATTGCAATAAGCAAGTGTCCGCAATCCGTAGTAATTCGAATTGCCTATGAGAAATCTTTTGTTTGTTCACAAATTAAATATTGTAACCCGAAAATAAGTATGGCTTTTAATTTTATAACGTAAAAAATCAAGCATAGCGGTCATGAGTTGGATGGGTGACCGCTAGTGACATTACTACTGAGCGCTTCCGTGCTTCGGAGGGCACGTTAAGCCGTCGGTCCCGGTTGTTGTCTTAGGATGGCATTCGTTATAGCATGGTGGTAGAGCATTTTTCGAACACCCGCCTGGCTAGCTACCACCCTCAAGTAGAAAATCTGTCGCCAAACACCTAACGGTGTGTTCTGCCAGCTGTCCTTGAGAGCCAGTAATTCTAGGTTAGCAATCAACTAACATCTTCGACCACATCATCACGAACCATCAGGTGAAATAGTGGTCAAGGGCTAACCTATCAGTAATAAAAAAATATACATCGATATTCTTAAGATAATGAATAGATTCAGGCGTTACTTTGCGGAAATCCATTATTAATAATAACAAATACTTTTAAAATATTTTAAGAAAACATAAATTTAATATTTTAATAAAACACTTAAAAAATATAAAAATATATCTAGTGACAATTCCGCTTAATTTTCCTGCTAAGCCAAGGTAACGTCACAAACGCCACGCAGCCTAACCGGAAGATTTTTCGACGCGTTTCGCTTCTACACGAAGCATCCTTTTTTTTTAATGCTTTATAGATTAGCCTTTGACCACTATCTCACCTGATGGTAAGTGATGATGTGGTCGAAGATGTTGTTCAGGCTAACCTAGAAGTACTGGCTCTCAAGGACAGCTGCCGGAACACACCGTTAGGTGCTTGGCGACAGATTTTCTACTTGAGGGAGGTCTTGACTCTATGAGCGCACGATCGAGAACATAGATATTCTTCTTAAAAGTAGTCTCAAATGGACAGGAACTGGTAAGTTCATTCACTTAGGGGATGATGCAGATAAATTAGCTAGTTTCCTAGTAACGGAAAATGAAACAAAATATGACTTAACTAAAGTTTATTCTCAATGTGCGCTGCGCGTACTAGTATCGCTTTATTTCCTTTTTAAACGCATACAATATGCCTGTTATTTTAATAAATGAAGAATAATTGAAGCAGTGATGACTCAGTGGCATTGGCTATGGACTGCCATGCAGCAGGTTCATGGTTCGAATCCCGCCGCGAGCTTGAGCTTCACCGCATGGTGGAATGGCATTTTGTGAATGCCCACCTGGCTAGCGACCACCCTCAAGTAGATAATCTGTCGCCAAGCACCTAACATTGTGTTCCGGCAGCAGTCCTTGAGAGCCAGAAAAATTACAGGCTAATGAGACCCAACAACTGGACGTCTCAGTGTGACGGGCACAGTGCAATTCGTCGTTGACGAAATGCGTCCGTTAAAGGCAGAGGTTAGTACACTTAACATCAGGTGGGCCTCGGGCTTGTTCCGTCACAATAACATAAAAAAAAACTTATTGAAACAATACCCAAAACACTACACTTTCAGAAGTTTGTAATATTAGAAAAAAAATTATATATTTTTCTACCTGTCTCGCCCAGTGAGTTTCGGTTTTGTAACTGCTTAAGCATTAGTAACTTTTCAATTCTTATTTCAAATAAAAGGAATAAAATGTATTTCTACAAATATAGTTGGATGTCATAAGGATCGTGACTGGAACATTACTCTACTGCATTATGTATGAGATAAATTAAAATAATACAAGGAGAAAGTTAGATGCCGCTTCGTTGAAGATTTGGAATATCCGCTTATCTGCTTTTAAACATTCAAATTGCATTTAGATGTTTTATACTTCGAATAACTTGTACTTAAATGTTGTATTATGTTCTTGATCTTTGTAACTCTTTAGTTATTTTCTGTGTGGTCAAAAAATAATGATGAATTGTAAGCAGGGTGATATTTTGAATCCAGAACGGAGCAAAGGATTCTAGAATATTCCAGTGAGGCAATGAGTATACGTCGCCCGAGGAAAATACATATGGAAAAAATACACTCTACTTTTCAATTTCTATGAATAAAAGCAAAAGAGATGCTTTTAGAGACAACTTATAAATCACATATTATGTTGTTTATACTTTTATGCTTTGATAATGCTGTCAATTTTTTGGCTCGTCTTTAGAATCGGTATACACCATAATATACCTTCATTCTTTTTTTTAAGATAGATCCTTGAATGATCACGCGAAATTTTATCTTACGGAAAACAATAGTTTTTGAGAAATAAATAATTGAAGTTTAAATTTTAACCTACATTATTTGTGTATTTTGCACTTCCACTAAGTACATGACATATCCTAACAGATTTAAAATACTCGTCTGTCTGTTCCTGACCGCGAATTATTCAGGTGGCTTAGATTAGGTCGAATAGTGTGACAGAACCGAATCGGGGCACCCACCTTCCAAGCAGTCTTGTCTGTTAGGACACGTCGTGGTAGGCCTCTATATAGTTTTTGATAAGCTGGAGGCGCGGAGGGGGAGCGGCGCTAGACTACTCGCGGTGAGGATGTACCCACAGTGCCGGAGCTGTCATAGATTTTCTTTTTTTTTATGCCTGATAGGTTAGCCTTTGACCACTATCTCACCTGATGGTAAGTGATGATGCAGTCGAAGGTGTTGTTCTGGCTAACCTAAAAGTACTGGCTCTCAAGGACAGCTGCCGGAACACACTGTTAGGTGCTTGGCGACAGATTTTCTACTTGAGTAGCTGACCAGGCGGGCATTCCCAAAATGCCCTACCACCATGCTATAACGACTGCCATCCTAAGACAACAACCGGGACCGATGAAACCTTAACGTGCCCTCCGAAGCACGGAAACGCTCAGTAGTAATTTCACTAGCGGTCACCCATCCAACTCATGACCGCGCGCGACGTTGCTTAAATTTGCTGATCGGTTGAGAACAGCTAAGTAAACTTCGCTTCGAGCGCTTAAAGAATTACTTCACTTCTAATAGTTATCTATCTAATATCTATCTATAATTAGAAGGGACCTTTAGTTAACCTTTTTTTGCCGACGTTTTCGTGTTTGTGATTTATGACTAATTATTTTCAAGAAGAAGATGACAACTTTGAGTAATTTCATTAGTATTAAAAAACTGTAGGTTTCTGTAAACCCTCAGTAGGGAATATTCCGCCCTCTCTCCCGCTCATATGCCCATGGTGCATACTATGTACATATCGCATAAGCTTGTAATTTCATAATTACTATTATGACTACTGATCTAATTCTCTTACATTAATAAATTTTACATAATTATTAATTTTGTTATAATTTTATTTATAAATTTTAATTCTATTTTAATCTTTAACTGACATTTAATTTTATTGTGTTTGCAATATGACTTTTTTATAATTGAAAACAACTTTAATATAACACAAAATAATATTAATATGTGAAACAATTTATTTTGCACACCCTAATTGGGTTGAATGTAGTGAAACAATCAAGGTTTATTTACATCTTAAGCATTTTATTTACCTATGTTCATGCAATAAATAATTTTGAATTTGAATTACTTTCTGGCTCTCAAGGACTGCTGCTGAAACACACTTCTTTTTTCGAGCATTCTGTTCAGGCTAACTGTTCGGAACGTTTAACTTAACGGGTAGATGTTCTGAACGCCTCCTTAGCGTAGCCAGTCTACTCTTGTCTATGGTCTTTTGAGTTTTTTGAAAAAATGGTTAGCTAGCTCGTGTTAAAAATAAATTTGTTTGATTTGGTATTCCCGCGCGTGTTTGTCATTATTGAATGATCGCCGGTTTGTAATTACGCGATATTGTGAAAGACCCTTGAAAGTTTATAGTGGTGAAGTGTTTGAACTATTACCAAATTGTGCTGTATTTGGGACTTAAAAGAGTCTCAAGAGGAGAACGGGACCTCCCAGCCATACCCAAAGCCGTAAGTAATTAGTTAATGTGTTGTTGGCCAATTATTCATTAATTAGGGAAGCGCAAGGGTGGGGTCGTCGAAGGCAAGAAGACCAGAACAATTGTAAGTCGTTGATTGTATTCATGTGAATTTCAGCCCCGCGTACCGCGGGCAGTTTAGGATTCAAAACAGGTTGTCCAGGTGGAAGACTCTGCTTACCATACCTGCCTAGGCAATCTGGAATCTTAACACTAACTTAGAATTACCGTCTATCATGAACAGGTGCTTGGCAACAGATTTTCTACTTGAGGGTGGTAGCTAGCCAGGCGAGCATTCACAAAATGCTATAACGACTGCCATCCTAAGACAACAACCGACGGCTTAACGTGCCCCCCACACGGAAGCGCTCAGTAGAAATGTCACTAGCGGTTACCCAAACTGTTAGGTTCTTACCAAGAACTTCTTGGCCACAGATATTCTACTAAAAGGTCGTAGGAAGAACAAGAGTTGCGAGAATTTTATGAGCATTTGCACCATGCCCTTTCACAATTCGTGAAGGTTGAAGTGTTAGAGATGGAGCTATGGACCTGTTGTATGGCGTTCCATAGTTATTCAACACCACCATCATCAGCCGGAAGACGCCCACTGCTAAACAAGGCCTCCCCCATAGACAAATGCCTCCCTCATGGCTATTACCCCTCGGCTATAATTGCTTCAAGAGTTAAAGTGTAGGTTGGAACAATCTTTTTTTCTCTGGCGGTATGCCTTTATTAAACAAATACTACAAACTATATACAACACTACAGCTACTACAGTAAAAGCATTTGGACTCATAGGGAGTCCAAATGCTCTAGCCCACTATCAGTTGGCAGCGTGGCCAGCATGCTGGCAGCATTGCCCCGTTGAATTGCAATGCTTATTCTTTGAGCCAAATAGGTGCCAACATTTTGATCACGCGTCGCATCGACCAAGCGCTCTGATAAATTTTGGAAAATACGATGAGCTCCCGGTCCCCACGGCCCCAACGTCTCTACACCAAACGGCTCAAATATGTAACCTTTACCGAGGTTAGCATATGGAACAATTAATTATGAACTATACGTTACTGAATTTTTAAATGATAAAAATATTTAGTAAGTAAGCTACTCATGTAATATGCCTAAAATTGGTATGTTAATATAACTCTTTCTTTTTTTTTTGTTAAAAATTTAATAATGTGTTTAGATTATTATGATATACGGTATTCTTTACTCTCATGCTTGTATGCTTTGAAGCGGAAACTTTTTTATTTTCATGAGGAAAATGCATTTACGCTTACACACCCGCCGGCGCCGGGGAGAAGGCGGTTATGTCGGGCTCAGGGCCAATAGGGACCCCACTACCGACTAAAAACCTCGTGGTGTTCCGTCCTCTTCGACTAGTGGCAGGTGCCGCGGGGTCACTCGCGCTCTTATCCGCAGCCCCCACCGACGGTCGCTGCCCGCTAACGGGCCCAACCTCTGGGAATTAGTGATACTTTCTTATAATATTTCAACAACCTGTAACCTAGGATCACAAGCTAATAAAATTTCATTTGATTTCATAATAATTTGAAGCGCTCGTAGCGAAGTTTACTTAGCTGTTCTCAACGGATCAGCAAAGTTAAGCAACGTCGCGCGCGGTCATGAGTTGGATGGGTGACCGCTAGTGACATTACTACTGAGCGTTTCCGTGCTTCGGAGGGCACGTTCCCGGTCCCGGTTGTTGTCTTAGGATGGCAGTCGTTATAGCATGGTGGTAAGGCATTTTGCGAATGCCCGCCTGGCTAGCTACCACCCTCAAGTAGAAAATCTGTCGCCAAGCACCTAACGGTAAGTTCCGGCAGCTGTCCTTGAGAGCCAGTACTTCTAGGTTAGTCTGAACAACATCTTCGACCACATCATCACTTACCATCAGGTGAGATAGTGGTCAAAGGCTAACCTATCAGTCATTATAAAAAAAAAAAAAACTGAGACAAGACACAAATAAAAGTTATCGAACAATCGAAGTTGTTTAAGTACTTAGGTATACAAGGTTTGTTGTCGAACTATTTGAAGACACTTCGTGTCATGTAGTCGCAAGAGAACATGTGACTTCCTATCCCACGTCAAATTAGCATAGTACATGGGGCTCGATTGTAACATATTGGTACGTTACATGTAACCATTTGTACTGTTTTGTAAGTGACCCCAGCTTGTGTTCGGTCATTTCCGTTTGTACTTCATACTTGTTGGAATAGAAATGAAGAAATTATTCCGGTTTCTTTGATTTTTTTACACCGTACTGTCCCTGCTAAGAGAATATTATTAACTAGGTACTATTAATAATAATCTTTGTTTATAAAAAGTGTACATTGATTCGTTCTTAAAAATTAGCTAGTAAATTATGATCATTTATATGTGCAAGAGTATCTGCTGCTGAACTAGGTTCATCACCCGTGTTTCAGCATACAGCGCTCTTCCCCGTATTTTGGACTTATATACTAGCAGGTCTGCTAATAGATGTGAATCAAAAAATGTGAATGAAAATATTATACAGGCTTATTGGAAAAATCTTCTTCAGTGAGTTCAATTTTTCTTCTCGAGTTTTTTAGTTAGTTTTCAATATTCTTTATTCAATTATAAAATTAAAACTAATGTTTACAAATCTAGTGTACATTAAATCCTAGACGAAACAATAATAAAATAAATATTCTGTTTTGCAAGCTAAGTCGCTTATATAAAACTTATAAAATGACATTGATATAAGATTAACATAAATATAGTACTTAGTAATTTAGATATAAATAAAATAAATGTAGGTACACTTATGTAAGCTTTAGAGTGAGCTTTACATTTATGAAGTTATAAATAAATAAAATTAATAGTTTAAACATACTAATTATACACGGTAGATGCACATAAACATTAGTCGAGGCAGTTATCAGTAAGCAACAAGAACTCGGCCAATACGTAACAAAACGACTTATGAGCAAACATGTTTATACACTCGTGCGCCAAAGTACGGTACGATTGCCACCGAGTCGCGCACGCCACAACGATACTCATATTCATAGATAAGAGGGCGAGTTTGGTTTGCGCGACCCGGTAGTAGCCCCGCGCACTTAGGCAGAGACCTGTACCTATTCATCGCTGACGTTGTAGTCAAGGAATAAGTGATGGGGTAATTTATATCGATTGTATGTATTAAAATAAGAAATATTGTTTTTTCGTGACTTGCAAATATTTCTTATGATTTTGTTTTTATGCTTAGGGTTGGAATCAATGTAAAATTTTTTTGATAACTTATAAATAAAATTCTTTAAACTAGGTAAACCTATTTCTATGTGAAGTTTTGTAAGGTTTGTATATATAGGTGTGTTATATGAGTATTTCACTGCTTTATTTTGGAGAACTTGCAGAGATTTTACGTTTGTAGGGCAAGTGCTACTCCAAACAGGACATGCATACGTGATACAGGGGCGGACTAGGGTACAATATATGTCAAGTTTTACATGACTTCTGAGATAGGATCGCCTATTTAGAATTGGACTTAACGCGTTTAATGCTTTTATACCTTTTAGGCGCAACCTAGAAGTGTTTTCAGTCCAATTTAGTTTATTATCTAAAATAACACCCAAGTATTTTACAGAACGACTCCAAGGTATTTTGAAGCCATCGATTTGTAAAGTACGCGTTGGGAGAGTTCGTTTTCTTGTAAATACAATGGCTTCAGTTTTGGAAGCATTGATCTTTAGTTTCCATCTATGGAAAAAGGACATAAGCAGATCAATGGACAATTGTAATCGATCAATGATCAAATCTATATTATCAGCAGAAGTAAATGATGCAGTATCATCAGCGAAACACGCTTTCTTCTCGAGTGGTCGACACTACACCGGAAGACATAGACTTGGTAGGCCCCCCACCAGTCGGACTGACGATATCGTGAAAGTCGCGGGTAGCCAGTGGTTACAAGTGGCTAGTAGCCGTTCTTTGTGGCGTTCTATGGGGGAAGCATATGTTCAGCAGTGGACGTCTTCCGGCTGAAGATGATGATGACTGAAAAAATGCTAATAACCTCTTAGGGTTGATGATTCTGCCAGTCCTAACAAACATTTACCTAAGATGAAATTTGTTTTTGGATAAAAAATCATTTTTATCTTTTTATGTGTATTAGACAGAATAAGCACAAGGACTACCTGATGTTGAAAGTGTCGTGTGCCTGTAATTTACTATTTCATATTCTTTATTACTTTACTCGATGTGAAAAATTCAAAACTCTATTCAAAGGGAGCGCGGCGCGGTCTAGTGTTGCCGGGTGCTCTTGGCTCAAGGTAGGCATTGAGTAGACTGAGAGAGTAAGACGGAGGGATCCCGTTTCGTTTAAAAAAAATTAAGTACTGTACTGTATCAGCCGGATCGTCCACTGCTGAACACAGCCTCCCCTATAAAGGGGGTATTTGCCATAATCCCCACGCTTGGCAGGCGCCTTGAGGATCGCAGTGTAAGATGACAGTTCTTTAGAAGGCGCTGCTGCCCACCTTCCAGTATGAAAAATACTGGAAGGTGGGCAGCAGCGCCTTAGTCGCCTTCTACGACACCCACGGGATGATACAGGGAGGTGCAATTCTAACCGGGCAACACAAAAAAGTGTAGGTGATTACTTGAAATAAATTCATATAAAAGTGAGCTTTTTAAAACGGAAAATATCGTTCAGGTTCTTTATCACATGGTTGCTACATAATAACTTGATATAAACTTTGTATTGATACGATGTATTATAAAGACACAAAACTCGATTAAAAGAAATGTAAGACGTATTAATTGTGTTTTTTTTTTTGATGCGTAATACTATCGAAATCTGAAGATAATTTGTACCATTGAAGGAGGATTTAATTTTAAAATACTTTAGTGTAAAGTAAGTAAGGATCCCAATGTCACCTTGTGTCCAGACAATTACATAGCGTCTTACCTGATGAAATTTTGTGTACCACGAAATGGTAAACCTTTTTTGGAAATAAATTGTATTGTATTATAAATAAAATAAATTTCATTATGCACCATTATTAATCATTTACGAATGCACTGACAGAAATTGAATGTGTTTAAAATAAATACGTATGTTCCAAAACTTGGCTTGTTAATTAAAAATCTCAATCAACCGTAGATACCAATGTTACAGACGATTGCTTGGCTTGTGGCAAAGATTCAATATTGGTGAAAACTGCCTCTACTTTGTATACTTTACTCATGAGTTGGTAAGTGTTGATGTGTTCGAAAAATACTTGGGTACTGTAGGATATAGATATATTTCTCATAATATATGTATAGATTCATATATTTGTTGGAGTTAGTTTGCTACGAGACTGGCAACACTTTATCAACGTTGTTCTAGTCTTTGGTCGCTACTAGTCTATAGTCATTTGAGATACTGTGACTCAGCCTTCGAAGCTTACGTCACAAGACACGGCGGTGGGCTCGGCAGTCTGTTACCGACCTCCGAAGGCGTCACAGCTGAAATCGAATCTATATTAAGTGCATATAGTGTAAGTGCTGACAGTGATGAGAACCGTGTTGAATAACAACCACTACAGGTGCCATAGTAGCAAGATCGACTTTTTTTATTGCTGATAGATAAATCTTTGACCACTTTCTCACCTGAAGGTAAGTGACGATGTAGTCAAATATGTTGTACAGGCAAATATATAATTACTGGCTCTCAAGGACAGCTGCCAGAACACATCGTTAGGTGCTTGGCGACAGATTTTCTACTTGAGGGTGGTAGCTAGCCAAGAAGACAATCGCAAAATGACCTACAACTATACTATAACGACTGCCATCTTATGACAACAACTGGGACCGACGAAGGCTTAACGTGCTCTCCGAAGCACGTTCACGCTCAGTAGTAATTGGTCGGTCACCCATCCAACTCATTACCGCGGCGGACATTGCTTAAATTTGCTGATCGGTTAAGAATGTCTAAGCAAACTTCGCTACGAGCGCTTCAATGTCCTTCAGTCTGTCCTGGTGAGCACCACTGCTTTATCAGATGATGTTCTTTTTCAAGGTGCATCAACGGCACTGTAGGTGAAATTACTGGGTAAACGAGACATACGAACTATTGTTTCGCAGTGACAAGCGCAGTACAATGTCACGCAGATCGCGGATAGTCGCTTACCATCAGGCGGGTGATTTTTTTTTATTTATTATTTTTTTTTATTGCTGATAGGTAAGCCTTTAACCTCCCGCCATTTTGGCAAACAGTGATTAAAAACTTTGATGAAAGAATCGACATCTGTCAGCGTGCTCGTGGTGGACATTTGCCAGATATCGTTTTTCATTCATAATTGTCAATCCTTTATCTTCATGGTACAATAAAAAATTAAATCATCTTCTATGGACTGCGGTGCCGCAGGTCCCTGGTTCGATCCCCACCGCCGGCTTGAACTTCACCGCATGGTGGAAGGGCATTTTGCGTTTGCCCGCCTGGCTAGCTACCACCCTCAAGTAGAAAATCTGTCGCAAAAGCACCTAACAGTGCGTTCCGGCAGCAGTCCTTGAGAGCCAGTGAAATAATATACACATGAGACTTAACAACTTTGTCTCAAAGTGACGGACGCAGTGCAATTCGTGACTTGTGATGAAATGCATCTGTTTTAGGCAGAGGTTATTCCGCTTGACATCAGTTGGGCCTCGAGCTTGTTCCGTCACAATAGCATAAAAAAACGAAATTATTTGTTTTATTTTGTTTTAGAAAACAAAATTCTTGTTGAAAAACCCTTACAACTCACGTCCATGTCAGTATATGTTCCCAACAGGCATTACTATATTAATGCCCTAATTACCTAAATGTTAGCAGGTGTACTGCCAACGAGCTCTCCCACAAAGGTTGTAGTCAGGTGGGCGGGTCAATATCCTTTACAAATATGTTCTTGTACCGTTACGTGCGTTGTTAGCGAAAACGAAGTTTTAAGTTTGTTTTTGTGTTGATATAGAAGACTTGTACCAAATAAGTACAATGAGTGTAGGAGGATGATGTTAAATAAGATAAAATATTAACTAAAAAAATCTATTTAAAAAAAATCAGTCTAATTGAAAATCTCCACCTTTTTTGAAGTCGGCTAAAAAACCAATTTTATACATTAAATACACATTATTAGGAATTATACTAAATTGTCTACTCGTCAGATTTCATTCAAATTTTAATGGGACCACAATATGATAAGCACCAGCTTTCGAAAGTTAAAAAATCATCGAAGTTGGTACATATTTATAACGAAACAAAATAATTATAATATATAGGTCAAAATAATTATAATATATTGACCTCTGTCAATAAACAAAAAGTCTCTCACCAAGCACCTAACGATATGTTCCGGCAGCTGTCCTTGAGAGTTATTCTAGGTTAAACCTGTTAACACCTTCGTCGTGAGGGGTAGCACCCCAGGAGGGGTCCGGCAACGGACAACCGTGGCGGGTTCGTGGTTGAGTGCTAAAGCGACCCTGCGATCCCGCCGAGAAGCGGTAGAGATGGAACACCGTGTGTTATTTAGTCGGTAGGGGCACTTGCTGCTGTGGGAGTAGTTGGTGTCGAGCCCGACATATCCCGGCCACCTTCCCCGGGGTGGACGGGAATGCGTAAATGCATTTTTCACAAGTTAAAAAAAAAAAAAAAAATATTAACACCTTCGACCACATCATCACTTACCAACTGGTGAGATTGTGGTCAAAGGCTCACATATCAGAAGAAAAAACTTTATTAAGGTGTGGCATTGTAGTAAGTGAAATTAGTTGGCGAACGAGACATAAGAGCATAGGTGTGACGAACGCAGTGCACTGTCAAGCAGGACAAGAAGGGTGACACTGTAACTGTAATTGACAGGTGTGATGTTTACCATCAGACGGACAACTTGTCCGACTCATTATTTCTTAATATAAAAAGTTAATTTCTACTTTTAATATCCCAATTTCAATCAAAAATCTACTCTATACCGCCCAAAATTTAACGACACAAACAAATAAATCGTCAAATTAAACCTCTTTAAAGTTAACTGCATCGTTTAAGATACTCCGAAACTCGTTAATGAGTGAACGGGTTTATCGCCTTAAGTTATTGCTATTGAATCACCTGATTTAAAAGAAAATATCTCAGGAATAACGGAAATAACTTTTTGCTTTGATATTTCAAAAAGAGATACGCCGTCAGCTTTGTTTTGGTAAGGAGTTGTTTTGTTGGGTCCAATTGACCTGTTTTTGTATTATGCAGAAGCGTTGGTTAAAATTTCACTTCTTCATGAAAATCTTTGTCTTATTAGAATTATTTTATTTTATTTTTGTAATATTTTATAGGCTCCTGCATGAACGTACACCATCTAAAGTAGCGATATCAATGCATTACCACGCAAGTCATAGTTTGACATCATCCACAAGATTTGTCACTACAACTAGCAAGAATTTATCTCAGTCTCCATCGTGCGCTCGAAGAGTCAAGACTTCCTGATGATGTTTCGTGTAGAAGCAAAACACGTCGAAAATTCTTCTGGTTTGGGTGCGTGGCGTTTGCGACGTCACGCCGGCTCAATAGGAAAATTAGGCGGAATTGTCACTAGATATATTTTTTAATATTTTATAAGTGTTTTAGTAAAACATTGATTTGATGTTTTCTTAACATATTTTTAAAATATTTGTTAAAATTTAAACATTTAAAATTATAATTAATGATTACAAAAACACAAATATACGATAGGAAAAATTTAAGTCAGCGCGGGATAAAATAAAAAAAAACCCTATCGTATATTTGTGTTTTTGTATTGTAATCCGCATAGCAGGCATTAAAAAAAAATACAATTTATGTTTTTTTTTTCACCGGACATATTTTGCAATTCAATAAGAATATATTATGAAAGTCAATGTAGCTATACAAATGCACTATTTTTTATATGGCCACACGTGTGACTATAATCAAAATTAGCTGAACGTATGTAAATTAAATCTTAATTATTGTTTTTTGTACGTTAGCAACGTATAATAAAAAAACAATATTAGTAGTAGACGCACCACATCTTCCTGTATTCGTCAAAGAGTTAAAAATCACTTTTTAGTGTTCCGTGAACTTTTCTCGGTGTCATCGGAACGATTATTGCTGGATGACATTGGATTTAATGTTGGAGATGTGTCAAAAGATTTACCATTGTTTGGATAACCGGTGCGTTGAAAAATTTTAACGATTTCGAAGATATTATTAAAGACACTTAAGCTTATTTATCACGTTCTAATTGACGGATTTTTCTGGACTTGTATTGTGATCCAATGTTTAGAATATATTCTATTTTTAAACTCTATATTAATACCAACATAAAATACAAAGCGAATGTTTCCCAGAAATTATGTTTCTGAAAGTGACGTTTCTTTTCTCTGTTTTTTTATTAGAAAATCTGAAAGCAAAATGCTCTTTCTGTTTTTCTTTTCATTTTATTATTTTAAATAAATTAATGATTTATTTAAAATAGTTAATTAATGACAAAATTACAATTTACGAGTGAAAAAAATAGTCATGTGCAGGATTTGAACCCGCATCCATCCACACCTATAACCGGGGTATGCTCTTACCGCTTGAGCTAACATGTTGATGACTCATAAGTCCATTTTTCCACTCGTTCTTTATTTAACGATGGTTGAAATCCATTTTTTTTAATTTTTATTTTATTAGGAAAATATAGGAAAAATTGGAGTTATGAGTCATTGTTATGTTAGCTCAAGTGGTCACAGCATACCCGGGCTATAGGGGTGGATGGACGCGGGTTCGAATCCCGCATATGACTATATATTTATCTCGTATCGTAATGTAATCCGCCAGCAGGCGTTATTGTAAACATAACAATATTAAAGTTAATTATTAATTTTAAGTGATGAGCATTTAAATTCTGTTAATGTCTAATTATTGCTGTATATCATTTAGATCGTACTGCCTTTATGGCGTGTGTATATTTTGGATCGGTACAAATTATTTTTTCTACTACATATATAAAACACGTCACAAGAACATGTCAACAGAGATTTATTTAAGTATCCAGAAAACGGTTCTACACTCAGAATAACAACACACTTCATATTAAATACAACACTACAGCTACTACAACAGATCCATGTAGGCAACCTGAAGGCCATTTCAGACCTACAGGCAATCCAAATACCTACCCCAGCCAGTTACCAACGAGCTCAGAATGTGGCAGCATTGCCCTAATGGATTGCAATGTTTATTCGTTGAGCCAAATAAGTGCCAGCACTTTGATCACGCGTCGCATCGACCATTTTTAATTAAAAAAATATAGCTGCTAGGCTAGGCTTTGACCTCTATCTTATCTGATGGTAAGTGATGATGTAGTCGAAAATGTTGATCAAGCTAACCAAGAATTACTGACTCTTAGTGACAGCTGCCGGAACACACCGTTAGGTGCTTGCGAAAGATTTTCAACTGTACTGATTTGAGGGTGGTAGCTAATCAAGCGAGCATTCGCAAACTGCCTACCACCATGCTACCACCTAAGCGCATTTTCCGTTAGTCATATAATGGGAGGATATTGAAGAGTCCCTAGAAATGTGTGGCATTATTATAAACATTTATAATAACGCCACCTGATGTCAACTGGAGTAACCTCTACCTATAACAGATGCATTTCATAATAATTCACGGTTTTTAATAATTTTTTCGTTATTTTGACGGAACAAGCTCGGGGCCCACCTGATGTTCAGCGGACTATAACCACTGCCTTTAACAGATGCATTTCGTCACAAGTCACGAATTGCACTGCGCCTGTCACCTTGAGACATAGTTGTTAAGTCTCATGTGCCTGTAATTTCACTGGCTCTCAAGGACTGCTGCCGGAACACACCAGTAGGTGCTTGGCAACAGATTTTCTACTTGAGGGTGGTCGCTAGCTAGGTGGGCATTCGCAAAATACCCTTCCACCATGCGGTGAAACTCAAGCAAGCGGAAGGGATCGAACCAGGGTACTGCGGCACGGCAGTCTGTAGCTATTAGCACTCTGCCATCATTGCTTCAATACAAACTAAGAACATTCAAACACCATTATTATTTTTTAATGCTCATAGGTAACTCTTTTGACCACTGTCTCACCTGATGGTAAGTGATGATATGTTCGAAGGTGTTAACAGGCTATACCTAGAAATACTGGTTCTAAAGAACAACTGCTGGAATACACCGTTTGGTGCTTGGCAACAGATTTTCTACTTGAGAGTGATCGCTAGCCTGACGGGTAAAAATGCCCTTCCACCATTCGGTAAAGCTCAAGTCCGCGGCGGGATTCGAACCAAGGACCTGCGCGCGGCAGCCAATGCCACTGAGCCATCACCAATTTACTTTATCTTCGTGAAACGTAATCACATCAATCGTGAAACTGCTGCCATGACTTTTAATTTTACTATGCGTTTATGAATCGGAATTAAAATTCTTTATAGGGCAGTTTCACACTAAGTAACAAGTGATATTATTTTCTCATATTAGTATATTAATATGGTTCACAAAGTGCACATGGCGCTTTGAATTTATGAAGTCATAAAATCCTTCTTCAGCTAGCACGGTGGCCTTTTCAAGTACAGTCCGACCAACTTATCTGTTCAGGTGGCAGAAAAATGAACTAAAACTCTCCCTCAAATTGTGACTTGTATATAGTTGATTTCCTTGACCAGCAGCGCCCTCGCCAACTGCACAGTTAAGTTGGTGGTACTATACAGTGACATAGGGATATGGAGTGAAGACTACCTTTGAATTTATAGACACTATAAAATTTCCAGATATTTAAGGGTTGTAGACAAGAATTTTTAAATGCACTGTAAATTATTTTTGTCACCAACATAAACATTCTCGTTTTCATATAATACTTTTTAATTTTTATTGTGATATTAACGTTTCTATAGCACTAATCAAAATGTTCATTAGAATCATACTATAGAAAGGAGTATAAATACTTACATTATTAATATATTTTGCTATAAATAAGCTGCTATGAGTGTCACATTTCAATAAGAAGATAATAAATACAACAAATAGTTTAAAATTTTGCAGTTCTGTCTATGATGCCCATTAGGTTTTTTTTTAATAATTAGCTGATATGTAACCCTTTGACCACAATCTCACCCGATGGTAAGTGATGATATGGTCAAAGGTGTTAACAGGCTTAACCTAGAATTACTAACTCTAAAGTACAGCTGCCGGAACACTGTTAGGTGCTTGACGATAGATGTTCAACTTAAGGGTGATAGTTAGCCAGCTACCTTCATGATATAACGACTGCCATCGTAAGACAACAACCGGGACAGACGCGACGGTTCCGATTCACGGAAGCGCTCAGTAGTAATGCCAATAGCGGTCACCCATCCAACTCATGACAGCAGCGGATGTTACTTCAACTTTTATTATTTTTTCAAATATATATAACAAATTTTCATATTATTGTCTATTTATCACAAGAAAACTAGCGCAAGATATTTTTTTGCGCTTTCATTACTACTGAAATCATTACGCTAAAAATATATAGATATAGTAACTAAAAATCACCTACCGATTGTGCGACAAAAGTATAGTATAAAATTGTCGATAAAATTTATTTGAACAAAACAACTCCTAAAGAGAAAAGTGTAAAGTGCATGTAACCCAAGTAAATAAGAAAGAAAAAGTTAACGCCGCGAATAAAGATTGATGAAGAATCAATCGAGGCATGTCCCACAGATAAAGGCAAGCGTCCGTACAATCAATTTTAATCTGGGAACTTCGCACGTGTTCTTTCATCCTGCTCACTCCATTGAAAATACATACAAAGTGGAAAGAGAGGAAGACACCGATGAAACCTGTAAAGGTTTTGATGTAGGTGCCATTACGATGACGCCCGGCCTACTTACGGAATTAAAGACTAAAGAAGATTGAGTAGGGGACCTTATCTGCTAAGACAATGATGTAAGCGAAAACACTGATGGATATTGCCGGGGAAAAAGGGATAATGATTGTGGGTTGATTATTTTTTTGTGACGACAGGCCGTCAATCCTTTAAGGGACAAATAGGATACTGGAAATAAAAACAAAACAGTTTTTTTGCAAGAAGATTACTACTAGTAGATATATTTACCAGTACTGTTATAAATTTCGAAGTAACTTGATCCAATACAACATTAAAAATAGTAAAGCAACCAATCGTCCGCATAGAGCTTTATTAATTTGCTGAAAAATTATTTGACATAAATGCAACATCGATACGATATAACGAGTCAAACATCAGTTATCATGAACAGGAATAGATGACGGTGAAATACATAAAGAATTGTATGTACAATATATACTTACACGGTCAATTGTTGAAGCAATGATAGTCGAGCAGTTAGATAGATAGATGCATAATTCTTTATTGTTACACCACTTGGTATACAAAAATAACATGAAAGCTTACAATAAAGTGTTACAATAGAAGGCCTTATCACTAATAGTGATCTCTTCCAGGCAACCTTTGGATGGAAAGGAAATACAGGAATAACAAGACGGGGTGTAATAAAAAGATAAAGGTTACAGCTACGGATTGCCGTGCCGCAGGTCCATGGTTCGATCCACACCGCCAGTTTGAGCTTCATCGCTTGGTCAAAAGGTATTATGCGAATAGTAGCCTGGCTAGCAACCAGCACTAAGAAAAAAAAATGTCAGCACAATCAGTGTGTTCCGACAGCTGTCCTTGAGCCCGTTAGGCACAAGTAGGGTAAATGGCGCAGTGCAGTTCGCTACTTGTGACAAAATGCATCTGTTATAGGCATGGGCTACCGCTAAACAATAATAATATAATTAGAACTAAAACGAGGTCTACACCTTATGCTAGTTCCAACACAACCACATAAAAATATGCCATAGACCTATGAAACTTAGATAAAACTTCGTAAATCGACCAAACATAGTAATTGAATAACTAGCAACTGTAGCCCAAGCACGAATAGCTTGCGAAATCGTAACCGTTTCGTAAACGTATCGAAATGTCACCATTTTGTATAGGATTTGATCAGCGCCTCTACAGTGCGTAAAAGAAACTAAATTTTGACAAAAAAAAAGGTTTTGACAACTAATGTGTCGAGATTTTAACGTGAATGTTTTGTCACGTAAAAAGTTTTGTATGAAATCGCGAGCACGAACCTAATTCTAACGTAAGCTCGAAGGCTGGCTATCGAGGATCTGTCAAAAATCTACGAATGTCATGTCACTGAGAAATTTTCAGTCAGATGGCTGACGTAACGTATTCAATTGTGGTAAAACTTCGAAAATTCATGTTATTATTGTGTTTGTTCATTCATAATTTACCTATGAAAAGAGTTTCAAACATGGCAGCAAGATTAGAAGTAGTATTGTACCATGTCGTTTACCAGGCGCAAAGAAGGTATTTATTAATTTATGGCACTGGAGGGAAGTGATGCAAATGTACGATGAACCCAATTCAGGACATTTTCCAAAACTCTGCATCAAACAGCGTCCATATTCCACTGTTCCAGCCCACATTTACACCAATTTCGCTCGTTGGATATGTCTTGCGGCGCAATAATGTTGCTATGAAATTCTTCATTGTGCATGGTCAAATTGAAAACAATAAGGCTCAAAGAAGATCACCTATGCATTCAAGATTTCAAGATCAACCAAAGCTGTCAACAAATGCACCAGAAGAACACAGGCAGCGACACGAAAGGAATACCAACGGATTGTCAGACTAACTACCTACGAACTCTGAGGTGATGACCATGCTCACGCCAACATTCTAACCACTACGAAGAAGAAGATTTTAATGTGAAACGTAGAAGCTGTGTTATTGGACTTTTGGTCCCTAATAAAAAGAAACGAAGTGCAATTGTGCGTTTCATTTATTGGTACCTATATACCGAACAGTTCGTGGGTTAGGGATAATAGGATATCTCGTTGGATGTTGTGAAACGCGACTAAGACAATTCGTGGCAGCATGCCACTACTAAGGTCGGTGTGAGTGGGATGTTGCCACGCATTGAGCATACAACAGTGATGATGAGATGGATCAGTGTGTGCTTCTATTGGTGGCGCATAAAAGACTATTGGGTGGCGAACTCATAGCAGGGCCGTGAGAAGCATTTTTCTTCCCCCTCTGATCTTATAGGCTAGGTAAGTTCGATATCATGCTCGTTTGCCACACTATTCCTTAAAAATAGAGGAAAGTAGATGAATAAAAAGACAAAACTACACCAACAGTTAAGTAATTTTTTTATTTTTGGTAATGTAATAACAGACATAAAACAACCATAAGCTGACTAATACAAAATAAACGCTTTAATTATCCTAAAATTAATATGAACTTAAAACAACACTAAGCCTAGACGGATACAAGTCACAGCACTCTCGATTTGTAGTAACGGCGCATTCATGAAATGCTACGTGGTTTGTCTTTGCAAAACTGTTAGGTAGGTACATTACTACGCACTCCAGGTTTTCACAGCATTCTTCTTTCCCAGAACAGACGGTAAAATACCGCTGGAGACGAAAGTTCTGTCGGGAATCACCTTTAGTGAACAATTAGAACTTATAGAATGCACTGCTTGAACTCAATAGCCTATTTTTCTGCTGAAACACCATAAAATTTAGCACAAAATACACTTCAAGCTGGCTGGCGGCTCTTCAGGGTTTCTTGAAACTCCTCCCTCTGTTTAAAGGTGTAATAGTAGCTGTTTGTAATTCATATAGTAAATTATCAGTGGCGTAGATTCTTGGCTTGAGAATTTATAGCTCATAATTTATATATAATGTTTTATTTTAATACCTCTAATGATGTTACAATAAAATTTGGTTCACAGAGCAAGTAACGCATAGAGAAAAGTAACATACCGGAAAAAAATATGTTTGGTTTTCACCAAATAAAAAGCTAAATTTGACGAATATCAATCATAGAGGAACCAGTCCAGCGTCACCAACCTTAAAATAAGGTAAAGTATTGCAGGTGTACCGATTTCTGTCCAAAATTACCAAATACGATACGAGTCATTGTCACCTTGACAACTCAACTGGACTGTCATGGCTATAGACTAATCATATTGTTCCCGGTATATTACATTTCTCTATGTCATAATGTATGTCATGGCACTTAGTAAATTGTAAGCTCACAGCTTGTATTCACCTTGCTATAATTTCACAACCACCTAAGCAGGGAACCTTAATGCTAAATGTAAATAAAACTGTATGATTACCTTAAGATTCCTTTAATTTATTATCCAGTATCGACTAATTACAATCCTTCAATCCTTTTCCACAATTTTTCCATAACCGTCTGTACTCAGAACAACTTTTCCTACACTTGTTTCACAGTTCATTTGACACCGTCTGTACTTTTCAAGTTTGTCTCCGTTACGACCGTGTTACTTGCTAGCTGTCAACAGAATGCCCCAAATCCACGTATTCCCCTACCCACATAGCCCATTTGTGTTGCCAGTCGAGTAGAATTTATTCCTTCAGCAAATTAATTTAAAAAAGGTAATCGATTAATAAGAAATCTAACAAAATATATCACCTCAAATACATTTTATTCAAAAATTTTAATATTTCATAGTGAACATCAATACAATACGGAAATCGCAAAGAAAATGCGAAGTCTGTGGTGTCGAAACACAAATAAAAATGTTTAAACAATAGCAGCCTTACTTATAAACGCTACTTAAATTTTAAACATTACTTAGCCGCTGATTAGCAAAATTTCTTACTCATAAACGCTACATAACTTTATCCAGTACCTAAGTACTGCTTAAATCAGCTGTCAATTTAAACACCATCCGACCCTTGTTTAAATATTTAAGTAGCAAGATGGCGCCCATATTTCTGATCAGCTGATTTAGTTACAGACCCACCAACTTATCTGTTCAGGTGGCAGAAAAAAGAACTACAACATTCCTTCAAATTGTGACAGTTCGTAGTTGATTTCCTTGACCAGTAGCGCCCTCGAAAACTGCACAGTTAAGTTGGTGGTACTATACAAAGAAAAGTATTATATTTACTTTTTAATTTCAAGATATTTAGCACTAGATACATGCTATTTGGCCATTTAGGTTATTCATAATACTTTTTAGTACAATGTTGTCAGTTTAAAATACGTTCGACCTCATTATCCATTGCTAAGCTAAACAGGTGCTATGTAGCGTTTATAAGTAAGAAATATTTAAGCATTACTTAAACACTGTTTAGTTATCCATTACTTAGCAACTACATAGCGATGTTTTTATAAGTAAGGGGGTAGATTTCCATGAGATCCAGAACCGGTGAGTTGATGAAAATATGTCATTGAAATTACATTATTGTTTCAGAGCGTAATGATCGCTTGGTTTTTATTGTCATTTAAGTAGGTATGTGTTATCATGCGAATTGCTGTACTTACATATATTTGTATATAAATTACAAATATTTACGTAACGTAAAGTAAGTTTAGTGTTGCTCAAGGAAAGTATCGATACCTTTGTAGTATCGATTTTTTATAATGACAGTGGTATGGGTACATATACTTTTTCATAGTGTCAATAAGTTAGGAAATATCATATTCGAAGCTGGTGATCATAAACCATCACGCGGAATGTTTTATTATGCCACGAAACTTAACATGTGTATTTTAGGACTGTTATTTACATCTTTAGCTCAAAAGCATTTTGAAACACGATGTATTATCAATTTTTCTCTACATAACTGGCACAGTACTTGCTAACTGAACGGCTAGAGCAATATTTATTATCTAACATATGAAAATCGACCTAAATATTATACAATTAATAATATATAGCGTAAATAACGTCATATCTATGCTTGTGATAATAATCTTGTTGTTTTTTTTCAGTTCATTTAAACCAAACTCCGTCGCTTATATACTTTCAAAGTAAATGCTGAATCGATAGAGCCATAGCATGGAATTTAAGGTACTATGTCACCTCAATACTATATAAAAATCAACATGTGTATCAACATACAATCCCAATTATTTAAATACTTATAATACTATACATTGTTTGATTTTAAAATTAACCAACTTTCGAGTGCAGTTAAATAAACTATTTTTGTAATTTCAGATATGCACATGTTACGCAGAAAAATATTAATTGAATCGATAAATAAAACAAATCAGTGCAGAGGAAGCTTCTTGCAATACAAATGAAATAGATCAGCTGCAAGATTAAATTTAATATCTAAATAATTCAACTACCTACACCAAAAAAGTTTTTAAAAGTCAACAGTCTATATATAATTAAAAAAGGTGCGTCAGAAATACTACATTTTCTGATTGAACTACAAATAATAATAATTGTTAACAGTTGATGACAAGTTTACTAGTGCAACTTACGTGCAGTATTTTTTACTTTTACATATACGACAGTTAGAAAATAAGTATTATATATTGAAAACTGTTATGTACAATGAAAAATATGTATGGTAAAGATGTTCTAGTACACAAATTACTTTGGAACTATGTATACGTACCCCAATAATACGGTTTTCGATACTAGCAAAGATATATCGCACGATAAAATATTGGTCCTTACATATGAAATTGGCGTTTTGTATGGGAGGAACAAAAAGTCGAATATTTTTTAATATAATATATTTAATTAATCAAAGTATGAACCATTATTTTCTATGCACTTTTGCCATCTCATAGGTAGTTCATTGATCCCTTTACTAAAAAAACCAGTCGGACGGGAATCAATAAAATCTTTGAAGGCGATTTGGACTGCCCCATCGGAGTTGAATTTTTTCCCTTGCAAGAAGTTATCCAAATTTCGAAAAAAATGGTAATCTGTTGGAGCAAGGTCCGGGGAGTACGGAGGATGTCTTAGACTTTCCAATTGAAGCTCTTCTAATTTAGTAGCCGTCTGTAGCGCAGTGTTTGGTCTAGCGTTGTCGTGAAGCAGCAGTGGCGTGGAGCGATTGACCAGCCTAGGTTGTTTAGCCGCTAGCTTTTCCATCATGGTTTGCAATTCCTGACAATAGACATCAGCCGTAATAGTCTGGCCAGATTTGAAAAAACTGTAATGAACAATACCGGCACTAGTCCACCAAACGCTTACAAGTAACTTTTTTGGGGTTAATTTTCGCTTGGGGCAGGATTTGGCTGGCTGGCCAGGATCTAACCATTGCGCTGAGCGCTTCCGATTATCGTAAAGAACCCATTTTTCATCACAGGTAATGATTCGGTTTAAAATACCTTCATTATTGTGCCGGTTTAGTAATGTAACGCAGCAGTCGACGCGCGTTTGCCGGTTTGTTTCAGTCAATTCGTGAGGTACCCACCTTTCAAGCTTTTTAATGTTCCCAATTTGCTTCAAGTGAATTAAAACAGTTTTATCACTAACATCGCAGCCTGCAGCTAACTCGGACGTGGTTTGCGATGGATCCGCTTCCACAATAGCCTTCAACTCTTCATTATCAACTTGAGTCTCAGGCCGTCCACGGGGCTTGTTCTGCAGGTCGAAATTTCCAGAACGAAAACGTTGGAACCAAAAACGAACTGTGTTTTCTTTTGCAACACGACCGCCATACACATCATTCACCCTTCGAGTTGTTTCCGCAGCACTAGTGCCACGGCGGAACTCGTACTCGTAAATAATGCGATATTTAAGGTTTTCCATTTTGTAAAATGAGTGACACAAACAGAAAAAAACAGAAGAAAAAAAACAAATGAATGACGATCATCGAAGCACAAATACATGAGTCTATAGCTGTACAAATTTGAATTTGGAATTCCTTACCAAAGAGGAGAAATTCGTGATTAAAGTGGCCAGTACGAAAAACGCCAATTTCATATGTAAGGACCTAATATTTTGATGATTTTGAATAAATTAATAAATCTGTGTGAAATATTTGTTTTATTTTATATTTCCTTAACATATATTTTATAAACCTAACCTTCTTACCATTTTTTCCTATATCGATTATAATGGAATCGATTTCATTGTAACTAATCGATTTTAGGGAATCAGTAGTACAACACTCACAAATGTCATTATTATTGTGTTGGAAATATAGTTTTTATTTGTAATGGTTGGTATAAAATAACTTCAAATCTGAGTTTCAAAGCAACAAGGTCCGTGCCAACTCTTAATATTACTTGCTCAGTGAGAGGAACTTTTATAGGCAAAATAAGACTTAAAACCTCTTTTCGAATGAGTTGTTAGGTCTTAGAAAAAAGGTATGATTGTTGTGATTTACGCTGGATGACGTCACTTTTGTAATCCTATCGAGTTCACGTTAGCCAGCAAACGATGCGGCGTACTGTCAACCATTGCCTCCTGCGTAAACGGGCGGTGAACTCGATACGATAACTTTACGGACTATCGAAATGTTTGTGCTTGGGCTATTTAACGTTTTTTATTTTTATTTTTCTACTGTTTAATATTTTACATATGTAAATACTGCATAATATATGAATTATATTGATTATAAAGTCCGTTTCTATGCTTGCAATACAAATGTATAAGTTAAGACACTTGTAACTTCTTGGCTAAGTGAATGTACCTATATTCTTAAGAGAAATAAAAATCTTAAACTATATGTGAAAAATAATTGCTTTGGACTGTAAATATAATATTAAGTACATATCTTTAGATGTATCAAACATTTCAAAAACTTAAGTTCACCGAAGTATAACATAATATACGTTGATTACTGTTGCGATATACGTATTATACTGTGGTATGACCGAACAAGGACTTAAGAAGTTGTAACCCTCAAACAAAGACATTCATTAATATTTCTATAGCCATTATACCTCACAAATTAATCGCCCACGGCTGTTTTCAGCTTACAGCGCAATTGCAGTTTTAACGTAACGTTTGCACGGCGCGCGCCAGACCCCTGAGAGCTAACAGATGGTTCCGTAGCAGGAGAAATAAAGATGTGGAGGTGGCACTTGCTCTAATCATTGGCTTAAAACCCATTAGGGTCCCTTTTGAGTAGAAAATTAAAAATCGTGTCTAACTTTCACTTTCCTTCAAAGGACTTTTCAGTTGCCATAGTTTGGGATGTAGTTTTTAACTGACTTCTAAACGAGGATGAGGATCTTGACTTGACACTTTTTGTGTATCATTTGATATTCTACTTGAATACGTAAAACTATCTTTAAGAATTTATAAGGTACATATTTTTTTCTCGTCGCTCAACGAAGATGTTTAGTGAAAAATATTTTGGAAATTTAAACGCTGCAGTGATGAACCACAGAAATGACCCGATGAAACTGTTAAAATCGATATATATTAAATTTTAGTCAATTTATAGCAATATAATCGTGATGAATGTTAAAATAAGATGTATTTTTTCCTTTTCAGTAATTCTATACGAATTTTTAGAGGATGCTATGAAGGTTACATTTGTAAGAAACCGAAGGTCAAAAACACATTACATTATCCACCGATTTAAGTGATTTATATTATAATTCAAGTGCTTTTTCACGCAAAATATGCATACATTTTATGTTACTTGACGTAAGTCTTAAAATACTGAATACATTAATGTGCCCATCAAAGAGTCTTAATAACCTTTCAATCGTATAAGTGCAATCCAATTAGACTCATTGGTTATTGACTTATTGACGATGATGTAAAGACAAACTTTTCCTTAACTTTACCTTAAAGACTTTTTTATTACCTTAAAGATAAACGATTTGTTTTTTCTCGATTCAGGTCATAAACATCCGTTTATTTACGAAGCATATAACGGTGTCTTATTGCATTGCCATGAAGGATAGTGGAATTAAATTAAGTTATTGCAGAGCACAAAACATTGACTGAATTTGAATAAAATAAAAAAAATAAGTAGGTAATTAAAAACCTGATCAGAGATCACACATAAAAAAATGCACATCAGCGAGAAAATTCCTCTTCTTTAAGGCAATTAATAATCCGATAAACAAGTAACTCTGCACTAAAACTTTCAATTATTTTAGCAGACTTTTAAATATATCTACGCCATATCCCATTTTCAAACATCATTCCGTACTTGGGACGTTTATTAGCCTTTTCCCTAGCAAGGTGGTGTTTCTCTAAGGGGGCAATGGCACCCTAACCATAAAAAATTCACGTTCAGAAAATCAACCATTGCTTGGGTTTGGTTCCGTTCAAAGTTTAAAGTTTTAACGGGCTTTAATTTTCGATTTTCACTTAGTTTCGTTGAGTTGTTCTGAGAAGTTTGAAGTTGTGAAAACTAATGAAATGGAGATCGATGGATCCCGGTGTGAATTACCGAAGTTGGTCGTGGCCTTTTTAGGGTTTTATTCGTGGGAGTCTTGGTTTTCTGGCAAGTTTTGGTTTTATTTCCTAGATGCTTGTTTTGATTACAAAGCTATACCTACAATAAGGCTATTTTCCCCAACATTATTTTTAATATTGTTTTTATAATTTTTATGCTTCACACGGTGGAAGAGCATTTTACAAATGCTCGCATGGCTAGCTACCACCCTCAAGTAGAAAATTTGTCGCCAAGAACAGTATGTTCCGGCAGCAGTCCAAAAAATGCAGATTCATCATTTGTAACCAAATGCATCTGTTATTGGCAGAAGTTAACGCCTAAAATCAGGTCATTCTCGTTTCGCGACATTATGATTAAAAAGTTATTTCACACATTTGAAATTGTTAAAATTATTGTTGACATTTTTTTTTCACCTTTTTTAAGTGACCCCTTGCTACTTATGGGATCGATTGTCATTCACTGTCAACGACTATATCATCAAGATAGGAAAATACTTTTTAGTTATTGGAGTGTTACTCAAAAACGGCTATACCAATTTTAAAGTACGTACATGTAAACATAATGCACTTCTTACCAAAGTTTGAAATGGATAAATAATAATTAAAAGTTCTTTTTGTATATTTTTTAAACCATTTAATCTCAAAACCAATACAATACCACACACATTGAATAGGATACAATCAGGGTACACATTGAGTAGCCACAGTTTCAAATATAGTTAGTATTGTGAACCACGCCTGTTGCTTGTACCTCGTTATTACCGAATATTGAATAGGTTGAAGATAAATGATACGATGACATTGGTTGTTTTTTTTACCATGACTCAGAATACAATGTAAAAAATATATCTTAAAAATATAAATTTATTCTTACAGATAAAAAATAGATTCAGGCGTTACTTTGCGGAAATCCATATTTAATAATAACAAATATTTTTAAAATATTTTATGAAAACATCAAATTAATATTTTAATAAAACCCTTAAAAAATATACAAATTTATCTAGTGACAATTCCGCTTAATTTTCCTGTCGTCCATCGTGACGTCACAAACGCTACGCAGCCAAACCGGAAGAGTTTTCGACGCGTTTCGCTTCTACACGAAGCATCCTCAGGAGGTCTTGACTCTACGAGCGCACGATCGAGAAACTAGATATATTTCACTGTCACTAGATATATTTTTGTATTTTTTAAGTGTTTTATTAAAATATTAATTTGTAGTTTTCATAAAATATTTTAAACATTTTTGATAATTTTATTCTTACAGCTTTTGTAGTCTAAAAATATTCCAAGCACGGAACTATTTCCAACAAAGTATGAAATAACTTATTGAAGTCAGTATCATACTGATTCGGAGTTCACATTTTCACGGTCCTGTTAGTATTTGGTTCTATTTTTTCAATTTTTTTTGTGACTCATTTCTAACTTGAAGATAATACTATTCAACAGAAAAAAGAAATTATTAAGATAAGATGTTCTAGCACAGAGTTTTGCATGGTCATACGATGAAGTAATGTATAATATACGCGACTAGAGAACGTCATTTCTTCTTTTTGAAATACGGATAGAAATCATTACATAACTTTCAAACTTATATAACCTTGTGTTGTCTTAGGTTTTCGCGATTATTACACATAGTAATTAAACAACTTTAAACGGTTTAAATCGCGTATATTTATCATTATTTTTTATATAGGTTTGTGAACATGCCCAGGACAAACCCAACCACTACATTCGGTTCGACAACCCACAAATCCTCGCCAGAGAGACCCGGTTTATGCCAAGAATGTTACGCGAGGCTATTGAAATCAAAAAATACCCAAATTTCAATAGAGATGATGGTTGGCAAGTACCACCTGCTTGGGATCCTGTCATCAAATTAATTAAATCTCAAGGCCGACACAAATCTGCAAGACCTCTGGACACTGTGAGCGAATACTGCGTGAATAGGGAACGTTATGATTAATATAAAAATGTTCGGACGGTAGACCAAATAATTTTCTTAATAACTCATGTGACAAATAAAACCAATTAGTCACCCCGTGACCACGATCACTGCAAAGTGTTTGAAACGTCGGGACAAAAATAATGATAAATATACGCGATTTAAACCGTTTAAAGTTGTTTAATTACTATTATATAACCTTGTCTCATATATTTATAGTTTCTTTTTTCAAAATAATAAAAATAAAAATATACATTATTTTTTTTATGTTGTTTTGACGGAAAAAGTTCACCCCGCCCGCACCTTAAGACATACTTAGTTGTTACGCCTCACGTGCCTGTAATTTCACTGGCTCTCAAGGACTATTGCCGGAACACACCGTTAGGTGCTTGGCGACAGATTTTCTACTTGATAGCTAGCCAGGCGGGCAATAGCAAAAAGCCCTTCCACCATGCGGTGAAGCTCAAGCCGGCGGTGGGGATCGAACCAGGGTACTGCGGCGCGGCAGTCCATAGCCATTACCGCTCGGCCATCATTGCTTCAAAACATAAACAAAGTAGAGTTATATGGCACCAGTCCAAAATGAATTCCGATAGACATAGGTATCCTGCCATAAAACCCAAAGAACAATGGCGAACTCCCATACATTGCTTTAGTTCATAAAAACATGTTGCGAATTAGAATAAAAAAAATATAAATATTAAAGCTGTGAATTTCCGATTCCGTTGGTAATATAATTTTTGTCAGAGAAAGCCTACGTTTTAAGATATTATGATTTGAATGTTTGTTGGTTATGTATTTTTTTCGAAAGTAGTCTTAGATATTTAGTTTCATTTTGTTATTTATGCGTAGGATGTAATTCTGTTAGTGTTATTTACCTAGGTAAGTTTATGTTAGGCACAAAACGAAAAAAACATTAACTGTGAACCTATAAAAGTGATACTTACATTGCTTCATTTTATTACGTTCACATCGTATTTCTGCTTAAAATTCGTTTAGATAATTGTCTTAGCTTAGAGATTATGGAGGTAGATACCTAGGTTATGTATATATACTCTAAGGTAAAACGATTATACATAACTTAGGTTATGTATAATCTAAGCATCTTTTTTTTTTTTTTTTAACGTGTGAAAAATGCATTTACGCATTCCCGTCCACCCCGGGGAAGGTGGCCGGTATATGTCGGGCTCGACACCAACTACTCCCACAGCAGCAAGTGCCCCTACCGACTAAATAACACACGGTGTTCCATCTCTACCGCTTCTCGGCGGGATCGCAGGGTCGCTTTAGCACTCAAACACGAACCCGCCACGGTTGTCCGTTGCCGGACCCCTCCTGGGGTGCTACCCCTCACGACGCACCAGAACACATGGCACGTCGCTACCACCAATCTAAGCATCTTATCTTAATAGTAGTTATGTAAAGGTAACTAAATTTTCTTTAAACATTGTTTTTTTTTTGTAGCTCACACCAACATCCTCACCACATTTGACCACTACTTGACTTGTGGGTAGGTGATAATGTTGCTATCAGGCTAAGCATAAAATAGGAACTGGTTCTCCAGAATACAATGTAGGTGCCTGGTGACAAATTATCTACTCCAGGCAAGCATACATCTGCTAAGTAACCGACCGAAATACTAAACTATGTTTACCTGAGTAATTGTTAAAAAGGCCATTTTGTACAATTAAATAAGAGTATATAAACTCTAAGGCCTAATAAAACAACAACAAGTGATACTTATATTAATTTCGATTTATTCTTCATCATCTTCTCGTATAACGATATCATCTAAAACCTCTGCTGGTGATAAAGCGGCAAAAGACGATGTACATTAACACGTTAGGCAAAATTAAAGAATTCAAGGGCAAGCACAGGTCACAAATGAAATACTAGTAATATCAGCGTGAAAAGGCAGTCTGCGTCAAGTAAAAAAGAAGGTAAAAGACGGAAAACTAATGAAATCGCAAAAAACACACCAGATCACACAAGCGCGGAAGCATTTGTGGTTTGTTTTTTGTCATGTGATTTGATATGTCATGTCTGTAGGGATGATCGATGTTAGAAGATAAAACATCGATGTTTTATCACCAATTTAACACCAATTGCATTTACAAAACATCGATGTCACGCACACACCATCAAAATTATGATACTTTGTCTCGTTCGTTTTGATCTGTGGACTACTGTATCTGTCTCGTTAATAAGCGACGTCTGCGCCGTTCATCCGTTGAAAATTAAGTTATTGTTAATCGGTATTCACACTAAACTTGCTATTAACAAAATGTAAATAAATACACCTAAATCAATATCGAGTACTGTAATCACCGATTAATACTAACGATACTTTCTTGGTATTCAATTCAAATGGTCTAAAGAGACAAACTACATGAGTGCTTTCTAAAAAACCAAGTCTTCATAATAGTTGTAACAAAATGACCCTGCCGATTGGGGTCCTTGACGTTACTCTGGGTCGGAGATGTAATATTGAAGACTCCGTCGTTAGTAGAAGATCGAGTGTGGTTCAGTGGTCTAGATCCCTATATAACAAGTACATACAGCACCTTACCTTAGCTATCCAGCCTCCACACGTGCCTCTTGAACTTTAAGGAAATGATATCTCGATGACGTAGGGTAGGTTCCTTCTGCGCGGGCGTCTTGCCCGTGAGATTGCCATTTTCGTGGTACACAGCTGTATATTATAACGTCTTCACTACACTTCACTCAGAGGACAACTATTTTGATAAAGTTCTAGTAATTTATCGTTTTGGAAAGAAATACCGACGGTTTTCAACTTGGCGTAGTCACCGATGCACACGAGATGCTTCACTTCATGAAGAATGTTCATGCACTGATTGCCGGAGCCAATCAGAGACGAGTAAAGGTACCTATGCTCTGGGTTACAGAACCTTGTTATTGGTTGACCACCGAACCAACAAACAGAACGCGCTAATTTAAATATACTATTTAATGCAATAGAACGAATAGTGAACAACAGTAATTCTCGTCACATTTTTAGTAGTAGTCAAACTTAACGCAAAAAACTGAATAAATATCGATATATAAATCGATACTTGCTTCCCTGCAGTAGGACAGCTTTAGAGCGTATTCCACTTGACGCCAATTTCGTTATTTTCGATAATTTTTAACAACTTTTGTGTCTATGGTTCTTATTAAATGTGGATATAGACGCAAAATGTGGTCAAAATAATCTTAAATAACTCAAGTGGAATACGGCCTAAAGGTAAGAGGTGTATTAGCCATTTTTGAAATATGTTACGATCGGAAATAACGAAAACTCCTCTTGAAATCATAATTTTTCGTAGGCTTTTACCAACAAATGTGTTAATTGAAA
Organism: Plagodis pulveraria; assembly: GCA_963890685.1. NCBI lineage: Eukaryota > Metazoa > Arthropoda > Insecta > Lepidoptera > Geometridae > Plagodis > Plagodis pulveraria. Next base: position 3,606,978 of record OY982952.1, on the reverse strand, counting down.
AAATACACAAAAAACATTAAAATAACATGAGCTACTCAGATATTTCAATTCGTTCAACGAATTGCCAACTAATGTTTCGCCAGTGTTCTTTTGTATCAAAGCCATAAAAACAAAAGCGAAAACATTTCATACAATAATTACGATTTCGTTTTGTTCTTTGCGAGTTGAAGAAAACATCATAATGCTGATTCCATAATATCTTTATTTTAATGTTGTTGTGACGGAACATGCCCGAGCTCACCTGATCATAGTAGAAAGCCACTCTTTCTACTATGACCTGATGTTAAATGGACTAACCTCTAATATAGGCATTATATGCATTTCGTCAATGACGAATTGTCATTTTACTGGCTCTCAAGAACAGCTGCCGGAACACACCATTAGGTGCTTGGCGACAGATTTTCTACTTGACGGTGGTAGCTAGCCAGGCGGGCATTCGCAAAATGTGCTTCCGCTATGCGGTGAAGCTCATAGCCCACGGCGGGATTCGAACCATGGACCTGCTGCGCGGCAGTCCATAGCGAATGCCACTAAGCTCTGCTTCAAAATGTGGGTTGAACTTAAGTTTTCTTTTTGGAGGAGAACGTTGAAAACTTTTGATTGTCATTGAACTCAAACTGTGATACTCGGTAACAAAATCCCAAATATACGATAGGAAAAATTTAGGTCATGTGCGGGATTCGAACCCGCGTCCATCCACCCCTGGGGTGGGTGAGGCATACGCATAGCAGGCGTTATTGCAAACCTAACAATATTAAAATTATAACGTTGCGTCATCATTTACATGTATAAAACCTATTGCAAAATTGGTCTTGTTTGTGTACTACAAACAAGACCAATTTTGCAATACGCAAGTGGTACTACAGAAGTCGCTCCATCCCAATACGATGGTTATAGAACGATAGGAAAGATTTGAGTTATGACGTCATGTGATGTTAGCTCAATTGGTTAGAGCATACCCCGGCTCAATGGGTGGATGGACGCGGGTTCGAATCCCGCACATGACTTAAATTTTTCCTATCGTATATTTGTAGTTTTGTACTGTAATCCGCATAGCAGGCGTTATTGCAAACCTAACAATATTAAAATGTGATACTCGGTCATTATTTCTAACCGCTAAACGTTGGCTTATTCAAAATCGCACGAAATAAATATAAATTCAATTGTTTCAATTAATTTTCGATCTATAGAGGTTAAGTGTTACCTATTCACCGTTTTAGAGCCAGCGTGAAAAAACTAGAAACACGCACGTTTAAAAGTGCTTTATAACACCAATTATGTCGTTACTATAACGCTACTATGACGCCACTGGTGCTATTCACGCCATCGACATTATAACGATTTGTAGATTAGCGTACAGCTTAATTGAATTAGCGTTAACTGCCAATTAAAATGAATACAATGTTATGTTTATGGAAATTGTGATGCTGTTTGGTCTAGATGTAGCTGGTTTGTGGTCGCCTCGTTAGTGTTTGTCCTTTGAAAGTGATTTTATTGTATCCTAGTTTATGTAAATAATGACCGCTGCTCTAAGTGCACTACGTTTGAAAATCAAGTAATTAGAGAGCTTTTTATGGTTTGTATTCGGTAATATACTGTATTCTATAGATTCTTATAGGTGTGTCTAAATTAAAATGTCATATAGTTTTGTTATGTTTTTATAAAATAGGTATAAATTATAAGTCCCAAATATAGTGAATCGGACATAAGGATGAAAATGGAATAAAGACACAATTTTTATGGCGTGTAGAGAAAAATCAAGGCTATGGTACAGATTATACTATGGTTGGACTAAGTAACATGAACTAAGATTATTATGTGAAGCAGGATATCAGTACATGAATAGCGGTTATTTATTCATGTGATATCAGAGCGCCACTGTCATCTTGAAACTTGAACGGTGATGTATTGTTTTTCGCAAATTGAACACATAGTATATGTATAATTAGCACATCTATAAGTATTTAGCGGGACTTAACCGCCATAAAAAATAAACTTGTATATTATTTACCTCAACGTTTCGACTGAGGTGCATTGTTCATTTGATCATGGTCATGAGTCTGCTCGTGCTTGCAACTTAGTCAAAACGCCAAAAACCCGTTTGCTAGTACGGAACCCGGAAAACAATTAGGATTAGTTCAAATCATTTAGCTTTTTTAAATTTCGTTCAAATATACCACAATCCCAACCTAGTACCTAGTATACCTAATAGTACCAGTCTCACATCGAATCTCTTGAACGTAATATTATCGTGTTATACCATTTTGTCATAATCAAGCAATCCATCTCATCTATCTGACAGCTTCACCGAGTGTTACGAGTTATCTGATGCTCGGTAGGTGGTGGCTATGGAAATAATCAAGTTGGAAAGATCTTTGGGGGGTGATATGGGCGGATGATGGTACAGCCCGTAACCCCCTTTGTTTTCTGTTGTACCGTGTTGCTTTTAACGTGTGATAGATGATACTCGATGAATGAAATGCCGAAGATTTGTAACACACTATTTAATACACAACTTAACACCAAAGTTACATGAAAAGTATTACAGATAATAAGTTGACACACAAGTTAATATAAATGTAAATTATAACGGTTAAAATATCAATATAAAACTGTTTGCATAAAATATGCGCGCAGATGTTTTGTATATAACCGACCGAACGCGTCACTGGTTGGTATATCTGTGTTGCTAGTTGCCATAACGTAAGTGTCATAGATAACTTAAAATGTTGCGTTCGGAAACATATAAAATAATACACTGTATAATGAAAACTTAAAATGGTGGGTAATTATTCTAAGTACTAATATAAAGTAATACAAAATAATAATATAAAAATAAGGTGCGTAATAAACGCCACACCACCCCCCTACGGAGAAGGAAAAACAGATTTTAACAAAAATCAGGGTAATCCTTAAACTTAACATGTCTACCAGACCGAGTGGTATATGGCAGTTTCTTTGTTGAGGTAGTGGTAGTATTTGAAGGAGCAGTAACAGGCTTGGTAGGTTGTATAGGTGAAGGAGCTGACTGTACCAGCTTTGAAATAGGCTCAGAAGGAGCAGGATGGTTAATGAAAGCTGGTTTGACGCGGTCAATGCTTACGACAATGCGTTTACCCTTAATGTCCAAAGTCATAGTTTTGCCGTCGCTGGAACGATCAACGACTTGGAAAGGACCCGTATAAGGCGGTTGTAAGGGGCGTCTGACAGTGTCGTCCCGAAGAAAAACGTGAGATGTTGAGGAGAGATCCTTGAAAATGAAGGAGGTTGGTTGAGAGTGACGAGATGCAGGGATCGGGCGTACATTCGACATGTGACGTCGGAGTTGCACGACAAAGTCTGCAGGGTCACTGATAGTGTCTGCTCCAGAAGCTGGAACAAACAATTCACCAGGCAACCTAAGAGTTTCTCCATAAACCATCTCGGCGGCTGTAGCTTTCAGGTCTTCCTTGAAAGCTGAACGCATGCCAAGAAGAACCAAAGGAAGCGAACGAACCCAGGAATCGTGGTGGCACATGAGAGCAGCCTTAAGTTGGCGGTAAACCCGCTCAATCATGCCATTAGCACACGGATGGTACGATGTCGTTCGGACTCGCTTAGTGGCAAAATGTGTCATCAATCGGCGGAACAAATCAGACTCAAACTGAGTACCTTGATCTGTTGTTATGATTGATGGCACGCCAAAACGAGGAACCCATTCGCGAGTTAAAGTTTCAGCAACTTCCTCAGCGGTAATGGATCGCATTGGCCAAACTTCTGGCCATCTAGTGACTCTATCGATGGCTGTTAAACAGTATCGATAGTCATTGCAAATCGGGAAGGGACCAATAATATCGATATGAATATGGTTAAATCGGCCAGATGGTAAATTAAAATTGCCTAGTGGAGCAGAATTATGGCGCGTTACTTTGGCGCGTTGACACGCCTCACAAGTGCGAGCCCACTCCTTGCAATCTTTGTTAACAGAGGGCCAAACAAAGCGATCAGTAACGAGGCGGGTGGAAGCCCGTGCCCCGGGATGACTGAGTTCGTGAAGTTTGTTGAAGGCAGCTCTGCGAAAGGAAGAGGTTAGATACGGACGAGGCTTGCCAGTCGATATGTCACAGGTGACAGAGATGTTTGTACCAGGAATTATGACTTTGGACAATTGCAGGCTAGAGCCTTGCTGTTGCAAGTCAGACAATTCTTGGTCAGTCTCTTGTGATGCGGCAAGAGCTTCGTAGTCTTCCTCGAGTGTGATCGCGTCGACACGAGACATCGCATCGGCAACGATGTTGTCCACACCTTTAATATATTTTATATCAGTTGTAAATTGACTGATAAAAGACAATTGGTTTAATTGCGCGGGTGGCAGTTTTTCCCGGCGTTGTACAAAAGCGTACAGCAGAGGCTTATGGTCCGTGAAAATGGTCACGTGTTGTACCGCAAGGATATGGCGGAAGTGTTGTACACTTTCATAAACTGCCAGTAACTCCCGGTAATAAGCTGGCCATTGCGATTTCTGTTCAGTCAATTTCTTGCTGAAGAACGCAAGGGGGAACCACTCGCCATCAACTTGCTGCTGCAGGCAGGAACCAATGTGGATGCTAGATGCGTCAGTAAACAGACCAAGTTGTGCATCACTGATTGGATGTTGCAGTAGAGTGGCGCTGGATAGGCTCCTTTTGCAAGCTTCAAAATGATCAAGTAGCTCAGGTGACCATATAAATGGTTTGGCACCTTTGCCATGTGTTGCCACTACGGCATTGATCAGTGGAGCTTGAAACTGTGCTGCGTGCGGAATGAAACGACGATAATAGTTTATCATGCCGAGAAAACGGCGTACGCCTTGGACAGTTTTAGGAGGGGGAAAATCCAGGATGGCTTGGACACGCTCTGGTGGTGGTCGAGTGCCTTCGGAACTGATGTGGTAACCAAGGAAAGTGACTTCGCTGGCTCCAAAAATGCACTTGGAAGGGTTGATTACGACACCGTAGTCCCTTAAGCGCCCGAAAAGGATTCGCAGATGCTCGCAGTGATGAGCCTCGTCTACTGAGTAGACGAGGATGTCATCAACATACGGGAAGCAGAAGTCAAGACCTCGAGTGACCTCATCGATGAACCGTTGAAATGTTTGACCAGCATTTCGAAGACCAAAATTCATGAAGGGGAATTCAAAAAGGCCAAATGGAGTGACGATGGCAGACTTGGCAACATCCTCTTCAAAGATTGGTATCTGATGATAGGCCTTTACCAGGTCGATGGTACTGAAGACCTTAGCACCAGTGAGGTTATGAGCAAAGTCATGAATGTGTCTAACTGGGTACCGATCAGGTACAGTCCTGGCATTCAAAGCACGATAATCACCACAAGGACGCCAGGTGCTATCCTTTTTGGGAGCCATGTGCAAAGGAGACGACCAGGCACTTTTAGATGGTCTGGCAATACCAGCCTGAACCATATCTTCAAATTCCTTTTTGGCAGAAAGAAGTTTCTGAGGAGCCAAACGGCGAGGACGACAGGATATAGGCGGCCCATCGGTCGTCTTAATGTAATGCACGGTGTCATGCTTTACTGTCCTGGGAAAACCAGGGGGACGAGTAATCTCTGAAAATTCTGCAAGCACAGGTGCGAAAGCAGAATTTGTAGAAGCTACAGCCTTGACACTTGGTTGTTCCGAAGTTGCGGTGGTAGCGTGTGCTGAGAGGCTGGTAAGGCCATCAACCAACCGCTTGGTTCGGCAATCAGGCAGAAGATGGTAATATGCCAAGAAATCAGAACCAATGATGGCGGTTGTGACGTCAGCAACGACAAATGACCACACGAAACTGCGCCGGAGACCAAAGTTGAGTGTCAAATTGATGGTGCCGTACGTCTTTATGCTGCTACCATTAGCTGCACTGAGCTCATAGTCGGAGGTTTTCCTCCGGTCTGAAAGCCAACAGCGAGGGTAACAACATAAATCAGAACCAGTGTCAATCAAAAATTGTCGTTTTGTGACACGATCCGTGATGAAAAGACGGCGGCTGGAAAGTTGGCCAACGGCGTCGCAGTCAGCTGCCGCCACTACTGACTGCTGTTGGAGTTTTCCGCCTTCCAATTACAAGGCGAAATACATTTGGTCGCCTTTTCACCAAAAGTCCTGTGATACCAGCACCGTTTTTTAGACTGGTCAAGAGTCGTACCTCGTGAAGACTGGCTAGTCCTAGAACGAGATCGAGAGCGTGTTGATGATGGCGAAGACAAGGCAGCTACTTGTCGACTAAGTTCTTCAATTTTCTCCAGCAACGTGGCTAGCGGTGGCGCAGAAGTAGCGGGCTGCGGTGGTCCAGAGGCAGAAAAAATATTTGCTGGACCTGGTTGAGCCTCCACTATTCTATCAGCTATATCAGCAATACGCTCTAAAGAAAGGTCAGCTTGGGCCGCAAGAATGCCTTGTACGTGTTGCGGCAAGCGGCGTAGCCATAGTTGACGAAGGATGTTATCGTCAGAGAGAGTAGTTCCTGCCAGTGACCTTAAATGACGCAAGAACTGGGACGGTGTTCTGTCCCCAAGTTCTTCGTCACTAAGAAGACGTCTAACACGTTGCTCCTCTGATGTTGAGAAACGACGTATCAGAGTTTCTTTCAGGTGTTGATACTTTCCCTCAGCTGGAGGATTGGTAACAATGTCCTCTATTTCGCCAGCAACTTTATGATCAATTTGACTGAGGACATGGCTGTATTTGGTAGCATCAGTATTTATGCCTGCCAGTAAAAATTGGGCCTCCGCTTGGGCGAACCAAACAGTTACTCTGTCGGTCCACAGGGGAGGTAGCTTGACAGCCACGCGATATACACCAGGTACGTCATTATTGGAACTAGGTACTGGATGCTGTGCCAATCGCAGAGTTGCATTTTCAGCTTCAAGAGCAGCCAAACGTGCTTGGAGTTCATCAGCCATTATTGATTTAAAAAAAAATAATAAAAAAAAAAAAAGTATACCAGACAAAATCTATGTATGTATAAAATGTGAAAAGAAGAACTCAGGTCATCTAAATAAACAAGACAAAAATATACCAACAAAAACAGAAAAATATTTTGCTAAAACCAGGGAGTGGTGCGTTTACACAAAAAAAATATGATATAGGTACACACAAGATACACGCTAGACACTGTAGTAAAATTAATAGACACCAAAAAGGCTGTAAATGTACACATAAAAATTACAACATATTAGGTACAGCGTAGTAACAAGATTTTTATAAAAAAATGTGTAAATATAATGTCTAATGTATCTACCATAAAACAACGTATAAAAATGTGTATAAACGTTACAAAAGAAATAATCTAACCGTTAAACTAACACACCCAAAAATAAGTAACTAGTAAAAATTAATTATCAGCAGGTAAAAGCGTATAGCAATTAAAAATAAACAAAGAATTAGTAAAAGTTAACACTTGTACTATTATATAAACATACACCATGAAAAAAAAAAAAACTTTAGGTGATACCGATCTAATGTTCGTAAGTTGTTAAAAATATACTTGCGTGAACCGGAACGTAAACTGGGCAGATTGTCAATCCTCAACTGACACTGTCACTCGATGACTTTGACAGCTGCGATGGATGTTGGCAATACATTTATGAAGAAGAAGAAGAAAGTTGGATATGTATCAATGTCGCTAGGTGGCGCAAACGTGCGCTCGCGTGCGGAGAGACCCGACTCCCGAATAGCTTCACCCAACAAGCCGATCCGCACGTGTTCACGATTTTTTATGTTGATGCACTTCGTGGAATTTGGGCACTTTTATGACTGGGACGCGGTGCGACCGTTACACTTTTGAACACTGCACTGATTCACGAACGATAGTTACTTGTTATGAATTAATACCGGTCTCGTGGTAGTTCAGCTCATAGGTAGGTCATGCAGGTGGTCCAAGTCGAAAAGTACGACGGCGTCCGTTGCTTCGCGTTTCTAGTTCTTGTAGAATTGAAGTTCTCCGACGCTATTCAGCTCCGTTGACCGATGGTATCATCACACACGCGACGAGAGGGTCACCATTTTGGGGGGTGATATGGGCGGATGATGGTACAGCCCGTAACCCCCTTTGTTTTCTGTTGTACCGTGTTGCTTTTAACGTGTGATAGATGATACTCGATGAATGAAATGCCGAAGATTTGTAACACACTATTTAATACACAACTTAACACCAAAGTTACATGAAAAGTATTACAGATAATAAGTTGACACACAAGTTAATATAAATGTAAATTATAACGGTTAAAATATCAATATAAAACTGTTTGCATAAAATATGCGCGCAGATGTTTTGTATGTAACCGACCGAACGCGTCACTGGTTGGTATATCTGTGTTGCTAGTTGCCATAACGTAAGTGTCATAGATAACTTAAAATGTTGCGTTCGGAAACATATAAAATAATACACTGTATAATGAAAACTTAAAATGGTGGGTAATTATTCTAAGTACTAATATAAAGTAATACAAAATAATAATATAAAAATAAGGTGCGTAATAAACGCCACAGATCCAATGATGCGATCAGATGGAAGAAATAGGACAGGACAACAAACTTGAGAATTTTGAAGCATTTGCTGGTATAAATGTATACAGCTTTGTTTGACGTAAAGCGTCTCTTTATAATTTCGAAGTAAATTTGTATATACATAATTTCCGAGCCTGATAAAGCTCCATTCACACCGAAGTGGCAGTAGTAGGCAGCGCAGTGGCTGGCACGGTCGAAAATAGTTTGACAGTAAAACTACTGTCAAACTATTTTCGACTTTGTCACTATCACTGTAATGTACAACATAGAATGAAATAGCTGGCGGCAGCGTGACCTTCACCTTCTATCAGAAGACCAAAACATATCTGGTGAAACTTGGATGCTTAGGCACGAATTTGTCTAATCTCTTTTCGAATTGGACAAACTAGGTGTGACAATATACAGGGTTATTGGTAAAATGCTAACAAACTCTTAGGGTTGACTTCTGCTAGTCCTAAGAAATATTATGAGTTTTTTTTTTTTTTTTAGAGTAAGAGAGGTACGCACCCTAAGAGGTTGTTAGCATTTTACCAATAACCCTGTATATGTATACTTAAAAATGCTTTTAATGTGGTAATTTTTAGACAACCTTCTGTTACCAAAGTCGACCTTGCCGCTTTTTACTCGGCTGCTAAGAGGCATTTTACATTTTAATGCGGTATACGAAGATTTTAAGCGCTAAATTTGTACTCATAGGAAATATCTACAAGTTGTTTAATAATTGATAAAAATAGAATAATCTGTTCTCTTTTCAGTTAATGTACCAGATTTACAAACATAACATTAATTATTTTGTAGTGACCAATCTCCCGCATCTTGTTTTACGAATTAAAGTACACATAGCCAACTTCAGAGTTCTATCTCTTGTATAAATATTAATCAAATAAACTAAAAAAAAACTGTGCATCAGGCATATAATCTTGTTGACACTTAGTGTACTAGAATATCGATAATTAAACGTCATTGTATAAAAAAAATTAAGATCTTGCGCCAATTTCCACGAATTATATCAGCAGTTTACCACGATATATTGCGTTTAATAAAGTGTAATTCCAAACAGATATTATATGAAAAGAAAGTTTATTCTTTAATTAATCTGATCTTTAATAAATTGTGCTATTAACTCTATTTTGTTAGACAAGAAAAAATATTTAACATAACTCGAAATGCTCATAAATTGAAATGTACAAGCGCGAGGCGATCAGTACCGCGCGAGCGCTCATCGAGGTAGGACCTGCGTTCGTTTTGCCTTGCTCTGACGTCTCGTACGCGGAACGCTTAGACGCAAGTTTATAGTGCGACCACAGAGTTTTGATCATGTCTTTATTTTTTTAAGTAACAAACTATACTTTATTTTTGTTGTCCATAATATAATTATTGTTGTCTTGTTAAGTAACTACATCTTTAGTTTCTGTTCATCCATTGTATTAAAAAAAGGAAACGTCACAATTATGCTGCCTTATACAGCGTTATTGGAAAAATGCTAACAACCTCAGAGGGTTGACTTCTTCTTTTGGTCTGCTAGTTTTTATATTATTCTAGTTTAAATTAGTAACTCACTATAACTTTTGTTTTAGAAGGATAAGATGACGGGCGAATAATTGATTTCCAATATTTTTGGATTCAGTTAATGTCTATGAGTGAACACAGCGATAACTTCAGCAGGAAATTAAACTACCTTCCTAATTTGTACAAAACGGCCTCCCGGCTTTTCCATCATTTGTACAAACCGGGATACCAGTTAGCGGTCGATAGTCGTATTTACAAATTTACCATAAAATCTGCGTAAGTGTTTTCTGCGTAAGTTTAAGTTTTGAAGCAGTGATGGCTCAGTGGCATTGGCTATGGACTGCCGCGCAGCAGGTCCATGGTTCGAATCCCGCCCAGAGCTTGAGCTTCACCGCATGGTGGAAGGGCATTTTGCGAATGCCCGCCTGTCTAGCGACCACCCTCTAGTAGAAAATCTGTCGCCAAGCACCTAACGGTGAGTTCCGGCAGCAGTCCTTGAGAGCCAGTGAAATAACAGGCAAAAATGAGACGTAACAGGTATGTCTCTAGGTGATGGGCGAAGTGCAGTTCGTAACTTGTGATGAAATGCATCTGTTATAGGCAGAGGATACCGCTTAACATCAGGTGGGCCTCGCCCTTGTTCCATCACAATGACATAAAAAAATAAATTAAAAAAAAGTCCGACTTTCATAATCCAAATGGTTTTCAAAAGGATGCACCCTTCCCCATACAAGAAAGAATCCATACTTTTCTGATATAACGGAAGTATTTTGAATATTTTGATGAAATCTGAAACCAGCACAAATTACATTTTGGCCCCAAAATATTACGTCATTTCATATTAATCTCGTAACTACGTCAACAGTTATAAACCTAGAAAAACGCAATTTTGCATATGTATAAGTCATTTTTCGCTCGATACATTTTGCAACGCACACTTACCGATGCAAATTTGCGTATTAAAATAATTTCGTAACTAATTTTAAACTTCTAAACCAAAAAATCTGAAATAATACAAGTGTATAAATTATATGTAAATAATAATATCAAAGAAGGACTAAAGCCGTAGGTGGTATAGTTATTCAGAAAAAAATATTGCTCTCCAATACAGTTTTCCCACCAAAGTTCTTAAAACAATTGGGTTGTTTTAATCTTGTTACTTTAAAATATTTGGCGTTAAAAATCTGTAACAATTGATGGCTAAAGAACAATAGTAAATTATCATATTAAAAGAAGAATCGAAGTTCTAGGTGAGTCTAGTTACGAAAAAATAAAAATAGCAAACAAATTACTATTTCCCACCATTTTGTCGTGTGTTCAAACCCCATTTCCAGTATTTTTTTCTATAAAAAGGTGTATTATCATTTATTTTCCATAGAGGAAATAGTGAGCATAAGAGTATATAGTGAGGATTGCATTGGTACAAAGAAGTATATATGTTGATTATAGATTGCATCAAAGATATTCGATTTAAAAACAAAAAACCTCAATATGTGTAAATATATATTTACATTTCGCTGTTTGGTCTACTCAAACTAAATGGATGAAAATGTTATTTTTTTAAAGGTATAGGTGATATATTGTGGTATGGGAATATGAGGGTGACATGTTAAAGTAATGGAAAACCAAAAACGTCATGGGACGTTTGTGGTTGGTACTGAGTTGTTTTCCGGATGCACAGAAAAATAAACCTCAATCCTATGCATGGTCATTATGGCAGACAGTGTTAACGACTGGATATAGATACTGTGTAGAGTGTGAACGATGAAAATAGCAATTTTTGGAAAATTTAAAAGAAAGAGCTTTTAATCCGCAGCTTTTAATCAATGCCGTTACGTCAAATATTTATATAATTTTAAGCCGTATAATTATTTAATTATTTAAGTTTATTGTTACAATAAATGATTCAAACATATCTATTATTTATTCATCAAGGATGAAATGTAAATATACGATTCACGATGTAGGTTGACTATTAAATGTACATGCCTACTTCTTTTCTATAACATTAGCAAGTAATCGACAAGAAATTGATTATTTACTCATGCCAATCACACAATTTTTAAATTCGCTACTTACATTTCTATATTAATGAGTGCTAGTATCAAAATATGTTACTCACTGTCACGCTATTCCGTCGTCACTTCTTTCGCTTGTGTATGCGATGCGCTGGCATTTACCTAAACTTCAGTAGCGTGATTTTGTGAAATGGCTCTTAAATAATGAATTCAAAGCTATGGCCTGATGGTATTTCTTTTCGACGTTTCGTTGACTTTCGTAAATATACTAGGCCTGGTGAGAAGAATGAATTGAAAAAAGTATAAAAATAAGAATGGATAAAGGTTGTATTCTTATGAGCTTTAACTGTAAGTCGGTAACTAGATCTATCGATTGCATAAAATCGCTATGTGGACGGGCTGATATCGTCGCACTTCAGGAAACTTGGTTGCTTCCAAATAATATCACGTTCCTGGGCACCATTGACCAAGAATTTGGCTATACTGGAAAGTCAGCGGTAGATTTGTCTGCTGGACCTCTCCTGGGAAGACCGTATGGTGGTGTAGCCATTTTATGGAGGAAAAGCGTTTTCCATGATGTGACGGTGATAACCTGTAGTAGTGATCGTCTTGCGGCAGTAAAAATTACATTAGGTAGCCAAAAATCTTTCGTTGTGTTTTCAATATATATGCCTTGTGATTGTGCTACTAATTTAGTTGAATTCACGGAGTGTTTAGGTGAAATTAGTGCGATTATTGAGAGTTTAGAGGTTGAATATGTATACATGCTAGGGGACTATAACGCACATCCTGTCCTGTCGAATGCTTCGGTAAGCAACTTCTTGAATTCTGTAGTGAACAAGATTGGGTGTGCGTAGATTACGAAAGACTCGGTGCGTTATCTGATACCTATACCTATGTCTGTGACGCGAGCGGCAGCAGGCGCTGGCTAGACCATTGCGTAGTAACGAAAGCGGCGTTGAATACGGTTACAGATATAAGTGTGTATAGAGATGTATACTGGTCAGATCACTTTCCTCTTGTAGTTAAATGTGATATTGAACTGATAGAACCTAGAACAGTGGTTAATAGAAATATTTGTAATAAAGTTATATGGGGACATCGTGAGTCATCACAAATAGATAAATATAATGAAATATGTAATTCTTTATTATGTATTCACTAGGGAAATCGATGTCTAAAAGACATCGATTTCCCTAGTGAATTACATAAATGCGGTAATAAAGTATGCAGTGAATATGGTCATAAGACTATTATAAATCAAATGTATGTCAACATTATTTCAATTCTAAGGCATGCGTCAACCGTGAGTTATTGTGAAAAAAGTGTAAGAAGACCATTTCGCGTGGTAGGTTGGAATAGACACGTCAGACATGCACACAGGGAGGCTCGTCTCGCTTTCCATTTATGGGTACTACATGGTAAGCCCACAAAGGGCATATACTACCTAAGTATGAAAGAAAAGCGAAAGGTCTTTAAGGAGAGGTTAAAATGGTGTCAGAATAATGAAGATAGAATTAAAATGGACATATTAGCCTCACACCATACCTCTAAAGACTTCAGTAGTTTTTGGAAATGTACCAAAAAGCTTAATCCAGCTGATAGCGTACCTGTTAGCATGAATGGCGTGTGTGATTCAGCCAAAATTGCAAATTTATTTAAGGAACAATTCCAGGTTGAGCCCATGGTATGTGATCAACAGCAGGATCTCTGTACTGAGGTTCATCGCGCTGATTCTACCTCTCAACACGAAAATTTTCTTGCAAAAGATGTTGCGGCGGTTATAAATAACATGAAAAGAGGCAAATCACCGGGGCACGATGGGCTCAGTATAGAGCATCTGCTGCATGCTGGAAGTCACCTTCCCAGAGTACTTGCCATGTTGTTTAGCCTTTGTGTTGGACATTCATATCTACCTCAAGATTTGATGAAAACTATTGTAGTTCCTATCATAAAGAATAGAACTGGCGATGCCTCCGACAGGACCAATTACAGACCGATATCTTTAGCTACAGTTGTTGCTAAGGTGTTGGACAGCATGCTTGACAGTCGCTTATGTAAACACCTAGATCTTCATGAAGCGCAGTTTGGTTTTCAGCCCAAGCTGTCCACTGAAACAGCGATCGTGTGTCTAAAGCATGCTGTTCAATACTACACTAGCAGAAAAACACCAGTCTTTGCCTGTTTTTTGGACTTGTCGAAGGCATTTGACCTTGTTTCATATGATATATTATGGCAAAAGCTTTCAACGTAAACTACAATACCTAAAGAGCTTGTTAATGTTTTCAAATTTTGGTATGAAAATCAGGAAAATGCTGTAAGATGGGCCAGTTCATACTCTGATACATATAGATTAAAATGCGGTGTGAGGCAGGGCGGTATAACTTCACCAAAGTTGTTTAACTTATATGTCAATGGATTAATCGTTGAACTCAGCAGGGCTAAAATCGGATGCTCAATACACGGTGTAAGTGCTAATAACATAAGCTATGCTGACGATATGGCTCTGCTGAGTCCATCGGTTAACGCCCTAAGGTGCCTTTTAGCCATTTGTGAGAAATATGCGGTGAGCCATGGACTCAGGTACAATGAGTAAAAAAAGTGAGCTCATGCAATTTAAAGCTGGTTCCAAAAGCTACTCAGTGCCCCCAGTAAAACTTAACGGAACTCACCTTCAATGGGTTAAACAATTCAAGTACCTGGGTCACTGGCTCACTGAGGACATGTCAGATGATATGGATATCGAAAGAGAACGTAGGGCGTTGTCAGTGAGGTGCAATATGTTGGCTCGCAGATTTGCTCGATGTACAGCGCCAGTGAAGTTGACATTATTGAAAGCGTACTGTACGTCTTTTTATACATGCAGTCTGTGGGCTAAATATACACAGAAATCCTACAACGCCCTCCGTGTCCAATACAACAACGGCTTTAGGATGCTGTTGGGGTTGCCGCGTTTTTGCAGCGCATCAGGAATGTTCGCGGATGCGCGTACGGATGACTTCTATGCCATCATGCGGAAAAGAGTAGCATCACTGATGAGCCGCATGCGTGGTAGTACCAACAGTCTCCTGGCCGTTGTAGCTGAGGATCTATACTCCAGCTACATGAGGCACTGGATGGCAGTACTTAGGCCTATGGCACGTTTGGTGACTAAATAATTCATTTATTTATGTAAATTGTAACTATTATAATATTATTATTTAACTAACATAGCAATAAGTATTAAATGTTACTAACACTATATGGACATTAGTCTGAAATAAATGTTTTATTATTATATTATTATTATTAAATAGCTAACAGCAAAATCGTATAAACTTTTATTGCTGAAGAGTTTTAGCCACCATCCAACATTTGAAAATCCATTAGGGTTTTCAACTAATACAATACTTTGTAGACATCTGTTTGTTTCGAAATGAAATTATAACCATACTAAAGAGGTGTTATTTAAATTTTTTTCAAAAGCGGTTTTTGAGTTCCAATAACTGAAAAGTATTTTCCTATTTTGATGATATAGCCATTGACAGTGAATGACAATCGATCACATAAGTGGCAAGGGTCACTAAAAATGGTGAAAATAGTTTTATACAAAAAAATGGAACCGAATCCAACACTGAAATGTGTGAATAACTTGTCAAAGTTAGTACCATGCGCAGCATATTGTTACAATAGGTAATTTTGAATCATCATGGTACCGACTTCAACAAGTTATTTAACACATTTGAATGTTGAAGTCAGTTCCATGATTTGGTAAAGAAATTGAATTTAATACTTTTAACGTGCGCTACGAAACCATTATTGGAATTTTTAGGTCAATCACATTCAGATTGGTAAATTTAATATATCAATAAATGTGGTATTGAATGCTTTTAATCCACGGCTATGTTATCAATTCCCGTTAGTTATTTAATCCAAAGATTATTGAGCTAACTATTTGATTTACAAGAATTGCTGGCATTTTCAATAGAAAATTATCGACTCGCCTTTCAACTCTTTGTCGGTCCAAGATGTAATCTCTTGGAGGTTTTCATTAACCAATATTTTATTGGATACTAACTAGAAAAAAAAATATGATGCATATTTTTTCACGAATTGCAATACGTGAATAAAATCAGAAGCAGACATTTTTAGAAACTAAACAGTCAACAAGTCCCATTTAGTTCATAAAATCTAAATGGGAATTGACATATTTTAATAATAATTAGATAACAAGGTTTTATTACAAGTTAGTATAGTTATTAACAAACTATTTTTTTACGAATAGTATTATTGTTTTTTATCTAGGAATACAGAAGCATTTTGCAAAAAATACACCCAACACGTTTTGCCAAATTTACACAGTGTTTGCATGTTGTGTGTTAAAGTGTGTGTATGTGTGTGTGTGTGTGTGTGTGTGTGGGGGGTGTATTAGAGGGGGTGTACGTTTTTGAGAGTATGAATGTGTGAGTTATGTACGGGATGAGAGAGATAAATAAACTTACTTTAAAATTCACGTTAACTATTAAACTGAATAACCAAATTTTTAAATAGCTATTTACTACTTAAAAAGATCGATTGAACTAAATTTATTACTATAGCATCTCTGCGTTCTAATGACAATTGAGTAAGCCGAATAATTAGTATGTGATCTTGGAATATAGAACAAGCTAGTATGTCTAGTGCGGAACGTTGGAGCGTTGAGCTGCAAGAACAGTTCTGTAAGTTCCATGCTGTCAATGTCGCCGTGGCATACTTTATGAAGAAATAGCATATCTAACATTGTGCGTCTCTTTCAGGGTTAGTACATTATGATATTCACAAGAATCTTCATAGTTACTGCTCCTATGCAGTATATGGTAATTTAAACGTTTTATAAACTTGCATTGAATTTTTTCGATATCATAAATAGGGTTTTTTGCAAGCATAAATTATTAATGAAGATGTAATTATTGATTTGATACATTTTTTTCTGTTTAGGAACGGAATATTACCGATAATGCTACAAATAGAAAATTTTCTCACTATACAGATACGTTAAAAATACCTGTGCATCTGTAGCACGAAAGTGCTCAGTAGTAATGTCACTAGCGGTCATCCATCCAAATCATTACCGCGGCTGACGTTGCTTAACTTTGCTGATCGGTTAAGAAGGTCTTAGCAAACTTCGCTACGAGCGCGCCTATTCTACTCGGCAACCGGAACATACTCGTAGAATTCAAATCCTCAGATTTCGTGCCGGAAGCTTTTCGGTGAGCCGAAATGCTTTTCGATTCTGCCTGGAACCAAAATGTTGTGTGATTTTCGCTTGTAATCATATTTTGGAACACAGAAATATCAAATGTCTTCTCGCGTTTTCTCAACACTTGCGCCAATCAATTATTATTTCTATGGACAATTAAAGCAGTCAGCAATCCTCAGGTTCGAAGCCGGTGTTATTTGTGAATTGATTAGGCGTTTATTTCGCTTATTACAATTGGTAGTCGGAATGCGGTCAAGCGATACTTCTGTGTAGAACAAGCCGCAGTGGTGTATTAAAGTATCAATTCTAAGCTTTGTAAATCGATCTTACCGGTAACAAGGTAATAAATAGTTAGGTTTTATTCATGAATTCGATAAGATTTCGATTATTGTTGTTTAGAACAAAAGTAGTCTGTAGATGTTTTAGATTTAGAATCAAGTCATCAAACTCGTCATCTATTCAAAAGCAGGACCATTCTTTATTGTCCTTTATTTAAATTTTTTGTATAAGACTCAAAATGATCGTTAATTCATAGCAAATAATCTGATCACTTTGACATGTCGTACTTTTTTTTTAGAGAGATTAAAATATCTGTGGACTATTTATATATGGGATAATTTATAAAAATATCTCTTAGTTATTTATATCTTACAAATCGTTATGAATGAATGCCTACCCCTGAAAAGTTAACCCTAGAGCTTTATTTACTATATGTGTGTATATTTACTATTTATAGTTTATCCACTCGATAGTACCCGCGTAGATCTGGCCCTCAAATAATAAGGCAATAAAGTATGCTGTAAAAACAAGAAATACTAATGTACCAAACTTCATCAAAATGTAATTAATTTATGTCCACCCAGGTAAATATAGGTAAATACATTTTCGCTTTTTTGCAAACACTAACAGTTAATTATCTCAAGACTTGCTTACCTTTACTGGATTTAGCCCTTGGCTGTATATTTAAATTGTTATCAACAAAGTCTATGTTTACTTACAATCAAATACCTAAATAATTGCTTGAGATACCGTTTGGATTGGGCTATAAATATGGATTAAAATAATGAGTACAGTAGCAGTAATGTTTGAAATTGTTGATAGCAAATTGTTTATAGGGTGCTGAAATATTTAGGAACGTACAACCAAGAGAGAGAGAGGGAGACACTGTGTTATAAATATAGCCTAAAAAGTAGCAGCACTATCCTTTATTTATAATTTAGATAGAAAAAACACCAGAAAATGTGTAGTCTCCAGCTAAGATAAGGAGAAAATGTACTGAACCAAGGTCATAATTGTATTCTTGAGACACCATATGGCACTGAATGCAGAAGGAACAGACAACATGTCATGATAGTAAACATATCAGATGAGGTAAAAAAAAAGGAAGTAACAATCATTTCTTCATCTCAATAGATGTCACCAAAAATTCAAGTTGGTGACCAGCAGCAGACCGAGAAGCATATATCTCCTCGAGTTGTAGGTAGTAATTCTCCATTTGTGACAAAGAGTGGGAGAAATGTGAGACCAGTCCAAAGATACTTACATAATAGGTCTACTTTATTTTTGTTTACGTGTTACTTTCTTATTATAGCTAAGTGACGTTTGATATCATATGTTTATCACGTTAATCCTTCAAAGTTATAAATAGAAGAGTTATCATAAGTCATTGGTAGCAAAATTGTCTTTAAAATATTAGATTGTTTGCATAATCGCCATATATTTTATCAATATAGTACGAATTGTAAAAAAAATAAACAGAATGTTGTAAATGTAGCCTAAAAAGTAGCAACACTTGTTAACCTTTATTTATAATTTTGACATGTAACCGGGCAACATTGCTATATGGTTTTTTGGAATTAAATTACGCCTGTACTCATATCTTAAAACATTATTCTGTAGTTCTGTTAATAAACTGGTTGTTACAAATATATTCAATTTCATTGCCATCTTCGGCGAAGATTTATACACACTGCATTGTTAGTGGAATAAATTAAGCGTAGCTTTGGTCAGTATCTCAATGTTCTCAATTTGATACCCGGATCGGAAAGTCCTTGGAGTTTTTCTGACAAACCAGTTGCCAGCAGTATTTCAGAGTTTGGAACTGTACCCAGTAGATAACAATAGCTTAGCCTCTATTACATGGAGCTGAAGCAAAGAATCTGGAGCACAATTATGCCTATAGACCTTTTCATAGAAAAATACGTGCCTCTCTTTGTAAATTAGAAGCGAGATAAGCTAAGATTTTTTTTACCTTTAGATAAGTTGTGAGTTCCCATATTTACTAGACGAATGTAAGGTAATTGCCGTAGTCGCTACCAGTCTTTCACTTCCGAGCGTCCGGTAAATACGTTGCCGCTAATCGTGTTTTTTCGGAAAAGTTGTTGACAATATGCCTTCATGTGACTCTAGACACTGCACTAATTATGCATGCACTGTGAGATATAAGAATTTTTTTTAATATAACACGTAAGTATTGTTTTTATTATTGAAATAGAAAATATCGTTATTTTGTTTTATCTTAGGAACTTCTCACAATGAAATGGATGAGCGAGATGTGTGGATCGTTTTGTGCGAGAGAGTGAAAGAGATCGCTGCGTAATGATCGGAACGTGGGGGTGGTAGAACAAATTGCTTGTATATCCCTTTCTAACAACAGATATGACGCATAGTATTTGAATATTATTTTCTTGTCATCACAAACTGCATATATACATGTGCGTAGGTATGTAGATATTTAAATTCTAATTAGTTTTTAGAGCAGTTGTGTTTGGATATAACTACTTTATGTATTTCGACTCTCTGGTAATGAGTGTGTTTGTCGCCAAGAGAGGATTTAAAAGACTTTGTTTTATTATACCTAAGTCATAAACATTCTACCGATGCTACAATATCATACTACGGAGAGAGATGATGTCTTTTATGGTAATTAATAGTCGTTTCTATAAATTGTATGCTCTCGACAATTCCATTACAATCTGTCATTTTGTCTTTATGAATTCAAGGCACAGAAAATTACAATACAACTTCTACACGACTATGGTATTACAACCTCTATAAATAAAGTTCATTTTAGCATGATGTTTCTTGCCGGTTTATTAAGAATTTCATGATTAATCCACCACCATAGTAAGATGTAAGACCCTGTATAGTTTTCGATTAAATTGCATTTTAAATGCTTGTTAAAGCACTCAGGAAATTGTTCATAAGATGCAATCTATATGCAAGAGACAAAAATAAAATGTTAAGACGTATATCAAGTTTAAAATGATGGGATGCAGAGTATCAAGCAGTTTATAATCCTTGATCGTGGGTAAAAAAAACTTGATTTATAAATAATGACCAACAAAACATTATTTATAAACACCAAACAAATGCGTTACATAGATTCATGTCCTAGGCTTTTTTGTGTCCCAGTGCCTTATGTTTTGGTTTTACTTTCGCCAGCTATTTGTAGGTTAAATTTATCTCATAGCCATGTTCTCATAGTAGCGAAATGTCCTAAATATGAAAAAAATATACCAAAAAACCGCCTAATATTTTTATTTACTGTGGTGTCCTTCATGCCTCAACATAGCAGTGTTCTCAAACTTCATTCAGTTTTTTTTTCTTTCGATATGATAACCTCTGACCACTATCTCACCTGATGGTAATTGATGATATGGGTGAAGCTCTTGTTCAGGCTAACCTAGAATTACTGGCTCTCAAGGACAGCTGCCGGAATACACCGTTAGGTGCTTAGCAACAGATTTTCTACTTGAGGGTGGTTACTAGCCAGGCGGGCATTCGCAAATGCCCTACGACCATGCTAAAACGACTGCCATCCTAAAACAACAACCGGGACCGACGGCTTAACTTGCCCTCCAAAGTACAGAAGCGTCCAGTAGTAATGTCACTAGCGGACACCCATCCAACTCACTTTGCTGATCGATTAAGAACAGCTAAGCAAACTTCGCTACGAGCGCTTCAACTATCTGACACTGTGATGGTATCCACTAGGTTAGACTCTTGCTAAAGAGATCAAATATGAGAGTTCATTTTTCTTATAAAAACACAGAGTATGGAAAGGTTCCGCCTAAATGGGCAAAGGTTCAAACCTCTACAACTACATTTGGTTCCTAGTAATGAAACAATTATAGTAAGATCACTGCCGCGGGCTTGTCATTGCATGGTGGAGACGTTGCGAATGCTAGTCGAGAAACCGAGCAGATGGCTAACCTAGTAGTAAATAATCACCGTCGCCCACGAAAAAGGGCCTTTCGGTTTGACTCCGGTTCCACGGAACTTGGTCGCCTCTTAGTATGGGACGCTACGTGCGATGCAAATACATTTCAACGGGGCCACCTGGTAGTAAAAAAATACATAAAAAATGGCTAAATAAAATCACTGCCCAATCCCACAACAAACACTCGCTCCAAATTCTACGGTAACAGTATTGCATTAGTCACCCGAGATAAATAATGAAAGTAAATTTACTGACCACCCTGTATTTAAATCTGCAACACATTTATGTAGGAAAATAGTAGCTTGGCGGTTATTAATGGAACTAGCTGGCAGTATGAATGTAACCTATAACTATGCTGATATTTAAGTTATAAAATGAAAATATGCTCTCCAGAATCTTTTGAATTATTTTTAGTGTTCACGCATACCTGTTTATATTTTTTTTCTGAGTGGTACTTTGTTTTGGTGTACATCAGCCCTAAGGCAGCCAATAAATGGCGAACGGCCATAGATATCGGATTCCGTTGAGTAAGACATTTCGCTTTAACTGTTTGCGAGGAGGCTTGTTCGTGGGCGGATGGAATGATCCTTAGAACTGTGGAGGAATTCACAGGATATAGCGTGTTTTTACAGGTTTTTGTTGAGATGTCTAACATTGTGTTATGTTTTCATTCGATATTATGGTGTTATTGTACGGCAATAAATATTTTATACTGATCAGTTGGCGGATGTGGTAATGGCAATACCAAAGCGACAGTAGCGCCACCATTTGATAGGATAAAACATACGACACGCTCTGTTATTGGCAGATTGATGTTTTTTTTTATGTTATTGTGACGGAACAAGCCCGAGCCCCACCTGATGTTAAGTGGACTAACCTCTGCCTATAACAGACGCATTTCGTCAACGACGAATTGCACTGCGCCCATCACACTGAGACGTACAGTTGTTAGGTCTCTTGTGCCTGTAATTTTACTGGCTCTCAAGGACTGCTGCCGGAACACACTGTTAGGTGCTTGGCGACAGATTTTCTACTTGAGGATGGTCGCTAGCCAGGCGGGCATTCACAAAATGCCTTTCCACCATGCGGGGAAGCTCAAGCTCTGGGCGGGATTCGAACCATGAACCTGCTGTGCGGCAGTCCATAGCCAATGACACTGAGCCATCACTGCTTCGTAAATGATGATGATGATGTCCCGCTAAAACGAGTGTTGACACGAAGTGAAGAGCGGAGGAGGGGGGATTCTTCAGACGACCACCAGACTGGAAACATCAGAGCCGAAGTACTGTTCTGTTCTTTACAATTGCATGTGAAAAATACTGTAGAACTAAGTAACTATAGAATTTAATAAATACTCAATTAATGTTCTGTAACATATTTCGTATTTATTTAGTAACCGGCTAGGACTCCCGTAATATTTACTGAATATTGCTCCGACCAGTTTCGAACTTATTTGAAGTTCTTCGCCTGGAAGTCACGATTGTGCACAGCGTCAAACGTGGGCTTCAGCACATAACTTATATCGTATTGCTTTCTCTCTAAAATTATTTATAGCTACGCCTAGGCAAGACATTGTATATGCATTATTTATTTATAGATATGTGCATACCTGTCTTGTGTGATTATAATACTATTTTTAATGCAAATAATCAAATATCTTATCTCATATAATCTGTATGCCGATATAGATACTCATTATTTCCTACATATAGTGGTAGAAAAATAAAAATTAAACTATAATAAAATGAAGTAAGACGAAAAAATGAAAAGTAAATTATAAAATTATAATATAGATATGAAAGATGTGAAAGTATTTGGCTTGTCTACTGAAATCGCATTTCTCTTGTATCTTAGAACTACAGTATTGTAGATTAAGTTGTAACTGATATGTTTCATTTCTTCGAGAACTTTACTCTTAATATTATTTTATTAGTCAATTGAAGTAAGGATCATAATGAAATGCAATGCTATAAGACGCGTTGGGAAACAATTTCAATATATTGAAATATTTATTTTATGATAAGAACCGAGTCTTAAATATAAAATTATAAATATAATGTTGTTTAGAATTTGCTGTAGTAATTTTTGTATGGTCTTTCTCTGAAAGAGCTATTTTGTGGGAGTGTTGGTCGTCAATAGCGAGAAGAAGTATTATTTTCTTTTTTGTTACTGATAGGGAAGCTTTTAACCACAATCTCACCTTTTGGTAAGTGATGATATGGTCGAAGGTGTTAACAGGCTTAACCTAGAATTACTGGCTCTCAAGAACAGCTGCCGGAACATGGTGCTCGGCGACAGATTTTCTACTTGAGGGTGGTCGCTAGAAAGGCGGGCATTCGCAAAATGCCCTTCCACAATGCGGTGAAGCTTAAGCCCGCAGCGCATTCTAACCATGGACCTGCTGCGCGGCAGTCCATAGCCGACGCCACTGAGCCATCACTGCTTAAAAATATTTATAGGAGACATCTCGTATGAACATTTGGACGTATTTATATATTATTGTTAGATGCAACAACGTTACCTCGGATACACAGGATTTAAGAAGTAGTACTATTATAGCCAGTTTGTGTCCATCATCATCTACATACATTTATTCCGCAAAATATCTAAGCTGCTATACCTAGTTTAATTCTTATAATGTGCCATACCGAGTCATTTTCATTATTGTCTCTACTTTTACCAAGCCATTTTGGTAAAACATGCTAGGTTCACGTCTGTAGGATAATTATAAGTAAGATAAGATATTCAGTTCAAGGCGCTACAGTCAACAAAAATGCATATTTATTGTGTATATAGCCTTTGACAACTATCTCACCTGATGGTAAGTGATGATGTGGTCGAAGATGTTGTTCACGATAAACTAGTATTACTAGCTTTCAAAGAGATCTTCCGGAACACACTGTAAGGTGCTTGGCGACCGATTTGCTACTTGAAGGTGGTAGCTAGCCAGGCAGGCATTCGCAAAATGCCCTACCACCATGTTATAACAACTGCCATTCTAAAATAGCAACCCGGAACGACGGCTTAACGTGCCGTCCGAAGCACGGAAGCGCTCAGAAGTACTACTAGCGGTCATCCGACGTTGCTGAACTCAGCTGATCGACTAAGCAAACTACGCAACGAGCGCTTCAAAAAGACAAGTTCAGTCTGTTCAGAATGTTAGTAACAACAAGACATTTCTAGGCCAGTAATTATTATTTGTATTAAATGTATTATATTGGACGACGTATATAATGCTCTGCGAAATATTACAATACAAAATTTGGTGAGCTAAAGCTGACCACAATCGATTGAAATCGTGCGTGAAAAGGTTTGCGGTTTTCTAACCTGAACCAAAATCATTTTACGTTTGGTATTCGAACAAAGCTTAACATTTAAATTACTTAAATATCCGGTTCGGAAAATAGTACCTAGTTACCTGCAATGTATTTATATCTAAATTGACTTATTGGCTGTTAGAGAAATGTTTTTATACTGTGTCTGAATATTTGAATAGCTAACTTGACTATATTAATTGTATTTTATATTCGTATTTTTAACTTTATTATTTTATATTTGTGTTAGTTTGTATAAACTTACCTAATATTTGCACGCCTGCTTGCAGGCAGAATACAATTGTCGATACAAAAATAATATCTAATTGTAAATATTATGAAAGTATTGTATTTTTTGCAAATAAATTATTGATTGCACAATTATGTATGTTCATGAATGCCTTTTACAATTCAACATAAGGCACATCCCTATAGCAAAAAAGATCTTTCTTTCTTAATTATAATTGTTAAATAGATACAAAATGAGATATACTTATTGTAAAAAAACTATAAATGGAATAATCTAGTTAAATAAACTTAAAATGTGAAACGATGTCATTACGTGGTCTTGGCGTATTGACGTGACGTGAAGCATTGAAGATCTAGTTTTTTCGGCTATTCGGGCTTCTCACACCACGCTTGGTTTGCATGGAAGTGCTCCCAACCCAACAGCTCTTTCTGGTTGGGGCTTTTCGCACTCTGGTGTAAATTACCCACTGCTTTATACACTGTGGTGATTCAAACCCGGGTGTCAATCACTAATTTTTTTAATGGGGAGTTTCGTACCATCTCAAAGTCATTTGGCCAATTTACACCGCGGTGTGACCCACGTGCGGGGTGAAACGCCCCTATACAATTTTTGGGTAACGACGACAGGAACGAAAGTGTTTTTTTATATTATTGTGACGGAACAACCTCGAGGCCCACCTGATGTTAAGCGGACTAACCTCTGCCTATAACAGATGCATTTCATCACAAGTCACGAATCGCACTGCGCCCGTCACTTTGACACATGGTTATTAAGTCTGATGTGCCTGTAAGTTCACTGACTCTTAAGGACTGCTGTCAGAACACACCGTTAGGTGCTTGGCGACAGATTTTCTACTTGAGGGTGGTAGCTATCGCAAAATGCCCTTCAGCCATGTGGTGAAGCTCAAGCCGGGAGTTGGGGATCGAACCAGGGTACAGCGGCACGGCTCTCCATACTAGCTAACCGCTCGGCCATGAAAGCTTTAAAATAGAAAAAAAAACGAATTACAACATTTACTACAGGTTCTAGCTGGCAGTTTTTTATCCGTTCAAATTTTGCGTATAACTAGCTATCGCACTTATGTGGAAAATCTGTCACCAAGCTTTTAACGGTGTGTTCGGGCAATTCACTTTAGCCTGTTCCAACCACATCATTACTTACCATCAGGTGAGATATTTCTGTAAAGAAAGTAATTGAAGCAATGATAGCCGAGCGGTAATAGCTATGGACTGCCGCCCCGCAGTACCCTGGTTCGATCCCCACCGCCGGCTTGAGCTTCACCGCATGGTGGAAGGGCATTTTGCGATTGCCCGCCTGGCTAGCTACCACCCTCAAGTAGAAAATCTGTCGCCAAGCACCTAACGGTGTGTTCCGGCAGTAGTCCTTGAGAGCCAGTGCAATAACAGGCACATGAGACTTAACAACTATGTCTCAAGGTGATGGGCGCAGTGCAATTCGTGAATTGTGATGAAATGCATCTGTTATAGGCAGAGGTTAGTCCGCTTAACATTAGGTGGGCCTCTAGCTTGTTCCGTCAGAATAACATAAAAAAAAAAATATTGCAAAATATGTATTATAAAATGTAGTACATAATATGTATTATATTATTATGGTCACTCGCAAACAAAGGCAGTTTTGCTGACCGAGTTCCTGCAATCTTAGAAGAGTAGAGAAACACGGCCGGGATCTATAAAACCGTCTAACCCAGTCTTACATTACGTGTTTTATTTTCAAGTATTCTCCATTACATACAATTGGCCCGATTTGGAGTAGTGTAGTGAATGAAACTGAATATTTTATGGTTATCGATTCCATCGGATTGGTTCACAATGAAGGCAGTTTCTATTGTTAGTTATTATGTTACTGCTATAGTTACTGTTTAAAGTTGTGTGATTTAATTTGGAAAAGAGAAGAGACTTAACACTTACGATATGAATTCATAGAAATAAATTTTAACGATATGTAATAAGATCCAACAATGAGAAGTTTTTGACAAAAATAGTTTAAAATCCAGTAAAATTAATTGCGTGGAATTATCATGCTTTTTACAGTTTTTGTAGTATTATTGAAGGTGTGTATTTTTTGTGATAAGCTTTAGTTTCAATAAAGAGTTTGTAACTATTAATCTACGCAGTGGTGTTTTTTATTATATATGAGTTTATTTTTAGAATCGGCATTTCTTCATAACATTAAAATATATCTTATATTATACGATATACAAGTTTAAAGCTCATTGCAAAATTAGCCGTGTTTAAGTTGATTCATTGTCATGTTAGCTCAGTCGGTCAGAGCATATCCCGGCTATGGGGGTGGATGATGATGGCTCGTATGCCTATAATTTTCACTCTCGTTTTGTAATTTTGTAAAGTTATTTACTGCTGTAAATTTAAAATACAAAATTCATCTTAATCAATTTTAACCTGTGGGCTGTGCCTACTGCAGATTAAAGAGATGCCATGTAAGATACTTTTTCAAAAAGATATCATGTTATATACTTTTTACTAGCTATTAAAAAAAGTATGCAATATACCTAACTTATCAGAGTCAGAAAATGAAAATACTCCTCATATATCATACTCCTCATTATTGAAAGATGGTTCCGTATCATAAAAAAGTCAGTACGTTTTCATAATAAATTGCATTGTAAATGAAGTTGTTTCTTATTTCTCAGGATACGTGAATAAGAAGCGTAACGTTAGTTCCTTTAGTAAATTTTTACATAAGAAAAGCACTCGTGTCAACTTCCGGTCTCCCTTTTCTCTAGCAAACAAATCAAGCCCTTTCAAAACTAAACAAAACAAACATCCAATGTGCCGCAAAGTGTTAGAGCTCTAACAGGGCAACAAATTACTGGACCTAAAACGGTAATGTTTAGCGCAAACGGAAGGCCGTAATGAGACAGCCAGTGACAGACGGCGGCTAACATATGAGAAGAGTAGTTTAACAGAAGGGTTGAAACACAGAATAACTTTGTGTTTTGGCTTAGTTTATGTGTAAGAACATAAAATTATTAAAATTTCCATAATAAATTCACCAAGTGCAAGTTGGACTTGCATATTATTCTGGTTTAACTCAGAATAATATGTAAGTATGTTTATATGGCATAGGTACTCTGTTTAAGATCCTTACTGTTAGTACCGCACTTGGCTCGTTTTTGTTTTTACACGACTGCCCAACAAGAGAGTGTTATATTTTAGAGTACATGTACTTAGAGAGATATCATTAGATTCGTCATGATAGCGCATATGACACTAAGTACTCAAAAAAACTGGCTAATTCTAGACGCCATAATATTGTGAGATAAAAATGTTCTTTCTAAGCCATCGAGAGTGGTATCAAAATGCAGGGCTTTAAGAAACAATTTCATAAAATTATATAACTTGCAGTTTTCATTTCAAAGCAATAATAAAACGCTTATCAAAAATAAATAATATGCAGTCGGGTTTTGTTTGCTTTTAATTTATTTTTTTACAATAGAGTTCCTACTATAATCACACCAAGATTGATGCTTATATTCTATGGATAACCGATTTAAGGCATATGCATTGCAAGACGAATTAGACCTGACTATAAAAGCTATATACTTTCACAAAATGTATTTAAAAAATATGAAAAAATATAATCACGATCTTTAGTTCTTTTACGACAATATCAACGTTTACATTTTCCATAGCGACAAAACTTTCGGATTTAAAGAAATGTTTCGGAAATGAAGAATAATATTCGTAATTCCTCTTTAACAATATTAACGATTTTCTTTGACTTGTTGGTTGTTTAAATGATTCTTATGTAGTAGCTGTGTTGTTTTATATATAGTTCGTAGTATTTTGTTAATATAGGCATACCACGTCATAAAAGAAACTTTACTTATATCTTTAATCTGTACATACGCATTAGAAAACGAAGAACTACGTCGAAGTGAAAAGTATTATGAAATGAAATGACATTTATTTACTTGTGGTCCTAGGTTACAGTGTTAGGTATAATAATATTCTAAAATTGTCTTGCATTTCGGAAGGAGCGATCATCGTAACTTGCAGTGTGCGCTAATATGGGCCTTAAGTCAACTTGGGTTGGTTTGATTTTTGTACCTATCGACAACAAGCTGATAATTAGGCCTTAGCGACAGAGCACCGACAAGAAACGTCAGAAAAATTGCAGTCCTTAAAAATTTCAACAAGGTACCTTACAGTATAAAATATAGTCTTTGAAACATGACTGACAGATCAACAGCGTCGTGGGCTTAGGAATAGGGTTCCGTTTTTTAATAGGCAATAGGCTCGAAGTTTACTAAAGGCATGTGAAGTATATTGATAGTTTAGACATCTCTGACAAAAGTATGATTTTTTCATAAACTTCTGCTCTACTCTTATAAGTTGTTATATAAGTATTTGATAAGTTTTGACGTGCTCGAAGCGTAGCGTTATGGTGGTTTTTAACTGATTAACTAGGTGCGATTATAAATTGCATAGTTGACCGCTTGTCGCGTTTAATTCTGAACACTTCCGTGTCTTCCGTGCTTCAGAGGGCACGTAAAGCCTTAGGTCCCGGTTGTTGTATTCAAATAGTAGTCGTGTAACATGGTAGTAGGGAATCTTGACAATGTTTGCCTCACTAGGTACCATCTGCAAGTAGAAAATATGTCGCCAAGCATCTAGCGAAGCGTTCCGGCCGCTGTATTTGAGAGTTAGCCATTACGGTTATCCTGAATTACATCACCAACTGTATCAATGATAATTTACCGTGAGGCGAGATGGTGGTCAAAGGCTAGTTTAACAACAATACAAAATATAGTTGCATATGCGAGGTAATTGGTTTATTACATGTAGAAAGAAATGTTCCATAGCTCTTCTACACATTCACCTATTCACGCCGTAACCCTGTATGGCATTCGTTAGAGACAAAGGGAACGGTGCTAATAGAACGAAATGAGGAAATATACAACTGACCTCAGTTTTGTAACAAAGCGCTAGATGTGCTAACTTGTGAACTGTTTGAGAAGGAAATGGTTACTTTGAGGTGAGATGTAACTACACTAGCATAGTGAAAGCCACATTTTTTTATTATGCTCCTTTTTCGGCCACTTGTTTAGTCTTTGACCACCATTATGTGACACAATCGTCCTTTTTCATCACATTCTTGATTAAAATTCAATGAAATCGCCACCACTCACACCTGCTTGATTGATTTATTTATACAAGTATATTATGTATTTATAAGGTTTTCCAACAGACTAAACATTAAAGAAACATTTCACCAATACATAAATTATAGTGAAAGTTCAATCACAGGAAAACACATCATGCTTTATAAATGGCAGTTAAGTAGAGTGGGTTTTGCAAATCCATTATATGGTGACGAATCATTCATGATATTTTCGAGCAATATTGTCTTTTGAAAACAATTCACTATACTATTTCACGCATTCCACTCTGAGCTTTCTTGGCAAACAAAAGTTTTGTCATCTTATGTCAACTTAAATTAAAAATCTACCTAGTATCATAACCTAACACATTCACATATTACTATAAAATTATCGAGATATGGGGAAGTTCCCACAGGCGAGGGTAATCTGCATAACTTATTAAATTAGTTAAATTGTTCTGACAACTATTCCTTTCTTATTCCTGCACCCACGTCATAACCTTTACAACATGTCAATCCTTATATCTGTGACACCGACTCAGAGGTTGTTCCCCTGCTGGTGGAACTCGGGAAACTCCAAACCTTACCTGGTGGTAAGTTAAGATCTGGTGAGAAGAAGGTATTGGTATACTTAGTTTCCTTCAACCTCTAATGCTTAACTAAATGCTTAACTTATATTGGGTACTGGCTTTTAAAAGGACAGCTCTTGGCTAGCAGTACTTGAAAACTTACTTATTAAAGGCTAAATTATTTGTAAGTACCTACAGAAAGCGCTAGAAATAGACATCGTATACTTGTCCCATGATGACTCATAACAAATAATTTTTAAAACCTATCACGCGATACTATACTAAGTTTTCCAGTAAATTTAATAACAAGTGGCAGCAAAGAAAGAGAAATACAAACGCGACATAAACGGCCGCAATCAGTTCTTCAAACTGAATAAGACAGGATTCAGTTGTTATTATGTACTATAAAACAGTATTAAAAGTTCAGTAGAATCATATAAATGTAAACTATAAACTGAAATTATACTACCTCAGAAGCAGAATAAGATTTCAGATTATGTAACTGCTGGCGTATTTTGGCAGAACATGGATGTTTGGAAACTGATGTCCAAGTTGTGAATCAGTTCCCAAACATCCATGTCCTACCAAACAGGTAGATGTGACTCTTAAGTATCATTTTTGGTAACCATAGTTACTAAAATGGATACTTTTCTTTAGAGGAAGATTCAATCACAACCGTGATTTGTTTACCCGATTAGTTGCGGGTCTAAGGGCCTCTTTCATGACCTTCAAGTAAGGTATCAATTATTTACTTTCTAGTTAAAGTTACTCCTCTATTAAAAGTTACAATTATGGTTTTTCAGTTTCACAATAGAAAATAGACTTCTGATTAACCAATCGATGGTTACTTGAAGGATCTGCGAAGTAAATTAATATATCCGTTCATAAACTGTCAACAACATCACTCATTCATACGTCGAAATAATTGTAGCCAAGAAGTTTTTACCCAATATAGACTTTGCTATACCAACTTACTTTTGAAACCTATATAAATGATAGACAGATGAACCAAGAAGTAAATTATTTGTCACTTTATCTGTGGGTTAGTACTGAGTAGTAAAAAAGAGAAAGAAGAAAGAAGAAAAGAGAAAGGCAAGTAACCTTTTACTTGACTTAAACCGACAATTAGCCTACTCGAGACTTTACTTAAAGGTCGTGAAAGAGGCTCTAAGTGATATATAAAATATTTCCATTCATTTAATTTTCAAAATGTAAGTATTTAACCTTAAACAATAGTTATAACGCCAAAATATTATATTACATTGATTATTATTTCGCTCAAACACATATATAATAAAACAGTTGACATATCACAACATAATGAAATAAATTAATCAAAAACAAAAACATTGCAATGCTTAATACCACTAATTGTTAATTTTTAGTTGCATGGGCAGGTTTGTTACATGCGAGTAAAATATGCAAAGTGCTGACACAATACAACTCTGATGCAATCGCACCTTAAAGCAACATCGAGCACGTTTGAAATTTAGGTACTGTTTCCGCCAATCTACCACATTCTGTGTCTACCGTATCGATTTCAGGTACGGCATTTGCTAATGCATATTGCATGATGCCGCCAGCCGTTATTATAGTAAGAAGGGGAATCAAGAAACATTTAAGCGAAAAAGGAATCAAAATTGTATCCAAAATTGCAAAGTTTAGTTGTAAATCATAAATCATTTAAATACGTGTGACAGCAGGATAAAGTACTTATAAAACATTGTAATCTTAAATAATTTCTATCTCCTCTATAAAATCATTCAAAACATGTTAAACAATATCGTCAGATAAAATAATTTTAAAAATATTTAATAAATAATAACACAATTAATAAAAAAGATGTCAGAGTTACTATAAAATTAATAAAAAAAATATTGTTTAGAAATTTGATGACAGTATTATACAACTTAACATTAAAAAAAAATTAACACTTTCTCAAGTCCTGATTTCATCTTCAGCACGTATACTTTGTACTCTGTTGTAGATGATCGAAGCAATACTAAATAAAATAGTATGGATTTGTCTTTTTAATAAATAACCATTTTGTCTGAATTCCTTCTTCGAATGTACTTATATTTACTTTTAATTCAAACTTCATATTTAGAATACTTATTTGATAATAAAATATACTTATGTAATAAAAATAGACATTTGAGCAGTAGGTAGATATTTGCAAAGAGGTCGTCGCCAAGCACCTAACGGTGCGTTTGCAGCTGTTCTTGAGAGACCGTAATTCTAGGTTACCCTTAACAATATCTTGAAACACATCATCACTTACCATC
Organism: Plagodis pulveraria; assembly: GCA_963890685.1. Classification (NCBI taxonomy): domain Eukaryota; kingdom Metazoa; phylum Arthropoda; class Insecta; order Lepidoptera; family Geometridae; genus Plagodis; species Plagodis pulveraria. The sequence goes on along the minus strand of OY982952.1, from coordinate 3,573,921 downwards.
AGGTGAGATACCAGTATAAGGCTAGCCTAACAACAACAACTTAGCCAAGAGTGAACCCGACCTTCAGCAATGAAGATACCATCGTAGAGAGAGAGAGGTCATCAATAAAAAAAAACGGCCAAGTGTGAGAGGGACCCGCGCACGAAGGGTTCCGTAACTAAATATTCTGTGAATGGTTAAAGCGTCTACCCATCACTGTTATTAGTATAGAGCAAGAAACGGTAAAAAAATCAAGTTTGTTGTGTGGGAGCCCCTCTAAAATATTTATTTTATTTAATTTTTAGTATTTGTTGTTATAGCGGCAATAGAAATACATCATCAGTGAAAATTTCAACTGTCTAGCTATCACCGTTCTTGAGATACAGCCTGGTGACAAACGGACGGACAGACAGCGAAGTCTCAGTAATAGGGTACCGTTTTTACCCTTTGGGTACGGAACCCTAAAAAGGTAGGTAGTGATGTCTAAATATCCAGCTTGTGCCAAATTAGTAATATGGCGGAAATCTCTGTCATGTCATTCATGACTTGACTGTTCGTGATCGAGGTAATAAGTAATTAACGAACTTAGCCCGTTTTGACATGACATTTAGGGCCTGTTTCAGAATGTTCGAGTAAGTTCCGGTTACTACCCAGAACATATTTTATAAATAAAACACTACATTTTGAAGCAGTGATAGCTCAGTGGCATTGGGTATGGACTGCCGCGGAGCAGGTCCATGGTTCGAATCTCGCCGAGCTTGAGCTTCACCGCATGGTGAAAGGGCATTTTGTGACTGCCCGCCTGGCTAGCTACCACCCTCAAGTAGAAAATCTGTCGCCAAGCACCTAACGGTGTGTTCTGGCAGCAGTCCTTGAGAGCCAGTGAAATTACAGGCACATGAGACGTAACTACTGTTTCAAGTTACGCAGTGCAGTGCAGTTCGTGACTTGTTACGAAAATCATCTGTTATAGGCAGAGGTTAGTCCTCTTAACATCAGGTGGGCCTAGAGCTTGTCCTGTCACAATAACACAACATAAAATCTTTGTTTTGGTTAAAGCTTTAAAGGCGCTGCATGTTTACCGTCATTTTTATCATTCAGTTATTTTATGTTCTGGTAATAATCGGAACTTACTCGAACATTCTGAAACAGGCCCTACTCTAATATTAATAACGCCATTAGAAGCAGAGCACTTAATTGCTGAAATTGCACGAAACGTTCCTTATAATGTCAATTTCTAATCAATGTAAATTACAGACTGGACTTAGCAGGTTGTGTTTCGCATGATTCCTCATTCACGACAGTAGCGGAATAGCCTGTAATTATCCGACTGCTTCTTTGTCATTACACGTCGACTACTTTGTAGTAAGACTCTATTATTTTCTTTGTCTACTATTTGCTTTGAATGTTCTATGTTTTCTAGATTTCAGGGAAAATAGTGACATTTTATTTAATACTTAATGATTTTGTTCTTTGAAGGGAAAATCGTTTGATGTTTAAATATAGTTGACCGTTTTTACTTTGTCCTATGGAATATTGTCAAGCGATGTTTTTTTAATGTTTTGATATTACTGCTTTAATATTTGTGATAAATTTAAATGTTAGCAATCAGATTGATTTATATCTAATTGCTTCTCAATTGTGAATGTAACAAAAAAAGTTATAAAGCGTGACGTCATCCGCCCATTTTTGTTGTTTTTATGAGATAAGTATAACATAAAGTCTAGATTTTATTCCAGAATCTGTCAGATACTTGCTACGAAATCAAACAAGATGGGTGCGCAGCAGCGTGCAGAAGAAGGTATGTAAAGTTAATCACTTTAGTTGTGTTTATTATTATCTAGATTACCGATTAACCATGGATGCCTTTCCAAAAAATATAATGTACCATTATTGAAATTAGCTATGTAGGTATATCAAAAGCCAATCCAAAAAAATATTATATGAACAGGACAGGCCAATTAGTTAACTGCTAATTAAAAAATAATGCATATTTACGTCCTATAATAATAAGCTTTAGTTAGGGTTGATAACATTAAAGTAATTTCGGTTCTTGTGGTTGTATTTTATAGATCATCTTGGGAAATTTTCTAACTAGTTTCCATCCAAAATAAGTCATTTCAATTAGTCACTGATACGTCCAAACGCAGGTTTAGTAAAGCGGACCAAAGCAAAACGGAAATAACAAAAAAAGTTAATCATTCCACCAAAATTTTCTGGTTAGGCACACCGAACAGCCGTCAATTAGCTACTTCGGAGGTCACACGGACTTTCGCCGTTCTGTGTTGTAGTCTGCAGGAGGCAATCGGATACTCGAACGGTAACGATAATGTCAGTATTTCCTACTTACGTTACCTACTCAAGTATAAAGACTAGAAATCAGAAACGAAACGAAGCTCTACATTTTTAATTTGTTTCGGTATTCATTTTTGCAAAGAATCTTTTATTAAAAAAAGATTGCTATTATGGTATGCTACATTGCTTGACAAACTGATAACCGATGGGAAAGAAAGGTTCTCGAGTGGTTACCACACTACACTGGAAGACGTAGAGTTGATCCCGCACCAGGTGGACTGACGACATTGTTAAAGTCGCGGGTAGCCAATGGCTACAAGCGGATAATAGGCGTTCTTTGTGGCGTTCTTTGGGGGAAGCCTTTGTTTAACAGTGGGTGTCTTCCAGCTTAAGAAAATGATTATGATATGATGGACAAATTGCCAACCTGATATCATACTTGTCCATTAAATTGCAGTGTCAACTTTCTCGTTCTGTTTACTTACCGTTCTTACTAACTGTAGTGTATGCGTCACTCCTTATGTCTCCTTCACGCAGTAATTTCACTCGCTACAGTGTCCTACACCCCTTAACACGATAGTACTTGTACAATACTGTTTCAAGAGAGATTACATGACACCACGGTAGTAGCCACAAAGACAAACTTTGCTAAAGAGACGTGCTACCTGGTAAAACTTTCTCACTATTGTACTAATTGTTTACACTCGTTCATGTTGACATTAACTGCCAAGACTTCGCAAGTCGTGGAGGTTAATGTCACTTGAAAAACATACCATTATATTGTTTGTTAGAAACGAAACGATGTATATTTACTACAATTCACTAGTGTAAACGATCTCAGTATCACTGCCGTACCAACGGTGATTGTAAATTAAACACGATGATCCGTAAGAATAATTCGTTATAATATGACTTCCAATCTTAAATACACTTTGCTTCACAGAATGCGTCCGCACAGTTCGGTCGTCTAAGTAAGAATGCATCACACTGCCTTCGCTCTGCCAAGCCACCGTTCCGACTGTATTGCCAGTAAAAAAAGTGCTAAACGTTACAGAATAAGTTGCTATCGTAAAAATTGCTAGTGTTGCCTATAAAAGTTAAGGAAATTTATTAAAACCTTACACTCGACCATCCTGATGACATGTATGACCTCAGACATGCACCAGGTGGAACCAGATATAACCTTACACTTGGCAGAACGAGCTTTTTTGTAATTATTCTTGTACAATCCAACTAATAATCAAAATAATAACAATACTAGTAGTAACATAAGTTATACAAGCAAATCATCCAGAGAATAACGAGCGTTAATTCATAACTTGTAAGTACAATGTAAAGCATGTAATCGCGTCTATGGTAATATTTATTTGTATCATATAATAGAAAGCTAAATGAATTTAACCATTATATCGACTAACGATTTTTAACAGATCTATTTTTATATAATTATAAGTATACTAACTAAACTTTTATATATCCTTGTAACCTTGTATCTTTATATCCTTGTATCCTTATATCCTTGTAACCTTGTAACCTTGTAACCTTGTAACCATGTAACCATGTAACCATGTAACCATGTAACCATGTAACCATTTAACCATGTAACCATTTAACCATGTAACCATTTAACCATTTAACCATTTAACCATTTAACCATGTAACCATTTAACCATGTAACCATTTAACCATGTAACCAGTAACCTTATATCATTGTATCCATGTATCCTTGTAGCCTTGTATGCTTGTAACCCTGTAACCAAATAACAACATAAGATATATTATATTATATATCCTTGTAACTAAATAAAAACATATCAATCATAATAACCTGTCACATACAAAGTCCTTATAACTGATTAACAATATGTATTCCATTTAAACCAAACAAAATTAATAAACACATTGTATAGTACATAGTTTTAGTAATGACTATATGTGTAATTATTTGTCTCATTAATTTATTTTTTTTTACTATTTCTATAATTTGAGCGTATTGAGCGGTTAGTTGAGGACATGTCGATATTTAGTGAGTACCCCTTGCGATAGAGCTGTTAACGTTGCAAACCACGTTTTATATGGTATCAGGTCAAGATACGAACGCGTTGGTACCTCGTACTTCACCCGAACCAAACAAAACGAGCATATTTATTTTGTTGAAATAATATAATAATTAAATATATTCGGTAGTGCTTTCTTAATTATCCGTATCATCCAAAATCAGTGAGGCCACATGAATCCACGGTTGCATTCTGTCTGCAGCAACCATAGTTTTACGTTTGTTTTTCATTATATCAAAACCCGCTAATGGAGCGATTTTGTAACGGTCATTCCCTAACACTTTGATAACCCTGAAGGGGCCTTCGTAAGATGGCATTAGTTTCGTACCTTTATTTTGAAATGCCACTTTCGTTATTTTAACCAGATCATCGTTATTGTAGACATCCTGCCTGCAGCGATCGTAATACTCCTTCTGTTTAGCTTTCGATTTTTTTGTTTGACCTCATCGTGAGGGCTAGGTAAATCAGAAACTTCACGAACGAAGGAAGAACCTCTATCACTTACTAGCCAATCGGGGACTCGAAAAATGTCTTGTGATGCCTTTATGACGTTTTGACTATTAGTGTTTCGGACAGGTTTGTTAGACAAAAACTTGGTGAACGGGTGTACAACAGTTAATATATTTGCGGACCCCTTATTTGATTTCATAAGGGAAGCCAAGGTGGTCGATGTGCTAGGTCTGAAAAGGTATTGCGGCTTTTTCTATACGATGTAATAACCCCTCTCGACCCTTTGTCGTCTCCTTAGCATACGCACAACCGATTCATGCACTAACATATTTTTTTTTAGCAAATTGCGTCACTCTTCCAAACCAGTAGGTTTTCTTTTTACGTTCAAAGGTTTTCATGATACATCTTGCACAGCTGCATCTTTCGGTATTACCTTTGTCGCCATCAATATACCTCAGTAATATATTGTTCTTTAACCCATTGGCATCGGCGATAATGATAACAATAGAATTTCATTCATAAATTGGCCATAGTAGTCCAGTACGATGCCAACTTATTAACAATTTCTTTTTAATTATCTCTAATGTAATCCAAGCCCTTGGAATCTAGGTTACTACCGACAACACATCGTATTCTGAGTAACTCCGGGTCTCCAATCTGAAGGTTATGAAGCCAGTCATCGTCGGGTATAACTAGCACCGATGGTTATCTAACGGGATCTGAAGTGTCCACTTCATTGTAGGATTCCTAGAGGGCCCATTTTCCATGACCCATTTTCACCCACATATTCAATACAACTATCAAACTCCTGTAACGCGATTCACCTGCGGGCGATTCTAGGTATAAGATCACGCTTCTAAAATTTGTAGCGCAAAGCACTGCAGTCGCTTACCACCCTGAAAGCCTTTCCTAAAACCTAAGCCCTGAACTTATAACCGACAACGTTTTAAACTCGTAAGAGTGAAAGTTTTTTCCTCGCTCCATCGTCCACTCCCACCTAGAGTTTTTCTTTAGTTATTTAGTGAGTGGATGACCCAATCGGACAAATGACTGAATACATTTTTGAAAGATACTTACAAGTCCCAACAATTGGCGTACGCATGAGCAGGCATATACAGGCATATAACTTATCAACTATGTCTCAAAGTGGCGGGCGCAGTGAAATTCGTGACTTGTGATGAAATGAATCTGTTATAGGCTTAGTTAGTCCGCTTAACATCAGTTGGGCCTCGAGCTTGTTCCGTCACAATAACAACGTCATGCACATTTTGTGGTCAGGGAAAAATCTATGACGCTCTGAATAAAAATTAAATATTTGCTGTCCCTGGACGTATGCAAGCCGCTAGGTAATCAATTTAACTCTGCAGGAAACTACACTTTGAAAAGTTCAGTTTGAGTTGCGAGTTTTCTAATAGTTTGAGAAATCAAGAGTGATGAACCATGCCTGACCAGACAATCTCGCTATTTCATCTACTATTATGTGGATGGGGTCTTTCCTTTACGGTGATCGAATTCACCGAAGTAGCCTATAATCTACGCAAAGTCGTGTGCTGCCGTTCTTCTTTCGCACGAGTATTATCGTGTCGTCTCTCGGATGATGCCCGCTTCCAACATTTCGTTGACCATTCCTCTAACCTCTCGTTCATGGTAGGAATAACAATACGGTCTGTAAACAACGGGGCGCTGACTACTAACTCTTTATTCATTTCTGTAACGTTTATACAGCCAAGGTCTCCCAAGTTACGAGCAAAATACTGTTTATGGCGTCGCAGTATGTTTAAGAGTCTCGCCCTAGCCACATTGGGGACTGTTTCACCTAGTACTAGTCTTTCGTCGAGTTGCTCAGTAAGGTTAGATACGGTTTGCATAGCTGTAACTACGGAATCTTGCGTGTTTGCAAGTTTGTAACCCGACTTCACCCTTTCTACTTGTGAAAACACCGATTTTTCCTGGAGACAACGTGGTACTACGCATGGCTGTAACCTGACTATGAGTGAACCACCCTTTACTCTGTAAGCTCTGCCGCAGACAACGAATTGTCTCCCTAGTTTCCTACTATCTTGGAATCGACTATCACTCTGCCTGTGAATGAAGACTCGGTCATGGCTCGAACGCTGGCAGGGCCATAAAGTGTACAATACGCTTGAATCTTCACTCCTTCTCGATGATCATATCATCATCTTGTACATAATTAGGCGTTTCTGTATTGACATGTATAAATTGAAGGCTGATAACGTCCTTGTAGGTAATCATGTGAGGTTGATCCGTGTAAAATTGCCCAATAAGTAAGGGCTTCTCCAAGGAAAGCTCCTCTGCTACGCGACATGAAATGATAGCATCCGCCTCATCTATCGATAAGTTTAATTTGGTCGAGCATACCGAGCATACAAAGTTATTGCCGTAACCCTTCATAGTAGATGGCTTATGGTCATAAGTCAGTCCGAAATTTGCAAACCTGGTTTGGGTAATCAAAGTGACTTCACTACCAATATCAATGAACGCTACGAGTGGCACACCTACGTTTACTTACTCAATTAACTAATTGCATGGGGTAGTACTATAATTACGAATGGTTTTTGCCTCATCATTCGTTGATAGAGTATGTTTAGCTTAGAGTAGCATAGTTCAGGCCCATGCCCTATTTTCATACAACGGCTGCATTTTCCTAGAGGTTTAGGACATCTGGAGAAAAGGTGACCTTTCTCTTGACAATTGTATAAGTAATAGAATACACCAGGACTGACTCTTGCATTAGTCCTGTCACTAATGCCATGAATAATGCAGTCAAGAGCGTGTCTACCGGTGATTTCGAATTGATTGAGGAGAGCTAGGTTTTCGTAAAAGTAGTTTTGCTCACATGGAAAAGAATTTGATAACGTAACTTGCCTTTAACCTCAAGTATACAATATTGAAATCTGGCTTTCATACCAGGTCTTAGCTAGCCCTGTTAATATCTGTATTGCAATATAATTTACGGTCCTTTCATCCCAGCCGTAGACTTTAGCACACACGTTTGCCACTTTTTTTTTTTAAAACTAAATACCCATACGTTAGTTTTTCTCGGAAGTATTAAACTCTGGGATGATGTTTTTACTATCATTATTATAAATACTGTGTGCTCTGGCCTGGATGCGATGGAAGGATGTCCTTAATAGACTGAATGATTTGGGTTACATCTTTAGTGGAAAACGATGGACTACGTGACCTTTTTGCGTGGTGTCCGGCGGAGTGTCTCCGGTTGTCCACGTCAGGCAGGCGGCTGTGGCTGCGACTGCGGCTGTCGCGCCTTGACCCATGGCGTGACCCACGTCGCTGGCTCCGTTGACTGCGCAGCCCGGCGTCTCGTTCCCGTTGTAGGTCGAGCTCCAACAGACGAACTCGCTCCTGCTCCTGCCTCAGCACCACTTCACGCTCCAGCAACCTGCGGCTGAGGCTGCGGCTGCGGCTGCGGCTGCGGTGGTGGCTGCGACCCCGACGTGTGCTATTGCAACCTTGGCTGCGAATGACACTGCGTCCGGAGCGCGAACGGTTGCTTCGAGGAGTTTCCACACTCCGTGCCTTATTATCTCCAGGCTCCATCACCTTAAACTCGTATCATAAAATTGTGTGCATTAGGAACAAGTTGAATAAAGGATGTATAAGTATTTTTTTTTATTTTGTGAAGGTAGTTTGAAAATTCAAAATATCTCGGAAACGGTGCGTCCAACACCAAAAATAAGGAAATTTTGACCCCCCTTAATAACCTCACACTCCGGTGTGCCAATTCGAAACAGATTTTTTTTTGATTCAAATATTTATATATATATGATTTATTATATTATTTCCGTTATCATAGTTAAATGAGATGCGCAGACATGAATCCATATTATTCAAGCATGCACTCATAATAGGAATCCACTGAAGGTGTAAAACACCACGTGTAACGTTGGTCTGAAAACACGTGCTCGTCTAGATGGCCGCGCACTATATATAATTAGTCGCGGTAGGTTTATAATTCTGTTTAATACTACGTTTATACCAAAGGCAAGTATTTTCCATGCGGTTGCTTTACTAATTTATCACAAGACCAATAACTAAAAAAAGACCAATAACTAAAAAAACACCAATAACGTGTGGACGTGTACTTACAAGTTTTGTCGATCCCACTTCTGAGATGTAAACGATCTCAGTATCACTGCCGTACCAACGGTGATTGTAAATTAAACACGATGATCCGTAAGAATAATTCGTTATAATATGACTTCCAATCTTAAATACAATTTGCTTCACAGAATGCGTCCGCACAGTTCGGTCGTCCAAGTAAGAATGCATCACACTGCCTTCGCTCTGCCAAGCCACCGTTCCGACTGTATTGCCAGTAAAAAAAGTGCTAAACGTTACAGAATAAGTTGCTATCGTAAAAATTGCTAGTGTTGCCTATAAAAGTTAAGGAAATTTATTAAAACCTTACACTAGGATTCTTGCTGGTTTGAGCAATCGATCTGAATCAGTGGAACAGGGTTTGAAATTCGCGCCCCCTAGCAAAGCAGCCTATAGCTGCAATGCATCACTCACTCATCCAATCGGAGCGCTAGATTCCTAGTGGGGGTTGAAAGCCGGCTTCAGCGCTCTCGACATCGTGCGCTCACGTACACCATGCATACCATATATTGCGCGCGTTGTATGTGAAAATTACAATTAATAAAAGGAACTGCAGTGTGGTGGCCTAATTATTTATTAAAACTTTCTTAAGTGTATACGGACCTCGAATGCGAGTTTGGTTTGTGATTTTGGCTAGTAAAATACCATAATACGGGACCTGCGCACACCCAGGTAAGTAGTGCATAGTATTTGCTATGGTCTAGCGTGTTTCCTAGAACCCATTGTTTTTAAACGGTCGTCGTAGTGCCCCAACCTATGTGGAATCCGCCCAGCATCTATTTTGGCCAGTTTGGCGATGCTACAAACAATGTTCTTGTTTTGCATGTAACACATTTGGCGTTACAATAACTTACATGTCACATAACCTTGGTATTTACGTCGAGCGGGGAACATCGCGAAGTGTGACTGATTTATATGTTTACCCAATATTCTTCTTCTGTATAATACTCGTATGAGCAACTTCGCTCTATATCGGTATGTTAGTTTCTGTTTCACCGATTTGAATCTGAAAATTATAACCATTAGATATTCTAAAGGACCGGATGCCGTTTACTGCTAGCCTGCAGATGCAGCTGATGTTGGTTGAGGGCTTACGAGGTTTTTGATAGTACAGGGAGGCTAATGGCAGAAGGCGCTATACCTGGAGCGAGCACACTAGCTAGCACACGTACCCTTATTTTAGGTCCTTATAATGAACTGTCGGATTGGAGTAGTTGGCAACTGGCTCAAGGCCGAGATTTCTATCACTATTGTGATAGAAATCTCGGCTTGGACCATCGCCTAGATTATTAATGGAAATAGGAAACAACTGCTCCAGGAACTGATTGTTATTCTATGCTAGACAGATATTTACCGGTGAGTTCACTAATTCACCGTGTTTTTTTTCACGACTGTAGTTTATAAGTATATTATATTATGTGCTAATTTTACCCTTCACTAGATATTTTGTAAATTAGCATCTCGACTTTCTGTTAGTTTCATGAATTACTGAGCATATTTTCCAGTTCCTCTTTGTTCTTGGATTTCCATGTTGAAGATTTTCGTATGATGCCTTTACAGACTAGTACGTATCCTATGACTTTATCCAGTATCCACCGAAGAGCAAAGAAAATATTCCGCCATTAGGCCATTTATATTCCTGTGGACAAAATAGTTTCAATTCAGCACCATCCACGTTTCGTCATATGTGTTTTGGTGACATATAATAGAGGGCAAACAGACTTTGTCACTAATACTGAAAATTTTTCAATCATCATAAAAATCATAGGGAAATCCATCTCCGACCCGGGGATCAAACCTTAGACCTCGAGCTTCCTACACTATTGGACCTACGAGATAGCCAGTATTACTACATAATAATTATTTATTACTGTTATAGTAAAAATCCGGAAAGTACTCTAGACTTAATGTGTTTTATCAAGGATCTGCTTTTTTTTACAGCTTATAGGCTAGCCCTTGATGACTATCTCACCTGTCGGTAAGTGATGATGTGGTCGAGGATGGTAAACGGACTAGACCTAGAATTACTGCTGCCAGAACACACTGTTAGGTTTTCGGTGGCAGATTTTCTACTTGAGGGTAGCCAGGTTTTCTAGCCAGGTGAGCATTAGCAAAATGCCCTACCATGCAGTGAAGCTCAAGCAGGGGCGGTGGGGATTGCACCAAAGACATGCGGCACAGTAGTCCATACGTATTACCGCTCGCTTCAAAATTAATATTACAAATATTAATAATAACAAATACTTTTCAAATATTTTAAGAAAACATCAAATTAATATTTTAATTAAACACTTAAAAAATATAAAAATATATCTAGTGACAATTCCGCTTAATTTTCCTGCTAAGCCGACGTGACGTCACAAACGCCACGCAGCCAAACCGGAAAAATTTTCGACGCATTTCGCTTCTACACGAAGCATCCTCAGGAGGTCTTGACTCCTCGAGCGCACGATCGAGAATTTTTTTTCAATTTTTTTTTAATTTTTTTTAAGTGTTTTATTAAAATATTAATTTGATGTTTTCTTAAAATATTTTAAAAGTATTTGTTATTATTAAAAATGGATTTCCGCAAAGTAACGCCTGAATCTATTCATTATTACAAATATTACGAGAATTCAAATTATTACACTCCAAGATTCCAATATTCACCACGCACACAACAACATACCAAGCTTGCAAACAGGGCAGAATCTCGAGAACTATGCAAACTTTGTACAAGACGCAATCCCTAAATCTACCGCTTTTGTTAACGATGATTTAGAACTGTGTCTAATTCAAACATAATATTTGGGACAAACATACCAAATTGTACGGTAACACTTAACTGAAATAGATGCGGGGAAAGCAAATAGTTGAAGTTGAGTCTTCGAACATATAAATATATGTATGCGTATAAGGATTTATTGGAGACAGTCTCGGTGCTATTTGATGTGCGAATAGTCGATGATATATTCTATTGAACATAGTATATTGTCGTGTAGGAGTAAGATATGTAGTTTCGTTTCAATAAATTGCAATAGATGGCGCTAGCGCCACCATTAACTATTCCTGAATCACTGACGATATTTTCAAGAATGTGCAGGACAAATTTTTTGTTAAAATTTTAATAGGAAGATTGTTGGGTGTTTATATTTTATGGTAGTGTGGCTTTTACAATTAGAACCGTTTTCCTTTCGTATACGTGATCGACATTTATATGTTCCCTAAAAGTTGTATATTCTGCCGTCGTACGAGAGAAGGGCACATCTATCATTTTGGTCAAACTGAGATAATTAGGGTTAAAGTTTTAACCATATTCTGCTTCATAGTGTGTAAACCTATTACTTTAAAGAAAATACAATACTGATGATATATGCGTGAAAGTTAGTACTATTATATTTAATACTTTTTAGTTTTTATATATAACTAATTATTAAATAAATTCAATTTTTTCCTTTCAACTTAAAAATAAAATATTTAAAAAATACCACTTACTACAAAGAAAAGGCATAGTTAACCAAATGTGACCTTTCTTTTTAATATTTCAAGCAAATTGGTCATTGAGTCTAGAAGAAAGGGCACATTGTGTATTGACTTAATGTTTTCATGTTTTCTTTATAATGTAAATTGACTTAATGTTTTCTATAAAAAAAAAGACATGTGAGGAAAGTTTAATAAACTATAAAACATATTTATTATCATGCCATTTTTGGTTAGCTTATCCAAATAACTGAAACAAAACAAATCTACTTCTAGGACACCAACATTTAAACAAAAAAAAACGTTCTTTATATTCAATAGTTATTTATAAAGTATTAGGGATAAGCATATACCTACGATTTTGGTTAACAAATAGAACTTATGAATTAAAAACTAAAAGTGCTAATACTTAAACTCAGTTACACTTTTTGGTTAGTTAGACACCTAAGGAAAGTAAGAATTAAATATTTTTACTAATAGGTGGGACCCCTAACTTAAAAATCTATAAAAAATATTTACTCTACTAATCACAATATGAAAAATAAATCAAAATATTTTTAATTCTTATTAGAAGAGCATACATTTTGGTTTTGAACCTTTATTAATTTACTCTATTAGACCTAATTCTAATTATTTATTGTTCTTTTACAGGAAATAGCTTACACCCGTAATTATTTAAGGCACTCGTAGTTTAATATTAAAAAAATACTATTATTAATATTATAAAAATTAAATGTAACTATAACAAACATAACATGGCACTTGGTTGAATTATCACAATGCAATATATTGGTAAAAGCTATAAAAAAGATTGAAGAAAATTAATTAATCAGTTTTACTTAAAATATTATTTTAATAAATAGTCTTTAATTTCAGTATTCATAAATTTGTGTGAGATCAGCTGAACAGTCGTTAACAGGTAGGGTTTCCTAATCTAACAAATGTTCTCTTGACTCTCTCGGAGCCAGAATCATCCAATAAAATATTGGAATCATGTTTTTTGTTTTTTTATTACTTGTAGGTTAGCCTTTGACCACTATCTCACCTGATGGTAAGTGATGATGTGGTCGAAGATGTTGTTCAGACTAACCTAGAAGTACTGTCTCTCAAGGACAGCTGCCGGAACACACCGTTGGATGCTTGGCGACAGATTTTCTACTTGAGGGTGGTAGCTAGCCAGGCGGGCATTCGCAAAATGCCCTACCACCACGCTATAACGACTGCCATCCTAAGACAACAACCGGGAACCGGCTTAACGTGCCCTCCGAAGCACGGAAACGCTCAGTAGTAATGTCACTAGCGATCACCCATCCAACTCATGACCGTGGGCGACGTTGCTTAACTTTGCTGATCGGTTGAGAACAGCTAAGTAAACTTCGCTACGAGCGCTTCAAAAGCGCTTTTTCATAATTTTCATTATGACCCCAAATATTTAAGTTTTGAACCGATGATGTTTGGTGGCACATAATCTTTATCGACTACTGAATCATCATAATTTGTGGCGTTTTTAAGACCACGGAATCTGTTCGTCAATATCAGATCTAGGCTTTAGATTTTGTAAAGCGGCGCTTGCTGATCCTTTACCACGTGACTGCATTTTTTTAATTATCTGAAATAAGGGAAAAACAAGTAAAATGAATGATACTATATGTTTATTATCACACTTGAACCCTTTTTAGTGTCCCACTGCTGGGCACGGGTCTTCACTTGGCCAGTGTGTGTGGATTAAGGCCTAAACTCTCTCCACTCTTAAGATAGTTGAGAGAGTTTAGGCCTTAATCCACACACACTGGCCAGGTGAGGGTGGGTGGATGTCACAAGTCCACTAATGATTAGATCTTAGACATGCCGGTTTCCTCATGATGTTTTCCTTCACCGATAATGAGTAGCGGTGATGAAACAATTCACACAAAGATGCGTGGGCAGGACCGGGAATCAAACCCGCGACCTTATATTTCAAAGGCGAGGCTGATACCACTGCGCCACCGCTGCTTTCATGTTTATCATATCCCTACTTAATTAATAAATTATTAAGACATGTCACGTTAGGTGTTAAGCTAAGGCATAATATAATGTACGACCTAACCTACAAAGTAATGTACTTCATACTTAAATTAGAAACAACATGTAAATATGGATAAAACGTAAATAAACTTACCTTACGCGGGCTGCAGCTGACAAGTGTGGAGTCACTTTGACGTCGCAGGAACAACTGGCGCGTTTTAATCGAACCCTGTCCTCTTTTCCTCACCCCTAATCGTAAATAATTTAAAGAAAAGGCACAACTGGTTATTTGTGTCTTTTATACGTAATTTAATTGAGAGATGCATGGATCATTAATTAAGTAGACATGGCACATCTGGAATTTAGGCCTTTTCTTTATATTATGTTGTAAGTATGCCTTTTCTTAGTAGTTTTTAGTAAAAATCTGTATGAAGTAATAGTCACATCTACGTATTTGTGCCTTTTCAATATAATGGTAAATAAATGAGCCTTTTCATTCTATAAAACATGAATATTAGTGTTATTTGTGCCTTTTAAGCCTACAGTATCTCCGAATTCCTTAAAGATAAAATTCTAAAAAAAATTGAGCAGATGTGCTTTTTTTTTCTGATTCTAAATATGTATATAACTCAATTTTTTTTAAAATGTTAGTTGTGCCCTATTTTCTTACGACGGCAGTATTTTATCGATGGTTAATAAAGTAAACATGGTGCTAGAGGATGATGTACCATTTAATATTCCCA
Organism: Plagodis pulveraria; assembly: GCA_963890685.1. Taxonomy (NCBI): domain Eukaryota; kingdom Metazoa; phylum Arthropoda; class Insecta; order Lepidoptera; family Geometridae; genus Plagodis; species Plagodis pulveraria. The sequence goes on along the minus strand of OY982952.1, from coordinate 3,558,794 downwards.
TGTGATATTTTTAACTGCGATTGTGACGTAACATGCACGTGGCCCGCCTGATGTTAAGCAGACTAACCTCTGCTTACGTGCGTCACACTGAGACATACGATTGTGGAGTCTCATGTGGCGGTTTTATTAAATTAAAAAGAAAATTGTCATAGCGATATTAGTTGCAATTTTATCAAAAATAGTACAGGTATTTGCGTCTCTCAAACGCACTACAAAAGTATTATTTTAATTCAGTGATAGAACTCACCCACATTAGTTAGGTACTATTCGTAAAGCACTTTTGAAACTAATACGCTCATTCACATAATTAGTAATTTCATTTATATATTTAGTAATTATGCTAATAGAAAATCTAAATCTAGGACAATTTAGTTATTTGTTTGTCTAATTGTATCAATAGTAACATACGAGCCCTTTTTAAACAAATGTTCTCGCATATGAAAGGTCGATATATAGAAATGGCGATGTGCGAGTAGGGCCTAGCCAATACGCCGCCAACCTCCTCATGGAATGTTTCTCTTGTAATAATAAGTTCGGTATAGGTACTATTAAAGATCATTGTTTATTTGTGCCGTAAGAGGCGACTATAGGTACATTAAGGTAAAATTTTTGAAGCGCTCGTAGCGAAGTTTACTTAGCTGTTCTCAACTGATCAGCAAAGTTAAGCAACGTCACCCGCATTCATGAGTTGGATGGGTGACCGCTAGTGACATTGCTACTGAGCGTTTCCGTGCTTCGGAGGGCACGTTAAGCCGTTGGTCCTGGTTATTGTCTTAGGATGGCAGTCGTTATAGCATGGTGGTAGGGTATTTTGCGAATACCCGCCTGGCCAGCTACCAAGTAGAAAATCTGCCGCCAACCACTTAACGGTGTGTTTCAGCAGCTGTCCTTGAGAGCCAGTACCTCTAGGTTAGCCTGAACAACATCTTCGACCACATCATCACTTACCACAAGGTGAGATAGTGAACAAAGGCTAACCTGTCAGGCATAAAAAAAAAAACAAAAATGAAAAACCCTAAGGTGGGCAGCAGCATCTTCTGAGGACTTGTTTTATTACATTGTGATCTCCAAGAAGCATGGAGATTACGGCAAATTTCCTCTTAATGGGGAGGCTGCGTCCAGCAACGGACAATCCGGCTGATACAATACAGTGCACAAAAACCTATATAGTAAAAGCTAGGGTAAGTATAACTAGACTTTTAAAGTTATACTGAATGTGTGTATGTATATTGTTCCAGGTGTATTCGGTTTCACGTGGTTTTGGGCTGAATTTGACAACAGATTATTGTTATAGTTAGTACTTGTGTGGGTGGAATAGTGAATTCATTCGAGAACTACCTACTACTTATCCCATACATTACACTCCGATAACTGAATTCAAAGTCTATTCAGATGTGGGAGGTGAAACTTTAGTAGGAATGAGACCATTCGATTGATAGTAACTGTAAAGGATACTACAAGCAGTAGTTTGGCAATTTTAATTCTCAGTAACTACAATATTTCAGGATGTTTTCTTTAGGACATCAAATTCATTTTTTTTTATTATATAGAATATTAACTTTTTTACGTATTGAATTGATTACACTTGATACATGTAAACGTAATTTATAATATATTTGATTGTATTAGGGGCAATTTAATTTATGAAATCATGCGCTTTGTTGTTTAGTAACTTTGCAAGAGTATAAAATAATATTATGCGTATGGCATATCATCTTGCAAAATTATTGAAAAAAATGCACAGGATTCCATAAATTACCCATAAAAAATAAAAATGACTTTAAATTACGTTTACTTGGCAAAATTTAATAAATTCAATCACTATAATAATAAATATAAATATTTTATATCGTAAAAAATCTTTTCTAAACTTGTGTATAACATTCCATGACCGTATAGAATTGTTACGAAAACTATAACAATCAAGACATTTTTGTATTTTTTTTGTTGCTACAGCTTTTTTTTACATTTTGCTGTAGTCAAAGAATAAATATTAATTACTCTAGGAATGAGCTAATAAGGTTCATATAACATACATTCTAAAGTAAGCTAAAGTAAGTCTTCCAGCATCGTTCTTAAGTATAAAAATTATTCAACAAAATATCTTAAAATGTCTCACAAATTGCTTCAGAAACGACTCAAAATGTTCATCAACATCAAAGTGATCTACGACTATATTACGTGACCAACAATTCGCTAAATCAAAATTAGTATGCTGCCGTCAAATCTGGACATCAAGATGCAAATCTGGGTATCGTCCGTCCAACTCAGTTATTACAAAACAGGCCTGAAATACAATAGGTTTGTTGAACACAGTATTTCATCTCATCCAATCTTCTGATCGGCATGTTTTTTTATAAGGTTTTGTATAGCGCGAGTAAAAGGTGGCGTTCTGCTACAAAATATCATCTCAACAAAGATGCTTAAACATAAGTATATATATATATATATTATATGTATATAAGTATGTATATATATATGATTCAGTATATTTAATAATATAAGTGTAACGTGTGTCACAGGAAATGATATCGATAAAAAAAACCGCAGTGTTCAATTTATTTACACTTTTGTTTCTAAAAATTGATTCCTAGCAGCACCATTGCTTGCGAAGCGAATATCATAACCACAATTTTTTTGAATACAAAATGTTTTTGAGTACAAATGTCATATCTTTCAGGAATCGAACCCGCATCCTCTGGTTTTACGCACCAGGATCCTTAAACGTTTGGCCAACAAGACTGGCTGGACAAATACGAATTTTTTGCTCTAATTTTATTATTTTAACCATCTGAAGCAGCTGCCCCTATGTTGTTGAAGTCACAATAATAAGTGTCAAATATGACAATTGAACAATGAGTTACCTTTTCATCTAGCATTTTTATATACGTACCTATGACCATTTGACTTCCTCTCGTAACAATTTTCTAATATTCTTGACCAATTAATAATTTGTTAAAAATACTAGTAAAAATACTACTACGCTGCGCTATTTTACCCGTATAGACAATGATGAAAAGTAATGATGATGATTATAAATATAGCCTATTTGAAATGAGGAACTAAACCATCTTTATGACAAGTTTAATGAAAATCAGTTCAGCCGTTTCAGCATGAATGAGTTACAAACATCCTCACCCAAAGCATTCGCATTTTAATAATAATGTCATACTTTAATTTAAAACCAATGTAAGTTCAAATACTTTTGCAAAAGGGAAAGTAACACTTTATAACACATATAGCTAAATGTATAATAAGATTAACAAGTGTGCGTGAGCTAAATCAAGCTTGACATACAAAACTGCCTTGCACATTGACAATATTTCTAAGATGCTCATCTTGCAACCGAAAGATTAATTAGAATTGTAAATGATCCAACAGTAAGTCTTCCAAATCCTTCCAGTTAACTTCGAATCAAAATGTTTACCGAAAACAATCCTTTTGAAGATTAACTTGCCGGCGGAATATTTATAAGGGTTAATGTTTAAAGATCTTTGACTCAGGTAGTGGTGTATGAATTTATCCGGATATTGGTCCGTTGTCGGCCAATTTCCGGCATGAACTTACTTCACTGGATAAACTTCAAGATACTTTCTAGCTCTTTATATACCATCTTCGTGTAGAAAATCTGCCACCAAACACCTAAAGGGTAGGTACAGCTGCTCTTGAGTGGTAGTTCCAACTCTAGGATAAGTCAGTTTACCTCCTTGGACCAAATCATCACATAGGTACCATCAGGTGAGATTGTGATCAAAGGTTACTCTATCGTCGGTATAAATATTTTTAGCTATGATAATGTCCTGTAATTGAAATTGAATATAATAATAATAATAATAAATAATAATAATAAATGTTTTATTCAGTAATAAAGGTTACAAATAGGTTCAACCATGGTTAAAAACACCTTTTAAGTATTTTGCCAATACTTGTGTTAGGCGTTTTTGCTCTTCCACATCATTAGGATTACAATTTAGGCGTTTTGTATATTTATATAAAACATTTTAAAACGAAAACAATCTAAAATAAATAAATACAGCATAAACATTTTTTTTTAAAGTACCCACAATAGTATATCGTGTATGTTAAAAGTGTGAGTTTAAATGCCGGCCAGTGGCCGACTGCGTGAATACAGTTGTGTGGGTCAGTCCAGGTACTTGTGGTGTTACGGTGTATGGTCCAAGTGTAAAGATGTTGCGTTTATGTACGTTTTAATAATTATGTGTAATAGTTTTAACGAATGTATGAAAATTACGAATAACATAGTGTGTGTATATATGTGTGACTGTGTGCATGTATGAGAGTATAAGTGTGTGTGTGTGTGTGTGTGTGCGTGAGTGTGTGTGTGTAAGAAGATAGATTTGCATCCAGCTAAGGCACCATTCTCAAAAAGTATGGGCGAAAGGCAATGTGTGTGTGTGTGTGTTTAGGTGATTGTAAGAGAAAATGGTTATTTGAATTTTGCTATTACAAACTACTTAACGAACCTAAGATACTCTTTCCAGAAGAGCTTCAATCTCATCGTACCCTAGTTGTAATAGCCAATTTGATAGGGTTCTTTTACATTTGTAGCTATTGAGGGGGTATAGATTTAATATTTTATTTATCTTATTATATAAGTAACTAGATTGGCTTGTATACTGTCTACTAGCAAACGTTGAGTTCCTATTTAATGTACAGATTACAATATCATTTCTTCTTTTTGTTAATATATTGGGGTCAAATTTTAGACTTCTATGTAATTTTAATATTGTATTTAGCACGTAGAGTTTTCTAACCGTAAGTACTTCTGTAGAAAAGTAAAGCATGTCAGTTGGATACATATAAGGTTTGAAGAACATTAACTTTAGTAAAGATCTTTGTGTTTTTTCTAGCTCCAAAAATCTTGTCTTTGTGGCACCTCCCCAAACAGGAATACAGTATGTTAACAGTGATTGTGCTATAGCAATATAAATTTGTTTAAGAAGTTTAGGTGGTGCCACATGTCTAAGATTTTTAAAGATATAGTTTAATTTTCTGGTTCTGGTCATAAGCAGTTCAAGATGGGCGTGCCAAGATAGGCGTTGGTCAATTACCACCCCTAGATACTTTGTAGTCTCTACTTTTTCCAGTATTGGGCATTCACAATAACTGCTATTATTACAGTCATGTATTTTAATGTTAAAGTTTGAATCAGGTTGAGACCTAACGTTCATGGAGAAACTTATAAAATTAGTCTTTGATACGTTAAGTGTAAGAAGATTTGATTTCAACCATATAGCAATCTGTTGTAGCCCTATTTCTGAGTTATTTTTAACTTCGTTCCATGAGGATCCAGTAAAAATTATAGCGGTGTCATCCGCATAAGATATTATATGCCCATTGTGAATTTTTAGGTCACAAAGGTCATTAATATAAGTTAAAAATAAAGTAGGTCCTAACACACTGCCCTGAGGCACTCCATAGTTAATAGGAACATCATCACTTATAGTTACACTTATTCTAGTCCTTTGTTTTCTTTCAGCTAAGTAGTCTCTAAATATAGCAAGGGAAGTGCCTCGTATACCTAATCTTTCCAGTTTTTGAATAAGAATAGGAACAGAGACAGTATCAAAGGCCTTTTTGAGGTCTAAAAACACGGCTAGGCATTTATTTCCCTTATCAACTTGTTCTACAATATAATTACTTAAAGCTATAACAGCATCCTCGGTTGATAGACCTTTCCTGAAACCGAATTGTGATTTTGAAATTATATTAAATTTATTTAGGTAGGTTACTAGTCTGTTATTTAGAATTTTTTCTAATATTTTTGAGATACATGGCAGTACTGAGATAGGTCTATAGTTATTAATGTCATGTTTGTCTCCATTCTTGTATACCGGGGTAATTATAGATTGTTTTAGAGTAATGGGAAATTTTCCTTGAGAGAAACACAGATTTATTAGATGACAAATGATCGGAATCAGAGCATTTTTTGATAGTTTTAGAAAACTTGTGGGAATGTTGTCGTAGCCAGGGGAGCTTTTTGATTTTAAATTTTCAACTATACTATTTATCTCATCCGGGTCCGTGTCTAGTAAAACAAATGAAGAAGCTCTATTTTCTAATAAATTTAAAGGAAGGTGTTTTTGTGAATTATTATTTTTCTGTATTATATTTTCTGCTAATTCTTTGCCAATACTAGAAAAGTATGTATTAATGTAGTTAATAGAATCAAGAGTCGAGGTTTTAATATTGAGTAATTGTATGTTTGAAGTTTTTGCTGCTTTGTAAGGTGTTATTTTGTTTATCGTATCCCATAAAGCTTTATTGTTTGTTGCAGATTTTGCTAGTTCTTTTTTTTCAAATTTTCTTCTAAGGTTTTTAATTAAATTGTTACAATAATTCCTATATCTTCTATATATTATTTTCAATATTTTATTATCGGGATCACTTTGTAGTTTTCTCTGCATATCGTTCCTATTTCTTATGCATCGTAACATGCCTTGAGTGATCCATGGTTTTAAAATACGCTTACTGCAAGGTAAAGTAATAGTTATAGTATGGTCCGAGAGACATTTTTGTATATTATTAATTAGTAATGTAGATATTATATTAGGATCATTAAGTTTCATAAGGTCTGCAGTATTTAAATACATATTTTGCAATGCTTTATCAAAGTCGATATGTACTTTCGTTTTACACATATTTGTATATTGATTTACCCTTGAAATTTTCAGTAAGATTGTAAGATGATCGGTTATAGAAGTATTAATAACACCAATGGTTGCAGCGTTTTTATTTAAGTTTAGCTTAAGAATGACATGATCAAGACAATTATTACCTCTGGTAGGTATGTGATGACCGGGTAATAATCCATGAACAGATAAAGCATTTAGGTAGCTAAGTCGGTTCATCCTTTCACAACTTCGCTCCTCCGTATCAGGCGAGATGCTTATATTTATGTCTCCTACTATTATTATATTCTCAAATGATTTTATGGTATCTAGATGTTTCCATAAAGAGTTTATAAAAGTTTCAGCTTTAGTATTTGAAGGTGAACGGTATATACATAAAATTATCATTGAGTATATTTTAATTTGTAAGCAAGAAGCATGTTCCAGTATTATTTCTTGTACAAGAGCATTATGGTTGTTTTTAATATAGGTAGCTACACCATCATTTTGATTAAGGTGGTTTGTCGTGGAAAATGAGTTATAGTTTGTAAGATAAGGTAAAGGTTTAGTAGCTTTAAGTCTACATTCTGATAAGACTATAACATCTACATCAAATTTTAATTCCGTTAGTGTCACTTGTAAATCATTCATGTTACTATAGATACTTCTTATGTTTTGGGTAATTATCATTAAGTCTGAGGTTTTTGTGCGTATCTCAGATGGCAATTTTTCTATATTACATATAAATGAACGTGCAATATCTGCTCTGTCTAATTCTTTAGCTATTTCTATGGGCCTGTCAATCATAATGAGTATGATGAGGCAATGTCAGTCAATTCTAGTACGCGATTCGTGAAAATAATATCTTGATATAATACTAATAGAAATGCAAATCTTAGTTGATCTTCAATGTGTGTGTGTATGTATGATTTTGTATAAATGTATGTATATAGTGTGTACAATATTTCTAATTCAATATTAATAATTTTAAAACTAACAATTATTTCAACCAATGAAGACATATACGGAACTCCAAACACTAAATAATTACAATATAGTCACAATGCCTGCATAAGCTTGTTTACCTGGTCTTCACTATGTATGGTAATAATTGGCGAGTTTTCGTTTCTTCTGACGAGGATCCGTCCATACGACGTCCAGATAAACTTGTACCCCTTTGACTTCGCGAGGTCTCTTGCCAGATAATGCAGCCGGGATCCTTTTACAGTGAGATTTTCAGCGACAAAAATGGGAGAGTCTGAATTCTTAGTAAAGCCAATGTGTTTGGCACAGAGTTTGCCTTTATATTTTACGTTATGAGCTTTGCTCATTCTCAAGACATTTGTCTTTAAAATGGTGGTGGAGAACTCTACAATAATGGGTGTGTTGGTCTGTCCGTCTTTTTTTCCTCTTACTCTGTATATATCCCTTATATCTGTTTTGACAATGTTGCTATCAATAGTTTTGCCTAGTTTTATCACCATATCGATCAAATCTTCTTTCGTCTCAGTATTACTTTTAGGCACATTTTTTAATTCTATATTATTTTTCTTCTCCATTCTTTGTATGTCCTCTATTTTGTTCTCCATTATAGTTATGTATTCATTGTCTTTTTTTATTTGGATTTCTAACTGGTCCACTTTTTTAGTAAGCGCTTCATTTTTGCTTGTTAGAAGAGCAACTGCACTTTCAAAGTTTTGACACATTTTCTGAATATCTGTCAGAGTGGGATTGAAAAACTTTTTCAGTTCATTTTCTTGAGATATCATCAGTCTTCCCATCTCTGCCTTTATTTCCTCCTTGAAGCTACTAAAATCCGCATCCCACTCGTTATCTCTATTTCTTTTTCCGCGCAAGAAAACAAAGCTTGGAGGGGTGGTCTCGGAGTTTTCATTTGTCAAGTTTATGTTGGTGTCACTGGCTGATTTTTCGACGAAACGTTTATCAACAAGGTATTTTTCCATATTAAATATGTAAGTACTCCTTATATTTCCAAACTTGTAACTTGGGCCAGCAGACAAAAATCGCTGTGAGCTTGTGGCACACGGTAACACGCACCAAGTTATAGTGAAGTGATGACGCGCAATCGCAGCGTAGCTTGTGGAGTTGTTTCCGTCTCTGTCGCACGCGTAGATATTGTCACGATCTGATTGTAGTGCGCTTTGCGTTGCCTTCTTGTCCTTTATGTAAGCCCAGTACTTTAGCGAAATTTTTGTGCAACCGATTTTCGAAAGTTATTTAAATAAACAATTTTTGTACGGGTTAAAACACGTCCTATCGCTTTCGCGGTCCAAGTGGAAGAGGAATATGGTGTCTAGTCATAATCACTTCGAGTTATTCAGGGATAGATTGAGTATAGATAACTTAGTATTGTTTCAGATAATGCTATCTAAAATAGTATTGACTAACGAGCAACTCTCTGTTTGAAGCAATGATGGCTCAAGGGCATGGGCTATGGACTGCCGCGGAGCAGGTATATGGTTCGAATCCCGCCACGGGCTTGAGCTTCTTGAGCTTCTCATGCTGGAAGGGCATTTTGCGAATGCCCGCCTGGCTAGCGACCACCCTCAAGTAGAAAATCTGTCGCAAAGCATCTAACGGTGTGTTCCGGCAGCAGTCCTTTGAGAGCTAGTGAAATTACATACACATGAGACTTAACAACTATGTCTCAAAGTGACGGGCGCAGTGCAATTCTTGAATTGTGACGACATGCATTCGTTATAGGCAAAAGTAAGTCCGCTTAACATCAGGTGGGCCTCGAACTTGTTTCGTCACAATAACAGAAAAAAAAATTCAGTGCAGGTACTTAATAAGTTGGCACCGTCAGGACCACTAAGTCCTAGTTATGAATGAAATTCTATTGTTATCATTACCGCCGATGCCAATGGGTTAAGGCTTTCAAGTATCTACTAAAGCAAGATTAGTTGCTCATATCAGTCATCTTCTCTAACGACACATGGCCAGGCTCTGGTGAAATGCGTCATGCCAATCACTTCAAAAGTTAGTTGCTTCAAATTATGCTAGAAAACGCAAGACACGGTTCATGATATGGCAGTATAGTAAGATATTTGATGACATGGTCTGCATAACTATCTTTTTGGGGAAGTGGCTATAAAGTAGCTAGCTTTCAGGCTTTCTTTACTACAGTGGGAGGATATATAATATACTTCAAGTTATACACTTGCCTAATTAAAAATACGAATTATACATTTTTAGCTAGAGCTGTCGTGTTTAAGAAAAATGTTTTGGTATTTCATCCGGCCAAAATATTAAAGGCTGCATCTCTAATAATGTTTATAGAAAATATCCTAAGGTTTCTACTTGATATTTTATCAAGGAGAAAATTATGATGGAATTTTTGTTTTTGAATTCTTGAGAGAGAATCTGTTTATTGTTTTAAGTTGAAGATGCTGGACCCAGCGAGTCGGGAAATTGCTTTCGTTTGTTAACTTTGATATTGATTTCGCTTATCAAATTTTGCTTTTATTTATACTCGTCAAATCGTTTAGGGAATTAATTGAACTCGTTTAGGGTTGCGTAACTCACGGCCAAAACGGAGCTCTATTAATGAGACTCGACTGTATATACAACTCATTCGTCTGTTTGTCACGTAAACAAAATGAGTTTCCAAAAGTTTCGATATTTTGTGTAAAATGGAAAATTCAAAGGCAAATGTTTGACTATATTAGAGTAGCTTCATTATATGAGATATAAACGAAAAAAAAATGCCATATATTATCTGGGGTGTCATCGTCTAGAGAACAATTTTTATTTGAATAATATAAAGAAATGAAAGGCCTCAATATTGTTATTTTTCATAGATCTATCTCTACAATATTTGTACATGTTACCATTTCAATACAACATTCACTTACAGTTGTTGCTTTTATATGCTTCGTAAAATTCCATCTACAAATGGTGTGGTATTTTTTTTTACATTCTCATTATTTTCCAGTTTCTACTATATCAGTCGGATAGTCCACTGCTGAACACAACCTGCCCTAATATGGGGGGTTTGCCATAATCCTCACGCTTGGCAGGCGGCATGGGGATCGCAATAAGATATCAGTACCTAAGAAAGTGCTGCTGCCCACCTTCTGGTGTCACTTAGCCGCCTCTTACGACACCCACGGGTAGAGTAGTGGGGGGTGATGTAAATTAGATATAGAGTCATGTAAATATTTATATAAAATATAAGTACAATATTTATTCTACTTTCATGCTTTTTCTGCCATACCCAACTTTCACATACTTTTTGAAGCGCTCGTAGCGAAGTTTAATTAGCTGTTCTCAACCGATCAGCAAAGTTAAGCAACGTCGCGCGCGGTCATGAGTTGGATGGGTGACCGCTAGTGACATTACTACCGAGCATTTCCATGCTTTGGAGGGCACGTTAAGCCATCGGTCCCGGTTGTTGTCTTAGGATGGCAGTCGTTATAGCATGGTGGTAGGGCATTTTGCGAATGCCTGACTGGCTAGCTACCACCCTCAAGTAGAAAATCTGTCACCAAGCACCTAACAGTGTGTTCCGGCAGCTGTCCTTGAGAGCCAGTACTTCTAGGTTAGCCTGAATAACATCTTCAATCACATCATCACTTACCATCAGGTGAGATAGTGGTCAAAGGCTAACCTTTCAAGCATAAAAAAAAGCATTAGCATCGGAACTAACACTACTCCATGGACAACCAGAAGAACCTTCTTAGACACTTTCGGACTGTTCATAAACGCGTACAATGCCCCGTTCACCATGTTTCCAGAATTCTTTCATCTTTCTATATCACATTCACACTCTTCATCTATTGTAAACATGGATCCCAAGTGTACAAATTCTTTTACTGTAGAATAAGTTAAATCGTTTGTGTACTTGTTCACCTCCAATCACTATTGCAATCAGTCTCTCTAATTCTACTCACGGGAATTGGAAAACCTACAATTGTCTGGTTTTTGCGGTGTTGGTATGCCCCTAATCTAGATGCCAATGTAGTCCCTGTCTGTATGACAATGGCTACCAATTAGGAGGCCATGTTCCGCCCACTGCCCAGCATCTACGATTCAAATGAATACAATTTTACCACGTTGACATTTGCACGATTGCAGGACTGTGTTCAATTTATTTAGTTGTTGTGTTGGTATTTTGTAAATTTAAGAATTGCTTATTAACAGATAAGACTAGATTGCGTAGCAAATTCAAGTGATCACATTTTATATTGCTAGAGCTATAAATAATACTTAAAAATAAAGAGAAAAAACAATTTGTACGTATTTTAAAAAAGGAAATTTGAAAGGAATCGAAGTTGGGCATGCATTCGATGGACTCTCCCCGTTATGAAATGCGCCAAGCGAGATGTTGGAAGCATTCATGTTATCGACAAAGTATTTGATACGTTACTTTCTATTATTTTTAAATCTACACTGTTTAATAACTCATTCAAAAACTCCGCTTTTTGCTTGAATCGCCGGCCGTTGCCGCGGCATGCTCACTCAGCCACTCGACTCGCTTTGTTAGTAAAGTCACCAGTAACCAAATACTTCTCTTCGCCTCACTCGTAGTCGTACCTACGTACGACTTTGCTCTAAAAAAATTGTATCCCTAATAAATTTGATAGCATGTCAAAATAATAATTCTGTTAATATATAATGTTATTTTTTAACGAGCTAATAATATATTTTTCAATTGGAATGAAATTTTTGAATTAGACAGTCAATTGGCCAAAACATGATTTTTGGCAGTTGTAGGGAAAAATCCCATACCTAAAAGCATCCGCTAGCTGGTCGGAATGATACGAGTTACCAGCTTCATCAAATAGTTGACATTCTTTCACTATTTCACCACCTAGAAATGTTTTTATTGCTATCATGGAAACTGTATGCTCAATTTTGATACAAATATGCCAAAAATGGACTGCTTACGATGGGGTTTGGCCCATGAAGCAAGAACTGTCACATATACTTTTCAAATTACAGACGAATTTTACAAATTACGTTAGGAAAGGGAAATGTATTAGGTTCTATATTCCGTTTTGATAAACAGTTCCTTCAACAGCACCAAAATCCACCTTGAAGTGGAGAAAGACTGTTTAGGAAATTTTCAATAAGGGCAAGAAAAGCTTCCAAGCTATTAAATTAGGTAGTGTCTAACGCTCCCACCTAAACGAAAGCACCCGTTATCATCCATAGCAGTTGTATACGTGCATACTTCGTTCGTACCTTCGATGGGCCCAAATTGAATGGCCCAACATTTTTAGATAATTGGAATCCGGACTTGGTGGATTAATATGCCAGCCCTGGCATGCGATGGCTTTGACGGTGGCATAATATTTTCGTATGGGATTTACGGGTTTTGGTTTGAACGTGTAATAACTTATGTTAGTGTGATTTTTATGTAGGTACAACATAAAACGGCACATGGACTATTCTTATCATTTAGAAAATTAATATAATTTTTATATATATGAAATTCATCTTTTCACTTCAGAATGAAAGTGAAGTTAATTAAATCATTGTTACAAACATCTATGGACGTCCGTTAATTATTTTTTTAAATAGATGGTTTTTATATATTTATTCTCATCATTGTGACTATTACACATTTTTTTAGTCAGGGTATGGAGTCTAATTTTTTTATATTTAAATGATATGAGACGGATCAGATTGCATAGTGATAGGGCATTTTGCGAACGCCTGCCTGGCTAGCACCACTTTCAAGTAGAAAATCTGTCACCAAGCACCTAACGGTATGTTCCTGCAGTTGTCCTTGAGAGCCAGTAAATTCAGGTTAGCCTGAACAACATCTTCGACCACATCATCACTTACCATCAGGTGAGATAGTTGTCAAAGGCTAACAAGCAAATCGTAAGCGTCACGCCTGTCCATTACTGTTGCAATGTGACCGTTCTCGTTCTGCTTGACAATGCGTTGCATTCGTTACTTAGAAGCATTCGTTTTTATATCTCGTTTATCAAGTTTCACGTATTACAGTGTCTTTTACGTGTTATACTACATATAAGTGCAAAAGTTTACACACTGCGGTGATTCCCACCCAGACAGACTAGCTAAAGAGATCTATTAGCTGGTAATCTATTCTCAATCGTTACAATGTCACACTAACTCTCAATAATTTGGGGCTGAATGTGGAAAAACTGAAGCATTAAAGCCGTAACAGGCATATAGTAAATAGAAATCACAAGGCCTCAACTTAAGAGAAAGGAATTCCCATGAGTCTTTTAGAAGGCAGGTCCATGGTTCGAATCCCGCTGCGGGCTTGAGCTTCACCGCATGGTGGAAGGGCATTTTGCGAATGCCCGCCTGGCTAGCGACCACCCTCAAGTTGAAAATCTGTCGCTAAGCACTTAACGGTGTGGTTCCGGCAGCAGTCCTTAAGAGCCAGTGAAATTACAGTCACATAAGACGTAACAACTATGTCTCAAGGTGACGGACGCAGTGCAATTCGTGACTTTTGACGAAATGCATCTGTTATAGGCAGAAGTTTATCCGCTTAACATCAGGTGGGCCTCGCGCTCTTTCCGTCACAATAACATAACATAAGAAAAAACAAAAAAGGCTCAATATTTTTAATATATGTCTGATATTCGTATTTCTGAGATAAAAATTATCAAAAAATAGGTTTTGGTTGATTGTAAGTGTCACGTTTCGCATTCTTGAAATGCGATATCCCGCTAAAGTAACTTTTTGGGTTAAATTTTGTTGGTCTTCAGGGTGCAACATGTCGTACCCTATAATAGCTCATAACCTCAGTGTATATATATCCTTATCTCACGTCTTAATAAAACAAGCATAAAATTCTAATATCATATATCAAAATGCAAAACGAGCACGTTTCAACACAAACGTAAATAAAACAGTAATTTTGACTTAATCTTTCCCCACGTATCAATACACAGCAAACCGTTTATCAAACGTCACCCTAATATATTACTTTTGGAACTTCCAACATTCATCTTATTGTAACTAACTGTATACCATCTTAATTATCGTTTAAACGGTTGTAACGATAAATCTTGAGACAGTAAAAAATAGTTTTCGCTTTTGATTGGTTTGGTTTGCTGGCTGCCTACTTTCAACTGCATGAAGGTATATTTAAAAAACATTAAAATCTGTAGCTCAATAAATTATTACTATTTCTTATGATTAACGGCGGTATGCCTTCATTAATAAATACTAAGAACTATATACAACACTATAGCTACTACAATAAAAGCATTTAGACAACCTATAAGTCATTGCAGACTCACAGGCAGTACAAATGCTCCAGCCCACTACCAGTTGGCAGTGAGCCCAGCATGCCCCGTTGAATTGCAATGCTTATTCAAATATTATGCTAATTTCTTAGTTTGATTTTTATGTATTTTGAAGGCAAAGAATAGTCAGCCAGTTGGCTCACTATGCCTTGTTTTCATTATTTTACACCATTTTTCGAAGTCTAGGCAATGACAGCCGCATCATCACACACATCAGAGTCAGCGTTAATAGTTATGGACTGCCGTTCCAGGTGCATGGTTTGATCCCCACCGCTGGCTTGAGCTTCAGCGCATGGTGGAAGAGCTTTTTACGAATGCTCGCCTGGCTAGCTACCGCCCTCAGGTAAAAATTCTGTCGCCCACTGAACGGTGTGTTCCGGCAGCAGTCCTTGAAAGCTAGTGAAATTACAGGCACATGAGAATTGTAAACTGTCACATGAGACTTAACAGCCCTAAGACATGTCTCAGGGTGACAGGCGAGTACATCATTTGTGACAAATTGCATTTGTTATAGGCAGAGGGTTACCGCTTTACATTAGGTGGGCCTCGCGCTTGTTCCGACACAATTCCATAAAAAAAATAAGGAAAATAACGCACAATCTATCATCAGGGAACAAGATGCACAGGAACGCGGCATTATTTCGGTCTCTATTTCCCGATAGATACGATTACAATCAATTTAATGAAACCTGATATGTCTTGTCATTGTCTAAGTGGGTGAAACCGCAGCTAGTACTCCGCAATTGAAGTAGAACTAGGATATTTTTTTAAGAAATCATATGAAATCTACCACCACGTGTGCGGTTCTATCCGAACTCGTTACGACTTTTTTAAAAGCATTACACATAAAATCTGACTTAAACCTAAGATTGCCTTCCCATATCTCTTTTATCTATTAATTCAAACTTTATCAACAGGTGGCGCCATAGGCTACAAGAGTGTAACGAGGTATAATGATTGAATGTCGTTATTTAGCTATAAAAACGAATATTATAGAAAAATAAAATGAATAATTTCTCTCCACAATGAACAATGACCTACTTCGTCCATACATGAGTATTTTCAACTTTTTATCAACTATTTAAGTTCTCGAACAATTATTAGCTTCCCGATTTCAATTTACGTACCTACTTACATTTTGTATAGAAAACCCGTACCTATATAATATTCTACTTACAACATTACAGCAAAAGGAAAAAAATACGAGTGGTATTCGAACCCGCGACCAGTCATCCTTCCTCTTAAGACAGTCAAACAATAGGTTAAAGTACTTAGCTGTACTTTATCAGCCGGATGGTCCACTGCTGAACACAGCCATTTGAGCAGGATGCATTTGAGCGATGAATCACTCACCACGATAGATCAATTGGCAGAGCATATCCTGACTATAGGGACGAATGGGCACAGGTTCGAATTCCGCTCGTGGTTCAAATGTTTTTAATTAATGTATTTAATAAATAGATTGTTATATAGGCACCAAACAAACAAAAACATCCTCATGCAATTAAATTTATCATATCAACGATTTGGCAGAAAACTTTTCCAAGCATTTGACATATAATGTTTTTTTATAAAAGTAAAATCATGTTTTTTGTTCTAAAAGAATTTAAATTTTCGTATTTTGTCATTTGGTTAAAAAAAAACAACTTTCTACGCTATAACTTGGTTTTATCTTTGTTTCCGGGGTTTGTTGTAATATTTTAAGTCCTTGAGTACCTTCATTTTTCACAAGGCTTCTAGGTAATTGGTGTATCCGGAACCCAGCTGCGCCCTTTGACTTCAGCGGCCTTTATTGCTTCTTTGTCGAGGGTTCCACGCGTTTAGATTTATTAAAATACGCTTACATGTTTTTTTTTACATCTCCGGCAATCGATTTAGATGATATTTTTTGTTTAATGGGACAAACAAAATCGTTGGTGAGTTGTAATTATTATTATTTTTTTTGGCTATCCTTTGATCACTATCTTACCTGATGGTAAGTGATGATGTGGTCAAAGATGTTATTCAGGCTAACCTATGATTACTGGCTGGTATATAAATATAATTTGCTAGATGGTGTGAACTACCAGGTAGTTGGTCTTTACCACAAAGTCAAAAACAAAGTCTTTAGAATAAATTGAGCCCTTTAAAAACGGAATTCTTTCAAGTTCTGTATTGCTTGATAATAATTATAAATAGAATTTGTATTCATACAGTTTACTTTTTTTTTATGCCTTAAGAGATAGTGGTCAAAGGCTAACATATATGTTAGCCTTTGACCACTATCTCGAAGATGTTGTTCAGGCTAACCTAGAATCACTGGCTCTCAAAGACAGCTGCCGGAACTCACCGTTAGGTGCTTGGCGACAGATTTTCTACTTAAGGGTGGTAGCTAGCCAGGCGGACATTCGCAAAATGCCCTCCCACCATGCTATAACGACTGCCATCCTAAGACAACAACCGGGACCGACGGCTTAACGTGCCCTCCGAAGCACGGAAACGCTCAGTAGTAATGTCACTAGCGGTCACTCATCCAACTCATGACCGCGCGCGACGTTGCTTAAATTTGCTGGTCGGTTGAGAACAGCTAAGTAAACTTCGCTACGAGCACTTCAAAAATACTATAAAGACACAAAACTTGATTAATCGAAATTTTAGTGCATTCATAAATTTTTCTATCGATAGGAATGTATAGAATCGTGTTTTCGAATCAACTCAAATACACTAGAATATATATATTCTATTCATATCCATACAGCATACACTATATCCAAAATACATGTTCAAAATTTTGCCTTTCCACTCACTCACTTTACCTTAATTGTGATTACAAAGCGTCACTGCACTTGCTTCCATCCACCACGTGGAACTCTCGCCTCGCCGCCGGCACCGTCGAATCAAATGTAAAATTCAATTAAACACACACAATATTTACACTTCCCTCCACGCCGAGACCAATAAGTGAAAACATATATAGCATGGTTTCACTTAAACACGTATTCAGGGTAAACGTTTCGCGTAAAACAGTATGAGTAGTAGTGCGATTTTTTGACAATATATCATATGATAACTGTCTCTGATACTGTAGTGGCATGGTCTAGCTAATAATGCTTTTTTCTGCCTCTAGCTCGGAAATTGCTGTTATATATTTAATATATAAGAAAAAACTTTTATCGGCTCAATTCTGTTTTTCTGTGTCATGCCAGAAAATTACCGCACGACAATATGTGAAATTTCAGGACAGTTAATTTAAATTATTCTTGGAGTGCCAGTCAGTCCATACTGACATACATTTGGTGTTTTTAGGTGGACACAGGCTTGAAGCTCATATTTTCAAAATGTAACTAAAGTAAAAAACTGCAAATGGTCGCTAATGAGAGAAAAGTAATATAGAATTCTCGACCGATATAGTGAACAGGCTCGTTTAGTTGAAAAAGACTTGCTATCGCGAAGTCAATTTCTTCATTTCAGAACCTTCTTATATAAATCGGCCGTTTATTGCTATATTTCAGTCCTGGACAATAATATACTATTTATTTTATAGTACATCTTCTATGGCAGAAGTAATGATCGTCACGACAAGCTGCAGAATGCCAGGCTAAATATCCTGGAAGTGAATAAGTGATTTTTTCTCTGGCTTTAAGCATTCCTGATATGGATAATCTCTATGGATGCTAAAGGCTCGCCTTCTATCACAAGTGATCTAAAAACAAGCGGTACAATTGAAGCACAACCGTTACATTGTAACGGTGTAAATTTTTTACTCTAATTTCTTAAATATTATTTCGTAAACGCCATAGTTTTTTTAAAAGCTCCTACTTTTTTTTCTGATATATATTTGCGCTACATTATGATACATCGAAGATGTGACAAAGACGCAGCGTATAGATGTTTATGGTGGGTTTTAAATAGTTTGTTCGCGTTTTTTAGGCATATTCTAATACGTTGTCGGTTGTAATTATATAAAAATTGTTTTTGTTATCCGACTTATGTATAAACTCTATTAGGTCTACGCGACAATCCGTGATAGATAAGGTGTTGGTTTTGATGATATACTACATGATAAACTACATAAAACATTGGTCATTTGAGTATTTGCTGCTAGAGTATTTTTTTTTGTATTATAATTATACCCTAACTGGTTGTTTTTGTGATAGACCCCGTAGGGAATATGGTTTAAAATTTACCATTGTAATCCCACCATTTATTATTTTTTAAAGATTAAAAAGTTTTAAATACATTTTTGTTCTTACTTTCCATGACACCTAATGTGCTAGGATGTAAATATTTACTTAGGCAACCTTTTCATGTTTGGAAACTCTCTGAAAAGTCCTACGAATAATATTAATTCGGAAAAATCATTTGTTTTTTTAGACCAATATTCTTAATAAGGTCATCGTTCATCTCAAAATAACAAAATTTAAGTTTTATAACTCATTATGTTTACAGGACGTAAAAAAATTAATTTCTTCCCTTTTACGTCGCGCGTAGATCTTGTGATGTGGTCGCATAGAAATAATGTAAGGCGGATTTGAGATGCTTCTTAAAAACATGGTTTTTATTTTTTAATTGGCAAAGACAGGTATTCGGCTTATTTTATATGATTTTATACAGGTACTATGAATTCCCTGTTTTTCTACATGAATTATGTAATAAAATGGTGAGAATCTGCCAAAACTTTCAATTTTTTTAAGGAACCAAAAACAATATGATTCCCGCGTAGCTTAACTATGAAACAGCGTTATTGTTGTTAATCCCCCGCAATTGAAGGGCTAATGTCTACACTAACTGTTAAATATTTAAGCATATAAACAGAATTGTAACCCCTTATAAATAATAGTTTGTTAACCTTATTTATCAATTTTATCAAACGTAATTAGTTACTTACTGCGCAAAATAGTGTTCCTTTGAGCAGTACTAATGAATAAATATTATGATAAATATTAAAAATTGTTATTATTAAATATCATAAATTAAACCGGCAAAAACACTCACGTTAAGGATCGATTTAATTTATAATAATTAAATATATGTGAAGCGCACGAGAATATCAATTAAAAAAAAGTGGTAATGACGTTTGATAAAACTGTCATAGAGTATTAAAACGATTATGAATAAGGAAATAAGTAAGGTTGTAATTAATTAACTTTAAACGGTTTCAAGTTGTTTAGTTACTATGTGTAATAATCGCGAAACCCTAAAACAACATGAGGTAAGTAAGGGTTTGAATAAGTATGGCACCGAAATAATATATAAAAATTGGTATTTATTATTTACTATACGCCCCGTGAGGTACCGGGTTAGAATTGCACCTCCCCCCCATATCATCCCGTGGGTGTCGTAAGAGGCGACTAAGGGAAAAATACTGGAAGGTGGGCAGCAGCGCCTTCTAAAGAACTTCCATCTTAAACTGCGATCCCCAAGCTGCCTGCCAAGCGTGGGGATTATGGCAAATACCCCCTAAATAGGGGAGACTGTGTTCAGCAGTGGACGATTCGGCTGATACAGTACAGTACAGTACTATTTACTATACGGGGGTACTATACGGCTATGACGCACAGAAGGGAAGTACATTAAACACACAATATACACATATTTACGAATACATACGTGCCTCCTTCGGGAATCAAACCCGCCCTCATATCTTTAATATGTACTTCCCTCCGTGTTGCATAGCCGTGGGACGCCTGTATATAATATGATAATTTCACACGCAACAGCAAGAAATTTACATGCTTTTATTACATGTAATACTCGAAAAATTTAATAAGGCAAATTCAAGTCCACATTAGTCTAGCAAGCGTAACTCTCTAAACACACAGCACAGTGATTAAGCATTCAATTAAGTAAAACGCATCGCTGTTTGCAATGCTCTCGTAGCTGCCGATATTTGCTGATGTTTGCCGACGTTTATATGGGATTGATACATTTTGGGAAGCATTTGCATATCTGAAGCTATACGTGTTTTGTGTGCATTGCCTTAAGTGTTGACAAATTGCTTTTTTCAACTCAAATTACTGTAAATGTCTCATAAGAAATGAAAACCTCCATTAACGTGAATTTCAGATGTATTTAATAACATGTATATTATATATGAGTAATCCTAAAAAAATACGTCTTTTTACATGACTGTCCAAAAAAGAGTGTTATGTTACAAAATTACAAATATACGATAGGAAAAATTTAAGTCATGTGCGGAAGTCATGTGTTAAATTTTTCCTATCGTATATTTGTAATGTAATCCGCATAGCAGGCGTTATTGCAATCATAACAATATAAAAAAAAAAAAAAAAAAAAAAAAAAAAAGAGTGTTATGTTTTTAGGGTTCATGTATGTATGTATGTTTGTGAGTTTCTTTATTCCACCATAACTTCTAAACGGCTTAACCGATATGAATGTATGAGATATCCTTAGATTCGTTACGAAATAGCTAGTGGCAAAAAGTTATTAAAAAAAAAGAACTGGCAGATTTTTTACGCTATCTTGTGATATGAAAAAAATGTTTTTCTTCCATACTCATCGAGTGGGTTATCGAAATTATATAAACGGCTTTAAGAAATTATTCCCTAAATATATATGTACTTATAACTTGCAGTTTTAATTTCAAGGAAACGATAAAATGTGTAACGAAAATAAATAATTATCAGTCGGGTTTTTTATGTTTTTAATTAGGTAATTTATACTTGCTTTTCTCTATTAATGGCCAGCAATTCTAATATAGTGATTATTTCGCGCATTTCAGATGAAACGATTGACAAAACTGCACTAGAACACTTTCGCCACTGGTGAAAAGGCTGATGTTGGTCACAGATAATCAGTTATAAAATAGACGTACCAACTTACCACCGGTGGCAAAATTTGGTGGTGAAATGGTCCCAAGACAGCAACGCGCGATATGACGCCTCAGATATATCTACTTCAGTAAAGATGTGCGCAGTAATGGAGCACGGCGGCGGACGATACATACAAGTCATTTTTGAAGCAGTGATGGCTCAGTGGCATTAGCTACGGGCAGCCGCGCATAGTTTGAATCCCGCCGCTGGATTGAGCTTCACCGCATGGTGTTAGGGTATATTGCAAATGCCCGCCTGGCTAGCGACCACCCTCAAGAGGAAATTTGTCGCCAAGCACCTAACGGTGTATTGCGGCATCTGTCCTAGAGAGCCAGTACATCGGTTAAGCCTTTTAACACCTTAGACTACAACATCATTTAGCATCAGGTGAGATTGTGGTTTTGTATTTGACTAATTATAAATCAGAAAAAAAAAAAAACATAGTCATATCATGATGTCTCTTGAAACAGTACTGCAAATCAGTGGAGCGTGAAACAGACGGTAATTTTAGGATAGCATGGTTTGTTTTTGGCTTCACATATATCGTGCACAGTACTTATCTGAACCTGTTTATTCCTTTGAGTATAACGCTTATTTCAATATTTATTTAATTTTATTTTCATACTCGTTAGCCACGAGTGCTGAGTTTTTTTTTTTACACAAAACATTATTTTGTTGTATGCGTTACTTTGTGGAATCACAATATTAATTAAAACATTTGACAAAAACAAATAATTAAAAAATATTGTAAGAAAACTATACATTTGTATTTTAGAATAACAACTTTTTTCTCGATCGTGCACTCGAAGAACTGAGGATGTTTCGTGTAGAATCAAAACTCGTCGTAAATTCTTCCTGTTTGGATACGTGGCGTTTATGACACGTCGGTTAACAGGAAAATTAGGCGGAATAGTCACTAGATATACTTTTATATCGTTTAAGTGTTTTTCTTAAGTATTAAATTAATGTTTACACAATTTTTTTGTTATTAATTATAAATACTTTCAGCTTTCAACTACTGTTGAATAATATATTGCTTTCAACGCTATTTAAAATGTATTTATTTAATTAACCTCGTAGCATCATCATGGCCAAATTTGGTCTATATATTTGTAAACGAAGTATGTGGTGTGCCACATGCTTCATCCAGTTTGTCTAGTTATACTCGTTGTTTGAAGGTATTGGAGAGTCTGTGGATTGAGTGAATGATTTAGGATTGTTAGCCATAACTGATCTGTGGTTTGTTTTGCTGATGATCGTCATAAAGTAACTTTGTATGATGATCGTTTCTTGAAAATAGCCTATGAAGTTGTTTGTTTATAAAATTAGAATATAGTAAATAATTAATAAGTATTAAGAAGTGAATGTGAAATATAAGCTCTTAATGTTGTTTCTCCTTTTAGGTAAGCTTATTTATTAAGTTTAGATTTTGTTAAGAGGTCTGTAACCATAAAATTGTTTGTCATTGTGTAATAATAAACTTTTCTCCTTTTAGAGCAACTCAATTAAGTTTTTATTTCACAACTCGTTATAACGTACATTATATATTAATGATTTTCTATTGATGTCTATCAATATTTCACACAAATTAATCTTCGATCCAAGCCAGTTGTTTTGGGGCAATAGTAAATGTCAACCCGATAGCTTTGGCACAATCAAATTGTAAAAACTTCACACTCAGAATATCACATTTCTGACTTAGCACAGCGACATTGTTATCCAGTTTCCAAACGCGAACTCACCGCAATAGAGTCATGAATTGAAATAGCCCCTGTTCAAATCCAAATCACGTCCTAAATATCAAACAGTCATAAAATGCAAGTGCTGCGTACATTCGCCGATAGTCTCGCCGTTTCCTATATTCAATGGGGACCACGTGAGAATGCACGAGATAATGTGAATGCGGGATGTGACTTACCAATATTGGATTAAAATATATTTTACTCGCCGTTGAATTATTGAGATATTGACACGTATTTCCTCAGAAAGAAGTAATTTAACGGAATAAAATGTCATTTCTACCCTTATCTCACTATTATGAAGCAGTGATGGCTCAGTGGCATTGGCTATGGACTGCCGCGCAGCAGGACCATGGTTCGAATCCCGCCGCGGGCTTGAGCTTCACCGCATTGGGAAGGGCATGGCTAGCGACCACTCTCAAGTAGAAAGCCTGTTGCCAAACACCTAACGGTGTAAAGAATTCCAGTATAAACTCTTTCAGTATATTTTTGATTCTATTATTTTATAAAAAAAGTTAGTAGTGTAAGCAGAAATTATTTTTGATTAGGTTATATTTTGTATCGTTTTCATATTTTATTTAATCTAAGAGTCGTTAATGCCAACACTTTATTTTTTTTAATTGCCGTAAAAGATAATCTTTAATTTTCTTACATTCAAAGTATTTTCAACTAATGGCCTGAGTTTCTTGCCCGTACTTCTCGCAGTGGCTCCATACATTTTGTTTGCTCAACTTAGCCGTACAATGTAATATATTTCAATATTAAAATTTACTTAGTAATTATTACTACGCTCTTATGAAGGTCAATTGACTTTCATAAGGGCGTCAAAGTTAAAATCATTTATTCAATTTAGGCATCTACCTAAATTGAATAAATGATTTTAACTTTGACTTTGATTACTAAAACCATATTAAAAAATACATTAAATTATTAAAACATATTTTTAAAGCTTTAACCTAGTTTGTCTATTGTCTAAGTGAAATAATGTACGCGTTTAAAAAAAAAGCTACATTTTCTGAACGATTATTAAATATTGTTTGATTTTTTTTCATAATTTATCTCGCTATGTGTGGTTGACTTAAAGTATATTTGATAAAGGACGGTAACATATTAATAACAAGGAGGTGAGATCCGTTCTTAACCGTGGACCATACATGTAGAATACATAACAATTATTTTATATTAGTTATAATTCTTTGGTATTCAAAGTGATCAGTCAATCAATAGGGAATATTACCGACTTCTTGCTGTCTCCATTAATGGGGATAGACAATGGGGACAACGGGAAGACAAATAATGTCGTCTCGCTGTCCCCATCAATGGGCCAGGCCAATGGGGACAACGGGAAGGAAAAAAGCTATCGTCTCGTTGTCCCCAACAATGGGGATAAGTCAATGGGGACAGCGGGAACACACCTGTTCCGCAAGCATACCTTGAGAGCTAGTGAAATTACAGGCACATGAGACTTAAGAACCATAGTTCTTGTGCTGGAGTCTCAAGGTGACGGGCGCTGTGCAATTCGTAACATGTGACGAAATGTCATCATTTATGGGCAGAGGTTAGTCCGCTTAACATCAGGTGGGCTTTGAGCTTGTTCCGTCACTATAACATTTCCCCATATTTTTCTTTTACAACATATTGTTGGAGCATATGAAACAGTCCTTTGTTTATAACAAAATTACAATTTTACGAGGGAAAAAATTATAGTCGTGTGCGGGATTCGAAACCAAATCACGTCTTGAAGAACGAGAGCAAGAATTAGAGTTATGAGTCATATTGTCATGTTAGCTCAGTCGGTCAGAGCATACCCCGGCTATAGGGGTGGATGGACGCGGGTTCGAATCCCGCACATGACTATAATTTTTTCTCTCGTAAATTGGTAATTTTGTAATATAATCCGCACAGCAGGCGTTATTTCAAACATAGCAATATTTAAAAAGTCCTTGTTTTAGTTGAAAGAAGAAAAAATATAAATAAAAAAAATTATAACGACCAGCTTCATGAAGACATAGTGTATACCTATGTAATGATGTTATAGATTGAATATAAAAATTATTTTAATATTATATCTTATCTGTGTTCATATACTCATTAAAATATACTTACGAGAGCATGTCAAACATAAAATTCGATATGTCCAAATGTTGGCGCCACATTGCCAACACCAACATGGTCATTATTGCATCAAATACATTCAGTGAGTTCGAGAAACGTCCGATTGAGACATTACGCGACGTGGTATACATTAAATATTGAATGCATGGTCTGTAGTGCTCAAAATAATACTGTTGCCTTACTATCGATAAAGATATATATTATTGATTTCTGTTGGTGGATCAGAAAGATAGAATTTCTTTTGCCTTTAACGTAAGTAAGAGCTGTTCTTAATCGATCAGCAAAGTTAAGCAACGTAAGCCGCGGTCATGAGTTGGATGGGTGACCGCTAGTGACATTACTACTGAGCGTTTCCGTGCTTCGGAGGGCACGTCAAGCCGTCGGTCCCGGTTGTTGTCTTAAGATGGCAGTCGTTAAAGCATATTGGTGGGGCATTTTGCGAATGCCCGCCTGGCTAGCTACCACCTTCAAGTAGAAAATCTGTCGCCAAGTACCTAACGGTGTGTTCCGGCAGCTGTCCTTGAGAGCCAGGAATTCTTGGTTAGCCTGAACAAAAACTTCGACCGCATCATCACCTACCATCAGGTGAGATAGTGGTCAAAGGTTTACCTATCAAGCTTAAAAAAAAATGCAATAATAACAAATATTTTAAAAATATTTTATGAAAACATCAACGCGCACGATCGAGAATGATGGTTCTCGATCGTGCGCTCGTAGAGTCAAGACCTCCTGAGGATGCTTCGTGTAGAATCGAAACGCGTCGAAAATTCTTCCGGTTTGGCTGCGTGGTGTTTGTGACGTCACGTCGCCTTAACAGGAAAATTAGGCGGAATTGTCACTCGATATATTGTTGTAATTTTAAGTGTTTTATTAAAATATTAATTTGATGTTTTCATACAATATTTTAAAAATATTTGTTATTATTAAATATGTATTTCCGCAAAGTAACGCCTGAATCTATTTATTATAAAAAATATGCTAATAGGGATAGGTAGAGGTATCTAACACTTCCGACATGAATAGGCTTGGTTCAAATGGAGCACTTGATGGAACATGGTGCACCATACAAGTGAAGCCTTAAAACCCATGCCTCTAATATATTATCACTTGCGCAATCCATCCATTTTCCATTCTCTTGAAAGGGACAGTATAATAGGACCACGTTATGTTTTGTCTTCAATTGTATCGTGCACTGTTGTCTATCGGACCGCCTTATATTTATCTGCGGCAAAATCTATTTGGTATTTTTTAATATTTCACTCTGCCAACTGGTAGTGGGCTAGAGCATTTGGACTGCCCAGGAGTCTGCAATGAGTTATAGGGATCTAAATTATTTTATTGTAGTAGCTGTAGTGTTGTATATAGTTCGTAGTATGTTGTTAATAAAGGCATACCAACGGTATAAAAAATGTCATTTTTTTCGGTAATTATATTGTTTTTTATTTATTTTCAGTTTTTACCGACTTCAAAATATATAAATAGGTACTCAATTCGTCTACTTTTTTATGTTTGTTACCTCATAACTTTTAACCGAGTACCGATTGTGTTGATTTTATTGGAAAGCTGATGCTTGCCGTGCGGCCCCATTTAAATTTAATCACAATCGGTCAAGCCGTTATTGAGTTACAGTCCAATAACTGAAAAGTATATTCCTAACATGCTGATACAGTCATTTACAATGAATGGCAATCTATACCATAAGTAGCAAGTGTCACTAAAGAGAATGAACCAATTTTTTTAACAACATATGGAACCGGCTTCAACTTTCAAATGTGTAAAATAACTGGTGGAAGTTGGTACTTTGATGGTTCAAAAGTACCTATTATCACAATATACACACTCGCCAACAGGCCACTGTCGAGAGAGCACGCTTGTCTGTCTTAGTGAAATACCAGTGTTACTCAAACTTTCACGCGATGTACACCTGCGCCAGCTGTGGATCCCAACATACTGACGGACCGGTTTGCAGTGTTTGCAAACTTCGTTACGATTACCAGTGCTCTGGAGTCACAGAAGCTGGTTACCGTAAACTTGGTGACCGAAGAAACACCTGGCGTTGTCCAGCATGTAAGTCGAGTTTATCCTCTTCTCCGATCCCGGCAGCAATTTCCCCTCAGCCCAGCCAACTGGACCGGATACAGGATCAACTTAATAAGATCATGTTCGACCTGACACCCTTAGCATCGCTAGTAGCTGACGTGAAATTGATTAAGTCTGAGCTAAGTAGTCTCAAAGAGTCTGTTGATATGGCACACGATCTCGTGAGTACCTTCTCTAACAAAATAGATACTTTAGAGTCAAGAGTCGTTCAAGTTGAGAAATCAGTGTCCCAGGTCCCTCTTCTACAGACCGAGATTGAAAGGTTGAAAAGGGAACTCCAAGATAGAGACCAATGGGCCAGAGCTAATAACGTGGAGATCCGAGGTATTCCACAAAAAAAGAACGAAAACCTCTACGATATTGCACATGAAATTGGTAACCTATGTAACTTTACCGTAAAGAAGGAGGAGATTAATTACATAGCACGAATACCTACTCGTGTCCCGAATGCTGAGAAATCTATCGTGATTGCGTTCAATAGCCGCTACTTAAAAGAAGAGTTTGTTGCATCATCACGCAAGTGTAAGCAGCTCAACTTATCAAACCTAGGCTATTCCGTCGGAACCAACTTCTACGTCAACGATCACTTAACACTGGCCAACAAAAACCTTCTGAGTAAGGCAAGAGCAATAGCTAAGGAGAAGAATTTCCAGTATATATGGGTAAAGCACTGTAAAATCATGGCTAGGAAATCTGACACCGCGCCTACATTTTTTATAAAATGCGAACAAGATTTATTAAAAATCACAGTTTAGTTACATTTTTCTTAACACTACTTACTGGTCTGGTACACAGTTTGAGAACCACGTTCAACTCCGGAGTCTTTTGTTTCACAGTTTATTGTATAAGGCACACCGAGAAAGTCAACCAGTTACCCGTTAAACAAGTAATTTTATCACCGCCATTCATTCGATTTCCGCTTGCATTCACGTACACATTACGCTACGTGATGATCATTATCGCTTGCGCTTGTACTATCTGGAATCTTTTACCAACTACATGCTTAACTTTGTTAATACTCATTGCAAATATGAGTACCCTACAACTAAAATTATTTTTGATTGTAAATTTATTTGCGAATTTGTGTAATATTACATCGGCCGATTATTATTATTATTTTAATATATGCTTTATATGTACTTTTCTAACGATTTATGGATCGCTCACGAGGAAATTTGAACTTGTACAACGAAGTCTGTCAATAATTACAAAGAGTAGCTATGTTTACATTTATCATGTTGCGGAACCTGTTTGTGTATCGCAGAGTGTTTATACATATTTTACTCAGTTACGCTTTAGTATTTCTGATATCAATTTTAATGATGGCTACCTTTAATATATATTATCAAAATACCCAAGGTCTGCGAACGAAAACACATATTTTTAAACGTAATTTACTTTTAAATTCCTTTGATATTATATCGTTAACTGAAACTTGGCTACATGATGGTATTAGTGATAGTGAAATATTTGATGGAAGGTACATGGTCTGGCGCTCTGATAGGCCCTACTTTAAAACAAGACAAACTAAGGGTGGTGGGGTGGTTTTGGGGGTACATTGTAAGCTATCAGCGGTAGCACGACCTGAGTGGACTTCCTCTGCTGAGGACATATGGGTCACAGTTTCCTACAAAAATAAAAATAGTGCTTTGCATAAGCTGCATATTTGTACACTTTATCTTTGTGAGGAAAATCTGGGTAATTCTTATAATTCTCAGCTACGTAACTTTACAGATAATTTATCGATTATAATGAATTCAAATCCAGATGATATTTTTCTAATAATGGGGGATTTCAATATGCCAAACATTGAATGGGGTAACTATGGGAACTTACTCCCAACGGGTATAGCAGGTGAGACCCAAATACATTTCTTTGACACAGTAACCGAATGTGATTTAAATCAATTTAATTTATGTCGTAATGTCGCCAAACAAAGAATTTTAGATTTAGTTTTTAGTAACACCGACTTGTCTGTATCCGCTTGTGACGACCCTTTAGTGCCAGAAAATGTTCATCATAAATCTCTCAATATTTCACTAGTATTACAGAGTATCGAACCATTAAATTTAAATCCTAGAAAAAAAATATTTTACGAATCGGGAGACTATGACAAAATTATATCATCATTAAATCAGACTCAATGGGTAAAATGTTTATTTAACAGTTCCTTAGAGGATTCTGTCAAGTATTTATATGATTTATTAAATAGTTTAATTGAAAAATATATACCTTTTAAAGTAGTTCACTCATCATCATTCCCTCCATGGTACAACACAAGTTTAAAAAAATTACTAAAAGAAAAACTGAAATACCTAAAAAAAATACCACAACTATGGTAACACCGATGATTATGACACCTTTACTCTACTTCGTAAACGAGCAAAAATTATGGAAGAGGAGTGCTACCGATCATACATAAAAAAAACAGAAGACTCTATCGTTAAAAATCCTAAAATGTTTTGGAACTTTATTAAATCTAGCAAAAAAGGCCCAAATGCTCTTCCTTCTACGCTAACTTGGGAAGGACGATCAGCTAACACTAGCGAGGACATATGCAATGTTTTTTCCATTTACTTCCAATCTAATTTTCTCGTGTCTACTACCCAACGACATTTTACCACAAACTCCATATACACAGATTATTCAAACACATTAAGTGACATAGAAATTAATCCTGATTCCATACTTAAACTTCTTAAATCATTAGACCTAAATAAAGGAGCTGGTCCTGATCAAATACCGCCAATATTTATCGTGAACTGCGCTGAGAGTTTGACAGCACCACTAACGATATTGTATCAGCGCTCTATCAGAGAAGGCATCGTGCCTGGTATTTGGAAATCCGCATTTATTACCCCAATCCATAAAAGTGGCGACAAGGGGGAAGTAAAGAACTATAGACCTATTTCTAAATTATGCATATTTGCGAAAATTCTTGAACGTCTTGTATATACCCAGGTCTATAACTCTTTATCCAATATTTTCATTCCAGAACAACATGGATTTCTGAGAAACCGATCAACAATTACTAATTTATTGACATTTATTGAATATACTACATCAAAAATGGATACCGGGGGGCAGGTAGATACCATATTTACTGATTTCACTAAGGCATTCGATCGCATCGACCATACCATACTTCTAAAAAAGCTTCTATCGTCCGGAATCCACGGTAATTTATTCAGATGGTTCACTTCCTATATAGAAAATAGATCACAAGCTGTTGCATTAAACGGTTGTGTATCTTCGTGGTGCATTATCCCCTCCGGGGTCCCTCAAGGATCGTTGATCGGACCTTTGCTGTTTAATTTTTTCATTAATGATATATCTACCTGCTTCTTACATTCCAAATTTCTGCTATATGCAGATGATATGAAAATTTTTAAACAGATTAAAGCAATTGATGATTCATTTCTATTGCAAGAAGACCTTAAAAGATTTGAAGAGTACTGTCAACTAAATAATCTAGATCTCAACGTATCCAAATGTAACACTATAATTTTCACTCGTAAAAGTAATATTATTAAATATAAATATTCCCTTAAAGGATCCGAACTTAAAGTTTTAAACGAAATTCGAGATCTAGGTATAATCCATGATTCGAAACTGTCATACGAGAAGCATGTAGATCACATAGTCAAAAAAGCCAATAAAGCTTTGGGTTTTATTAAAAGATCCTGCTCTCAGTTTTCTAACATAAAAGTTATTAAAATTCTTTACTGTTCGTATGTCCGCAGTATCCTTGAATATGGTTCACAAATCTGGAATCCGCAATATGAAGTATATATCGATAGAATTGAATGCGTACAGCGTAAGTTTATGAAATTCCTTCAGTTCAAGTGCAAAACCTCTGATCTTAACTATGATGCAAGATGTAGAAGACAGCATATGTTACCACTCCAGAAAAGAAGATCAATTACTGATATTTGTACAATAGTTAAAATAGCTCAGTCTCTTATGGACTCACCAGATCTCTTATCAAATATAGAGTGGTGCGTCCCTAACAGATCGGTTAGAATACCTTTCTTCTCACTTCATCACCCATATAGCTCATCCAAATATAGACACAATTCTTTCTTCATTCGATCAGTAATAAGCTACAATAAAGAACTGGTTGACTTTCCCGAGTTAGACTTATTCAACTCAAAAACTAAAGAGTATAAGCGCCTTCTTTCTAACTTCTGGTTTGACGGTCAATAACCATAAAATTTCTCCACTATTGTATGTTAGTTTGTATATTATAAAAAAAAAAAAAAAAACCTACACGATATGTTACAATAATATTTATTTTAAGTAATTAAGACAAGTATGTTGCTATATTTGAAATCCTATATGCGAAAACATGTAAATGGTTACTAGTGTTTAATGTTGTTATTTCTTAGTTATATATACTGTTTGTTTTCCGAATAAAATAAAATAAAATATTTTGTGCATGATACAAAATTCGACAAGTTGTTTCACACATTTAAATGTTGAAGTCGGTTTAATTTTTTGGTAATATTTTTTGGTTTTAATTACGTCCTAACGGTATATGCACTTAAAATCAACTCAAATATATCACACTGATTGCAATTATTAATTTTAATTAAACTACCGAAAGGCAAATTCACAAGATTTTTGGAAGAAATACTTGGCATGTTTCAGTACCGATTGTTGACGGGGAATATATTAATCGTATCTCTTACCGATCTGCCGCCGAGTAAAATCTGAGTGACGTCGGGGAGGCGACGTTAACGAGATGCAAAGCAATGATCGCTTGACAGGCCTTTAATTTAGCCAGTGGTGCAAGAGAAATATTTGTTGTGTTTGTTCATAACTACGAGTATACAGAGTGAGTAAAGCGAAGAGAGAAACAGTGTAATGTTTACTGTTATTTTCGTGAAATATTGTGTCACACATTGTAACCGTGCGGCACCACAGTCCTGAAGATGCTAGCTAGATGCTTCAAATTTGAAGAGAAATGTTTGCAATGAGGGATTTGTATTATATATTTTTTTACTAAGTATTATATATATAACATATTTATAATATCATAATTTAAACTACAACGAAAGCTTTTAGACAACCCAAAGGCCATTGTAGTCCCACAGGTAGTCGGAATGTTCCAGCCGACTACCAGTTGGCTGCGTGCCTAACATGCTGGCAGCATTGCCCCATTGGATTGCAATGCCTATTCGTTGAGCCAAATAACTGGCAGCATATTGATCACGCGTCACATCGACTCTGCGGTCTGATAAGTTTTGGAAAATAAAATGCCCACCCGGCTCCCAATGTCTCCACACCAAACGGCTTAAATAAACTACCGAGTAGCCGCGGTGCCAGCCCTCACGTTTGTTTCAGAAAGATGTGACGGCAAAGTTATTTACACTATAAAACAAAACTCTTTATTGCACACCATTATTCGAAGGTACATAAGAACAGTCTTAAAAATAGTAAACTCTTAGACTATGGTAGCACAATGGGCGCATATAGTGATTTTTTCCAGACAACCTTTAACCAGAATCACATTTTCTTAATAATACAATAAAAATAAGTTAAGTTTTGTACATCCACTAAAATATTTACATAATGTATATAGGAGGATATACATAATACATATACACAATTATTTACCCAATTGAAATACACATATATATATATATATATATATATATATATATACATAGAATTAAGGCTATTATACTGTTAGGGCACAGTTGTCTTAACGTTAATATAATGCTGATATCAGCTCTTTTAAATTGCACCAAACACGAAAACATAAATGAAATATGCTAAGCCTCTGATATTCGATGAACGAATGGTAGGAACGTGACGTTGGTGGTCCTCCAATTTATTTAAGTTTTGTAATTAATAATAATATTTAGTAAATAATTATTAATAATTCCTTTTTTCACATCTGATTCCCTTAACCTCTGTCTCATCTATTAGAAAGTGGTCGAGTTTGGTAAACTGGATGGTTCGTTTTGACAACTGTTCCATCTAATAATTGTGGTCTTCAAATTGGTAATAAAAGTAGCTGCGTGAGCGTATATTTACTTGCATTATATATTTCTATATAAGGGTACGAGCTAACTAGATAACTGAAAATTGCCTATGCAGATAGAACTAGAATTTGAACCCACAATAAGTTTTATTTTTATTTAAAGAACCTATATAAAAGTTAGTACAATTAGGTTAAATAATGAAGAGAAAAACAAAAAGAAACAAGTGTTTAACTAAAAATACAAATAAATATGGGCAGGTCATCTTTATGCATCACAATGACAAGAGTGGTTTGTTAAAAATGTAGGCAAAAAATAAGTAGTGGTTTGTTTTTCAAAAAGTTGAACCTGTTTTCGGTATGATAGTAGTAGTACAATTCTTTAAGCGGTTCATCCTGCCGCCATAAAGTACAATTGCTGTGAACACGTGGTACAAACGTAAAAAAAACTCGAATTTTAGATATATTTCAACATCGTAGCCAGAAGAATAGAAAAAAATATTTGCTTTGCTTATTTAAATGTTTGATTTACCCCTCAGAACTGACACCCTCTTAAGGACACAGATACCAACACACTTTTGCGGGTGGGACAAGATGATGAAAAAGAACAAGATGAATGATTGAAAAGCTATCGACGTAACGCATAAGTTGGTATAAAAACAAATATAGGCTTCTCAATAAGTTATTATTATAGAATCCAACAAGTCAAGATGTTGACTTTCATTCAACTCCGTTCAGCCGATTTAGACGTGAGTAACCAACACATTCGTACTTTCGCACATAATATATTAGTAATAAGTTTACGTACATACCTATCGGAGGTATGAATATTAAAATGTATATGGTGCGTCAAATTTTCAGTTTGATCTAGTCGTCTACTTAGGTGGGGCATCCCTCTAGGTGGACCGAGGATATTATCAGTCGCAGACGGCCGATGGATACAAAAAGCTTATAATTGTTCAATGTGGCGTTCTATAGAGCAGGCATTTGTTCAAAAATTTACGTCTTCTTGATGATAATAGAGTTCATTAATAAAAACAAAAGGTGTCGTAAGAGGCGACTAAGGGAAAAATACTGGAAGGTGGGCAGCAGCACCTTCTAAAGAACTGCGATCCCCAAGTCGCCTGCCAAGCGTGGGGATTTTGGCAAATTCCCCCTTAATAGGGGAGGCTGTGTTCCGCAGTGGACGAGTCGGCTGTTACAGTAATAAAAACCTTATGTAAGTTAATATTAGTGTAGATTCATAATTTTATTTCCAAAATATCAACCCTCGTATATCATACGGAGCGCCCTCAACGACAGATGCACAGCTAAGTTGGTTATTTCCCGTCTAAAAATGGAAGTCTAATTGTTGCGAATTCTGGAGAGCCGCCAGCGTGATACCGCGGCGCCGACCGACGGCCGACGTGACATCTGTCACTGCACCATGTTTCTTTTTGTACATTTTGCGAAGTACACCAGAGATTTTTTGGTAGTGGTTATTGCTTGGAGCTTGTTATTTAGTAACCATCGAGTTTTTACTGCAGTTTACTGTGTCATTTGTTGCAAACTGAGTTTGTTAATAATATTAAGAAATATCTATTATTGATAGTTAGTTAGTTAGTAGATAGATAGTTTAAGTATAATTAGTCAATACTTTTCTAGGTGTTTGGCCTCATTAGGTTAATATAATATTAAAACAGCTAATTTTGACTATCGGAATAGGTAAGTTAAAACTGATATCTTGGATTAATTTATATTCTATTTAAAGTGGTGATTGAAAACTTCGCATAAAAGCTTATGTAAAATAAATAGTTAAACAACATTGACCTATATATACTAGACGCGACATCTCAAACGATATTAGTCGACCAGTGCAGATATGCCGGCCGGCATACTTTCCCACACATGCAGCTGGGCACTCGTAGAGATTACATGCGCTTTACGTTCGAATATTGTTTATTCAAAATACACAATTGATAATACACAATTTTCGAACATAAAGCGCGTGTAATCTCTACGAATGCCCAGCTGCATGTGTGGGAGAGTATGCCGGCCGGCATATCTGCACTGGTCGACGAATTTCGTTTGAGATGTCGCGTCTTGTTAAACAATAAAATTTTGATTCTAAAAAGAATACAACATAGTTAATCAATTTACAATAATTTATTGATATTATAATTAATATTAAACATTAATAGATATAAGAATTTGTTATCTTGAATAGAATAATTTAATCAATCAACCATGAAATAAAAATTGAAGCACACTATTTTATTAATTATTTTTATAAATCGGAAAGTATATTTCGATTCCGAATAAAATTCAACAAGGTAAATCAATTAACTAACTTTGGTCATTAATATTGAACATGAATATAGAACATTGTGAGAGAGTATAAATTATTTTAATCAATTTTCCATGAAAGAAAAATGGAACCACGGAACATTTCTCGTAGATTTATTCTAAAATAACTAAGACACTATAAAACCGATTACAAAACCTTTTCAACAATCAACCCATTTCTCTATCAACGTCATATTATCCTTAGTTGCAACATCTCCCAACATTGACATCTCTTTACACTGCCACTATCTTGTTTACAACGACATCTTCTCAGACAATGGCTCTTTGTCGATATTTAGGTTAGAAAGTTCACTCAACTTGTGGCATACTCCTGTAGGATACACAATCCCTTTTCTCTCCACCAGGTTACCTTTTTCATGGACTGCATTGTTTACTTCTCCGACACTATCATTATACATTAC
Organism: Plagodis pulveraria; assembly: GCA_963890685.1. Lineage (NCBI taxonomy): Eukaryota > Metazoa > Arthropoda > Insecta > Lepidoptera > Geometridae > Plagodis > Plagodis pulveraria. The sequence goes on along the minus strand of OY982952.1, from coordinate 3,522,405 downwards.
TTTCTATGTAAGAGTTTTATTTCTAAATTCATGCATGAAAGCGGCAATGGATTTATAAGAGAAGCTTTGGTAGTTAAGAGTAGTGTTTCGTGGTAGACGAGTAACATGATACCACGGAACCTCATGTGGTTTACACAGCAAACACAATATGAAGTGACTATTGACTATTCCTGTTCCCATGCCTTGGAAGTCTTTTTAATTTTGCATTTTCTATATAGAGGATAGTGTCGGATTTCAAAAGGGCTTTAGATTTCATTTTTGTTCTGTTATACTGTGTTAAGTAGGAAATAATAAGGGCCGTTTGGGGCGAGTGTCAAGTTTCAAATTTGAATTAAGTTGATTGACGGATGATTGATCTTCCTTTTGCAGTATAATTTAGGTTTCCTGCAGGATGAATCATGCGGGCTTTTGAACTGTTTGCTGCTTTTTTATCAATTCATATATCTATTTAAATCGAGTTTTTGTGATTGATATTGATGATGAATTGTTTGGACTGGTGTTTATTTTATCCTCGTAATAAAGCTGTATTTACATTATGCAATTATTTATACTTAGCGGTGCTGGTCTAGTTAGTCTTTTTAGTAAATGGTTAACCTGCACGGTACTGTATCAGGGTTTTTTTTTATTGCTGATGTTTAATCCTTTGAGAACAATCTCACCTGACGGTAAGTGATGATGTTGTCGTAGGTGTTAACAGGCTAAACCTAGAATTACTGGCTCTCAAGGACAGCTGCTGGAACATACTGTTAGGTGCTTGGCGACAGATTTTCTACTTGAGGGTGATCGCTGGCTAGCCAGGCGGGCATTCGCAAAATGCCCTTCCAACATGCGGTGAAGCTAAAACCCGCGGTTTGATTCGAACCATGGATCTGCTGCGCGGTAGTCCATAGGCAATGCCCCTGAGCCATCACTGCTTCAAAAAGTCCACTGCTGTACATAGCCTCTTCTATTAGGGGAAGGGTTTTCCATAATTCTCACGCTTGAGCACCTTCCAGTATTCTACCCATCGCCGGTTACTACACCCACGGGATAGGGAGGTTTTTAGGTACTCCACAAACTCACACAGATTTGAAATTGACAAAATAACAAGCATTTGGTTTAAACATTCATAATTATGTAATCACTAAAACTCTCAGTTTGTTGTTTATTTTACACCTTCGAGCTAAAGACTACACCGATAGAGAAAGTGACAGATTTGGCGCCGCTTCGTAAAACTCTCACTGGCATTTCTACGGCTTTTAAAATAGTGAAAGAACATCAAAAGTATGGGCATAATGTTGATAGTTCAAACGCTTATTACAGGCATTGGACTACAGGACAACTAACAAGGACTTAGAAAATAATTTAATATATTTTGATCATACTGATTCAATAGATGAAGATGTTGATGCGGCTGCAAGAAAAGTGCGTATTAAAAACTTATTAAAACTTTATAATTATTTTATATGATATGCGTTGAAATTCTTATAGATTCGATAGGCGAGGTGTTAATAATATTGCGAGAGATTTAATCGATACACTATCTGATAAGGAAGTCGATCGTTATCTCAATTATGAAGTCTCGTTGTGGATACTGGATATAAAATAATTATGGGGTTTGCTTAAACCAATGTTAGTTATTGCATATTTAGCAATAGTGTTTTAAGAGAAGTTTCCGTTCAGTTTACAAGTTCTAAGTATAATTAAGTTTGGATATTGAATAGAAAAAGGTCTTAAAAAAGGAACGTTGGTCCTAGACTTTCACTGATGATATTTGTATGCTGATAAATTGAGTAGTTACATTGAGGACAGGTCACTTCATAACCAATTTCTACGCAAGCGTGCTGCAGCAGAAGCTAGGGAAGGATTAGTTTTTTAATTTTTATTTTATTTTATTGTGACCGAACAAGCTCGAGGCCCACCTTATGTTAAGCGGACTAACCTCTGCCTATAACAGATGCATTTCATCACAAGTCATGAATTGCACTGCGCCCGTCACTTTGAGACGCAGTTGGTAAGTCTCATGTGCCTGTTATTTCACTGGCTCTCAAGGACTGCTGCCGGAACACACCGTTAGGTGCTTGGCGACAGATTTTCTACTTGAGGGTGGTAGCTAGCCAGGCAGGCAATCGCAAAATGCCCTTCCACCATGCGGTGAAGCTCAAGCCGGCGGTGGGGATCGAACCAGGGACCTGCGGCGCGGCAGACCACAGCTATAACCGCTCGGCCATCATTGCTTCAAGTTCTTAGAAAACTTAAAAATATTGACATAATGAAAGTGATTTATGGTTACTTGCTATTTCATCAAAATAATTTAACAGTTTATTTATTTGAAAAGAAATTATGAAGCCGTGTATGTGTGTTTACCCCGTGGAGTGCCGGGGTAGAATTGCACCTCCCCATATCATCCCGTGGGTGTCGTAAGAGGTGGCTAAGTGAAAAATACTGGAAGATGGGCAGCAGCGCCTTCTAAAGAACTACCATCTAACACTGCGATCCCCAAGCCGCCTGCCGAGCGTGGGGATTATGGCAAATACCCCCCTTGATGACCTTGTGTTCACCAGTGGACGATCCGGCTGATGCAGTACAGTACAGTACAGTAAGCGTATTTCGGTAGCAGTTCTTGTGAGAGTTCGTGAGAAAATTAATGAAACTTAACATCTAATATGTCTCGGGGTGCCGGGTGCAGTGCATTATAACACTTGTGGGGAAATGCATCTGTTATAGGCAGCAATTACCACTTAACATTAGGTGAGCTTAGTGCTAGACCTGTTACAAACATTTTAATCTGTCGCCAAGCACCTAAAGGTGTTTTCCGGCAGTTGTCCTTGAGAGCCAGTAATTCTAGGTTAGCCTGAACAACACCCTCAACCACATAATTACTTAACATCAGGTGAGATAGTGGTCAAGGGCTAAAACACATAAAAAAAACATACGTACAAACAACCTCATACCCCAAACGCATAAACGGCCTCCGTTCCATTCTGTCCGTCGAGAGTAATAAAATAACAATAATAAAAAAAAATAGTTTTTTTTATTTATTGACACTAATTGACAGTAATTCCAGGTTAGCCTGAACAACATCTTCGACCACATCATCACTTACCATCAGGCGAGATAGTGGTCAAAGGCTGTCTGAAATATTTTTTTTAAAAAAAACCGGTACAAAATATCTCTCCTTAGCTGGTCTTAATTGGCCGTAAGTTATATTTTTTAAGAAAAATTGTATACAATTACAGGATGTGGATTTTGTTTAATTTTTAAGTTTGAGAAATGATGTTCTTCACTGGAATTCCTACAAAGTGAGGAAAAACACCGGTAAAAAATATATTTTGTTTGATATTATTTATATGCTCGTATTTGGAATATATATATATATATATATATATAAACATATATATCTTATTTGCAACGTGTTAAGAGCGGGTGCATTTGTAATGTCGTAGGTATCCCAAAAAATTAGGTCACCTGAAACATTGATAACTTGTTAACCCTCCAACCGCTTTCGAAATAGATTTTCACCAAATTGACTAACCCTTATTTGGGTCGCCGTAATGTTGTTTTTATTTATTCACACCACCCGACGTTTTAGGATTGTGCATGTATTTTAAATGGATTAATTTCTGCCCGGACCCACGTCAGGGGTCCAAATGACCACTAAATTGTTGATATGGGTCATTTTTACCTCTTATATTTTTGTTTCATCACCATTAGTGATGACAAATCGTGATCGACGGTTATGAGATTGACAAAATGTTGTAATTTAAGGTATAGATTATAGTAAAGTATGAGATATTAATAAATAAATAGGGTTTTTAAAAATATTCAGGATTCCAATCCATGCCATCCATATGAATGGCGCGGGCTCAAATCTGGCTATATAGCTAAGTATGCTCTGCCCGCTAAGCCAACATGACATTAACAACGAACTCAACGACCGATGGTAAAGCATCATATGGGGTTGTAGCCCGGTTACGGGGGTAGATAGCGCGGGTTCGAATCCCGCACTAGACTATTAAATTTTAATTTTATATATAACTTTAAATATATATTAATAGCGTACAATATAACCTTGAATATAATTTATACCAACAATATAATAATTTATATATTATTTGTAATATTTTATTATTTCTTAATACAATTTTATATATAAGTTTTGTTATGTGATCCGCGGAGCTACAATTATACAAATATTATAAAAGTTTTTTTTAAGTTAATAAGTTTTCATTGTATTGTGCAAGTTGGTTGTTGTTGAGCTGCTCTATTTTGACAGATCAAAACACGCAAAGATCTATTGCTCGTAAGTAACGTGCCGTCAAATTTTAGACTTGCGTGCAGAGTATCATTTCACGTTCTTTCCACAGAGATATCGTAACGCACCGCGTTACGTGTAGGGAATATAGGACCTTGGAAAAGCATGGGTGTTTAGAGAGCTCTTTTAGGCCTTTGATATGGACGTGATGATATGTTTATAGTTTTATACAAAACTGTCTTTACTAAAGTTACTTGCCGATTTGTTTGAGAGGCCCCTAAATCGAATAGCAATAATAATCGAACCTGTTTCCCAACTGTTCTGATACTGTTTTAAATATTAGTCAAAATAGATATCTGCTTTTTTTAATAACAAAATAACACATTCTCGGTATCTACTATGTTGGCTGAAAATCACAATCAAAATTAATATAACTTGAATATCAGATAATCCTCAAAGAAATTTCAAAAACACTAAATTCTCTACCATTTTACATCCGTCTCTTTATCCCATAAATCATAATTATACAAGGTCCCACACGTGTAATCCATTTATAAAATTAATAATTTCTTTCTGGAATATTTTAAGGGTAATTATGGCACTCTAAGACATATGGCTCCAATTATTCGACGCTTATAACTATCGTGAGAAATAGGTGTTTTAATTTTTTGGTTGTTTAAATTAGATCAATAACTCCCAGTACGTTTTTGTGAAGGAATAGTTTGAAGTTTTCAGTTTGGTTGATTTATTATCTTATAGCTGGCGTATCAAATAATGATTTAGGTATGTGTATATATGATAAATGCATTTAAATTTAAATACATTTATAACACAAATTAAACATTAAAATAAACGGAAATATAGAACGTTGTTTATAAAAAGTGCCGGTTTGTCCATTTATTTGTACATTTAAAGAAGACGATTAAAACATATTTTAAAAACATATAACTTACACCATTGAAAAGTTAAAAAAAAGTACGCATTTAGTGTACGTTGATACCATACAATATGTTCCAGTTATATAATATTAGTTAAATAAACTTAAATACTGTAAAGATTAAAAAATATATGGTGCCAATGATAAATCGGTTTCTAAATAATACGGAGTTATGAAGTAATAAAAACATAAAAAGACGACCGAATTGAGATACTTCCACTTGTGTTGAAGTCAGTTAATGAACCTTATAAATATAAAGCCGAAGAAAGTAACCGGCTTTAAAATTCAAGAACATCATTACATATTCGATCATCTAAACCAATAAGACGGTTACTGGGAAAACATTCTAAATGAGCAGCATGTCACTTACACTCCTGTCGAGTTGTTGTGGGTTGCTGCTAGGCGTAAAACAGCATTATAATAACGCTTTCATACGAACTTTAGCGGACAAAGTGACAGAGGAAGGCTGATAAAGGTAAAAATTTAATGCGTTTAGAAGACCGTGAGTACGTAAGGTGTGAGTACTGCGGAGTCAAGTAATAGAACAGAGTAGAAGAAGAATACATCTTGTGCCAACTCTACTTAGGATGGGATAGGGACAGGACGAAGAAACCAAGTAAGTGATGTTGCGGCTGGAGATATTTTGACTACCCTAGAATTACTGGCTTTCAAGGACAGCTACCAGAACACACCGTTAAGTGCTTAGAGACAGATTTTCTACATTAGGGTGAAAATTAGCCAGGCATGCAAATTTTTCGACCACTATTATTCTACTGAAAGTTACCATTACGAGAGTTGTCAAGAATCCAAGAGATTCAAGAGGATTCAAGATGGCCACCATACACAGCATTTTGACCCCACTAACGCTCAACCTGATATATTAATCAAACAAGTAGTCAGGTAGGCGGTAAACCAAAAAACCGAACCCTTACAAAATTTGCATGTTGGAGAAGCAACGAAATATTACCATACCAGGTGGAAATATGACTATGCTTTACAGAAAAGCATTGCAGATTCAATAAGCTGCACCAATACCTGAGGTTTGCTAACAACGTAATTAGAAATCTTCAAGCGTCAAACTCAGCTGTAAACAGGTGTGATTAACAACCGTACCTGCAAACCTAAACCACACCGGTAAGAACCGACTCGAGCGCTAATTCATTGGATTCGTCGACGCGCGAATTTCGACGACTGGCGACGAATGCGTGGATGTATTCTGGAAATTATAGCGATATAACTAGAACTTTAAAGTTTTTGCTTGAATTGCTTGTAAACTAATTATAAACTACTACTTTACTAAAATATCCGGTAAAATTTATCATTAAAGTAAAGAATATTCACTAAAGTAACCATTCACTATGTACCGAATGTTTTGTCACACAATTACCCAAAAGCCGTAAAATACATTTTAACTGTTTACAATATCAAAATTCAACGAGATTTTCCAAATTCCACATTTTTTAATGACTCGTGTCTTCTATTTTAGACCTATTCATTAACGTTTTATAGACCTACCTCATTTTAAAAAACGTTCCTTAAGGTTTTCATTAATTTAATAATCAATTTAGTAAAGAAATATATTTTACATAATTTATTCCATTGACATAAATTTATTTATTAGGTCTATTTAATTTTTGGTGCATGTAAATGTTTAACTGACATTTAATTTTCTTGTGTTTGCAATGTGAATTTTGTATTTATTTTAAACAACTACAACTAACACAAAAATATGTGATACATATTCATACATATGTGATACAATTTATTTTGCACACCCTAATAGGGTTGAATGTTGTGAGCAATTAAGGTTTATTTACATCTTAACCATTTTATGTACCTATGTTCATGCATTAAAGTAACGTATATTGCAAAATATTTGCAGAAACATGTTATTTTTTTTCTATTGTGGGGAATATTCGTCCAGTGCGCGAGAAAAAGGTACAGGAACGCACAAGTGCATGGTGCGTACACGCAAAAATGTGGTTTACATAGAATTTTAGTTACGTTTCCATGTAAAACACATAATAGATAAGTTGTTAAGAATAAAATATTTTTTTTATTATATTAATCGAAATTTCGAACAACACCGCAAATTACGTACTTAAATTTCCTGATCGGTTATACTAATTATTAGTCTAAAATATGATACTATAAATCGATAGCTCCAATCTAAGTTTCCAGATTATTCTAGGTGAAGCATTAACAGTAGGTATCATCGAACACAACCTTCATATACCAACAGGTAAAATATAACCCAAATGCTAATAATCTGTTAGCAATAAAAAAGGGTTGTTCAGATTTGCCGCCTATATAAGTATTAATTTAATAATTCAAGTTGTTCAGATTTGCCGCCTGTTCATAAAATATTAATTTAATAATTCAAAGTATAACAAACGATTGTCTGAGGTTCTGTCTAATTGTTGAACCGATAAAACCAGGAAGAAATTATTAATCGATAGGTAAATCAATAGTTATTCATATATTTTATATCATGAGCGCCACTTCCAAGCCACAAAATCCTAGTTTGTTCCCCGGCCCGGATCGTAATAATGTTGTTTTTTTACAGAAAATGTTCAGTCACATTCTAGACTACGAACCCGAGAGTAAGTAGACTCTTAATTGCATACACTAATTAAGGTATTATAAAAACATATGACTACTCCCGGCTGTCGTGTTGAGATGGTGTTCACATATAACAAAAAATGAGTTTTCACTACGATTTATATTCGACTTCGGCAGCCGTCAACATCAGAATAGATCCGAGTGCAGTGTGAAATACGGCAATTACCTCAAGAGCGCTGTGTCACACATCCTGGCTAACTCCCTTGTAAACTAGAGATGGGTCAATATGTGGTATCGACATTGTCGATATAAGATACTAACTAAGAGTTTGTTTAATTCTCACCAAGGTTTTAATGATTTGTGTCGTTATATGTAACTTGCCTTAATTAAAACCTAAAATATCACCCGCAACTTTATATGAGAATAATTTGGTTTCTTGCAGGCTTTTTAAGATGCGTATAATAAAGATCGGTTGTAGTAATTATTAACTTTTCAGGTTGCTTGAATGCTTGGGAAAAAAGAAGCGGCCTATGATAATAAAGGTTAAATATTTTTTAATGATATAACGTCGATATAGTGATATTACAAATTATTTCATTCATTTCTGTCTTCTGGTGGGCGAAAAACCTAGTACTACTACTTACCTAAGTAGGTAGTGTACCTAACGTCCTACAATAAACGCTCCGAAGAGTTCGAGGTTGGCTGCCCTTACGATTGATTGACGCAAACGTAGCATAATTTAATTTACTAAAAATACTATTCCATTTACTTCTTAAATTATAGTAAAACATCATAATCTATCGACGATGATGACCCAACACTACTTTACAAGTAGCTCAAGTTGGAGCGTACGACACCCGTCTCCAAGTCCGCAGTCCTCAATCCAGCTGCGGTCTAATGACCTGCGCTATTTTTTTATTTAAAAGCTTCTAATGTACAACTTTTGTGGCTGACTTCTCGTACTTTCAGATAATCGATAAAATGGATGCTCAAGATGTTTCAACACTAGGTAAGTACTAAGCTTAAGTTGAACCGTCTTTAAGTTCACATTCTTTCCTGCGGTCTAATGACCTGAGTCTTTTATGTACTAAAGTTGAACATCTTCTAGATGTACAGGAATATAACTGCTTTTTGTATAGGTAATTTGTATATTTTTGTGCTATTCATAAGGGGGGGTTTGCCATAATCCCCACGCTTGGCAGGCGTCTTGGGGATCGCAGTTATTGGTGTTCATTTCTCAGAAGGCGCTGCTGCCCACCTTCCGGTATTTTTCCCTTAGTCGCCTTTGACGACACCCACGGGAAGAGAAAGGGGGGTGACATTCTAGCCCGGCACCCCACGGTACCCCTTATATATTACACCGGAAGACGTAGAGTTGGTAGGCCCCCCACTAGGTGGACTGACGACATCGTGAAAGTCGCGGGTATAGCCAATGGTTACAAGCGGCTAATAGCCGTTCTTTGTGGCGCTCTATGGGGGAGGACTTTGTTCAACAGTGGACGTCTTCCAGCTGATGATGATGATGAATTTATATATGTTAGTAAGCGTTTATAAAACAGTACTCAGTCGATATGAAAACGTGCCGTATGCTACTACTGACTAAAATATTCCTTCAAAAAAGGTGTTAAAAGAGTCTTACAGGGTCGGCAACGCATTGGTAACGCCCCTGGCGTTGCAAATGTCCATAGGCGATGGTAACCGCTTACCATCAGGCGGGACGTCAGCTTGTTTGCCAATCCATTACATAAAAAAGGTAGGAGTATAATTATACCAACGAAAACATTCTAAAGCAGTGCTAAAATCGAGCAGCCAGCTGAAACTGAAGCGGAAGATTTTTTGTTGTATTGCCTTGTGTATTAGTGAATACATGCATATTTAAATTATTTTGTTGCTCCTTTGTATGGTTAAACATGACATATTCTACCAACCTCATACGCGCGAGAAATGGGTGAGAAAATAGAGATGGTAATGGCTAAGTACAAGTTTTATTTTTTTAAGTATTTTAGGTTCCATGTAACAAGGGGCGAGCTTCTTGCCATCTATCGAGCACAGTTGCAGGCTCTGAACTGCGACTAAATTAAATCATTGTCAGAAAAACCCAATAATATGTTTGAGTCATGCATATTGCTTACAAGATGATTGTCAGAAATACTGTTCACCATAGGCGAGAGTTTCAATTAGTAAGAAACCAGGAACAAAAATATTTATTTCAGTTAAATAACTGTAACGGCCGACAGAGCGATGTTGATCAATGGGACCAACTTGGAGGTACAACAAAAAAATAAAATAAAATCAATTAATAATTGGCGCAGTATTCGCATACCAAACATACAAATACAAAACTAGAATTAAACTGAGAACCACCTCTTTTTTGGAAGTCGGCTAGTAATAAGGTGAAGGTTTAAAGCGCTCACAGCTTAGTTTGCTGAGCCATTCTTTACCCATCAGCTAAGTAAAGCAAGGTTAGCTGCGATCATGAGCTGGATGGGATGGGTGACCGTTAGTGGCATTACTAATGAGCGCTTCCGAACTTCGGAGGGCACGTTAAGCCGTCGGTCCCGTTTGTCGTCTAAGGATTCTACCTAATTCATGGGTAAAGAACCATAATAAATACTCACATTAAAAAAAAAAACAAAGTTGTAGGTGGAATAGTTTCTGAAAAAAAAATTAAAAAAAATATATAAAAAAATGCTGTTTCCCGCCATTTTCGTCGTCTGTTCAAACCCCTTTTCCTGTAAAATTTTCCATGAAAAGGTCTATTTTCATTTCTTTTCCCGTAAAGCAAATATGATGAGGATTGCATTGGTACCAAGAAGTTTATATGTTGATTGGAGACTGCCACAAATAAACTCGATTAAAAAATAAAATACCTACCTCAAAATCTGGAAAAATATATTTTTATTCGCTGTTTGATCCACTCAAACTAAATGGATGAAAATGTTATTTTTTGTATGGTATAGGTAATATATTAGGGTATGGGGATGTTAGGGTGACATGTTTAGGTAATGGAAAACTACTTAGTACTACAAAAAAACGTTACGGGGCGTCGCGGAAAAAAAAACGTGAGCATTTTGTACGACTGGGTAATTGGAGGTGGACAGACGAGTACTCACGAGGGGTTAAGCCGGCGTCGGTGGCAGTGAAGAGCATTTGGCGAATACTCGCCTGGCTAGTAATACCTTCAAGTAGCAAATCAGTAGCCAAACATCTGACGCTATGTTCCGGCAGCTGTTCTTAATACATTACCCATATCCCTAGGTTCTGAATTAGGATAAGGAATACTTTTATCTAGCTTTACTGAATAGTTCCTGAGTGAGCGCGTTATAACCAATTCCCACGCTGGGTAAGCAGCGGACGGAAGCTAGTTATAGTATAAATATAATATAGCGTGGCAGCAAACACTCTTACTTTCACAATTATAAACTTATAATATCTATCATTTAATGCATGATGTTTTTACATGACACATTTAGGTAGGTACCTAAATAGTAATAATCAAGCAATAACTAGAATTTAATCAAAACGATTTCTTCGGGAAATTTATTTGTCGTCGTGGCTAGGAACTTATTGTCATGTATAAGCACGTTAGAAACGTAATTTTACGTACCAATTAATACAACAAAAGTAAACAAATAACCAATTCAATAATTTACTAGAACCCTTCTGGCTAAACATGACTTTCTAATACAAACAGAACTTGGAAATTGTCGTACATTACGCAAAATTCGCAACTGGGAACACTCGCAGTAAAACCACTACATTTGCCTCAAGCAAGTGTCATTGCAAACGGTCTTTATCGTGATTGATGCCACTTGTCCACACTGCTCGGCACATGCTAATTTATGCTAAAGAATTACCAACTTGAAATACTCCCAAGCACACAAAAGTAATCTTTAAACCCTTAGCAACAAAGTTGTTTGAAAATGCAAAAAGTTTATTTGTCAGCGTGATAATCTAAATGCCACTACCGCTCGTGTTAATGCAACCGTTAACTATGCAAAGGAGGCTTTTTTAATTTTCATCGCTTTTGTTTTATTTTTAACTGGTTATGGGCCCAGTTGCCGACAATTTCATTTAAGTGCGGCTTTGGGAACCGTAATTGGCACGTTTTATACGATTTGTTTATTTTCCGGTGGCTTTCCTTTGTTAAAAATATTAGTAAAAAGTTAAGAAATATTACAAAAAAGGAATAGATAATTAAATGAATGAAGATTATAGTGAGTGTATCCTTATCGATTTACTGTGACATTGGAGAAAAATGAATGACCGAATTAATAAATGTATTTATATCATAGTTTTTTTTTTGTATATACGTCCACACGTAGTTTTTGGCAAAAACAACTATAAACAACACTACAAAATTAACCGCTTAGCCAACATTACATATGACGCATTATTCTAATTTCTCCCTTGTTTTTAACCATCGTGTGGGAATAGATACAACACCTCCTGTTTTAGGCAGCTTAAAGGCCATAGATATCAGTTGGCAGCGTGCCCATCATGCTGGTAGCATTACCCCTGTTTGATGACAATTCGTATTCGTTAAGCCTAATAAGTGCCATTATTTTAATCACGTATCGCTCTGATAAACTTTTGAAAGTAAGATGAGCATTATATACATATAATATCCAATACATAAATGTAAACTACCTCGTCTCATCACACCTGTATTACCTGAAGTGGTAAGCAGATGTGTCTATCACATACTTGGTCAGATATGTTTAGTTCAATGGTATAGGGAGCGGGCTTATCAAAACCCTGAACTGTATCTACCAGATACAGTTCAGGGCTCCGAACTGCTACTGATTTTGTTCAGAAAAACCCGATGTATTTCCTGTTGTGACCTGGAAGTCAAACCTACGACAGGTAATACATAAACCAAAGACATACAGTCAAAATAATTATGAAAGTTGGAATACACAGTTACTGTAATGTTCTGCATCAGTCGGATTGTCTACTGCTGAGCACAGCCTCCCTATGCAGGGGGGTTTGCCATAATTCCCACGCTTGGCAGGCGTCTTGGGGATCAGTTTAAGGTCAGTTCCTCAGAAGGCGCTGCTGCCCACCTTCCGGTTTTTTTAACCTTTAGTCGCCTCTTACGACACCCACAGGTAGCAATGGGAGGGTGATATTCTAGCCCAGCACCCTAAGTGGCATAATATACAGTTAAAGCTATGTTTTTATTCATAGTACACAATACTAGTTTTATATAAAGAATGAATGTGTGATTCAAATGGACTTGGGGATAAGATGGCAAAATTGGCAGCTATTTACTGGCGACTTCGAAAATTCACATAAACTAGTTGTAGAGTAAGGTTAAATTAGAGCGCGCGTTAAATTGACGTGCCCACCACGTTACACGTGGTGGGCACGTCAATTTCCTCGCCCAAAACGCGCGAAAATTAGAGAAAATTACACTTTTCAAATGCGATGAGAAAAACAACAAAGTTATCAATAAAAATTGTTAGACAGGGTATTAATTAGTTTTCTTGTTGGATTTTAGTTAAATTTATACAGTATATTTGAATTTTATCAATATAAGGTTCTTAGGGTTTTTTTACATTATCAAGGGGGAAAGGTTAACTAGAGTATGTTCAAATGAGAGTGGATTTGTCCAAAAACTAACATTACGAATTTTAAATGGCAATCAGCGGATTGCTACTTAATAATAGCCGATTTCGAGATTTATCAGATGTTAGAAGCGTCTAACATGTGTTAAATGTCAAACTCGGCTATCATGCGCTGTGACATGTTTTTTGTAAATTGAAGATATCATCTGCTCCTTGATTTTAATCATTTTGATCCTTTGTAGTTATCATAAAGTAATGAACTAGCAATAACAAATATTTTTAAAATATTTCAAGAAAACATGAAATTAATATTTAAATAGAACACTTAAAAAATATATCTATATTCTCGATCGTGCGCTCGTAGAGTCAAGACCTCCCGAGGATGCTTCATATAGAATCGAAACGCGTCGAAAATTCTTCCGGTTTGGCTGCGTGGCGTTTGTGACATCACGTCGGCTTAACAGGTAAATTGGGCGGAATTCACTCGATATTTCACTAGATATATTTATTTTTTAAGTGTTTTATTAAAATATTAATTTAAACATTAAATTGAATCTTGAATAAAAATATTTGTTTTTTTTAAATATGGATTTCCGCAAAGTAACGCCTGAATCTATTCATTAATGGAGTAACATCTTCTTTTACAAGAAATAGTAGAAACACCTTATGAAAAACAATGTGGTACAAATTTGAAGCGCTCGTAGCGAAGTTTACTTAGCTGTTCTCAACCGATCAGCAAAGTTAAGCAACGTCGCGCGCGGTCATGAGTTGGATGGGTGACCGCTAGTGACATTACTACTGAGCGTTTCCGTGCTTCGGAGGGCACGTTAAGCCGTCGGTCCCGGTTGTCGTCTTAGGATGGCAGTCGTTATAGCATGGTGGTAGGGCATTTTGCGAATGCCCGCCTGGCTAGCTACCACCCTCAAGTAGAAAATCTGTCGCCAAGCACCTAACGGTGTGTTCCGGCAGCTGTCCTTGAGAGCCAGTACTTCTAGGTTAGCCTGAACAACATCTTCGACCACATCATCACTTACCATCAGGTGAGATAGTGGTCAAAGGCTAACCTACCAGGCATAAAAAAAAAAAAAAAAAAAAAATTATTCCGTGTGAAGCATACCTGGAAAAACGTAAAGGCAGACCGAAAAAAATTGTACTTGACTTCGATATTTTTAGTTGATATTTGATTTTTTTTTCCTCTTAACTTGTGCTATACACGGCAAAAAATTCACCAATTTTAATTTCTTTTGAATAAAATATTTAATATTTTTTTAATAAAGAGCACGCCAAGTACGTATAGACGTCCACTGTAAAAGTAAACAAATAGCTGGCGCTATTTTGGAATTTGGAACAAAAAATTCACCGGCAACGTAGTATGGAAATCCATTGCAGGCGTGCCGCAGTGTCATTTGAATTTATCTTTTATTTTTTATTGATGCAAATAGCCACAGATACATTTACCTTTCGATACAAGTGATAAAAATACCGGTAAAGTGATGCTGCTTCTCGATTGTGTTTTTGTGATGATACAGATCAACCTCTAATCTCTCTGAAAAAAAAAAAAAATATATATAATATAGTAATACTAATACATACAGCACATTAAGAAAGATATTTTTAGAAATGTATTAAACTTACTTAGCTAAGGTATATAATTATATATGTAGTCATTGTCTATAATTTTGTATGTATTGTGTTAGGCTCGGCGGGTCCGGCAGGCTCGGCAAGTTCGGCAAGTTGGGCAAGCAAATTTTATTGTATTTGCTTGCACGCCTTGCCGGACTTGCCGGGCGTGGGGCTTGTCCTGTAGAAATTGTAGCAATTGGAATGTAGTATTATACTTTAATCGTGGATTTTAAACCCCCTTACAAATAGGGGTAGTAAATATAGAATAATATTTAAAAAATAACTCTCTGGGGAGTAATCTGTGTGTGATTATGATAAACATATATTAAAATGAATTCCGACGGTTCTAAAAGTTAAATGGATATTTATTGCTTTCCACCAGATTTAGGTTTAAGTTAAACTTACAATGGAAAATCGGCTTCCAGCAAAAAGGAAAAAAAAAAACTGGTCAAAAACTAGGACACTTTATTTATTTATTTATGCTTGATAGGTTAGCCTTTGACCACGATCTCACCTGATGGTAAGTGATGATGTGGTCGAAGATGTTGTTCAGGCAACCTAGAAATACTGGCTCTCAAGGACAGCTGCCGGAACACACCGTTAGGTGCTTGGTGACAGATTTTCTACTTGAGGGTGGTAGCTAGCCAGGCGGGCATTCGCAAAATGCCCTACCACCATGCTATAACGACTGCCATCCTAAGACGACAACCGGGACCGACGGCTTAACGTGCCCTCCGAAGCACGGAAGCGCTCAGTAGTAATGTCACTAGCGGTCACCCATCCAACTCATG
Organism: Plagodis pulveraria; assembly: GCA_963890685.1. NCBI lineage: Eukaryota > Metazoa > Arthropoda > Insecta > Lepidoptera > Geometridae > Plagodis > Plagodis pulveraria. Next base: position 3,506,688 of record OY982952.1, on the reverse strand, counting down.
ACCGCGCGCGACGTTGCTTAACTTTGCTGATCGGTTGAGAACAGCTAAGTAAACTTCGCTACGAGCGCTTCAAAACTCACTCACTCACACTTTTTAGATGAAGCACGAGAAGATGTATATTTAGCAAGAAAGGTAGGTAATAGTAATTATATTTTTATTTCCTTGCATTTTTTGAGATAAGCATAGCTGTATAAGCCTCGGCGGAAATTGCATATGCCTTCCTGATATCATTGAATTCCTCGCATGCGGTTTGGTCATCAAAATCATACTTGTCCTGCAATTGCATATTTTGTCTTTGCAAAACTTTGTGCTAATTATGTTACCACTTTTAAATAAATATTCTCCTTTTTAACCATTGCGGGCAGTAACATTTACGGAGTCCGATAGTGATGGAATTTGTTATTCTTAACTTAATATCTTAAAATTAGATAAATACCAGTACAACAAACACGAGTCACAAGCAGCTATTATATAAAAAGCCGCACTTTAAAGTTGTAAGCTGAAGCATTTTTCACAGCGTCTGTAAGCGCTCCATTCTCATCCAATCTCGCAATGTCACCGGTCGCGACAAATGTAAGAAAGTTACACGAAAGCATTAATTACTTAGCCATTGGACATTGCTGTGGAGAACAGGAAAAATTGGTCCGTGGGATAGGCAAAAGCGGGAATACCATATTATGCTCCACACACTCGATATTGAGTTGACATTTAGGCTACACTAAGGCTAAGATTCAGAGACAAGTCTAAGCGAGAGCTAATGCTTTCATCTGTCAAAATATAGTGCTTAGCCTCATAATTGTATTCAGAGACGTCTGTTACAGCGCTTAAACTAAGCGCGTGGTATGCTAAGCCAAGTGGAAATCGACTACTTTAGCCTGTCTCAAAGCAGGAGTAGCGCCGCCAAGTCAGACATTGAGGCGTTTTGTATTGACAAGTTTTTCAGGAACTCTTTTTCGTATATTGAAAAATACACTTTTCTTGTACAATTTTTTTATGATGAATCCTTAATACTTTTTTTCATTCATAAATATTCCCGCTTTATATCTACGACATGACGTAATGTCAATACATAACACGTATTTTGTTTCACTCACTCCAATCCCATTTTATATACTGTTGTTCTTATCGTTCCTTTTTTTATCACGATGCACAGATAAACAAGAATCGGTAAACGTTCCATAAGTGAAAAATGTGCCATAGATAATAGAGCTCTATATTATCTATGGTTCTATTATCTATCTAAGCTAAGAGGGAGGTAAGTAGGACTCAGACTATATATCTGATATGAAATTTAAAGATTGACTTAGCCGACGCTTAGCTAAGACTGGTCTTTAACACAAATATCTCTAAATTTTAGCCTAACTGGCCCGTATAATATGTTTTAATTTGATACATATTCCACGTGTACAACTTGTTATGTTGTCATTAAAACGTCTAATTAAAAGACTAAAAATGTAATCTGGTGATAGTCTATTTCCCATAATCATTTAACCTTTTTTTCAACTTGTTGAATGAGTTACGAACAGTTACGAAGACTTAATTGATTGTAAAGCCACGATACTATCGCGTTTGAATTTCTTGGTTCTAGGTGCGATCCCCGGATCAGAATTGAATTCGGTTTTCATGATAATTCGATTTTCAGTAGTTGTCAGAAGGATGGATTTTATTTTTCTTGTTTTATTGCTGATATTATTACCTGTTGATGACAGTGATGATGTGATCGACGAAGGAGTAGGTACTTATCAGACGACCGGGTACAATCCACTTGTTTGTGTAATTAGCCTTTGTCTCTTCATTAATTGTCAAGCAAACCTGACCTATGAAAAATATTAAAAAAACCGCGTTTTTTCTATATAAGTAATTTACTAATAATTTGTTGAAGTTGGTGCTATCCTTATTCTAATCCCAAGAGAACCATCAGAGTTTAACTAAGCAATATTACTATCAAGAATTACGTTAATATACTTACAATTACTTAAAACAAGTTATATGATATCAATTCAAGTACCTATAAGCACTGAAATGCCATTTTATTAATCAATAATAAAGCACACATACTAGTCTACATTAAACACATTATCACACTTTTTCCATCTTATTTGGTTTCCCTTTTGAGGTAGACTTTATAATTTTATTTTTAAAAGAAATTAAAAAAGCCAATATTAGTTGGTACATTTTGTTCTGATTTTTGACCTAAGCTTGAAATAGTTATTGATAAAATTTAAAACGTAAATTTAAACAAAATTCGTAATAACTTTATAAATATTTAGTAACACGATGAGAGAAGTTTAAAAAAAATACCTAGATTCTTGTACTTTTTTCTCGCGCTGGCTCTATAAAAAATGTTGAATGAAGAATACTTTTATTAATATTTGTAATAAACATTCCTTCATAAGAGCGTTGTAGGGGCCTAAATTATTGGATATGCTTTTTGACATTGATTTTGAATTTAAAATTATTTTCTCTCGCGGCAAAAAGACATACGTATCATTGTAAAAATATGCTTCGTCGGCTAACCCAAACAAGGTTTTCGAGTGGTTACCACATTACACCGGCAGACGTCGAGCAGTTGCAGTCCCGCCACTAGGTGGACTGTATATATCGTAATAGTCCCGGGTAACTATAATATAACTAAAATAATTGTTACAAGCGGCTAGTAGAAGTTTTTGCCGCGTTTTATGAAGAAGACAGTTGTTCAACAGTGGACTTCTTATGGCTGATGATGATGAAGAATAACACAATATGGACATAAATTAACATAATGTGAAAGTTTTTAGTTTCGGCTTTATAGCAGCTGCGTACCTGACGTCAAGAGAAACGAATTACTTAGCATTCCATGGGTTAACCGTGCGGGTGCCGGGTCCATAGCGTCGCAGAGGAAGATGCCAGAGGCGCCTTTGACTTGCAACCCAGGGAGTAGGGTTAATTGGCCCCTTTACGATGTCATCAATGCTGGAGCCTCCTCCCTGCCTCCTTGTACCTATCGATTCCCGAGAAACACCGCAAGAATTTTCGGTGGCTTTCCCCCATCGCTTTACTACAATACGTAAAAAATTCTCTCTCATGTTGATGTAAGTATTGGCAAATCGAATTACTTTTATGTAAACGCTATTCTCCTACCTTTTGAAACATCCAACGTCCAAGACCACAAATGAATGGACTCCATTTAATCTTGCGGGTTGTAATTGCAGCACCTTCGATTCCGTCCGATACGACCGACCATTTATTGAGACCAAGATTTATGGACCAAGGTCCATTTTCTTGGACCATTTTTTCGCACCGCAAAACATAATTTCACGGAATTGTGGGTAACCACGCGCATATAATTATTGCGGTTATGTAATTTAGGTTCTACGAATAAATTATTCGTAGTTTAGGTTAGATAATATTCAGAAATATACGCGTGGAAATATGAGTTTAACTAGTTTTCTAACCACAGCTTACAATGTTGTTTTTCGATAACAACATGTTTGAAATGGAAATTACTTGCAGTTATTTATCAATATTACTTTTAGTATTAAGTTTTGCATTTAAAAGTGAGCTTCCTACGGTGCCTAACTTTGTAAACAAACGCTACGATAATAGTAATATTTTTTACGTTGAGATTATTTTTCCATAACCAACTATTTAGTCCGATATCGTTTTTTGGAACTTTTCAGGAAAGTAAGAATAAAAATAAATAGCGTGCTGATTTTGAAGGTTGTAGGATACATGTGGCTTTATATTTGCTCAGTTATTTGATATTTGATATTGCTGATTTATAAACCAGCTGCAAAATCCGGACAAGATCCTAATTTTAAATACAAAAGTACATTAGACAATAACAGATTTATGATGTTGTTATCAGGCTACGGTTTGAAAAATCATACATTCGTTTCAAAAATATGCTGGTTAAAGTTTAATTCCAACCATTTCCTTCAAACATCAAGATGTGAAAAAAAATATTTATATACATTAACAACAGACAAAGGTTTCGTATAATGATCATTTTAATAGGTAATTTTGGGCATTTTCTATTAAACTTACTTAAAATCCTCTCAAAATATGTTTAAATTTAGTAGTGTAATTAAAATTTAAACATACTTTTTCTGACGTCATTATTTAGACATTTTGAAACCTTACTTTACGCTTTGCATTAAGGTTATTTATTATATTATAGTCTGTTGTTGAATAACGCCCGTTCATAGGACGCCCCGGCCGCGCCTCAAGCATGGTTACAGCACGGTTCATGTGCGGCACGGGCACCCCATACTGTCTGCCCCGTAAGGTGATTGACGGCATCTGCGTGACAGAGGTCCTTCGAGTCTGTGGACAGATATCGTGCCCAGAGAGGGCAACAACACTATGTGAGTGTGTAGTCGTGCGAGTGTGGTCGCGATACTTTTTCTGGGCAGTGCTTTAGGCAATATGCGAAAGGGTATCGGTGCGTTCCACAGGAGATTCTGGTGCCCTTTGACGTGCATCGAGGACGGCCACCAGGGGGTTTTAGTAAGTCCTCGGAGTCCCAAAAACCTCACATAACTCCAATGTACCCTCGATGTAACGGAGCATCTTCTAGAAGATTTTCCCCTGGTCAAAAGAAAAAATAAATGATTTATGCGCGGTGCCCATGCAATCGTAGCAGGGCGACTACTTGGTTGCAGCACGATGACCAAAACCCGACAGCCGACGTTGCACTTCGGCAGCGCTGCGACCGCACCGCGCCTCGCTGAGCTTTGCTTGCTGGCACAGCCGCGGCTTCGTCTGACCCGAGCTAAGTCTTTCGTCTCTTAGACCTTGTATTGTGTTGGTTAGGCCTTACACTACAATAAGTTGTATAATAATAAAATAAGAACAATAAGTAAGTAACTGTATATCTATTACAAAATCACAAATATACGATCGAAAAAATTTAAGTCATGTGCGGGATGTAATGTAATCCGCATAGCAGGCGTTATTGCAAACCTAACAATATTTAAAAATAAAACAGTATATCTAGTTAGTTTTAATTCAAATTTGTACTTTCAGAAACTGTGTGAAATTGGGTTCTTGAATTATAGTTCTAAATTACAAATCAGCTTCGTCCTTATAAAAATAATACCTATATATATTTAAGTTAATGTTCGTTGAATAACAGAATAATGTAATAATAATAAAATAATGTGAGTTTTTAATATTTTTATTTTATTCAATAACGCATGCTTTGCTGTGGATCACATTACAAAATTACTGAATCCCGCACTTGAATATTAATTTACCTCTCATAAATTTTCAATTTTGTCATGACATAATTTTTACAATTTTCTAGTTGGCATTATGCTAGTTTGTAAACTAGCATAAAAAATAGCTGCGACTTGAGATTGATTACATACGATTCAACTATTTAAAGCAGCTGAGATATTAGAATGAATGATGCGGATGCTCGAAGCAATGATGGCCGAGCGGTAATAGCCATGGACTACCGTGCCGCATGGTTTGATTTCTACCGCCGGCCTGAGCTTCACCGCATGGTGGAACACCATTCCGCGAATGGTTGCCTGGCTAGCTACCACCATCAAGTAGAAAATCTTTCACCAGCACCTAACAGTGTGTTCGTACAGAAATGTTTGTCGTAAAATGCAATATTTGTCTTCACTAGCTTATTTTATGTTCCGGCAGCTCTCCTTGAGAGCCAATAACTCTTGGTTAAGCCTATTAATACCTTCGTCCACGTCATCACTTACCATCACGTGAGATTGTGGTCAAAGGATTACCTATAAAAAAAAAAAGATTTTAATGTAATTGTTTTTTCATTTATGTTCCATGTAACTACAGACATGTTAACTTCTAGTCCTGTATTTTTTTTTTTTTTTATGCCTGATAGGTTAGCCTTTGACCACTATCTCACCTGTTGGTAAGTGATGATGTGGTCGAAGATGTTGTTCAGGCTAACCTAGAAGTACTGGCTCTATTTTATAATGAAACTAAAATTTTAATGACATATGTATTAGACATTTTATAAAGCAATACAATTCTTGTTAATCGTTATTATGTCAATTTTCTCATACTTCTTAATATAATTTTAGTCACGTAGTTTTTGAAGCAGTGATGGCTCAGTGGTGTTGGCTATGGACTGCTGCGCAGCAGGTCCATGGTTCGAATCCCGCCACGGGCTTGAGCTTCACCGCATGGCGGAAGGGCATTTTGCGAATGCCCGCCTGGCTAGCGACCACCCTCAAGTAGAAAATCTGTCGCCAAGCACCTAACGGTGTGTTCCGGCAGCAGTCCTTGAGAGCCAGTGAAATTACAGGCAAAATAAAACTTAACAAGTATGTCTTAAGGTGATGGGCGCAGTGCAGTTCGTCACTTGTGATGAAATGCATCTGTTATAGGTAGAGGATACCGCTTAACATCAGGCGGGCCTTGTGCTTGTTCTGTCACAATAAAATAAAATAAAAAAATAAAACTAAAATAATATAAAATTCTTCCTAATATAATTTCATCATCGTCTGAACGCACCATTCATATACATACAGTTTCATAAAAGTAATTTTTATTAGATTATGGTTACATTAATTTACTTCAGACCTATGTGAAGACAGAAGTATTTATGTACACTGCAAGTCGGAAACCTTCAATCAAAGTTGCAACTATTAATAATTTAATAAACCTGATTATTACTATTAATCCTCTAAAACATTCGCGTAAAATCCGTTTATTACGTGACTAAAATTTATTTAATGTGTCCTTTGGGGTTTAGTCGTAAGTTACTTTACACTAGACTAGGCTATCGATGTTTTATATAGCAATCGTTATTTGCATGCAATACAAACAAAAAGTGAAAATGATGCAGAAAAATATTGTTTCTGCCATATTGTAAGAAAATGCCATAATTTACAATATCCCATCTCTTTTGCGATCTAATTTCCTATTCATCGAGTGCCATATTTTTCACGCTCTACTGAAAAACCATTACATCTGAATCTATTCCTTTAATTTTTATCCCGTAGGTGTAAGGTTGAAAACTGTGCCCGACAGTTCTGGTTGTAAAGTGGTAATTTTCCAAGAATTCGATACACAGACTTACAGGACTGAAATATGTACAAATAAGTTCGCAAACTTAAGAAGTTTCAAACATGTTTTGCAATATTCGTAAATAAACAACTGATGGTAATATAATCAAAATGACATAACTAATTTATTACTTACTTTATTGAAGCAGTGATGGCTCAGTGGCATTGGCTATGGACTGCCGCGCAGCAGGCCCATGGTTCGAATCCCGCCACGGGCTTGAGCTTCACCGCATGGTGGAAGGGCATTTTGCGAATGCACTCCTGGCTAGCAACCACACTCAAGTAGAAAATCTGTCGCCAAGCACCTAACGGTGTGTTCCGGCAGCAGTCCTTGAGAGCCAGTGAAATTACAGGCAAAATGAGACTTAACAAGTATGTCTCAAGGTGATGGGCGCAGTGCAGTTAGTCACTTGTGATGAAATGCATCTGTTATAGACAGAGAGAGGTGGGCCTCGTGCTTGTTCCGTCACAATAACATAAAACAATAATTATAATATTGCAAAGAGGAAAGATTTGTATTTTTGTATGTATCGAAAATACGTACAAACTACTGGACAGATTTGAAAAATTCTTTCACCATTAGAATCCTACACTATCCCTGATGAACAGAAGCTAAAGAACATTTTCTGAAATTTAGGGATCCCTATCAAAACTTCGATAATGTAACCCAACGAAAAAATACCAAAAAAATATCGCGTACGCTGAGGAAATTGTTGACAATAGAGCAAAGTGGTCTACTAAAATTTTATCAAGGACATCAATATCTACAAAATAGTTAGCTATACCATATGTCTATCTATTACAGTTATGCCGCAATAACATTTTTTTTTGTGTTTCAATTTATAATGTATGTTAAATGCCCGTGCAAAGCCGGGACGTGCCACTTTGATGAAAATTGCGATATAGTTACTTATTATCCTGACTTACTGAGTAATTAACAAAAAAACAAAGAACAATATGACCTTATTCTGAGCGGGCGAAGTTGTCAGTGGAAGCTAGTGTAAAATAGTCGAAACGATATATTTTTTTTAATTTTTGACATAATAATATTTATTAATAAAATGTTTATACGAGTTGGCCGGCACAAAATGTTTGCGAGCGTCTTATTCGCCTGTGTGTAGTCAACATAAGCGTTTTTCCTTGTGAAGGAAAAACCTGCTTTCTGGAAGCCAATCCGAAGTATTGGATTTAGATAAGAACATGATTTACGGTCGATTAGGTTATGAAATGTTTCGAAAAGGATTACGCCCTTTTTTTGCATGTTTATTTAAATTGAAATTACTAAGAAAAACCGACTAATAGCAAGTCTTACTAATGCATTTTCTGTATACAATATATTTACATTCAATTACCAACTTTAACCTAAATAAGTAACTAAATAATCAACTTCAACATAATGTAGATGTCACAAATTAAATTTGTCCCTTCCTTACTAGTCTTGTAAAGGGATACCAAACTGTACCGGAATAAATAATTAATTTTATTTGTATCTATCATAAAATTATCTAGCATTATCACGGTGCGATACCGAAACCATATTTTAAAATCTAAATGAAGTACTTTAAAAGAAAAAAAAAAACTTGTTTTTACTTAAAATTATATTTTGTTTTAATTTACTAGTTTTACCTGCTGTGAGAACTCTCTTCTTGCTAAATAGGATTATACTAGCTAGTAAGTTGTACCTATAGGTAGTCTATATTTTCCAACGGGGCAATGCTGCCAGCATGCTGGGCACGCTGCCAACTGGTAGTGGGTTGGAGCATTTGGATTACGTGTAGGCCTGCAATACCTTGTAGATTACGTGTCTAAATGCTTTCATTGTAGTAGCTGCCAGTAAAATTACGGGCATAGCAGAGTTTACAACAGTATGTCTCAGGGTGACGGGCGCAGTACAATTTGTCATTTGCGTCGAAATGCATCTGTTATAGGCAGAAGTTAGTCCACTTTACATCAGGTGGGCCTCGCGCTTCTTCCGCGACGAAACATACAAAAAAAAACTTGTGACTGTTTCACATTAAACATCAGCAGTCATAAAACATATACCATTGAACAAAGACCGTTTGCCAAAATCCCCACACTTGGCAGGCATCTTGGGGATCGCAGTGTAAGATAGCAGTTCTCCTGAAAACGCTGCTGCCCACCTTCTGGTATTTTCCTTCTGTCACTTCTTACAACTCGGAACATATAAGGGGGTAATTCCAGCATTGTACCCCACTGGGAACAATAAATTAATATTCATTATTATACTAAAATACACACAAATAGACATAACTGTCTATTTGTGTGTATTTTAGTGTTATTTCTACGTCATTTTTGTATATATTTTGTGACGATATGCATGTGTTTTTTTTTATTACTGAGAGGCAAGCCACAATCTTACCTGATGGTAAGTAATGATGTGGTCACAGGTGTTAACAAGCTTAACCTAGAATTATTGCTTCTCAAGGTCAGCTGCCGGAACACACCGTTAGGTGCTAGGCCAGACACATTTTCTACTTCAGGGTGGTCGCTAGCCAGGCAGGCATTCGCAATTTCCACCATGCGATGAAGCTTCCCCGTGGGGTGCCGGGTTAGAATTGCACCTCCCCATATCATCCCGGGTGTCGTAAAAGGCGACTAAGGGAATAATTATACTGCGATCCCCAAGCCGCCTGCCTAGCGTGGGGATTGTGGCAAACACCCCCTTAATAGGGGAGTCTGTGTTCAGCAGTGGACGATCCGGCTGATACAGTACAGATGAAGCTAAGCTCGCGGCGGGATTCGAACCATAGACCTGCTGCGTGGCAGTCCATAGCCAACGCCACCGATGCATCACTGCTTCTAAATTGTGTTATAAGCAGAAGTTACCGCTTATCCTTAGAAAGGCATCGTGCGGGTTCCGATACAATAGATATTCTTAAAAAACATCCCTAACTCTTTTTTTCGTTACAGCTTGAATTTAGTCCAAATATATTTTTCACTCATTACTTTACTCACGTAACAAAAATAACCTTTTGATGTCACAAACAATAACAGTTGTGAACGGCCACGTCACATGTCTGTCTGTCCGTTAATTTGACGACAAAATAACGACTTCGAACAAACGTATTTAAACATTTAAACGTGGAAGATTTATTTTATATGATAATACCTACTGATACAAAGTAAAAATAACTAAGCTGATGAGAGCGCATTAATAGTAACTTTCATGAAATCGATACTTTAATAAAATAATACAAATATTATGCCTACCCTTGTTTGCTTGTAACTTTCTATTTTGAACTAAAAAAAATGTACCCAAATATGGAACTTATACTCAAAATATGTGAAATTACCTATTGAAGCGGTACTATGATGGTTCAAAAGTACCTGTTTTCACAGATTTTTTTTCACCCTTTTTAGTGACCCTTGCTACTTATGGGATCGATTGTCCTTCACTGTCAATGACTATATCATCAAGATAGGAAAATACTTTTTAGTTATTGGAGTGTAACGTAAAGAAAACGGCGGGACCGATTTTGATGAAATTTAAAAAATAAAAAAAGAATAATCAAAATCGTTTCACCCAGTCAAAATTCTGAGGTAACAAACATAAAAAAACAAACGAATTGAGTACTTCCTCCTTTTTTTGAATAATGTAATTATATAATTAATATTATAAAGGCGAAAGTTTGTGAGTGTGTTTATACGTTTATAACTTCTTCACGCTCAAACGGCTGGACCAATTTGAATGAAATTTGGTATAGAGGTAGTTAACACCCTGAATTAACACAGGCTACTTCTTACTCTGAAAAAAAAATACAATGTTTCCGTGGAGTGAGCAAGGAATTGGAATATATTTGTTAACCATCTAACCGGGGCGCGACTGAACTAGTTTTGATGAAATTTGGTACAGACATATCTAATATAGGATTAAAATTTAGGCTACTTTTTATCCCGAATACTGTATGTATTCCCTTGGGTTGATATTTACCATAGATACATTATTAGCTTTATTTGATTCACGATCAGTATTTTAAGCAATAATAATCAACACTTATTAATGCACCCTCGATTTGTTCCCAAGCAACAAGATACCTGTAAGCCCAGCTAATAATATTACCGATCGCATCAGTGTTCCCATCTGCCACTACATGGCTGACGTATTTAGAGGTCATTGGGAATAATTATTACTAGTACTATTTTATTACCCAACTACGTAGAATAATTGATTAATTAATCAAATCATTACATTATAATTTATAAATTATCAAATCATGAATCAATAATTGATTAATTACCAATTATTCTACCTAATAATTCTATTAATTATGTGATATTTTCAAAAATATATATCCATTGTTGTTCTATTATTAGCTTTGCTCTTTGTAATAGGAATGTAATCTATCAGTTTTCTTCCCGTTTTATTACCCAATTTTTTTACAATATCTCCTGTTGATAAGTAAAGAAGTGGTCATACAATTTTTTTAAATTAACATTGGATCGGTTCAACATAACAAAAAATACAGGTTATTGTGAATTAATGGTGTTATTTTGGTTTTATGGTCGGACGAAGAAGAGTTCGGGAAAAGAAGCTCCTTTTCCGAACTCTCAGTACAGGAATTATTAAGTAAAAAAGTTATTTCTATAACTACCTTAAACCCTTTAACAAGGTAAAACAAAGGCTACGAAGCTGACAAGTAAAGCTTTTATTTTACAGTTTTAATTAAAAAAGGACAAGGAAACCGTGAGGTACAATCGTAAATTCATATTGACAGCAGTATGGGCAATTTAATAAACAGATTTTTAATATATAAAACATAATAAATGCAAGATAAACAAATATAACGTAATTTTTATTTGTAAAAAATACCCACAAAAACTCTCTCCACCTACTTTTTATTATTACTAGGCCAGCATTTAACCATTCTATCACCTGATCTCACATGATGGTAAGTGATGATGGGATCAAACATTTTTTCTTGTCACACTTTGTTCTAATTTGTTTAACGATACTTATCAGTGAGTTTCAACCCAATTTCAACAAACTAGGATAACAGTATACGATAAAAAACTATAATATCTGTAACTAACAAAGCATGATAGACCTTTTTCACCATTGACGTCTAATGATATTGCACTATTTTATAAATTTACCATGGTATTAGATTTAATAAAATTTTACATCAGGCCAACGGCTGTGAAAGAGGAAATAATTTTATCCAAGATTAAACAACTGTACCGCCGAATTTGACGATTTGGCTCTATAAACTTAATAATAACAACCATATATGCCAAATTTGCTTCAGCTAATAGTACGTACTATTTCTATGTCCACGTTGCTGTATTCTTTTTTCTACGACAAAAAGCCAACTATGCAACAAACTGCCACCAGGTTTGACGTTCTGTGGTAGCAAAAGCCTATCAAATTTTGCTAGTCTATAGTATAAAGATTAACGTGTATTCATTTAACCCTAGTTGGGTGAATTTGGCCTGACATCCATAACAACGGCTGAAAGATTGTTAAAACGTTTGATATCGGGTCATTACTTGACCCGATATCCGCTGGACAAGTGAACCAGAGAAATTTGCGAGAAACTTAGCGAAGACGAGCAGTCTTGTCCGAGTGCTTTTAGTAGGTCTTTGAAATTTTCAGTCTCTTTGGTGATGGTTACAGCTTTGACCTATTGCTTACTATCGAAGAATTGGTGGAATTTTGGAAACTCTGGTCAGTGCTGGAATTCGTTGTCATTCTGATAAAATCTGACGTGAAGATAAACGGCCACGTCTACTTTTTACTTGTAAATGCCTTAGCTAAACCTAGTTGATCTGTTAAAAATTACAAGGCAAGCTCCACTTCGAGCGATATAGAAGCAGAGAAAGACGATGAATCAGATATGATAATCAACATATAAGAAATTACCTTTATCATTAACAATGGACGCAAATGGCTGTGGCACTCAAGTGAGGAAGGATGCTCAAAAGTAGATAGATGTTGTCCAGCTGATCTTGAATAGTCAATAAGTCTAATAAGTCCATACTGCAACAAATTCTATACTGCAGCATACGCGACGTAAACTCCGATTAAGCCGAGCGCAGTCGGGTAATCATTTAATTAGGTGACGCAGAGTTAAAGAGTTTGCTGGGATCAAGCGGCTTACAGACGGACGCGAGTTTGTTTATTGGTTGTTAGTTGTACAGTACTAAACTAACTTTAAGAAAAAACTAAAAAAATATGTATAGATGGACTAACCTATCACCTGTACATTTTATGAGCCTATGATTTGATTATATGACAGAATTTCTATTGAAAAAATATTTATAAGCAGATACATACCTACTTTTTGTTTTTTTGCAAGTAGAAAACAAATATATGTAACATGTGTGACTCGCTGACCAGCTACGACTTAGTTCAGGTGCGATTTGATTATATCGTTTTATGATTTAATTGATCGAGCGAGCACGTAGCACGTAGTCTGAGTGAAGCGTCTCTGCTTCAACTTACACATAAATGCTTTCGTATGTCCCGTTGTCCTCCTCTACAGGTCGCATTTCTCAAGCCCTTCTCGTGAAATTTTGTGAGCAGGGTTGATAATTCCATATATTTTTTGTTTAAAAACTTAAAAAAAAAGTTAATTTGCCAAAACCTAAAAATTCAAAAATTTTATATTACATTTTTGTTACCCTTATCAAGAAGCAACTTTTTTGTCAGAACAACTTATTAAATGGGGCCGGCGTGGAAAAGAATGGACAAAAGTCGCAGATTGTGTCTGTGTTATATCAAAACACAAGAGAATTTCAGTAACTTTTAAAATACCTTAATGTTTTTTGTTGACCTATGCTATACTTAAACCCATAAACAATATTATTGGCTAACCTACTATGCCCATGACCAACTCATACCCATACAGCTTTTGTTTGCTACTTTTTTCTCTATGAAGTGTTAGGTATACTTAATATAGTGAGTAATAACCTAATTAGAACGATTAACAAACAAGTACCAAACGCTCATCTCAGATATATATCATGTACATTATTAAAATTTTATGAACACATAATACACTTCTGGACTCATCTATTGGCCCACCTTGTATTTTCAGTTTCGTTTGGTCCTAGCTAAAATTTTATATTAGGTCGAGCAAAAAGTTTTTATGCAGTTTTGAACCTGGCACATTCACAATTTCATTCAATAGTATTTTTTTTAATTTCGAACACAGAATTTAAAGAAACAAAAGGCAATTTGGAGCCTGTTTGTTGATATCAAACAATCGAATACTAAGAAAACTTGGTTTTATTGGTTTACTTGGATTTAATTCTTGAAAAAGTGATTGATATCTTTGGTTTTGCAACAAACATTACTTATTCTTAACATTAAGGTGAGGTTCTATCAATAATCTATGGATACTTCACCTGAAGTCGCCGCCCAAGCTGTGGCACTTATTCAGGCCGGACACAGCCAAAGAAACGTGAGTGCTCAACTTAATTTAAGTCGATCTGCGGTCCGAAATGTTTATCGGAGGTACCTAGAGACTGGCGGCTTTGTTCGTCGCCAAGGAAGGCCACGATCTCGGGTCACAACTGAAAGGCAGGATCGATTCATCGTGACGACCAGCTTGAGAAATCGTCACCTTACCTCCATTGAGATACAAAACCAACTTCGCGACTTCCACGGAGTATCTGTGAGCGCTCGAACTGTTCGGAGAAGGTTAAAAGAACGCGATATGGTACCACACAAGCCAGCTAATGGGCCCAAACTAACGCGAGCCCACCGAACAGCGCGCCTTCATTTCGCACGCAGTCATTTAAATTGTTCACAGCAAGATTGGAGCCGTGTACTCTTTTCTGATGAGTCTAAAATTGTGTTACATGGCAATGATGGAAGGAAGAAGGTAGACGTAAGGGAGAGCGTTTCGCACAATGCTGCTTTGAAGAGAGGGTTGCTTATGGCGGTGGCTCATGGACTGTCTGGGGCGGTATATCCGCGAGCGGCAAAACTCAACTTGAGGTTGTTACAGGACCACGGCTGCCAACATTAAATGCTGAAAGGTACATTCGTGAGTGCTTAGAACCTCACGTGATACCATACGCGGACTATGTGGGCCCAAATTACCTTTTTATGCATGATAATGCAAGAGCCCATGCGGCCGGCATCGTCAGGGAATATCTTCGGGATGTGAACATCACAGTTATGGACTGGCCAGCCAGAAGCCCAGACATGAACCCTATTGAGCACATGTGGGACGAGCTAAAAAGACGTGTTAGGGCTCGTCAGCCAGTCGCCCAGACGATGCAGGAGTTGAAAACTGCCATAGAAGAGGAATGGGAGATGATCCCTCAAAATTTCATAGAGCGGTTGATAAACTCTATGCCTAATCGTATGAGAGCTGTGGTAGATGCCCATGGAGGCAACACGCATTATTAAATTAAACCTTTATTTGATAAAACATGTTTTTTATTCAAAAATCAATTGCCTTTAACAAGGCGCATATCCGACTTGTTGGAGGCGTAGCTCCATGTCGTATGGTATTCTGAATTCAAATTTAAAACAATACGATCGAAAAAGATGGTAAAATGTGCCAGGTTCAAAACTGCATAAAAACTTTTTGCTCGACCTAATATAAAATTTTAGCTAGGACCAAACGAAACTGAAAATACAAGGTGGGCCAATAGATGAGTCCAGAAGTGTATATGCATGTGACCGCTAGTGGCATTACAACTGAGCTTTCCCGTGCTTCGGAGGGCAAGTTAGGCGTGGCTAGCTACCACCTTAGCCTGAACGACATCTTCGACCACATATAGGGGCTCTTATAGGTATGGAGGCGGTGGCGTCAACAAGAGGCCCTGAGGAATTTCCGTTCTTTTGCTGACTTCCCAACTGTAATTGATACCACGGACCAAGTTCCCAAAATTATACCCCAAACGCATAAAATGTATTCTCAAGTATATTTATATTATTTTACGTAATAAGGACATACATCAATTAAATATATTTTGTTTTTTTCTTAGAAAAAGGTGTTGGATTTTTATATATAAGCAATTTGATAAACTCTTGAATATTTTAAAAAGCAATAGGATAGTAAAACCAGTCTTAACAAAGTGAGAGTCTCAAGGAGTCGACAGAATATGCAAATGGCTAATAAATAGCTGTTCATTGTTGCGTTCAAAGGCTTCTGTTTAAAAGAAAACGCCTTTCAGCTAATGATTGCGATGATCTAACATAATTTTGAGGTAACTAATATATTTTTTCTTAAAAATATGAACCAAATCATTCATAACTAATAGCTACCCACGAGTACATAATATTTTTGGCATGGCATCTTTATGTAGGTCGTATGTATAGCCGTATAGCCGCTACCGTGATATTCTCGTGGCGAAGAGGTTTTGTTATTGTGTGTAGGTATAAGCCTATAAACATATTAACAAAACCTCTTTGCCAAGAGAGTGGTGGCTGGTGAAGTTCCATTAGCTATTAGTTCCCGCCAGAAATTACGTTCCGTGGTTTGGAGAAAATAAGATTTTATCTTTTAAAGAAGATCGTTTATTTTACATTAAGAAATAATGAGGATTGATTGCATTATTCACAACATTTAAAATATATTATTTAATTAAATTTAAATTTAATAAATTTTTATTTAAAAAATTCAACATCGTAGACCTATGTATTAAATATAAATTACGTTATTTGTATTAACAGTCAAAATGACTATTTGGTTACAATAAAGCTTCTAAAAGTTGTTTTTTCATTTTTCAAATATAAAGGTAACGTGCCAACGGAACGTCGAAACCGAATGGTATATTAGTGAATTACTGAAACGTTTGTATTATCTATGGATAAACATAGAATAGTAAAAAAGCCTAACTTAATTTGTCATTTGTGACTAAGCTGACACTTCGTAGGCTTAGTCTTAAGTTGGATTTATCCAGTTTTTTTATAATAAGGCAGTAAGGGTCAGTATGTATAATGCAACAATGTGAAAAAGGCTACGGTGGATCGCGTTCCAGCAGCTGTCATGTTTTTAGTGTTTGTGCTCTGAGCCAATTTGCGTAAATTGTATTTACTAGAAATTAAGAGATGATTTTTTTATATGATCTCAAGAAATTTTCCATGGGACTGAAATAGGAGATACATTTTATAAGAATATAATTTTGTTAATCTAAGAGACATTTACGAAGGATATTATTTTGTTAAAATAAAATTTTGAATTTGATAGACAGTTTTGCTAAATGTTACTTTATATGACTCAGAGTGTTACTTGTTTCTACAAGTTTGATATATATATGTACTGTTTTTCAATAAACAGTTTAAAATAATAATAAAAATACATACTGAAAAAATAACTTATTGCTAATTTTTACCCTATTCCATCGGTAGGAGTCTGTGAAACCCATATCAGTGTGGTATTCAACTCGGGTGTTATCCTAGTAGTGTATTGTTATTGTAACTAATGGCTAAAAGAAAATAAATGCAACAAAACCTCTAGAGTGTTGCCATTAATACCCGCAAAAACTACACATCCAAATGCCCCGCGCTTGTCACGTCAATCAAACAACTAATTGGACCGCGGCTGATTGAATCCGCCCACCACCAGACCCTCTCTCCGGGGAAATGGTCCAGACGTCGATAGCCGATACAATGGCAGATGAAAATGATAGAAGGAAAGTAACAAAATCACTTCCGCTTTACTATTTTCTACGCGTTCTTTAAGCATAAATAAACAATACACGATCCAACTATATGATATCTCTACAGGTCTACAAGATTGAATTTAAAAACTGTACAGAAACGTATTGTATATACGGAAATTAACTATGTTTTTTTTTAAATGTTTTTGTGACGGATCAAGCACGAGGCCCCTTGTTAAGCGGTATACTCTGCCTATAATAGATGCAATTGATCACAAGGAATTACTTCAATAAACACTCTTTAAATTTTTTAACAAGGAAAACTTGCATTTAAGGCTTTTAATATACACTTTTCAGATACGCAAATCGAAATATTAACTCAAAAAAACTTATATTTTTATGGCACATGTTGATATAATTATATTATAATAAAATCTAACACTAGAAATAATTCAGACATTTAATAAAATTTTCGTTTTACTATTTAACGAAAGAAAATAAATTAGTCTAATTAGATGCTCAAAATGAGCTCTTCTTTCTTGGAAGCTTGAATTAATTCATTAAGGGGCTTCATTTCGTGTAATTTTTATTACCGCAACAATAAAAATAACTCTGAGGTATTGAAAAAAACGATAGAATACAAATTAACTGACCAAAAAGTACAAATAAGTGTAGCTGTTCAAAATGCCAGCTCCATTTTCTCAGATGCACAAATTGATGCTATTTAGGAATTTATTTCGTATAACATTAAAAAGTGTGTTGTGATGAATGTTCAAAATTGTATTGTGAACAAATCTTTCACGGATAGATTTTTTAAATTTGAATTACACTAGAGCAAAGGTGCTTCGTCTTGTCCCGTTGGATTTATAAGTTATTGTTGTGCTCTTATCTTCCTTAATGTAAGATTGTCCCTGTTCGTTATATCTTTAAATTGGTTCGTCGGGTGTTGCAAAGCGTATTTAAGAAAATCTTTGAATGCTATTTATTTTAAGATAATGGAATATTTCCTTTGTAAAATATCTTGTTTTTAGTAAGCTTATAAGTTTACGTCTCCATAAACTTTAACATTGTGAGATAGTTTTTAAAATCATGCATAGATATTTTTTTTAGTTGATGGTTATATATTCATGGGGTATTCGCTGTTCACATTTTTAAGAAATTTTATAATATGTTATATTTCTGAAAATTATAAAATGTACACATACATGTGCAGGCGACTGTACTTTACAATATCCTAATATCGCTTAAAAAATTACAATGAAGGAATTTTTTTAACTACAAGCGTCAGTCAAGTCAAGTCGCTCATTGACTTCTTTGCGCATTCAAACGATTTTGCCATAAAATCCACAGATTTGAAGCAATGATGGCCGAGCGGTAATAGCTATGGACCGCCGTGCCGCAGGTCCCTGGTTCGATCCCCACCGTCGACTTGAGCTCCACCGCATGGTGGAAGGGCATTTTGCGATTGCCCGCCTGGCTAGCTACCACCCTCAAGTGGAAAATCTGTCGACAAGCACCTAAAGGTGTGTTCCGGCAGCAGTCCCAGAGCGCCAGTGATATTCCAGGCACACGAGAATTAACAACTACATATATCTCAAAGTAACGGGCGCAGTGCAATTCGTGACTTGTGATGAAATGCATGTGTTATTATAGGCAGAGGTTAGTCCGCTTAACATCAGGTGGGCCTCGAGCTTGTTCCATTACAATAACATAAAAAAAACATTCATTCTGGTAGTGGAAGGGCTACTTTCCTAAGTGAA
Organism: Plagodis pulveraria; assembly: GCA_963890685.1. Lineage (NCBI taxonomy): Eukaryota > Metazoa > Arthropoda > Insecta > Lepidoptera > Geometridae > Plagodis > Plagodis pulveraria. The sequence continues at coordinate 3,487,316 of OY982952.1, read as the reverse complement.
CGCGTCAACTTCATTTCAGCTTGGCGTCTACTGAGTGTTTCTAAAGTACTGCCACTGTCGTCCGGCATTACAGAATAATAATAATAATCATTTATCAACAAATACAGTTACAAAAATGTAGAATAAGAAAATAAAAGAATACGCACAAACACATTATGAAATATTTATGAAATACAAAATATTTTGTTACTAGATATTTTTGACATCGTACGATCCAAAACCACATCACCCGGGTACGATCTCCGTCCCTGAACTAGGACTTAACTTGTATCTCAGGGTACGAAGGATCCAGCACTGACATGGGTCTGGAATGTAGAATATTCTTTAACGGGGGGTATTGTTGTTATCTCTTCTTGCAAGTTGAACTTTACATTCTGGGCATTTCCATGCAATTTTAGCTGTCGAAGATAACTAATATAAGAAAAGACAATAGAGATATCTAGTAATAACAACACAACTAGAGTGATAACTGAAACAACATTTGGACCAGCAAATTTTGTAAGAAATTATTGTTATTGTTTGCATCCATTGCATTTACTCATTTTGACAAACTCTTTGAAGAAAAGTTCACGCTGTTTACTCCGGTTATATACACAACTCTAATAATAAAATATTACGAACTATATACAACTACAGCTACCACAATAAAAGTATTTAGACAACCTATAAGTCATTGCAGACTCATAGGCAGTCTAAATGCTCCAGCCCACTACCAGTTGGCAGCGTGCTTACGTACTCTAATAATTAGTTTAGACGTTTCGATATAAACGCTCAGCATTAAGTGAATTGTGTCACAAAATTAAAATTTACTGCGAAATTTATTTGCACACGTCCACACTCCACAAAATCCGGACGAGAAAAAAAGTTAGCTCATTTCATTTTTCTTTTGTACTTTGACATATCTATACTATGTCTTATATCTTCATATCTACATACTATATAAGCCTACGATAAGCTTGTCTCAACTTCTATAATGTAAACTTAAAAATGCTATGCTAGGGTTTTTCCGTAAGGCGCTTATCCATTTACCCAACTTCTAACAAAACCACTCAAAGTAAAAAGGACCCGGTATTTCAATTTTAAGTCCGGCCTAACACGATTTATTCATGTTCCACGTAAGGTCGAAACACATTACTCGTTAACCTTTTCCCGTCGCATATAGAAGCGGTTATATGGAGTTTACCCATTGCGCCCGTTCCGAATCACGAATCTTATTATAATAATTACTTATATCAGACTCTATCCATATATCAAAACATAAAAATCACTAGACACAAAAAACGCTGAGTGAATATAAAGGCAAACTGTCAAATTAGATATATGTAATAGTGTGAATTAGTAGATTATGATACAAGTGAGCTAAGTTGCTCTTTATACACGAGGCTGCGTGTTGCTGTCCGAGCCGTAGGCGAGGGCGTAAATCATCTAAGTGTATAGTAAGCAAGTTGCTCACGAGTTTCATACCCACTTTTTCAACACCCTTTCGAGGAAAAATATATATATATATATATATATATATTGCACAAATGCGATACAAACAACATACGAAAATTATGGAAAATGGCGCGCAAGTTTTTTTTGCGCTCTGCAAATGTATGATGGTTGATTATATAAGATTACATTGAAAATGCTCTGTTTACTCGGCTATAATTTGCAGTTAGGTACTAACTTAACTTTCTAGGGATAAATTACCCGATTAAATTGAAAATGCTCTGTTTACTCGCATTAATTTGCAGTTAGGTACTAACTTAACTTTGTAGGGATAATTCTATTACGCACTAGTGTATGCACCATTATGCACGAGGGTGTTATAATTCGTTTTATGGCCCTAAGAACGATATAATAAAGCTCACTTTACGAGCAAGGGTGTTGACAAATATATTATCATCACAAAAATGTTTGTAGTTATTTTATTTAGGCTACAATTTGCCATCGTTTATAGAATATTTGCCATCGTGATAGAAATATTCTTTACGATAGACTCTATTTACACTCGTGTCAATATGTAGACGCCAAAAATAAGTATATTTGTAGTAATAACAAATATTTTAAGTAAACATTCTATCTTTTTAATTTGTCGAAAATTTCGCTACACCCTTAACTCGTCCTTTTAGAAGGATTGTACAATAAGAAGTACCTACAAAAATCTAAATTATTTTTAAAGCTTTTATGCTTTTGATTTTATTCAGGCTTCGAAAACATTGTGAGGTTGACTGAGATCATATTATTAGATCGTATCCGGCGTAGTGAGTTCAAGTTTTTGTAGAATGCGGATATTCCGGTTAAAGCACGGACATCCGATAGCGGTTAATTTATTTACTCGCTGTGCCCGAGGCGATTGACCCGGATATCACTCCGGGGAAGTTTTTTATCCGGGTATAACAACTTGTAAGGAAGTTCGATTGATTGTTGAGTTGCATGGTAGGTGATGACAAAGATATGTTGCGCGTGTTTTATTGTATTATTTATGCATTTAACCATTATCTCGGTGGTTAGTGGGTTTTTTGCTGCAAGTTAACTCCACAATTTAATGCTTCCAGAGTGTAAACAAGGCGTCGTGCTAGTTCCGTCACAATCCCATAAAAAAAGTCATATAATATATTTTGAGCTAACATTCTACGCAATTTCTAAATTTCAGATTTGTACTCTTTTGTCGTTTGCGGAAATACTCATGACATACAGACAGACAGACATTGGAGTCTCATTCAAGGGCTCCGTTTTACCCTTTGGGTACGCAATCCTATAACTAGACACAATCCAACTTCCTAACAGGTTCAATTACTCTCCTTCAACATTTCTAATTCCGTATTCCGTGCAGTCACCACGTGACCAGCATTAACGACTGCAAGACGACTTCATCTTGTTTTCAATGGTGCCTGGATTCACCGCGAAGCGAAAAACAAGATCTTGTTTTTTCACGGTTTGTAAGTTTTATGCTCCGTCGGCTTATCTGTTTTGGAAAATTTGCTTGGGGTGGAAATAAGATTGTGGCATAAACAGAGGGGTGATTTTATTGCTAGAAAAGGGTCACACAATACTTATAGCATATTATTAGCTATTATGGTTTTACTTGGGAACAGTATTCATTACCTAGCGCTCTCCTATTTTCAAAGCTTAAGTTTCGTCAAACTTTCAATACTGAGAGAGACCTCTATACGAGTATATAACTTTATGCAAGGTTTATCAAACGTCAATACTGCGTTAAAGGAAATCTCTTTTGACGTTAGATAAACCTATTATACAGTAATTTTCTTAAAACTTTCGTGAACTAAACTCATGGTTCTATTCTATAGTTATGACAAGGGAACCAGTTTTCACCTTAATTCATGGTGGAAGGACATTTTGTGAATGCCCACCTAGCTAGCGACCACCCTCAAGTAGATAATCTGTCGCCAAGCACCTAACAGTGTGTTCCGGCAGCAGTCCTTGAGAGTCAGAAAAATTACAGGATAATGAGACCCAACAACTGTACGTCTCAGTGTGACGGGCACAGTGCAATTCGTCGTTGATGAAATGCGTCTGTTATAGGCAGAAGTTAGTCCACTTAAAATCAGATGGGCCTCGGGCTTGTTCCGTCACGATAACATAAAAAAAAAAACAGGGTCATTCAGGGGTCCGTTAGGTTGATTTACTCGATGGTCCTAGAACGACATAAAAATATTATTAGTTATATGGTACATATATAAATATAATAGTAATATTAAGCAATTCGGTTATATTCCAATAGGTACAGCGTCCACATGTTATGTAATGAAATATTTTACTCTTAAATTTTTACTTAAGAGACTTATTGATGCTCTTGAATTTGCCGAGTGGATAAAATATAAGGCTTTTGGCTGAGGGCCAAGATAATGTTAGCTGAGTTGAGGATCGTTGTATTGAGTTTGTGGATAAATGACGATTCGACATTCTGTCACTTTTGACAGGTAGCCAAGGTTTGCTCTTTGGGGTGCCAGGTTAGAATCGCACCTCCCCATCTTTTCCCGTGGGTGTCGTAAGAGGTGACTAAAAGTAAAATACTGGAAGGTGGGTCGCAGCGCCTTTTAAAGAACTGCCATCTTAAACTGCGATCCCCAAGCCGCCTGCCAAGCGTGGAGGTTATGGCAAATACCTTCTTAATAGGAGAGGCTGTGTTCAGCAGTGGACAATCTAGCTGATACAGTACAAAGTTTGGCCGATTCTAAAGGCAGTAAAACTTTGACCTGACAGTAAGCTCTGACAGTACCCGGAACGGGTATGATCAAATCTTGTCTGGATCAAATTAAGCTAATTGGGGTGCTGCAACGGCGAGTATACGTGACTAGAGCAAATTAGCCTTGGCCGAAGGACTGTTGAAACATACCCCAGTACTCCTTGATTGTAACTCATTACTACAATGCACACTGTACTGTACAACCCAGTTTATGTATCGGGATCGCCTTGTCTCGGGGCAAGCTTGCGGATAGCACTAGAATAAAAAATGGTCTAGAATTTAATCGTACAACAGAATTAAAGCAATGAAAAATTTGCCCACTTACTAAGCTGGTTCGAAGCGGTTCTGGGCCGCCGTGGCCGCTGCAATCCCCGCACGTCTGTCAGTGACTATAGTTACTCACACATAGCTGTGCGTGTAGTAGTGGAACTTTCAATCTATACCGTTCTTTATTCATGTGTGGGTAGTGAGAAAAAGGGGAGGCGATGCGGCGTTGCTAAGGTGCCAGGGCAATACGTTTACTTTGCCTTTAAGATATAAAAAAATGTCAATCACGCTATCATAGCAATATTATGCATGCGAAAATTTATGAATTAGTGAGGATGTGACTGTGTATGTTTGTTATTCCTTCACGAAGAAACGGCTAAACTAATTTGTATGAAACTTAAAATGTAAATCTATTACGTCTTGGATTAACAGATAGGACTTATAGAACGCATAGTACTTATAGACCTCACTGTGCCATGGGAAACAAACATACTTAAAGACCATACAATAAAAACTAACAAATATTATGACCTAACAAATGAATTCACCAAAAACGGTTATGTGGTTAGTTTATATGCTATAAATTTATCTCGTCAACTCTCTACTCCTACCAATTATTGACTACGCTGATGTTTGCTTTATTGACCTTAACACAGACCTCCTTAATAAGCTGGATCGTCTACTAAATACGTGCATGCGTTTTATCTTTAATTTAAAGAAGTTCGATCACATCTCTGATTTTCGTGCAAAACTCGAGAGCGCAGAAATGCTAGGGCAATAAGTCTTTTGTACACAATCCTAAATGTTCCTAACACTCCAAATTATCTGAAAGACATGTTTCAATATTTAACTGACTCTCATAACCATGAACTTAGATCTGCCCAAAATCTGCTGCTCTCCTTCCCTCATCACCGAACTTCTTTCTCAGATAAATCCTTTTCAGTGGTCCTTATCAGGTTGTGGAACGCCTTACCAATGGATATCAAAAAAGCTAGGACCAAAAACGCATTTAAGCGACAGATTCGTAATTTTTATATCAGTAAACTCACTAATCCATCCATTCATAAACCGTCTTCATCTTATTAACTACTTATTAATGGCTAAAATATAGTATTTATTTTATTGGCTTAATATTATTATTTTTATTATATATAATATATTTGTGTATATATATATATATAAACGTATATATCTATTATTTTATGTATATTATATATTTATCTATGGTTTAATAAATGTACAATACATATTTTGTTTTTACTATTTTTTACTGCACCGCTACCATTTTCTTGCATATCCAGGATGACTGGTAGAAAATGCTACATAGCACTAAGTCCTCCTTGTACACTTATTTGTGCAAAAGAATAAATAAATAGAAGTAGGAGCAAGGGGTATACCAGCGAAATCCCTATATAACATCGTCACCTTATTTTATCATTATTTACGCAGATGAAAGCGTGCAGGGGTACACCTTCTAGTGTTATATATACCAAAAGTGTTTCATATATCAATTTAAAAAACTTTTTGATTTACGCAAGTCACAGTCACGAGTTAATTTGAAAATTTAAGAAATGTAGACTCAGAAAATAACAAATCAGAACTTGCCTGAAACCTTAACTAGATCGCAGGTATGAGAAATTTATTCGATACTCAAAGCAGTACATATTAAATTTAAGGCATTGTGTGAGGTGAGACCAGTTTATAGTATGCATCAGACAACTACGCTAAAACTGTAACGTGCAAAATTTATAATACTTTTACCCCAAAGATGTTAAAATTATTATCACAGACTATTAGACACAATAAAATCCAAAGAAGACACATTAAATCTTCACACATTCACAGACATATTTTTCTCATCCAAGAAGACTAAATAGTGAATTTTAAAATTAGATTAGAATTATGCGGTCGTAGCGTAGCTTGCGTAGTAGTAAATTAAGCAATGTCTACTGCGGTGACGCATGCTTTGGTGCCTGAAAATGCCGTTGACGCATCCAAGTAATAAGAAGAAAGAAAAATATTATTACTACTATTCAGAAAAAAACATATTTACGGACATTTTGGCAACAAAATAATTTGTTTTCATAATTGCTTGATATTGATAGGTAAAAAAGTAGTAGTAGTAATATCAAAGGGGCAGTTGTTTTAATAAAGTTTCTTGGAGCTCCTCAGCGATGGTTAATTTTTACGTGTAGCTTTAAAAAAATTATTATGTTGGGATATTTTGGCAACAAATTCGTTTTAAAGGTTTTTTTTTCATGACTTAATTAAGAGATAAAAATAATTTTGAAATGCATCTGTTTACAAATTATTTTTTGGAATTCTACCTCAACGACAATGAATTTTCACATACCCGTATAACTCACGATAAAGTGAGATCAATTACTCGTATACCCTTATTGAATACATGCGTTTTCAATTTTGTTTTAATCCGACTACCACCTCCAATTATATAGTATTATTTTGTTAAAATGTTCTTGCTTTTTGGATAAACAAAAGGTCGTAGCCGCCACTCGCAGTGCACATTGAGATGGAACTTATGAAGCAGTGATGGCTCAGTGGCATTGGCTATGGACTGCCGCGCAGCAGGTCCATGTTTCGAATCCCACTGTGGGCTTGAGCTTCACCGCATGGGGGAAGGGCATTTTGCGAATGCCCGCCTGGCTGGCGACCACCCTCAAGTAGAAAATCTGTCTCCAAGCACCTAACGGTGTGTTCCGGCAGCAGTCCTTGAGAGCCAGTGAAATTACAGGCACATGAGACTCAAAAACTATGTCTCAAGGTGACGGTCGCAGTGCAATTCGTGACTTGTGACGAAATGCATCTGTTTTAGGCGGGGCTCGAGGTTGTTCCGTCATAATAACATTTGATTTAAGTATATTTTTTTTCTTCACAAGCTAATTGATTTGCTTTGCCCCCTGAAGCCGATGCCGTTGGTACCGGTTGTTTTCTTAAGATGGCAGTCGTTATAGCATGGTGGTAGGACACTTCGCGAATGCCCGACTAGGTAGCTACTACCCTTAAGTAATAAAACGGTTACCAAGCACGTAACCTTGTTGTCTTAGGTTTTCTCGATTATGACACATAGTAATTAAACAACTTTAAAAGCCGTGAATCCCGTGACCACGATCACTGCAAAGTGTTTGAAACGTCGGGATAAAAATAATGATAAATATACGCGATTTTAACCGTTTAAAGTTGTTTAATTACTACGTTACCTTGTCTTCCAGCAGCTGTTTTGAGAGCCAGTAATTTTAAGTTAGCACGAACAACATTCTCAACAACGTCATCACTTACCATAAGGTGTAGTGATGCTAGTAATAAAAAAAGACTATATACGATTTTGTCAACACGTATTGCTTTCAAATTGTTCAACCAATATATTCTTCAGGAAAAGGCAATAATCCCTCCTGATTTGTAGTCAATCAAACAAAAACAAAGTTCTGTACCCCGCCCTCTAGGGAAACAATATAGAAACAAAAACAAAGAAACAATGAAAGCGTTTCGTGAAATTCAGTGGTATCGTGATACGGGAGATTTGTAAGTTTTGTACATATTTATTGTTTTATTTAGAATTTCTTAAAATAGAATAGAGTAAGAAGGATGATTGCAATACGTTTGGAATGACGCTTGGGCCATTTTCTTAGGGTGAAAATGTTGTATATTGTAGTCCAGCAGAGCTAACGGTTTCACCAGCGTAGACTATATGATGAAGAGTAACGATGGTGATGCAAGGCATCCTGTGTTAATCCCGGCTTTAAAACTGTCCATATTCCCAGTTTCATCAAAATCGGTTCCGGCGTTTCAGCGCTATGTAGGAATTATACACAGACAAATCCTAACTGCGCACGCACTCACAAACTTAACAATTATAATATTGATATGACAAGCTAGCCTTTGAACACAATCTCACCTTATGGTAAGTGATGATGTGGTCAAAAATTAGGAAATTTTGTACATAGTAACGTATATGATATATTCTACTTAATTAACTTGAGGTTAAAACCAGAATGCCACGTTGTGTCCCCCTTTTTTTTTTATATATGATAGGCCATTTTTCTTTATATTTCTTCCAGAAGTCAACCGCTACCGCTTCCGCCATCGAACTCTTGAATCATTGATGATGAGTCTTCCGTCTGTCAAAGATACAAGATGGCTGCCAGTATATAAATTTAAAATAACAAATTATTGAAACCACATAAATTGTTATAAAATTACAAACCCTAATAGTAGTTGTTTCTTTAAACAAAAAACATATAATAACTACAGTCGGACCAAGTCACGGACAATAGCCGGTAATAGAATAAAACTAATCCAATCAACTCGTGTGCGTGTTCCCATAGGAACGCAAGTTTGAGGCCGGCTTTATTTCTTAGTCCTTCATAGTTTTCGTGAAATTGATACAAATGACGAGAAGTGTTCGGGGAATCAAAGTTTCGTATGAAGTATAGCCATGCCGAAGGACATTTTGAAAAGCTCGTAGTGAAGTTTACTAAGCCGTTTTTAACCGATTAGCTAAGTTGAGCAACGTCCGCCGCGGCCATGACTTGGATGGGTGACTGCTAGTGACATCACTACTGACTGTGCACGTGCTTCGGAGGGCACATTAAGCCATTGTCGGTCCCGGTTGTTGGCACTTAGTATGGCAGTCGTTGGAGCATGATGGTACGACATTTTGAGAATGCACGCCAAAAAAATGTTGTCAGGTACCAAGGTGTTTTCCGGCATCTGTCCTTGAGAGCCAGTATTTCTAGGTTAGCCTGAGCAATATCTTCGACCACATCATCACTTACTATGACTACTCAGATGAGATTACGTTCGAAGGCCAGCCTATCAGCTACAAATAAAAAAAACTATTGGACACTTCAGATTTAGAAGTTAGCCATTGCTTTAGCTTCTTTTGGTCGTCTTAATCCATGGTCGGCCAAATCATTGGGTTTCCTGAAAAGTTCCTACTCTGAAACTGAGCCTCGTAGATAACAAAATGCTCGCCTCCTATTCAACGCAAAATATATTTGACAAGAAAATATGTTATCTGTCAATACAAAGGAAAATAACAGAACATGTTTCATTTTTTTTTTGAGAACTCACGAATTGCACTGCTCCCGTCACATTGAGACATAGTTGTTAAGTCTCATTGTGCCTGTAATTTCACTGGCTCTCCAGGACTACTGCCGGAACACACCTTTCGGTGCTTGGCGACAGACTTTCTACTTGAGGGTAATCGCTAGCAAGGCGGGCATTCGCAAAATGCCCTTCCACCATGCGGCGAAGCTCAAGCTCTGGGCGGGATTCGAACCATGGACCTGCTGTGTGGCAGTCCATAGCCAATGCTACTGAGCCAGCACTGTTTTAAAATATGCTTTCGCTAACATTATACAGGCCACCACAAGGACGTAATTGTAAAATGTTTTGGCGTCCAATTGGGAGTATCACAATATATATTATGTATGTAAAGTAAAATTTCCAACAAATGTAGTTCCATTATTAAACCCCACCATGAGAAGCAAAATGTGGAAGTTCATACAATATTCTGTTTTCCCTGAGGCACGCCTTCTAAAATTACAAGGTAAAATGGCGTTTCGCCTTTAAAAGGATAATGACTTAATGACATATTCAAAGACAGTGTTTATTTGCTGAGGATATTTCTTACTTTGAATATATAAAGCGATGGAACGTTTATTAGTGAGGAATTTCCCATGAATCAACTGATTTTTAACCAACTTCCAAAAGGAAAGACAAAGGTTGTCAAGTCGACGCGTACACGTTACCTTATGTTTGGACACGTATTTCTTTTTCTTTTTTTATTCCTGATAGGTTTGCCTTTGATCACTATCTCACCTGATGGTAAGTGATAATGTGGTCGAAGATGTTGTTCAGGCTAACCTAGAAGTACTGGCTCTCAAGGACAGCTGTCAGAATACATCGTTAGGTGCTTGGCGATAGATTTTTTACTTGAGGGTGGTAGGCAGTTGCAAAATGCCCTACCACCACGCTTTAACGACTACCATCCTTAGACAACAACCGGACCGAAGGCTTAACGTGGCTTTTGAAGCACGGAAGCTCTCAGTAGTAATGTCACTAGCGGTCACCCATCCAACTCATGATTGCGGGCGACGTTGCTTAACTTTGCTGATCGGTTAAGAACAGCTAAGTAAACTTCGCTACGAGCGCTTCGCTATTTAATAGATTTTACGTTTGTTTGCTAAGGTCAACGTTGTCTATGGCGGAAAAATAATTTTATTTTAATGTTTTTTTTTCACGGTTGTTTAGGTATTGTACTTGATACATGAGATTTGAATAATATTTAATAGTTACTCCTTTCCTCTTACATACTTCACTTTCCCTAACATATTCATCAGTCTTACATATTTGAGCTGTTTAGTGTAGATGCATTGGGTCCGTGGGGGCCGAGAACTCAACTTTTTTTTCTAAAACTTGTCAGATGGCTTGGTTGATGCGACGCGAATCAAAATGCTAGCCTATTTGGCTCAACGACTAAGCATTGTAATCCAACAAGGTAAAGCTGCCAGCATACTGGCCACGCTGCCAACTAGTAGTGTGCTCGAGCTTTTGGACTACATGTAGGTCTGCCTTTGGGTTGCCTTAATGCTTGCAGTGTGGTAGTTGTAGTGTTTTTTAATAAAGTATTAGTAAGAAATAAAAATTTGTAATATCTTTGTTGATCTGGGGCCCGATTCTCTTAGGTATTGAACGGTGTTAACGCAACTTAATTGCATGAAAATTGTAGTTTTTGACAGTATCCGTAGCCTGCCCGCTATTTAGGTTCGATCGCAAGTCAGTGGCTTGCTATCAATAGTTTTTGACATATTAGGTATGCTGTAAGCTATTTTGTTGCGATTGCTTTGCTACAGTGCATACAATATTTTGGAGGATTTTAGATAGAAAAATAGCTTACTTATTTAATAATTGTATTTAATGAATTGTTTGCTAGAAAACCACTGTATTGATGTTTTTTTTTATGCCTGATAGGTTAGCCTTTGACCGCTATCTCACCTGATGGTAAGTGATGATGTGGTCGAAGATGTTGTTCAGGCTAACCTAGAAGTACTGGTTCTCAAGGATAGCTGGCGGAACACACAGTTAGGTGCTTGTCGACAGATTTTCTACTTGAGGGTGGTAGCTAGCCAGGCGGGCATTCGTAAAATGCCCTACCATGCTATACATATACCATGCTATAACGACTGCCATCCTAAGACGACAACCGGGACCGACTGCTTAACGTGCTCTCCGAAGCACGGAAACGCTCAGTAGTAATGTCACTAGCGTTCACCCATCCAACTCATGACCGCGCGCAACGTTGCTTAACTTTGCTGATCGGTTGAGAACAGCTACGTAAACTTCGCTACGAGCGCTTCTACAATTTTGAGTTAAATTTGACTACAGTTTTGACTGATGCTATATTGATAGAAGTTTTCATTATTATTTCAGTGTCAACATTTGCAAGCCATAGCACAGCCATACGATAGCGACGTGATTGCTAAACAACTGCGATTAGGAGCTAGAATTAGCAGACTGCCGAATTTGACATTAAAAGCAGTTCGATCGCAGAAGCATCGCAGTAGTGTGGCGTTTGGTCAATAACTCAGAGAATTGGGGCCCTGCTTTAATTACGTGCTTTTTTTCTAGAACGTCACTAATTGGCCAGAATACGGCGCCGGAACATACCTCTTTCAACTGTTCCAATCACAACTGATCTGCCATGTAAAACAATAATTTATGTATCGCTTTTTGTCGAACCTAACGATTTTATATGCACAAAATTTAAATTTCAACGCTTTCAGTTGGAAAACTGAAGCGGGCCGAGTCTAGAAGTTGATGCTAACTTTTGAAGCGTGATAGCCACAGCCTTAAGTTTGGCGTAAGTTAAGAACTTAAACTTGGTTTGCCGTTTTGATCCTTCTTTAAAATTGAATTCCAGAATGTGATACCGTAGTTAGAAATTTTTCATAAGTGCCAGTTTATTTCAACTATTCAAGAACAACATTATGCGCCATATGCACTACCATAACCTATTAGTGATATGTTGCTGAATATTTTCCTAGTGGTAGTGCCATGCTGAAGCTCTTCGGGTTACAGCTGCATGGGCCGGCACGACCGGGGAAGTACCACTCTCCCACATGATATCGACGTGAAGTAGTGGCTTGCTATTGCGTTTCGATCGATTTGTGGGAGACCCGGAGGCCCAATCCCCCCCCCCCCCCCCCAAAGGAATATGGCAGCACAGTTTCAAGCGACAGTACCAGCTGCGACAGCGCTGGAGAATCCCTCTCCGAGCATCCACCTCCAGGACCTGAACCTGGAGGTGGATGCTCGGGCTGCCCTGCGTATTCTGGAGGGGGCAAAACCGTGCTCAATTATATTTCTGCTACTACCTGCAGCTCAATTTCGCCATCGGACGTCCAGACAAAGCATGATGTTTCATCAATTTCATGTCGACGTCTGGAAGTCCACAACTTTGCGATTTTCACGGCATTTTCTACCTCGCACTGCCACAATGTGGAACCAGCTGCCAAGTGCAGTATTTCCGAACGGATACGACTTAGGGGCCTTCAAGAAGAGAGCATATTCCCTCCTCAAAGGCCGGCAACGCATCCTCGATACCTTTGGTGTTGCGGATGTTCGTGGGCGACGGTGATCACTTACCACCAGGTGAGCCGCCTGCTCGTTTGCCCTCCTATCCCATAAAAAAAAAAAAATTGGCTCACAATATAAACGATTTCTTAGCATCCGAAGCATTTCGAAGCAATGATGGCCGAGCGGTAATAGCTATGGACTGCCGTGCCGCAGGTCCCTGGTTCGATCCCCACCGCCGGCTTGAGCTTCACCGCATAGTGGAAGGGCATTTCGCGATTGCCCGCCTGGCTAAATCTGTCGCCAAGCACCTAACAGTGTGTTCCGGCAGCAGTCCTTGAGAGCCAGTGAAATTACAGGCACACGAAACTCAACAACTGTAGGATGTCTCAGTGTAACGGGCGCAGTGAAATTCGTCACTTGTGACCAAATGGATTTGTTACAGGCAGAAGCTACCACTTGACATCACGTAAGGCTCGTGCATGAGTCAAAATAACTTAAAAAAAATTTTCAGGACCAAGAAATGGAACGGTCGCTTCGTAACACGTTCACGGGTCAAATTATTTCCTCTTATTTTGTGTGAAATCTTTGTTGAAAAACTCGTTAGTTTCTCACCGCTCAAACCACTTTTTTAAAGACAATACAAAATTTAATTAAACTTTAGTCTTGGTAGTTTATTGGTTCTTTCCAGCGGTTATGTTTTATGAGGGTAGTTCTGTCTTTGTTATTACACTCCACTGGGTTTTTTACTGGTTTCTCACTTGACATCGGAGCTTGACGAAGTTTTAATGAGCTTTCATAGCCTGGGTGGTTATAATTTTACCTATTAAACATTACAGTTATTCAATAACTATGTGTGATTCACCTCTGAGAGTAATAATAAATCTAGATGCCACATATTTCTTTTGTTACCCTTATCTCTAGTATAGGTAAGTAGGGTCGGTGCGATATGTATTCTATCACAATACACACGATATTAAATTGCTATTTTATGAACACTATATATAAAATGTTTAGAAAACTATCTCATATATGTAAAACGGCGTACAGCAATCATGAGGACCACAATGGACAAAATTAGGAAAATATGGAGGAACAGAAATATCACGAAAGCCCCAAAGATCAGACTAGTGCAAACTTCTATAACAATAACCTCTATTAATTTAATAACTTGTAACCCTATATTTATCTACGCCGCAGAGACGTGGACCCCGCGAGTGATCGAAAAAAATAAAATAGTTACTCTTAACATGTAGTGCTGGAAAATAATGCTTGGGGTGTCGTGGACCGAGTTACTCACAAACGTCTCGATACTTGAAGAACTCGGTATTAAACAGCGTCTTTCATCTATAGTGCAATCGCGGATCCTCGCATTCTTCGGACATCTTTTGAGTCGAAGCAGAGAGCCACTAAGCGTCTTGTCGTTCAAGGCAAGTAGACCGCGTGGGAGGTCACCCATGCGATGGACTGACCAAATTAAATCCGTAGTGGGAGGTCCCTTGCATCAGTGCACCAGGATGACCGTGAATAGAAGGTGATGGCGTGACATAATGAGGCGCATAACATCTCCCCCACTACAACAACATGGCGACCACGACCGCTCTCAAGAGCGTAATGACTGAGGGGAATAAGAAGAAGATTAACTCAAAATCTGTGTTGATTTTAAGTCTTATATCTTGTAATAGCAAAATTTTAATAAGACTTTTGCGGATAGGTAAATTAATAGCGAAGCCCTTACCCAATTAAAAGAAAACCCAATAAAACTTATTATGCCTAATTGATTGTTAATGTAAATATAATTAACTAAGACCTGTATTGGATAAAATTGTATAATTATGAGTTTTTGTGTCACAGTGACTTCGGACTATGGATGTAAAGTAAGAGTAATTGGCCTGATGGTTTTTTTTCTTTATTGCTGATAGGTAATCTTTTCATCACAATCTCACCTGATGGTAAGTGATGATGTGATCGAAGGTATTAACAAACTAAACCTAGAATTACTGGCTCTCAAAGACCGCTGCCGGAACACACCGTTAGGTGCTTGGCGATAGATTTTGTACTTGAGGGTGGTCGCTAGCCGCGGGCAATCGTAAAATGCCCTTCTACCATGCGGTGTAGCTAAAGCTCGCGCCAGGATTCGGACCTGCTGCATGGCAGTCCATAGCCAATGCCATTGAGCTATCACTGCTTGAATAAAATTGTTTGGTAAAAAATCTATATATAAATATATAATCCTGGTTTGTAGTTTAAATTTCTATGATATTTAAATTAACAATTAAACATTTTATTAACAATTTATCAAAGAAAAGTTGGTATTGCTTGGTTAAGGACCCAGCTTAATAGCGTCTCAAAATGTCTATATACAAGCCATTATAGATCTAATGGCAATGTCTTCCCATACCATATAGAGTTCCACTCACTCCACGGTGTAAAGTTTCACAAAGTAAGGAAGTGAAAGCTTCTGAACATCTCGTTACGGAAGTCTCAAAGGGGCTATTGTGTTCTCAGTCACTGAAAAATGAACTTTGAATGGAAAAGTGTGTGCGGAATTGATATGTTTGAAAGACTAGTTATCAAAGATGCTTGTTGCTTCAAAATAATGACACGAGAACAACTCATAAGATTTAATAAGATACAGTTGGAAGGTTTTGAAGCAGAGATGGCTTAGTGGCATTAGCTATGGACTGCGGCGCAGCAGGTCCATGGTTTGAATCCCACCGCGGGCTTAAGCTTCACCGCATGGTGGAAGGGCATTTTGCGAGTGCCCGCCTGGCTAGCGACCACCAAGCAGAAAATCTGCCGCCAAGCACCTAGCGGTGTGTTCCGGCAGCTGTCCTTGAGAGCCAGTGAAGTTACAGGCACATGAGACCTAACAACTGTCTCAAAGTGACGGGCGCAGTGCAATTCATGACTTGGCTTCGAGCTTAACCGTCACAATAACAAAAAAAAGGCTTGATAGTACGATTGCTTCGATGCAAAATGATTTTAGCTTCGAAACTCGAAACTAGTTCTGGGGAAAAAATATACTTTCTTATGTGATAATTAGACTTTTGTATCTAAAAGGATAAACGGAGACCATTCATGCTTCGCCACTGTCTATCGGTCTGTCCATGCATCCAAATGTCAGTGGTTTCTTGCTCGTAACTGGAGCGTAACAAGAAAATCGATAAAATAATTTTTCGGAGGTTTTATAACAGAAGAAGGTAACGAGAGGAGAAATTAAAGTCATGTGGGGGATTAGAACCTGCGCATCCATCCTATACTGTATCAGCCGGATCGTCCACTGCTGAACACAGCCTCCCATCGTAAGGGGGTATTTGCCGTAATTCCCCACGCTTAGCAGGCGGCTTGGGGATCGCAGTGTAAGATGGCAGTTCTTTAGAAGGCGCTACTGGCCACCTTCCAGTATTTTCCCCTTACCGCCCGGCATTCTAGCCCGGCACCCCACGGTGATCCACCCTATAGCTGCGGAATATTCTGACCTCTAAGCCAACATGACATATGACGTATGACTCTAATTTGTCCTTTCGTTTCTTAACTATCGCATCGTATGGGGATGTAGCGACATATGTACTTACGTTATTTAAATTACGTTGTATCATAACCATATAGTCTTGTTTGTAATTATCCCTCTAGTTGTATTTTTGTAATCTTCCTTTTACACGGAACAAAAAAAAACTGAACACAAATATATTCGTGAAAATTGTGGAATACATATAAGCATTTTCTATCGAGGGAGGGCTTTGAGGGATTATTCCTCTCGTAACCTGCAGACAAGGAAAGAATAAGTAAAGTGAATGTCGTAAGTGTTGTTATGGTTATGTGTCTTCTAATGTATAGTGCAAATGAGAAGACATTTAATCATAACCGACACGTTAGCCCAAATTCCGTTAAGTCTTGGCTCTTAACCGATGGTGAAATTAAATATTTTTTCCATTTTGATTTGACAAGTATAGAAAGTTACTAAGGCAATCTATAAAATCTCAGTTTGTAGACTAACGAAGAAAAAAACGAATATTGTGTCTTGAAAGTATGGTTATGTAGAAGACTGAAAAAACTATCAATAATCAAACACACGTTATAGACACAAAATAAAAATTCGCTTGTAGATCTTCTTGTGAATGATAAAGTAGACCCGTAGCTCCAGCATATAAAAAACCGCCCAAAACATTGTCAGAATCGACCTCTTCAATCATTTCACAATAACTGCTAAAGAATTCGGCTCAGAGGCGGGAAAAGGTCCCAAACATCTGTTGCGGACAACGCGATATAACTTGAGAATTTTGGGCACAAATTTATTCTGTCCCTCAAAGAGTAAATTACATGAAATATTGTCACGACGCTCGGGAAGTCTGTCACAGTAACGGAAACAAATTGGAGTTTTGTTACGCTGGTATATTTTTTATATTATGACAAAATTTGTTTTCCTTATGATTGCTGTACCATTGTTTTATTTGTCCATTAATAATTCACCTTGAGGGATACATATTAATTATTTACCCAAATATATTATGCTTCTTAGTGATCATTCTGACTTTTTTTTCCCAGGATCTTTATTGTCTATGACCATTCAAAAACGTAACGCAGGAAAGATCATGAAATCTTGGATTTATTAACCTGTAGATGAGCTGTGAACTCCCCAGATTTACTAGACGAATACAAGGTAATTGCCGTAGTCGCTACCAGTCTTGCATTTCCGAGTATCCGATAAATACGTTGACACTAATCGTGTGTTTTTAGGAAAAAGTAGTGGATTCCTGTGTCCTTAGACACTTCGCTAATTATACAGGCACTGTAAGAGATAAGAAAAATATTTCATTTCACACGTAAGTATTGATATTATTTAACTTTCTATGCATATCAAATCACAATGGAAAAAAAATTGATTATGATACAAGTAATCTAAGTTGCTCATTATACACGAGGCTGTGTGAGGGCGTAAATCAGCCGAGTGTTATAAAGAGCTAAAATTACGGAAAATAGCAAGGAAGTAATCGAGACTTCATCCGGGTCGAGAAGTCACCCTAGAGATTCTAAGATAATCTTTGATTTATTTTGTAAACAATACTTTGTACCCAAACAATGAATGCAGTGGTTGGGACCTTTGTATCGCAAGACTGCCAGATGTTGTGTCCGCAGTGCCCCCAGGCTCGATATTTTAATGGTCAAAAAGGCCTCAAAATTCACCAAAAAAGGTGCCATAAAAATTTGGAAATTCCCCTTTCGGTGCCAATAAATAATCAAACAGTAAGTAGTAGCAGTGTTGCGAGCCCTGCTACCCCTGCCAAACCATTTTGGGAGGTTTTAAGCTCGTACAAACATAATATTCCTGTTATAAAACGCATACCTCGGGGTGCGAGAATTTCTGTTGCCCAATCGTTATCTTGTTCGATTAAAAACGTTTTGGCTACTAATAATACGCAAGCCTGGGAGCATCTTCTAGTATTCCCGTACCACGTATTTCACGTAAATTTTGATCCTTCTAACAAAAAATCCCTTACAACTAGAGTAAAGGAAAACTGCGTGAAATACAGGGCACGGGAAGAGCAATCTTTTGGCTCAACTTTAATAATTCCGCCACTGCGGTGGAATACAAAAACAAATAATGTCGATTCAGCTACTATTACAATAATAGAAAACAAAATTAATGATGGTGACATCAAAAACGCGGCACGCATCTTGTTTTCGAGTGATACAATCGCCCCTTTCACATCTGACACGTTGAATTCCCTAAAAGAAAAGCATCCACCTGCAACTGCAGGTCTCCACCTTCCCGACTCTCCTGAACAAAATAATGACATTGTTGAGGTGACCCCACAGGATGTTTCTGCAGCCGTGGCATCTTTTGTAAGTGGCTCAGCCGGTGGTCTAGATGGCCTGACGCCTCAACACTTAAAATATATTTTGTCTTTAAGTTCTGGTGAGGTAGGCGAGACACTTCTAAGGGATGTGGGCTTTGGTTAATTTGATGTTGTCGGGTCAGGTCAACAATGAAATTACCGAAATTCTATACGGTGCGAATTTATGTGCCCTTAATAAAAAAGATGGTGGTATTAGGCCTATAGCAGTAGGCACCACTTATCGTCGCCTCACAGCCAAATGTGGTTGTAGGAAAAAGGTTGCTTTTTTAAGTAATCTTTTTCAACCACTACAACTCGGTTTTGGTTCTCAGGGTGGTTGTGAGGCTGCTGTACATTCACTTCGCACATTTCTTGATCAAAATTGTGGAGATGTGCTTTTGAAGGTGGATGTTAAAAATGCATTCAACTCATTAGATAGAGGCACCCTTTTGACTGAAGTGAAAGATAAAATTCCGGAATTATACCTTTTTCTTTGGCAATGTTACGGCAAACCATCAAAATGAACATACCAAAACAACATTATATTATCTTCCGTAGGATGTCAACAGGGTGATCCTCTGGGACCAGCCATCTTTAGCCTTGCCATCCACTCAATAATTCAACGTCTCCAATCAAAACTTAACGTTGGGTATTTGGATGACGGAACCTTAGGAGGCGATGCAAACACGGTATTGAATGACTTGCGAGTACTTATAGACGATTTTCGTCTTATTGGCCTTGAACTAAATTTTTCCAAATGTGAACTTTTTGTTTGTGATACTTGTACGGATAAAATTTCGATTATTGAAAAATTCAACTTACTTGCGCCTAATATATAATTAGTAGAAAAACGTTCGCTCCGTCTTTTGGGTTCACCCATTTTTGACGAATCTTTGTCACCATTTGTCGAAGAACAAATTCAAAAATTTAGAAATGCTTCTAGCAGATTATTCAAAATTAACGCCCATATGGCGTTTACTATTATTAGATTTTGCCTTTTCGTTCCTAAATTTACATACTTTTTGAGATGTTGTCAGCTATGGAAACAATGAGCTTCTTTTAAGCTTAGACAATTTATTAAAAGATACGTTAATTTTGGTTTTGAATATTGAGATGGATGATAGGGCTTGGGTGCAAGCTTCCCTCCCTGTGAGGTTGGGGGGCATAGGGATACGCAAAATTTCTAGTGTGGCATTACCAGCTTTTTTGTCTTCTGTACACAGTACACACAAATTAGTAGAAAAAATTCTTGCACCATCTTTAGGCTCTTTTGATGTAGCATATCTGGCTGAGGCCAAAACCACATGGGGACTGGCTTGTCCAAATACTGAGTTCCCAAAAATTTTGTCATCTCAGAAACAGTGGGATCGGCCCCTATGCGAGCTAGCACGGAAAGATCTTTTAAATACGTGCCCTAGTATCGCAGATCGTGCTCGTATTCTCGCTGTTTCTGTGTGGGAATCAGGTCTTTGGTTACAAGCCATTCCTTCTTACAAAACTGGTAGCCTTATAGATCCTTCCACTTTTCGTCTCGCTATTAGCTTACGCTTGGGTGCAAGGTGTTGTGTTGCACATCACTGCCAGTGTGATACTGCAGTTGACCAACTCGGTCACCATGGCCTCTCCTGCTCTCGAAGTGCTGGTCAAATTTCCCGCCACGCCAGCCTTAACGATATCATTCGCCGGGCTTTTACCAGCGCCAATGTTCCAGCTGTTCTCGAACCGAACGGTCTGATGCGTGACGATGGTAAAAGACCTGACGGCATGACTCTGGTTCTATGGAAGTTAGGACGGCCCTTAGTGTGGGACGCTACATGCGTAGACACTTTAGCGCCGTCACACCTTTCTGAAACCCACGTGAGGGCTGGCGCCGCGGCTACTTGCGACTCAAGCGGCGCAAGTATGCTTGACTCGGTATGGGTTACATATTTGAGCCGTTTGGTGTAGAGACGTTGGGTCCGTGGGGACCGGGAGCTCATCGTATTTTCCAAAATTTATCAGAGCGCTTGGTCGATGCGACGCGCGATCAAAATGCTGGCACCTATTTGGCTCAAAGAATAAGCATTGCAATTCAACGGGGCAATGCTGCCAGCATGCTGGGCACGCTGCCAACTGATAGTGGGCTAGAGCATTTGGACTGCCTATGAGTCCAAATGCTTTTATTGTAGTAGCTGTAGTATTGTAGTAGCTGTAGTGTTGTATATAGTTTGTAGTATTTGTTTAATAAATCAGGAAGTAATTTTTTTTGCGCGCGCCAAATGTATGATGGTTGATTACATATAAACCTCTATGATGTTACAAATCTGTATTACCCGGTTAAATTGAAAATGCTCTGTTTACTCGCATATAATTTGTAGTTACGTATTAACTTAACTTTGTAGGGATAACTCTACTACGCACTTGTGTATAATTGAATAATTAATTTAATGATGTACCTGCTGCGCGCAAGTCCATAGCCAATGCTTCAAAGTGTGAATTAGGTAGACTAATAAATAATGTATCTAAGTATCAATTATCTACCTATTTCTTATTAGGGTATTACATTGTAAAGTATATATAGTAGTAAGTATGTAAGTACGTATCAAATTGTCTTTGTTATTATATTCCTCCCCTCATTATAACCGTCGCCGGCAAGTCTCAGGAAAACCCCATAACTTTACCTTTGGAATGACACAGCTCCTTTATTATTTATGTCGAAGTAAATATCATGGTGAATCAAATATAAGATCCATTGTTTATTAGGAAAACTTTTTTTTTTTTATAGCTGATAGGCAAGTCTTTGAAAACCCTATCTCACCTAATGGTAAGTAAGGATGTGGTCGAAGATGTTCTTCAGGCTTACCTAGAGTTATTGGCATTCAGCCTGTACTGTAGGACGGTCAGTCATTATAGCATGGTCGTAGGGCATCTTGCAAATGCCGGCATGGCTAGCTCAAACTCAAATAAAAAATGTGTCGCCAAGCACCTAACGGTATGTTCTGGCAGCTGTCCTTGAGAGCCAGTAGTTCTACGTTAGGCTTAGACCGCGTCATTACTTACCTTAAGTCGAGATAGTGGTTGTAATGCTGGTCAAGAACACTAGTAAAACGTAAAGTATAAAATATATATAAGTATAGGTATAAAGAATATATATAGATATATATAGAAGCGCAGTGAAGTTATGACTAGACAAAAAAGAGAAGAGTTTGTGAACCTGATGTATCAACCTCGCTGTAGTAAAGATATTTATAAAAGAAACGCGTATAATATGTGTATATATTAGTATAAGAAGCTTTCAAGAGATTTTTATTATTAGAAGGACATACATTTAAGAAACGCATAAGTGACTGGCTTTTGCATAATTGTTTTTATGACATTAAGGAGTTTGTAGTTTATTGTGACAAACATGTATAAATATTTACACGTCCGCATGCAGACTGATTACAATGACTGATGTACTCTATAAGACCATTCCACGAATATTTGTACTACTGTGTAATGTAATCTTGCAAATAATTTTTTCTTATTCTTATATATATCTTTGGATAACGAGAGCTCATCTTCACGAAAACGAAATCATTTCTAAGCACAAAATAGTAGTTCTAATATCTCCAAAACTTATAGTTCCGAACATTTTCTTGAACAAACAATATATTTCTATCTAAACGAGGTTCCATCAAAAGAAGAACGCCTTTTGTGAGCTCTGTACATCCACTTTGTTTCAAAAGTAACTACCCAACAAAGACCGGCCTTCACAAATATATAGTTTACCAAAGCTATTACACTTTAACTCTTATCATAAAGCGAATAAGAAATAAACCAGCAGCAAAGTTATTTTGGCATTATGAAAGAGCACTCGTCTATGTCATCTGAAAATGTGCTAGATGGTTACCCCTTACGTTACTTGATTTTGTTCAAGCTTTTTGTATGAAATATGGAAAAGTTGTTCTGTTTTTTATTATTTTGTACGAATGTCTGTTTTATACAATAACGCTTTTATATGTTTTTGTGAAGTAACAAGCACTAGGCCCACCGGATGTTAAGCGGTATCCTCTGCCTATAACAGATGCGTTTCGTCACAAGTAACGAACTGCACTGCGCCCATCACCTTGAGACATACTTGTTAAGTCTAATTTTGCCTGTTGTTTCACTGGCTCTCAAGGACTGCTGCCGGAACACACCGTTATGTGCTTGGCGACAGATTTTCTACTTGACGGTGGTCGCTAGCTAGGCGGGCATTCACAAAATGCCCTTCCAGCATGCGGTGAAGCTTATAATTTTTTCAATTTAAATAGGATTTATTGAGAAAAAAAATCTAAATGTCTTATAAGGCGGAAAACACAAGCAAAGTGCCAGTCTGTAATAATAAAGATACTTCTCCTATCAGGTAACAAACTGACAGACAGACTAAAGTTTCCCATAGAGCATCATTCGATATAGCCCGTTCAATTCTAGTTCAGGAGCCAGTGATGCGAACAGTTTTAACTATTCCGAGCGAAGTTGAGCGAAGTTTCGCTCATCATGCGAAGCCAAAGGACTGTCTAGTGTACGGTTGAGTAGAATAAGGATTGCTTGATGTACTTCCTCGTTAGGTTTATTGAGAACTTGTAGTTTTCCCAGAAAATAATATTGTGAATATTGAAACGAACTCGTTTACTTCGTGTACGAAACGCGTCGAAAATTCTTCCGGTTTGGCAGCGTGGCGTTTGTAACGTCACGTCGACTTAACAGGAAAAGTAGGTGGAATTGTCACTAGATATATTTTTATATTTTTTAAGTGTTTTATTAAAATAATAATTTGATGTATTCTTAAAATATTTTTAAAATATTTGTTATTATTAAATATGGATATCCGCAAAGTAACGCCTGAATCTATTCATTACCACATTTATTTTGTTCCGGGCGGAAATCGAACAGGCACCCGGTGTGAAATCAGGGGACGCGAGCTCGTTTCCTGACCATGAAGTGTGATTTTCGCTTGTAATCATTAGAAACAGAGGGGTAGCAAAATCATTGCAAGAGTTAAGTGTTTGAAAAATAACTTTTTTCGATCAGATGAAGTCTAGTGGTCCCCTATGACGGCTAAAGTAACTAATAGAATTAAAGCACAACATTTCTGCTCAAATGAGCCTTTTTTTGGTGGAATGGTTTAGGCGCCCGGCGCAGAATCGGAGGACGCTGTTTCGATACTATAGACATCCAATGATGGAAATATCAAAATTTTTATTATAATTTTCAAGCTCTCCCCAAAAGTTAAGCCTAAATCTGAGCTCTTTCTGGTATATCTAGATATCCGTAATAAATGCTTGGCAGGCGTCTTGGGAATCGCAAAAGAAGTTGGCAGTTCTTCAGAAGTTGCCGATTCCTACCTTTTGATATTTTTAAAACCTCCTAAAACACCAAACGGTGTGTTCCGGCAGCTGTTCTTGAGAGCCAGTAATTCTAAGTTACCCTGAACAACATCTTCGACCACATCATCACATACCATCAGGTGAGATAGTAATCAAAGGCTAATCTATCAAGCATAAAAAAAGTATCATGAAGCTGGGAACTGTACGATGCCATGCTATATTATTTTAGAAGCATTAAAATAGCGTTATTTTAAAAGCTTGTTCATCTTCCAGAACCATAAACAAAGCATAACCCCTACCCCTACGCACATAAGGGAACTTTTTAATCATACGAATCTTTTCAAGTCAGCCCCGTGTGAGATATTAAAAGTAAAACAAAAGGCGTTGTTTACGCCCCTATGCGACGCGTTTCGCTTTGCAATTGTAATTACTTGCTAGTTTTTTTCGCTCGACGCGCTTTTTAACGCGATGCGAGCTTGAAAGCGTTTGAATATGATCAAAAGGTTGACAGGATTTCAGGATTTTTCGTTGTGAGTGAAAATCCTCTGACTATAACAATCATAAACTGTTCAGGATACGATTGTGTGCGGTTTGATGATAAAAATCCAAAAGAAATTATAGTTTTATTACATTTTTATATTTATATTACATTCTCGATCGTGCGCTCGAAGAGTCAAGACCTCCTGAGGATGCTTCGTGTAGAAGCAAAACGACGTTGTGACGTCACGTCGGCATAACAGGAAAATTAGGCGGAATTGTCACTAGATATATTTTTATATTTTTTAAGATAGATAAATAACTCTTTATTGTACACACCACTACATTACAATAAAACAAAATACGAAGGATTACAGTCAAGTGTTACAATGGCCTTATCACTAACAGCGATCTAAGATTAAGTGTTTTATTAAAATATTTATTTGATGTATTCATAAAATATTTTGAAAATATTTGTTATTATTAGATATTACAGTTCTCACAAAGAGAAAATTCAAGTTGCATGTAAGACGACTTATAAAAAAGCTTAATATTAAATTGGCGATTATTATTAGATTTAAAAGATAAAAAGGTTTTGGACATTCCACCTGTGCCAAATTCACTGCCAGTCATCTCTGTAATACATATTGTAACAATTTAATAATAGTCTTATATTACAAATTGTAAAAGAGTAAATACATATAAAAATAATGGACGCAGGTTTCTCGCCCATTCATATCGAATTGCTTAAATTTCCTTTATTACAAAATCACATATATATACATATATATACATATATACGATAGGACAAATTTTAAGTCATGTGCGGGATTGATGTTCGGGAAAAAAAAATATTCCTATCGTTTATTTGTGATTTTGTAATGTTATCCGCATAGCAGGCGTTATTGCAAAACAGTAATAGAATTGCCTATATATTTTCTGAACGTTTCTGTAGAATATTTTTATATAATAATTTTGGAATTGACCTTCACAAGAGCGCCAAAATTTAATAAATGATATTGGAGTTTTTTTAAACAAGTATCGAGTAAACAAAGGCAATCCGCGATAAAATCAATTGCACTTTCGTATCGCGAAATTTCTTGATGTTGATCATTTTATATTATATTTTATATGTAAGGATTGATGAGTGTAGATGAAGCGAAAGAGATATGTAAGGATCGAAGTAAGTGGAAATCCGTGGTCCCTGCCTACCCCTACGGGAAAGAGGCGTAATTTTATGTATGTATGTATGATCATTTTAAGTTTGAGAGAAAGTAAAACGATTTCAATCTTTTATTGCCGATAGGTTCACCTTGGACCAGAATCTCATCTGATATTATCGTAGATGGTAAACAGGAATGACCTAGAATGGAAACTGGCCATTAGAGGTTCTTGGCGACAAATTTTCTAGGGACTGCTTGGTATTTACTTGGGTCTAGCTAGAGTAATACACCATGTAGTCAATTTAAAGCCTGCGACGGGATTCAAACAATTATTAGACCTTCCAAAAACTTTATTAAGTTTCTACTTTCTTATCTTCGTAGTCCGTAAGACGTCTTTAAAAATCTTACTGGTGTTAATTGAATGAGAATGACGATAAATAAGTAATCGATCGAATGACGTTTAACTGCTAAGTAACATATTGTGCCTTGTAAAAATTAATCAAATGCTTGTTCTTTATATCTACGCATTTTCTAAGGTTACTAAGATCGCTTTAATAACGCTCCGGTGATGTCAAAAATATATAAATAAAACCACCTTCTAACGCTGAAAGTTTTTTTTTATGTTATTGTTATGGAACAAGCGCGAGGCCCACCTGATGCTAAGCGGTATCCTCTGCCTATAACAGATCCATTTCATCACAAGTGACGAACTGCACTGCGCCCATCACCTTGAGACATAACTGTTAAGTCTCTTTTTTGCCTGTTATTTCACTGGCTCTCAAGGATTGCTGCCGGAACACACCGATAGGTGCTTGGCGACAGATTTTCTACTTGAGGGTGGTCACTAGCCAGGCGGGCATTCGCAAAATGCCCTTCCACCATGCGGTGAAGCTCAAGCTCTAGGCGAGATTCGAACCATGGACCTGCTGCGCGGCAGTCCATAGCCAATGCCACTGAGCCATCACTGCTTCACAAAGTTGTGAAATAATATGTGGAAGTCGACAAATCTTTGTGCTTAGACTATTTTTATCAGCGTAATACTGACCTTAACTATTTATTTAAAATATTTCAGTGTTCAAAATCACTTTATTTTCTGTTTAGAAAATCATTTATTATTTATGCATGCTGCATACAGAATCCATTTTATATCATCGGCTATATTTCCAATTGCAATGCGAATATCTTCTTTATCCATAGTATCCATTTTAATAATATTTACAAATGATTTTCAGTTATTTCTGAGTACCTGAAAAAAATCTTTGTAGAAGTTGATAAAATTTAATTGAGATAAACTTGGAAGTAATATCTTACACAAAAAAGAATCATCGAAATTAGAGGACTCATTAAAAGACGTGATCATTAATCAAAAAAATATTTTAGGGTGATACTCTGATTTTGGTAACTTTGAAGGTGAACCCTCTAAAGAGTAACATTGTTTCGATGAAAAAGGAATTACGTACTTGTACGGACGTTTTGGCACGAATCCGTACTAAAGGTTTTTTTCTCAACTATTTGTTAGTGAGTAAAAAAACTAAAATAAATCTATATAAAAAATAATAAAAACGACAATGAATGGTCACATCAAATTTATTCAAATTTAAATTCTAATTATGCTATTATGCTAAAATGTGACCATAAAAATCAGTGTTGAAGTCAAATTGGACAAAAGCTATTTTAGCTGTTCTTAACCGATCAGCAAAGTTAAGCAACGTCCGCCGCGGGCATGCCTTGGATGGGTGACCGCTATTGACATTACTACCGAGCGCTTCCGTGCTTTGTAGTGCACGGTTGTCGTCTTAGGATGGCAGTCGGTATAGCATGAGGGCATTTTGAGAATGCCTGCCTGGCTAACTACCACCCTCAAGTATAGATAATCTGCCGCCTATTACCTAACGGGGTGTTCTGGCAGCTGTCGTTGAGAGCCAGTAACTTTAGGTAATCTTGAAGAACATCTTCGACCACATTTTCACCTACCGTCAGGTGAGATAGTGGTCAAAGCCTATCAGCAATAAATAAAAAAGGTCATAACTGCCACGCGTGGCGCCCACTGAGATTAAACTTTATTTAATTCCTGTTGTGTTTTATTTTTCGTTATAAGCCCCTGACTAATTGATCTGAATCTGGGACCCTTAAAATACTACCACCGTTTTACAGAGTTCAGTTTAAAATAGGTTAAGAGAACTTTTGTCCTATATTATTATGTCATGTCCGAAATAACTAAGTTTATAATGTATATTACAAGGTATTTATCATATTTGGTAAAACTCCTTTTCATTCGAACTTTACTGCCATAGGATAAGTATCACTGTCATAATTTCCCTAATATATGAGATATACAGGTCAGTGGAACGTAGGTAATCCTTTGGCAAGTAATCGACTGGAAAGAGCAAACGCGGCACGTCCCAGGAAAGGGCGAATGGTCACAGAACAGCACGGTCAGCTGCAAGAGTTAAATAAAGCGAAAAGCTGAACTCTTAAAACAATTTTGAAGCAATGATGGCCGAGCGGTAATAGCTATGGACTGCCGTGACGATGAAAAACAGTATACTAAAAGAAGGCCGCAGCCAAACTGACATATTTAACTTCGATTTTTAAGACACCTGTCAAGCATGGAATTTACGGCTAGACAATAATCCGGGTCGATTATTGTGAGGTCGTAAATTCCATCTCCTCTTGAAAATCATTGTCGAAAATTCAAAGATATACAAAATCGATTCAGTTTCATATTGCCTCAAGTGATGAGCATTTATTTTGGATCTAGATATTATAATATATAAGTCACCATAGATATATGACACGGAAAAAAAAATATGTTGAGTATGTAAAAACGTTATATTTTATTATTTATTCAAAAAGAAACAATCGATGTCACTATGATTGTAAGCCGGCCATAACTATAGTTAAAGTTAAACCACGAAAATGTAAGCAGAATGGTTGACTCCGCATGATATAGACTTGAAATACCTAGTTTATATTGAATTAATAATTTGAAGCAGTGATGGCTCAGTGGCATTGGCTATGGATTGCCGCGCAGCAGATCCATGGTCCGAATCCCGGCCAGAGCTCGAGCTTCACCGCATGGTGGAAGGGTATTTTGCGAATGCCCGCCTGGCTAGCTACCACCCTCAAGTAGAAAATCTGTCGCCATACACATAACGGAGTGTTCCGGCAGCAGTCCTTGAGAACCAGTGAAATAACAGGCAAAAATGAGACTTAACAGGTATGTGGTGATGGGCGCAGTGCAGTTCGTCACTTGTGATGAAATGCATCTGTTATAGGCAGAGGATACCGCTTAACATCAGGTGGGCCTCGCGCTTGTTCCTTCACAATAACAAAAAAAAAACTACAGAGTAAGAAGTTGGACATAAAAACCTTTCACTTTCAGCTAAATTAACATCCATATCTGCATAAAATTTGACATGAAAATTGTGTTAAAATGTTATTGTCTATTATATACTTGGTTTATTCGAGCACTATGTGCAGCGATTTCAAACTTGATAACAATCAAACCATCATTGACTCGTCAAATCGAGATATGTGCCAGCGTTCCATGGTTGAATCCAGACATATCGCAAATAGCCATTTATGAAATTGGCGATTGTTAATCAGCGCTGTTTGAACCAAACATGGGGGCTGTTTGCAAACGAATGCTAATTATTGATCAGATTAAGTGATATCCAATTGGACTGCATTGCCAGATATTTAACGTGTTTAATTGATTCGAGTTATGATTGCTGAACTTCGAAATCAATTTTAAACGTGTCTGTGACTTTAATATTCATCTAAAATGAGTACAAAGCTGTTTGTTATTGAAACTATTGCTTTTACTTAGTAAGTGGCTAAAAAGAAAAAGTAATTCTACGGCAAGAAATTATCGTTTGACCCTCTCGTAACTTCAAATTCTTAACGAGCTTGAGCTTTACAGCTTGTCGGTGAGGAATTTTGTACATGTATTATTGCCTGGTACACATATCTAACATTAACTCACAGTTGGAATAATATAAAATTTATATAAGTGGATAGATATTTTGATTGTGTAACTTGTCAATCTTGTAATAACTAAAAATAATTGTGTAGAATAGAAGAAGGACGGATGACATAACAGTATAAGGAGGTGGAAATGTCGCTTTCGTATGTTGGAAGTGGTCGACAATGACAAAAATGGCTGCTAAGTGCAATACGCTATTTTCACAAGGTTTATTTAAAAAATAAAGTCATTGAAACAGAGTTTTCTAACGCATTGTATGGTCAGTGGCATGAAACTTCTCCTTGGGAATTATCTTGTTGGTAATACTGTAACTGTGTGTACAGCCGAATTGGCAATTGCTGAACACAGGCTCTCCCATTAAGAGCGGCCAACACGTCTTACTTTTCATAAAAACGCTCGTACGTGATGTAACCGATCTTTCTTTGAAACTTTTGAGCTAATAGGTATCTTGTGCACTATATCTAGGTTTTTATACAAACAAAAAAGTAAAATTTGGAGAAACAACTTCAATATAAGCTTCCAAAAATCTGCTTTTTTGCACTAATTTTACCTGAATTTTGGGCGTAATAAATTGTAAAAGCAGAAAACATATTTTGTTAGAAACCTTGCAAATAAAATGGAGAAACTAAATGACAAACATTAATTATACAAACTTATAAAGCTTATTGAAAAACACGTAATTCCTGGATCCAGTTTTATGAAGTTTACGCACACTATTTTTCGTTAAATGTTATCTCGTTCTCACTTGCTTGTTAGCCAAGTGGCGGAAAGAGGTACGCGGGGGACGGAGTGACACGGAGAGTTGAATGCCAAGCGCTGAAGATGAACGAAAGATGAAACAACAAGCTTTTCCATCATGCTCGCTTGGACGATAGATGGATCGGCCCTCTTGTGAGAAATGATGTTTGCCATAATTCTCACGCTTGGCAGGCGTATTGTGGATCGCAGTTTAAGATATCAGTTCCTCAGAAGGCACTGCTGCCCACCTTCCTGTATTTTACCTTTAGTCACCTCTTAGGTCACCCATAGGTAGCAATGGAGGGGATGGCATTCTAGCCCAGCACCCCACGGGGCTCTTTCATCGTCATGAGTAATAGCATTTTTGTATGCTTGATAGGTTAGCCTTTGACCACTATCTCACCTGATGGTAAGTGATGATGTGGTCGAAGATGTTGTTCAGGCTAACCTAGAAGTACTGGCTCTCAAGGACAGCTGCCGAAACACACCGTTAGGTGCTTGGCGACAGATTTTCTACTTGAGGGTGGTAGCTAGCCAGGCGGGCATTCGCAAAATGCCCTACCACCATGCGAAGCAGCATTCACGCATTCAGCGTATTTTGTTCCTTTTTTTACCTTTTATGACCATTATCTATTACCATATATATCATCAACAGATGGCAGAAAGGGCAGCCTCATTTGTTGATTTAATCATAACGCTCTTGAGGATAGACATCTTGAGGATATCGGCATCTCTCGGAGTATATCGAAAGTTATTATCATTCAACGGGAGGATGAAAACCAGTTCTTTGATTACTAATATAGCAACTGTCACTTTTCTGGTTAAAATAATTTACGAGTAAAAGACACATTTACCTTCCTACACGATATGACGAAAATAGGTCAAACCATACGTGCAAGTAAACGAATCAAGTTGTTTGCCAAATGTATTAAGCGGTCGGCTAACTCAATTTTACGGCTGAAACGAGTTTCAAGAAGAATCGAGGGGGTACTACGTCACGACAATTCGAGAAAATTCAGAATTGGCAAAGAAAATTCAGAATTGCCTTTTTAAAGTACAAAACCGGAAATGTTATATTGGAGGGTTGAGTTTGGGACAGAGTCATTTCCTGTCACGTTTGTGGGGAGTGATAAAAGTTTTTAAGAGAATAACGCGCCCAAGCTGATGTACTTATACTACAATATAATATATACATATTATATTGTAGTATAAGTAGTATGTAATAATATCATATATAGTAATTATATTATTACTATAGATATCATCAGGCACACTTTTTCACTCACAAATCGCGCACTATAAAAGAAAACTTCTAAATTAAGAAAGTATTTGAACTCTCTCTATCTCTCTCTCACTTGGAAACCTTCCTCGTTTTTTGAAAGTTGCTTAAAAACGTCAACATTTAAAAATGAATGACTATTCATATAGGAAAGAAACCACGAATCAAAATCGCTTGACGAGCCCACGTATCCACAAAAACCAATCCAATGTTTTTTTCGAAAACACGTTTTCGCTTTTCCAAACGGACAGAAAGCCTCAATTCTTATTGACAACATCTGTGTTAACCATTTCTAGTAAAAGGAAAACCCTATAACGTCAGAGGGTTGAACAAGAGTACTTCTGTCGAGATAAGTTTGGAAAAGAGGTGCTGAGTGTCCTACAGAAAGTATATAAAGGCAAATATATTTGGGATGATAGGGGTCGGAAGTTCTACGAATTGACGTAAAAAATTATTGCTGTTTCTTTGAAAATTACGTTACTGCGGGTAGTCACTTGGTAGTCTTGGTAATCTTTTAGACCAGTGGCTCACTTAAGGTTGAACTGGCCGGTCACTTCTGCATACAAACGTCGTAGGGTGATAAATCCTTTAATTGAGATATTAGGTCCAGAATTAAGCATAATATCGATTGATCTCGTCATTATCTAGGCTTGTATCGTCAAGAAATTTTAAAAAGATAATTTGAGTTTAAAGTTTTGAGCCTCGATAACTTTATATGGAAATGTTTCGAGGCTCATAAATCTCAAGTTCATTATCTCATTAAAAAATATTACGATACAAGCCTAGACAATAGAGAGATCAATCGATATCATGCTCTGTTTTGGACCTAAATTCTCATATAAGGGAATGATCACCCTTCGGCGTTTGTCGATAACTGAACGACCAGTTCACCCTTAAAACGTATACTACACTTTATTTGCAAAATCATACGACTCCGTGTAGAGAATCCGTCTAGACTGGTACCGCCGCTTAAATACCCTCTCTCGTTGAACATGACATGCAGTCTAAAAACCATAAAGGCATGGTTGCATTCTACTGTAATAAAGTATGATACTGAAAATACCCCGTAGGGGTATTTTCAGAAGTAGTGGGGGGGCTTCAAATGTCACCCCCCCCGTTTTTACCTATGGGTGTCGTAAGAGGCGACTAAAGGTAAAATACCGGAAGGTGATAACTTATCTTAAACTGCGATCCCCAAGACGCCTGCCAAGCTTGGGGATTATGGCAAACCCCACACATCGCCACACTGTTTGAACATTGAATAGTAAACCCTCAGTGAAACACAAAACTGAGACCTTCAGACTGACACTGTTTTTCAAGAGTAATTTCACGGTGTCACTGACCTGAAACTTCACTACTTCTAATAATGGCACAACTTACATCATATATACAAAACTAATGAATCAACTTCAATAAATTTCAGTGCGTCACTGCAAGTTAATGCACTTCTGTATTTACTTCGCACAGGCCATTGGCGCTCTTTGAGTCCACGCCTAACTTGCGTTATCAATGGCCTGCGAAATGAACAGACCAGCATTGCCGATGTATTTAACTGTACAACTTAATTTACGATGAGTTTAAAATACGTACTTAATCGTAATGTGGGTAGGTTTGTTTGGAAGAATATAAATCTATTCCATTATATTGTTTTCCGCTTGGAGATAGACTTGTCCATTTATTTGAGCGCTTTTTCTTGTACTTACTGTCAAATGTGTTCTTCCAGATATGTCCAAGTACAAATTCTACTAATCTTTATTCGTGTTGGTCGAGTATTTTTCAAATACTAATTCTTCGGTCATTCGCATCTGCATTTAAGTATCCTATAGAGGTGTTCTTTCTTCTTAGTCATTTAAACGATGAACACAACGTTAGGAGGCTGTTAGATGCTTGGCGACAGATTTTCCGCTTAAACTGGTAACCAACCAGGTGGGCATTCGCAGAATGCCTAAAAATCATACCACACCGACTGCCAGCATTCAAAGGTATTTCGTCTTAACGTACCCTGCGAATAAGCACGGAAGCCCTCAGTAGTAACACGTAGTATTGCCAATAGCGATCACCCATTCTACTCATGACCGCAGAGGACCTTACTCAAACATAGTTGATCGGTTAATGACTTTTTATTTTATGAAAAGGAGAGCAAACGAACAGACGGCTCCCCTGGTGGTAAGTGATCACCGTCACCCATGAACATGCGTAACACCAGAAATTTCAAGGACGTGTGGCTGGCCTTTGAAAAGGGAATACGCTCTCTTCTTGAAGGCTTTTAAGTCGTATCGGTTCGGAAATACTTTACATGGCAGCTGGTTCCATATTGTGGCAGTGCGAGGTAGAAAACGCTGTAAAAATAACAAGGTAGTAGGAGTACACTTCCAGACGTCGACATGAAATTGATGAAACATCATGCTTTGTCGGTACGTCCGATGGAAATTCACCTGCAGGTAATTAATCGAATAGTTCCTTGAACACTTCCCATGATAAATACGGTAAAAGATGTAAAATGATCCAACCTCTCTATACGCAGTGCCAAAGCGTCGAGAATAGCTTGATGGTCAAGACCTCTTCAAATGTAACTGTCATTATTTTTGTGTATATAGTACTTATAAGTACATTGTATAGGTATATCATTTGTTTCACAATAAAACTTCTCGACATTATATTAATTCACATCAACACCACACACATATACTCCGGTATGTAGCAACTCGCAAGATGACTTACATTACTTTGAAACCTGACATGGGTTTCATACGCATACTAGAATCGTTTGTTTTACTAAAATATGATAATGACTGGAATAGCCAATAGACAAATAACGTACGATCATGAAGTGTCGGAGGTTTCAGGCAGCCCGAACGCTTTCAACATTGTCTAGGACAAAAGCCGGGACCGACAAGTATGTCATGATATACTATTAAGGGTAAACTGGCTGGCCGGTTTTCCATACAAACGTCGTAGGGTGATCACTCCTTTATATGAGGATTTAGGTCCAAAATAAAGCATAACACCGATTGATCTCGTCATTATCTAGGCTTGTATGATGCCGAAATTTTAATAAAATAATTAACTTGAGACTTATGAGCCTCGAAAAATTTTCATATAAAGTTTTCGAGGCTCATAACCTACAAATTAATTATCTTTTTAAAATTTTGGCATCATACAAGCCTAGATAATGATGATATCAATCGGTATTATGTTGTTGTTTTGCTTTGACCATCTACCATGGCCTATGCTTCCTGTAATGTTTTCTGCTTGTAACAGATGTATTGCGTCACAAGTGACGAACTGCACTGCGCCCATCACTCTAAGACATGTTAAGAGATAGGAGTCTGGCTAACGGATTCCTCTCCCAGACGATGACGTGAAGACGAATTTTGAAGCGCTAGTAGGAAAGTTTACTTAGCTGTTCTTAACCGATCAGCAAAGTTAAGCAACGTCACCCGCGGTCATGAGTTGGATGGGTGGCTAGTGACATTACTACCGAGCGCTTTCGTGCTTCGGAGGGCACGTTATGCCGTCGGTCCCGGTTGTAATCTTAGGATGGCAGTCGTTATAGCATGGTGGTAGGGCAATTTGCAAATGCCCGCCTGGCTAGCTACCACCCTCAGGTGGAAAATCTGTCGCCAAACACCTAACGGTGTGTTCCGGCAGCTGTCCCTGAGAGCCAGTAATTCTAGGTTAGTCTGAACAACATCTTCGACCACATCATCACTTACCATCAGGGGAGATAGTGGTCAAAGGCTAACCTATCAGGCATAAAAAAAGACATATGATTCTTTCTGCGTACACTTGTTAGAGGCGGGTTCGATAATCGCACGGTTATATAATTTATATATTTATTTTTTGTAATTTTATGATATGAAGTTAGGTAGGGCGTCAATATATCCAGAAATTAACCGTTAATGGCACAGGAAGAAGAATATATTTTATGAATGTCAAAATGCCTTACTTACTTCAAGTTCCAAACCAAACACATGTAATAACGCAGCACTTCGCTTCCTTTGACTCCACGCACAACTTGCAACAGTAATGGACTGCGAAATCGTTTCAAGTCAATGTACGTACATATTGACCAGTTTCCAAGAAACGGATGTTTTTCTTGTCTTTTCAAATTAATTACTTGTCTAGTGGCTTATTTTCGGAATTGTTAATGTTTTCGGGAAGTGTGTGTCATTAGCAACTGCACTTTTCAGAACTTGAAACAAAATTACAACGAAAGGAAAAATTTGAACAACGAGAGGGATTCGAACCCGCAGCCATCCGTCCCTATAGCCGGGACATGCTCTGGGGTTGAACTATCGTAGGGAGTAAGTCATAGCTCAAATTCATCCTTTCGTTCCTAATGTTTTATCGTTTAGAGACGGTTGGTCGCGGGTTCGAACCCGCTAGTAGTTAAAATTTTGTCAGTTTATTCGCTTTGCAGGCTTTAATGCGAAAATTACAATGTTAGAATAACACGTGTGATAATTTTTATTATTCCGCACAGCCGATGAATAGAGAATAGGTGCCTTTAAGATCACTCACGTGTCTTTTCGTCAATCAGTCCGTCTGTCACAGCCTATATTCTTTGAATGGTTACGCAGTTTTTTTATATTATAGCTTCATAAATATATTATAAATAAAAGAAATTATAAATACATTATAAAGAATAGAATATGATGCATTGTTATCTTATATAATGGTCAGTGATGATATGGTCAAAGCTATATAGTATACAGGCATAACCTATTTTTTATATCATACAGTGATACCGTTAATCCTTCTTCGAAAATGAATACAATTGATGTAAGTCTATAAACATATAAAACTTAGCACGGGTACTGAGCCTCAAAGATTAGCTGCTAGAACACACCGTTTAGTGCTTAGCGAAAGATTCCACTTGAGTGTGACAGACAACAAGGTGGGTATTCGCTTAATATCCTACTACTATACAAAAAGGGCCTGCAAATAAACATAACAAACTATTAGAACTTATAAAATACCTACCATTCACTACTCAAAACCCGTGGGGTGCCGGACTAGAATGTCATCCCCCCATCTCTACCCGAGGGTGTCATAAGAGACGACTAAGGGTAACACACCACGTCGACGTCTGAAAGTCGACAACCTTGCGATTTTATTTCGCATACTACATCGCACTGCCACAATATGGAACCAGCTGCCTGGTGCAGTATTCCGAACGATACGACTTAGGGGCCTTCAAGAAGAGAGCATATTCCCTCCTCAAAGGCCGGCAACGCATCCTCGATACCTCTGGTGTTGCGGATGTTCGTGGGCGACGGTGATTACTTACCACCAGATGAGCCACCTACTCGTTTGCCTCCTACCTCATCAAAAAAGCGTGGGAATTTGGGCAAGCCCCCATATTGGGGGAGGCTGTGTTCAGCAGTCGACAATCTGGCTGTTAAAGTACTCAATTTGTATATTTATTAAAACCCTAGTATTCCCGTAAATAGGACTACCATTAAATAATTGGCCACCTTCCTGTACATGTATTTGTAAGTAGAGGGGCAATAAAATCGATCCCTATATCAGTAAGTGATTAATGTTCAGCCATAATGATGACTTGCTAACGGCAAGCGGCGTGAAGTGACGCTTTTTGGACTATTATTGCATATTGAGAATTGATCGATGAAGATTACTTTCTGCTTAAAGTAATACAAATATATAGGTATAACAAATTATTTTGAAGCGCTCGTAGCGAAGTTTGCTTCGCTGTTCTTAACCGATCAGCAAAGTTAAGCAACGTCCGCCGCGGTCATGAGTTGGATGGGTGACTGCTAGTGACATTACTACTGAGCGCTTCCGTGGTTCGGAGGGCACGTTAAGCCGTTGGTACCGGTTGTTGTCTTAAGATGGAAATCGTTATAGCATGGTGGTAGGGTATTTTGCAATTGCCCGCCTGGCTAGCTACCACCCTCAACTGTAAAATCTGTCGCCAAGCACCTAACGGTGTGTTCCGGCAGTTGTCCTTGAGAGCCAGTAATTCTAGGTTAGCCTGAAGAATATATTCGACCACATCATCATTTACCATCAGGTGAGATAGTGATCAAAGGCTTAACTATCAGGCATACATTTTTTTTATTACAAAGTGACAAATTTACGAGAGCAAAAATTATAGTCGTGTGCGGGATTAGAAACCGCGTCATCCACCCCTATAGCCGGAGTATGCTCTAAACGACCGAGCTAACATGACATATGACTCATAACTCTAAAGTTTGTTCTCGTTCTTTAACCATCGTATGGAGATGGATGACACGAGTTCGAATCTCGCACGTAACTATAATTATTCCTCTAATTCTACTTCTAGGTTAGCCTGAACAACATCTTCGACCACATCATCACTTACCATCAGGTGAGATAGTGGTTATAAATTTAACCTATCAAGCATTAAAAAAAAGTATTTTTTTTAAATCATAATGTAATCCGCAGAGCTTGTGTTATTGCGAAAATTCTTACAATAATCACATTTTAGTGTAAAATAAATGATAAATATTAAAACTGCCAAATCAGAAGCATATTTCCTAGGCTCAGATACCTTCATGCAAAATTTTACTGAGTTTCGTCATATTTTAAATACCAAGTCTTCAAAATTTGGTATTTAAAATATTATGATGAAACTCCATTTGTATGGAATTCCCTACGTGCACTCTAGCCTCAACATTTTATTGCAGGTAGGTAAGCCTTTGACTACAATCTCACCTGATAGTAAGTGATGATGTGTAAGGTATTAACAGGCTGAACCTAGAATTACTGGTTATCAAGGACAGCTGCTGGAACACACCGTTAGGTGCTTGGCGACAGTTTTACTACTTGAGGGTGGTCGCTACTCGTCGACAGCTACTACAATAAAAGCATTTAGACAAAGTTTAAGTCATTGCCGACTCATAGGCAGTCCAAACGCTTCAGCCCCCTACCAGTTGGCAGCGTGCCCTGCATGCTGGCAGCATTGCCCCGTTGCCAAATTGCAATGTTTATTCGTTGAGCCAAATAGGTGCCAGCATTTTGATCTCGCGTCACATCGACCAGACGCACTGATAAGTTTTGGAAAATACGATGAACTCCCGGTCCACACGGACCCAACGTCTCTACACCAAACGGTTCAAATATGTAACCAATACCGAGGTTAGCATACTCGCGCCGCTTGAGTTGCTCCGCCGAAGTAGCCACGGCGCCCTCACGTTCGCTTTAGTGCAATGAAATAACACTACTGACGTCGAAATATAAATGAGATATTGCAGCACATTCTTTTTAAACGCTCGTCGGGAAGTTTACTTTGTCTCTCATAACCGATCAACGTCCACTGCGGTCATGACTTGGATGGGGGTGACTTCGACGAGTATCAACTGAACATGCCTATAGTGTTGTTTAGCTGTGATCAAAAGCAACCACTTAATTCTTGAATGGGTTTTTGCGATGCAGAACTTTAATAAAGCAAAACTTATGTTAAATTTTGGTACTGACTCCTACAAAATTCAAAGAGAACGGGAAAGTGCAATAGAGAAGGTTTAATATTACGCCTCTGGATTAATATTTTCTTCATCACAGTTACAGTAGGTTTAGTAGTTTAGCAGGTAGGGTCAGTACAATACTTCTTCTGAAGAGATATTGTAATGATTCCAAATGGTATAAGAATAGGAAAGATGACACTGATTGTTTTAAGAAATGTGCTGATTTTCTTACACGTCAAAATGAGCAAAGTTCACCGACCTGTTAAATGAACCTTGTGCTAAAAAGAACTTATATATCGTTTTTTACAATATGTGTTTATCCATTTATAACTGTATACCTAACAACATCCAAATATTGGATGGTAACAAGGTTATATGTGTACATATAATTACTCTGCTTTTAAGTGTTAATAAAGTACCTACTTATTACAAAATCACAAATATATGATAGGAATGTTTTTTGATGGACGCGGGTTCGAATCCCGCTCATGACTTAAATTTTGCCTATCGTATATTTATGATTTTGTAATGTAATCCGCATAGCAGTCGTTTTTGCAAACCTAACAATATTAAAATTATAAGGATGCGCCATCATTTACAAGTATAAAACCATTTGTAGTACAACGCAAGTGGTACTATAGATGTCGCTCCATCCCAATACGATGGTTAAAGAACGATAGGAAAGATTTGAGTTATGACGTCATAACATGTTAGCTCAATTGGTTAGAGCATACCCCGGCTCAAGGGGTGGATGGACGCGGGTTCGAATCCCGCACATGAATTAAATTTTGCCTATCGTATATTTGTGATTTTGTAATGTAATCCGCATAGCAGGCGTTATTGCAAACCTAACAATATTAAAAAATACCTACTTATTGTATTTTTGTATTTGAGGAATTCTCTTTTGGAAAGCCATAAGTACAAATATTAAACACATAGACAAGAAGTGATAATTCGTTTCACGTAATTCGCGCGTTTGCCATTTGTTTTTTTTTAACAGTACTGGCGCGCCTTCTTTCTTTTAAGCCAGTCACATTTTTCCATACATGTCTTCGATCTTTATGTCGCAGAGCATCAAGCAACATTAGCCATGTTCCATATTCAAAACATTACTACCCCCTATGATAGTCCAGTGGAGAAAATACCTTGTACTCTTATGCTCGCACTTATCAGCAAACAAAACTATATTTTTCAAATAGATGCGATGAAAAAAATATTGTATGATTGCATTGAGCCTTGTTTACTTGAAGTTGAAGCCCTCGTAGCGAAGTATACTTAGCTGTTCTCAACCGATCAGCAAAGTTAAGCAACGTCGCGCGCGGTCATGAGTTGGATGGGTGACCGCTAGTGACATTACTACTGAGCGTTTCCGTGCTTCGGAGGGCACGTTAAGCCGTCGGTCCCGGTTGTTGTCTTAGGATGGCAGTCGTTATAGCATGGTGGCAGGGCATTTTGCGAATGCCCGCCTGGCTAGCTACCACCCTCAAGTTGAAAATCTGTCGCCAAGCACCTAACGGTGTGTTCCGGCAGCTGTCCTTGAGAGCCAGTACTTCTAGGCTAGCCTGAACAACATCTTCGACCACATCATCACTTACCATCAGGTGAGATAGTGGTCAAAGGCTAACCTATCAGGCATAAAAAAAAACTAAGCTGAAGAGGATATTTTCACATGACTTCAATTTTTCCTATCGTATATTTCTGATTTTGTAAGGATATTTTCATACAGAAAATATTGTTATTCGTTTCATTCTAATATTATGTAATAGGTGATTATCCTATAAACTTATATTTTATTTCGGAAAACCCGAGTATTTCTCACGATAAACAATTGCTAAAACAATGATGTTTATTTCACCTTGCTTTGTATGCTTTTAACGCTAATTTAATTTGGTTAGACGTCAGCCGTTCCATAATTATTTAGGTAACATTTATATACCCATTTAATTTTCACACAACAAACATACTAGTTTTTATGTTAACTCTTAATTGTTACCTTTATTTACCTAGGATTAAAATTGGCTCATATATTATAATTCAGGTTGACTGCTAATACCTAACGCAATTGTTAATCTTAAAAATTATTTTTATTCTCTTATGTAGCTAACCTTCCATTGTTATACTCCAAGTAGGCAAAACCTGGAGCAATTCAAGACGCGCAGTGATCACCACGCGCGATCTTACAGCACCCGCGGAGCTGGCAAGTTATCTGCGGTGTCACACAGGCTGGCTAATTTTTTTTTTCTTTTTATGTTATTGTGATGGAACAAGCGCGAGGCCCACCTGATGTTAAGCGGTATCCTCTGCCTATAACAGATGCATTTCATCACGAAGCGCTCGTAGCGAAGTTTACTTAGCTGTTCTTAACCGATCAGCAAAGTTAAGCAACGTCGCGCGCGGTCATGAGTTGGATGGATGACCGCTAGTGACATTACTACTGAGCGTTTCCGTGCTTCGGAGGGCACGTTAAGCCGTCGGTCCCGGTTGTTGTCTTAGGATGGCAGTCGTTATAGCATGGTGGTAGGGCATTTTGCGAATGTCCGCCTGGCTAGCTACCACCCTCAAGTAGAAAATCTGTCGCCAAGCACTTAACGGTGTGTTCCGGCAGCTGTCCTTGAGAGCCAGTACTTCTAGGTTAGCCTGAACAACATCTTCGACCACATCATCACTTACCATCAGGTGAGATAGTGGTCAAAGGCTAACCTAACAGGCATAAAAAAAAAAAAAAAAAAGTGACGAACTGCACTGCGCCCTTCACCTTGAGACATATCTGTTAAGTCTCATTTTGCCTGTTATTTCACTGGCTCTCAAGGACTGATGCCGGAACACACCGTTAGGTGCTTGGCGACAGATTTTCTACTTGAGGGTGGTCGCTAGCCAGGTGGGCATTCGCAAAATGCCCTTCCACCATGCGGTGAAGCTCAAGCTCTGGGCGGGATTCGAACCATGGACCTGCTGCGCGGCAGTCTATTAGCCAATGCCACTGAGCCATCACTGCTTCAAAAAAATCAGACAGACTCACGCACGTGCTGGGACCCGCATTGTATAACCACCTACCGAATCATGTAGTCTCAACTCCTAGCTAACATTTAGGCGCAGTCTTAAATCGTGGCTCCTAGAGAACGCGTTTTATGGTGTTGACGAATTTGTGCAAAACATAGTATAATGTTTGAATGATTTATTTTTTAATTAATTTAATTTC
The DNA here is from genome assembly GCA_963890685.1 of Plagodis pulveraria. Lineage (NCBI taxonomy): Eukaryota > Metazoa > Arthropoda > Insecta > Lepidoptera > Geometridae > Plagodis > Plagodis pulveraria. The sequence continues at coordinate 3,444,797 of OY982952.1, read as the reverse complement.
CTTAAATATTTTTATTTACTTTATGATAATTGAAATTATAACTGTATTGTTATAGTAAGCTTTAATTATAATTTGATGACATATAATAATATATAATTTTATTTACATTAATTTAATTGAAATTATTAACTGTATACTAGTAAGTACAATAATTATTTTGTGACATGTAATATTCTTACCAATGAATTGATTATTCTGATTATTTTGTTAAGTAGTCCAAAGGACTGCTGCTAGTACACAATATTAGGTGTTGGCGACAGATTTTCTACTTCAGAGTGGTAGCTAGGCGAGCATTCGAAAAAGGCTTTTCCACCATACAGTGAATCTTAGGCGGCGGTAAATTCGAACCATGGACCTGCGGTAGGGCAGTACATAGTTATTTCCGCTCGGCTATCATTGCTTCGCAATTGACTAGGCATTCATAAAATAGAAAGAAGTTAGATTTTCGGTATCATCATCATTCACTACTTGAACTTTCCACACAAGCAATTTCCCGCTTCGTCCAAACACTTGTGTCCCAATAACTTGCACGTGTCGCGAAATATCTCAATTTGATCGCCACTTATTGCCCCCAAATCTTCTACGGATGCACATAACTTTTAACTTTATGTTCACTGCAATAGAGTTGAGTTTCAAAAGGAAGTTTGAAAAAAGCTTATCAGATTTTTCTCGCGTCGTCAGATGAATTAATATAGCATGAAAGTGACAGAGTAAGTGTTTGGTAAAGATCAATGTGATTTATTTATTTATTGGTAAGGGTTGCTCTGTAAACACGAGGATATGAATAATGGCTGGGTTGATTAAAATTTAGGAACTTTTCCCTCCCTCCATTTTGAAATTCAATAAATAAATAATATTCTTTGCAAAATAATTAAACTAATATATTAGCCGACATGCACACTTTCAGATTAGCTGAGATAGATAGATATTCCTCATCTCACCATATATTTACTGAATACTAATTGTAATTATACAGCATCAACGTATTAGTTACATTGCCTAATATCTGCCAACATCGAAAGCCTATGTGGTTGTAATGACTTTGAGCTGTCGCGTGCTTTTGATTGGTCTGGATGGAATTTGAAATAAATGTAGGATTATTTTTGAACACCTTTTTTTGGATCAAATGTAGGTAAGCGACGATGTATATCGTAGCGCTTTCCATACATTGTAGTATTATAATATTTTTACTAAGTATTCAAACTGGGTAAATTTTCGTATGCATGTCCTTGAGTCTAAAATCTATGCTTCTGGTTGGACAGTTTTTCGTACAAATTATTTCAAAAAATTGATTTGAATGGGAATGCTTATTTTCACATTTAGAGATAAAATAAATGCTTAATCGAAAAAAAGTTTGAATACTTGGTATTAAAAATATGACAAAATAGGGAAGACACTAGCCTTAACCTAGAAGGTACAGATTCTCAATGACAGCTGCCGCAACACACTGTTAGGTGCTTGGCCACAGATTTTAGCAAAGTTGTGTAGAAGCGCAATCACAAAATATCTACCACCAGTCCTTAGCATTGTAGCAGCGTTTACCAGCATCATTTTCACTATTTTTGAAACGTAATTCTCATGAGCATTAAACATACATACATTTTCCGTTCAATTTATAATATTTAAATAGTTTTCGCTATTTAATTCTATTTCTGCACTAATATATTCGTTGTGAGGTAACTGCGTAAAACAACTAAAATAAAATAAAAACTTCTTCCAACACTGAAAAGTATGAAATCACTTTTAGAAATAGGTACAATAATACAAACACTCTGAGTCTGATTCGACTTCTACAAGTTATTTCATACTTTTTAGCCTCATAATAAAAAGCATTTTAGCTTTTTGAATTATGTTCCAATAACATGATATATTGCTTAAAACTTTTTTAATTCGTCCACAATATTGGTCACCATTGACAAGAGTTGCAATTATCATGTCATCCAGGTAAAGGCATATTGGCAAATAGTTTTTTCAGATAAATGAGTCTCATTTAATAAGTACTACTATTTTTGATGAAATTGATTTGGAGGTTACATTATAAAAAAAACTATTATAGATTATTCAGTAAATAAGGTTCGCGTGGTTAAATATTCATAAAAATTAAAATTTAAAACAAGTATACATTAATTTAAAAAGTAAAAAACCCGACTGCATATTATTTATATTGTTAAGCGTTTTATAATTCTATTGAAATAACTACAAGTTATATAATATATTTATGGAATTGTTTTTTAACCTTCATTTTGGTACAACACTGGATGGATAAGGAAGAAAAAAAAAGCATCTCTTACAATATGGCGTCTATAATCCGCCAGTTTGTTTTTTTATTTTTTAATGTACCTAGTGTCACTTGCATTATCAAGACGAATCTAAACGATATCTCATACGTCATAATCAAATAAGCAGTTATTAGGGAATAAAGAAACTCACAAACAAACATACATAATTGAACCCTGAAAACATGACCCTCCTTTTTTTGGGCAGTCGTGTAATGACGCGTGGTTTTTAGAACCTTCTTTGTTTTAAATGTCTTTAAAAACTACTCACTGTCACATTTACAGTGCTATAGTGTACATTACCATATCTAGATACATATGCCGTACCAAACTCTGGAGTTCCTAAATTGTCATTAATTATCACCAGCATATTAATTTGCAATGCCTCCCATCTGTGAACATCGAGGGCCCTTTGTGGTTATATTGGCTTCGAGCTGTCGCGTGCTTTTGATTAGTCTGGATTGAATGAATTGTGCATGAGCTGCACCCAGTCATAGATACGTTTTGTGGTACACACTACAAAATGTAACAGTGATCATTTATACATTTTGGTACTGGCTGGCTAACCTTTGACAATATATTCTCCTCTTGGTAAGTTACCGGGCGGTAGGTCTCTAGAGCAAGCGTTCATCTTGGTGAGTATCACAGCAGTGTGAAATATTCAGCCTTGAAGTAGAAGGATGCAAACAAGACTGTAATTAGGAGGAAAGGGCACTGTAGCAGGTGAAGTGAAATTTCTGTGTGAACGAGCCATAACAAGTAACGTCTCGGAGTGACGAACGCAGAGCAGTGTTACGTAGAACGAGGACGCTACCACTGCAACTGTAATGGCAGGTTTACCATCGGGCAGGCAACTGGTCCGTCTCGTCACTTCATAAAAATGACAGCCACGGCAGCAAGCATCTATGTCCTCCCTAAAAAAAAAGCCGACCAGACAATCTTACTTTTAGTTCGGAACGAGCTACAGTTCAATTATTTTTAGACCAAGTGCTCCACGAGCATATAGTTAAATACAGTGAAATGAGTGACTATAGTGATCTGTAAAGTGCGAACAGTTTAGTGTTATTATAAGTAAAGTGTGAAGAGACTGTAGAACTGGTGAATTAAGGTGTCAGTTTGCTGAAAAAGTATTGCATTATTTATCTGGTGACCACCCTCATGTAAAAATGGCTCATGAAGCAGTGATGGCTCAGCGGCATTGGCTATGGACTGCCGCGCAGCAGGTCCATGGTTCGGATCCGCCGCGGGCTTGAGCTTCACCGCATGGTGGAAGAGCATTTTCCGAATGCCCGCCTGGCTAGCGACCACCCTCAAGTAGAAAATCTGTCGCCAAGCACCTATCGGTGTGTTCCGGCAGCAGTCCTTGAGAGTCAGTGAAATTACAGGCACATGAGACTTAACAAATATGTCTCAAGGTGACGGCCGCGGTGCAATTCGCAACCTGTGATGAAATGAATCTATTATAGGAAGAGATTAGTCCACTTAACATCAGGTGGGCCTCGAGCTTGTTCAGTCACAACAACAAAAAAAAAATACGCGCGGCCGGAGCCGCGGCCGGAAAGCTAGTATTTTATGAAAATCAATACTCAAATGTCCAATGCACTCATTCGTAACTAAACATACTCGTACAAAAGGTTTCTTATACACCTTTAACAAGTGTCCATCCAATAGATTTAAAGATTTTCTCTATGTGCCTGCGTTGTTGCCAGTCCTATGACACTACATATAGTGTCATAGGAAATGTTATCTTCAGTTACACTGCCAGGGATCACATAATTTTCCTATATGCATACAATCGGGGAAAGACTAAGCTCATGACAAATTGACATAAGGTACCAATGACTATTTTTATCTACAGACATGGAATATGTCTATTTGTGACCCCAAATTTCCTTTCAGGCTTTCACAGAACTTTTATTGGTCACACTAATCTGATGCATAATCAGATTAGTGTTGCAAACAATTTTACCGGCACTTTTATGGCACTCTTTGAAGCAGTAATGGCTCAGTGGCAGGCATTGGCTATGGTCTGCAGCGCAGCAGGTCCATGATTCCAATCCCGCCGCGGGCCGGAGCTTCACCGCATGGTGGTAGGGCATTTTGCCCGCCTGGCCAGCGACCACCCTCAAGTCGAAAATCTGTCGCCAAGAACCTAACTGTGTGTTCCGGCAGCAGTCCTTGAGAGCCAGTAAAATTACAGGCACATTAGACTTAATAACTATGTCTCGAGGTGACGGGTGCAGTGCAGTTCGTGACTTGTGTCGAAATGCGTCTATTATGGGCAAACGTTAGTCCACTTAACATCACGTGGGCCTCGAGCTTGTTCCGTCACAATGACTTAAAAAAAACTGCATAGTTTCACAAAGCGATGGTGTAGTGTCACAAGGTATATACAAAAAATTTGCTGTGAAAGACGGACGTAAGTGCTATCCTACAAAATTACACGATCTACACGAACCATATTTACCCGTCTGTTTTCTTTCATCTCACATTTAGATTGTCTTCTTAGGATTACTATCGTTATAGTATGGTGGTAGGACATTTTGCGAACGCCCGCCTGGCTCGCTACCACCCTCAGGTAGAAAATCTGTCGCCAAGCATCTAACGGTGTGTTCCGGCAACTGTCCTTGAGAGCCAGTAATTCTACACCTTCATTAACTTCAACCACATCATCACTTATCATCATGTGAGATAGTGCTCAAAGGTTAAATTATAAGGCACAAAAAAGGCAAAAAATGCGCATACATATTTCACCCTTCATTATATATACGGCTGAAGTACGAAACATCTTACCAGGTCTATGTTTCCCGATATATATCACCTAGTCTTTCAGTACTCAGTTAATAAACATATATCATTTAGACAGGTCCCCAGACACCTCCCCATATCATCCCGTGGGTGTCGTAAGAGGCGACTAAGGGAAAATACTGGAAGGTGGGCAGCAGCGCCTTCTAAAGAACTGCCATCTTACACTGCGATCCCCAAGCCGCCTGCCAAGCGTGGGGATTATGGCAAATACCCCCTTAATAGGGGAGGCTGTGTTCAGCAGTGGACAATCCGGCTGATACAGTACAGATTTAGACAGGAATGTTCCACTGTAGATGGTATCAAATCGACTGCTCATGCTTACATAGATTTACGAAACCCTATGTTTAATCTTATTAAATAAAAAGCTTAATCAACTTCAACATCTTTTGAATGAATAAACTCGATATTGATAAAATGTTATCGAAAACACACAACCCTTTTAACCTGACCATTACAAATCCGATCATTTCTATCGATTGCCTTTTCTTCAGAACTCACAGGATCTTAAATAAACCTATTCGGAGTTCGCTACATTTGACTTAACGCTCGATTACGCACAAATGTTCCGTCGAACGTTTCTATTTGGCTATTCTATGTTTGTTTTATTGTTCTCGAGATTGTTAAGGGATGACGGGGAATTTTCTAATCGTGTGGTTATTTTTGGTTGGTGAAGTAAATTATTCGGGACCATTGTATTAGATGTGATTGTTTCTCTTTGAATATATTAAACCTTACCTATCTTCATCATCTACATACCCTCACCAAATCTACAATATGGAGTAGTTCCATAATATCATTTTTTCGGATTACTGAAGTTTCGGACAAATGGTACAAATTGACACAATATTTTTTTTTCTCTGTTCTGTACAAAATATTAAAGCGGTTTTTTACAAACAGATAAAGAAACGTTTCCTTATGATAAATGGGTTGTAAACGTCACGCCCTCCCTTTAGACCTGCATTATCACCTTTTTGCGTAATACTTTATTGCGCTCATACCTCTACTGAGAAAGCAACGACTTCTTGGGAAAATGAATTGTAAGCGTCATGGCTGCTCATCACAGTTGCTGTGCCTATCGGGGTTTTGCGTGATACTGCATTGCTCTCATATATATTTGCGTTCATTACTTCAATACTCTCTGTTATTATGACTCTCTTGTTCAGCAAATTTATGTGCTAATGTTTCTTTTGCGGTATCCTGTAGTGTTTGCGCACTATTGCTTTGAGACAAAACAAGTGACACTGCGATGATAACCATCAAAACGGACTCTTAACAGAAGATCAACTGGAACGTCCACAGTTGAAGAAGGTCTCTCCCAGTGGGGAGATTTGCCCTAATCCCCGCCGCTTGACAGGCGTCTTGGGAATCGCAGGATGTTATCAGTTCTTCAGAAGACACTGCTCCTTCTGATATTTTCCCTTATTCGCCTCTTACGACACCTACGAGTAGATATGAAGGGGTCACATTCTAGCCTGGCGCCCCACGGGGTACTATACACCAAAAACCGTGGTATACTGTATCTGGTATTTTAAAGTCCGACAACTAAAACGCAATTTATTTAAATTTATTTCTCCCCTTGCAATACGTACTTATCGTTCCCGAAGACCAAAACCCAAGTGGCGTAGTTGAAGTGCAGCTAGTAATAGCTATTTTTATTACTAAACAAGCTAGTAAACTGTCATCAAAACTGTCGGTGAACCGTAACTATGTTCATATATGCAAATTGCAGCGGATGCGCCAGTAGTACCGCAAAACTGGCATAATCTACATAAACTTGCCTACACAGCAACCATTAACTGCTGCATGGAATCAAACGCCTCAAGACATCTATTGCCTATTCATAACTCTTAAACAAACTTAGATTTGCGGGTGGTAAACTGACCATAACAACCAGTTAACTCTTGTTCTTAAATATACACGATAGATATTTCGACGGTTCATAGTTCGACTTCGGTATGTAAGATTTGTTTTCGTCTCAAAATTACAATCGTGTTTGCTGTTAGCAAATATTTTGCCGTGCAATTATAGCGCTTATAACATAATAAATAGACAGACATAACTGTTACCTTCATTATTTTCACTGTAAAAAATAAATTATTTGAGGGCCAAAGGCGATGGTTTTGCGACAGTTTGTATGAAATATTAAAAATTAATGTACACCTACAAGAATATAGGATATTATGAATATTTAATTAATCAATAATAAATAGTCATCATAGACTGTTAGAAATTGTCACTGTGTGGTAAATTATTACTATGATTTATTACCAAGATAAACCCGTTTCATAAATATTGAAATGGACATTTAACCGAACAATTTTCTTTTAATGTAAGTATGAATTAATTCAAAGCGTCTAATCACTTGCCCCATGAGTCACTGAATAATGCATACAATTTGCACAATTTCTAAATTTCTATGCGGAAATATTGCCTGCGTATCCACGAACTGTGGGTTATCTTTGCTTTGACACCAGAGGCTTAACTACCATGATGAATTGCATGGAAAATCATAATTTAACCTTTAAATTAAGCAATGATCCGTGGGTAGTAAACATTGGTCCCAGTACGACATATCAATATTTTGGTACGGAACCTACGTTGTACAAATGGCCGTTTTGTTACCTTACATTTGACACCTTAGGGTAATATAATAAAGAAAAGATAGGGTCAGTTTAAATGTTCTGTAAAAGATATGTATAGTTATATAAATATTTTACTGTTTATCTGAATATTTGACGTAACAATGTGGTTAAACAGGGTTATTGGTAAAATGCTAACAACCTCTTAGGGTTGACTTCTGCTAGTCCTAAGAAACGTTTTGGTTTTTTTTTTTTTTTTTATTTCTTTTTAATATAGTTTTTTAATTTTCTTTTGTGTTTTTTATATGTTTTTGACTGAATAAGCACGAGGACCACCTGGTTTCAAAAGTATCTTGTGCCTATAATGTATAATTTCATATTTTTTATTAGCTTGCTCGATCTGAATATTCAAAACTCTATTCAAAGGGACCACTGCGCGGTCCATTGTTGCCGCGGTGGGCGCTCTTAGCTCGGAGTAAGTATTAAAACGTTAAATTATAAAAAAAATATATCATCTTAAAATGTTTCTTAGGACTAGCAGAAGTCAACCCTAAGGGGTTGTTAGCATTTTACCAATAACCCTGTATAATCACATTGTGACGTCAAATATTTAGATGAACAGTAAAATATTTATATAATATATTATATCCACCAACCGACATATCTTTTACAGAACATTTAAACTGACCCTATCTTTTCTTTATTACGTTACCATAAGGTGTCAAAGGTAAGGTAAAAAAACGGCCATTTTTACGACGTAGGTTCCGTACCAAAATAACAAAAAGAATGTACCAAAAATCGTACTAATTTTCATACAGCGATTCTTAGTGTCTATGACGTTGACCCGTACTTAGGTGATTTTTATTATTTATTGTAATACTATAGATATGGTACTAATATACTACCAAGTTTGAATGCTTTATTTGCCCCGTGTGGTTCTTGGTAGAGTGTCACCCCTCATTGCTACCAGTAGAGTGTGGGTGCCGTTAGAGACGACTAAAGGTAAAATACTTAAAGGTGGAGAGCAGTGCCTTCCAAGACGCCTCCTAAGCTTGGGGATTATGACAAACCCATAATGGGGGAGAATGTGTTCAGTCTGGATAATCCGGCTGATAAAGTCCAGTATGCACATATGTAATATAGTGTTTACGATAGCGCAAAACTCCCTAGCAGCATGCAAAAATATATTCATTTATTCTATAAAAAAAGCATGCAAAAATTAATAATTATTACGGTTCCAAATATACAGAGCCTTTCAAAGGTCGATTAGACGGACGGCCGAGGTTTAAAATAGGGTCCCGTTTTCTAGTACTATTGTATATTACTATACTATTACTATTATATTTAGTACTATACTATAAAGTATGACAAGTTGCACGATAAATAATATACTCATCAACACCAACATCGACTGGCTATCTCTTTTCGTTGCAAAGTTACAGCCATTTGAATGTCGGACAGACAGCCAAAGTTTAATAATAAGGTCGGCTTTTTTAGGAAGGGCCCTAAAATAATAATATCTTCATCGTATGGTATGATTTAGCCAGTTTCTATTTGTGATTGTGTTACTTTAAAGTGTGTACCTACTACAATCACATCAAGTTTGGCGTTTGCTGGTGCAAGTGTAAATAAATATATTTAAGACAGAGAAACATACAAAAAAGTTCCTCCCTTATAAAGTAAATTATAATACAAGTGAGCTAAGTTGCTCAGGAGTTGTATACGCACTTTTTCAACACCCTTGCGAGGAAAATAATATACATTGCACAAATGCGATACAAACAACTTACGAAAATTATGGAAAATAGCGCGCAAGTTCTCTTTTTTTTGCGCGCGGCATATGACTGTATGATTGTTGAATACATATAAACCTCCTTGATGTTACAAATCTGTATTACCCGGTTAAATTGAAAATGCTCTGATTACTCGCATATAATTTGCAGTTAGGTACTAACTTAACTTTGTAGGGATAATTCTATTACGCACTAGTGTATAATATTATTATGCACGAGTGTGTTATAGTTCGGTTTATGGCCCTAAGAACGATATAATAAAGCCCACTTTACGAGCAAGGGTGTTGAAAAATGTTTAATTTCATTTTATTTGTAATTCACTGTAACACAAATTTAATAGTTGAAAATCGTAGATTTTATAAAGGATCCCATTTCCCACGGAACACGGGAAAAAACATCAAACATTCCTTACCAAAAGCATTTCATTCTGCCAATCCACACGCGCATCAAACAACATAGGTTATTTTTTTGTTTAACTGAATATAAAAACGCGCAAAGCGAGTCTACCGAATTACACACGATATATACGTAAGTTGCTAAATAATATTGCCTTGAAAATAGAACAATCTCTGATATAAGCAAAAGTAACACGGCACTTGCTTATGATTATTCAAAGTCAAGGTTAATGTATAATGTATAATAATTGAATGTGTGCATTAACCTTGGCATTAATAAATTAAGTTAAATTTACATAAACGAACGGAAGGCACTGCAAAAGTATCTTCCTCGCATTTATTCGATAATTCACTCAACTACTTAAATGAAACAATCATCGGATTCAATAAAAATTTATCAATTTACATAGTTACATGAGGAATGTAATGTTTTTTGAGTATATTTTATTGATTATTTTTTATTATAACATAGCTTTGTGTCTAAACAGATTTGAATGAAGGGGTTATCGTTAAAAATTTTTGGACAACACAGTCGTACTTTTAATTTTTATAAATTAATTTATTAAATGAAATGGTCATATTTTTGATATTCCAACCTATGTTTTTATGTTATTGTGATGAAACAAGCACAAGACCTGCCTGATGTTAAGCAGTAACCACGCCTTTAATAGATGCATTTCGTCAAGTGACGAATTAAACTGCGCCCTGAGACATACAGTTGTTGAGTCTCATGTGCCTTTACTTTTACTGTTCAAATCTGTTGCCAAGCACCTAACGGCGTGCTCCGGCGGCTGTCCTTGAGAGCCATTAATTCTAAGTTAAGCTTGTTAACACCTTCGATCACATCATCACTTACCATCAGGTGAGGTTGTGGTCAAAGGCTTACCTATATGCAATAAAAAAATTCAGTCTGGAAACAACAACGAAAAACTATCCAGTTTTTAATTTCCCGCATTAGAAGTCAACGTTTTTCATACATATCTGCTTACATTATTGCCTTGAATGTTAATATTTATTTACGGCCATGCTATTTGCAGTAAAACACAACAAGAAAAAAGCGACAGTACTAACATTTGGACGGCGTCCTGTTTGAGATTCCCGCCTCGTATTATGGTAATCGATACACATTTGTGTAGCATTGGTTGGTGGTACGTGTCCGCTTTTACAAACGGTCTACTATAATTCCAGTAAGGGTGCTGCCAACAAATACATAAAAACCATACATCAAACAAAAACCCAAATGCGAGTTAATGAAAAACTGAAGACCCAATCTATGATTTCAAAAAAAAAACTACTTATTGAGTTTTAGTCCATGAAATAATAACTTAACTTCTCTTTACAAAAACAATTAAATGTCTATAGATGACTACTAGTCATAAAAATTTTTTTCTGCATTTCTTTTCAACTCACCAGATGTGATGTGTTCTATTTCTGGACAGATTTATCTGACTTATAAATGCGAAATATCCCGTATAAGTAACTTAATAAACCCCGTGGGGTAACCGGGCGTGGGTGTCCTAAGAGGCGACTAAAGGTAAAATATAGCAGATATACAAATGTTAGCAAGTTATGAATACGTAAGCACGAGTTTCAAATAAGTATTAATGCCTAATGATATCGTTTCGCAACCTTTAATTTAACTGCCGTTAACAGGTATGTACGAAATTATAAGGTAACCTATCTTAGATCCCATTTATTGAGTCGTAAATCTTACCAGCCTACTATTTTAAGACCATTTAATTTGTGAAAAAGCACCAAAAACACACCTGCAATGTAAGTGCAGCAAAGTATCATCACTGCGCTGGAATTGATTGACAATCCAATCAAATTCTACAGATCAATGGAAACCAAAATGTATCACAATAGTCATAAAAACAATGTATCGAGATCCCTTACTGCTAAAGTTCTTTTAAGTTTGGGACAAACGGACAAACTTGCTACTAATCTTAGTAGAAATGTTAGGGAGAATTGCCTTATATGCGGTAATGTGGACGTTATTTTTGATATCAGTGTTTTTTGGCATCCATTTGCTTGGGTTTCACGCTTTTCAGGAAAATGTCGTTTGTATGCGTATGAATAATAATTGCTTATCTTTACCAAAAATAAAAGTAAATATATGTATAGACATGCTTCCATTTGACAGTTGTTAAAATGCTGTAAGGCTTATATTACCTACCTACGTTTTACACCATATGTTTGTTATTAACTGGGAATTAGATTTTTCTAGAATTGCTGAGTTGTAAAAAAATATACGTAAAAAACATTAAGCATACAAAGTGCATATCCATTGACATAAAATTTAATTTTGAAATAAATTATTAATCAATTGCTCCATTTCAATTGATGCCATTATTAAACACATGTAGACACACAATATATACAAAATCCTAACTTAAAAAAAATGGAATCAATCAATGAGTATTTTCTTCATTGACATAACATTTAATTGTATATTAAATTCTTATATTGATCATATTTTATGATATATACGAACAAATTTAGACCCAAAATGGACACAAAATCAATTGAAGGTAAGAAATTATAATTATAGTGATATTTTCGGATTAACCCTTTATTGCTTTTTTTTTTTCGGCGCGGTATACTTTTATTAACAAAACACAACAAACGATATACAACATTACATCATACCTATTAAAACATACTATTTTTAAAAATGTAGATGAGATAAGAGACGATTGTTGACTTACAGCAAATCATGAACAAATAGTGTAAAATCTTATATGTACGAGTATACCAACTACCTAACAACAGGGTTGACTAGGTCAAATATAAAAACGATATTGTCAAAACCCGCCCGATAAAGGTAAAGGCATAACTGGTATATGTTATAATTTAGGATTAGAATAGTATTGGGATAATTTTGAGGCAATCATAGACTTGCGGTAATAGCTATGGACTGCCGTGCCATGGTTCGATCCCCGCCGCTGGCTTGAGCTTCACCGCATGGTGGAAGTGCATATTACGAATGCTTACCTGGCTAACTACCACCCTCAAGTAGAAAATCTGTCCAAGCACCTAAGAGTGTGTAAAGAGTGTAAGCACGGCAGCAGAACTTGAGAGCAAGTAATCATCAAACTGCAGGCACATAATGAGGCTGTCTCAGAGTGATGTGCGGCAGTACGTCACTAATGACGAAATGCGTCTTTTATAGGCAGACTTTACCGATTAGCATCAGGTGTAGTGCGTTTTCCATTAAAATAACTAAGACAAATGCCAAATTCCATCTACAAACCATCATGTTTACGAACAGATTGCTCAGGACCTTGAAGGTTTAATGTAAGCATTATTTAGGCGCCTTATGTTCTCTCTGACATATCTCAATAGACGTCCAGCGGCGCAACATCGGACTACAACGGCTTATCGTGAACCTTTGAGGTTAATGCAAGGGCTATAACTCTACGTCAGAGGTACATGAATGTTTTAGTGGGCATATTGCATGGATGAGAAAAGGAACAAAGGGAAGAGTAGGTCAGTATAAATACACTTACTGACTAGATTATGTTAGGACGTTCACATAATGAAGTGCTTTTGTAAATTGAGATTTTCTTTAGCTTTGTAGAATTTAAACCCATTAATTTATTGCTATTGACTATCGTTTCAACGCGATGAGGTAAAAAATGGTGCGGTGCTACTAGGAAACTGGTATTTAAGGGCAGCTGCCAGAATATATCTTGAGGTGCTTAGTGTCAGATTTTATTAAGGGTGGGCCCAATGCCAAAATTACGCAAAAGGAGTATTTTCTAACACACTTTTTGATGGTAACGAACGCAAATATTCCATTAAAAAAAATATAGGAGGCAGGGGATAATCTTGAAGAAGTACAGTAATCGAATAGAATTATGAAAAAAAACCTCATTGCACTGTAAAAAAATAACAGATACCGCGCTAAAAAAAACTGTTTTAATTCAAATGCTCAGAATTATCAGCGACAACCCCACTTTATTTTTTATAAATATAATAGCTAGACTAATGTTCTAGTCGAATAATCGATTAAATTTTTTATTACTTGTTTATATTTAGAACAATTAAATAAAACTCCACCAAAAACTGTACCCCAAACCTCAAAACCATTACCATCAGCAACTGAATCGTGCAATTTTCGACTTTAAACGAAGCTATTTAGACAAAAAATAGAGTACAGCATTCCGGTTAGTTGTCGGGCAGCGCTCGACGTGAAAGGTTGGTTCCGGCCGCTCTGTCTGGCAATACAGCGCGTAATTTTATTTGGGAAATAGGTTGTTTATTTTTGTGAATAAGAACTGTTACATAGCCTGTATTATATGTTAAGTATATAAACTTGTATAACTGTGCTAATAAAATATTTTTAAATAATAAGTTATACCTTATTTGTGTTGTGTGTGAAGTTATAAGCCTGTAAATAGTATTTTGAAAATGGGGAGAAAGGACAAAATACGAGATTTAATTTTTTTGCGAAAAAAAGAACTATAAAACCTGATGGAATGCTCGGGTAAGTTGAGTTTTGTATTGAATATAAATATCAACTTGTACTTATCTGATTTTGTTATATATAATATGTATAATTAAATTCAATCACAAATTTATAATGCATATTATTTAGGCCCCATTCCAGCTAAATGCAATTTATATTATGTTTATTCACTGATGAAGAAGAACTGGCCTTTCAGATAAAATGAACGGCTGCACTATATAATCTTAGGAATAAAGCCTACTTACTATTGAACTAAACACCAAAATTGCTTGACAACGTAGAACAGAAAAGAAATGGCTAGTTGCTAGTCTCCACTACGTTGACAAACATACTTCGAGTTGTAAAATTTAACGGTAGCACCCAATTCTCCTTCAAATTGAGTCTACATTTGATAATACTTAGTGCCATCGTAATTTGGGCTAGCTAATTAGCGCCCAGATGCGGCCGGGCCGTGCCGCGTTCTACGTTATCTACACAGTATATCCAAAAATGTTTATAAATCATAGTATGTATAGTCGACAACAGGTACTCGTATCACATAAATTCATGATTCGTATTTCAAATTAATTTCCATGTATTTAAGATAGCCATACGTTAGTACTACCAATGCTAGATGACGTTATATAAACTTTGTCATTTACCGAATTTATTTTTTAGGTCAAAGAAGCGCAAAACCGATTCAGATATTGACCAACCTTTGCAGAGCTAATTAGTAATGAGTAAGTATCTCTCATAATATAAATATGTGTATATTTTATTTATAACTATTTATTTTTTTGGTTGTAAAAACGTTACATTTGGGTCAAATGGAAGTGAAACATACCTTCTTCACAGGAAAATAATTATGCTTTGCCGATTTGTGAGGTAAACAATAGAAAAGGACCTTTTGTGTGATTACTCGGCCGCAACACCCGTTTGGGATTTCTAGGAACTTTACAAAATAATTATTAATTTGAAATCCCTACAAATAGGTTTGAACTCTTGTTTAGTTCTAGCTTAGAAGCGAAAATTCTTCCGGTTTGGCTGCGTGGCGTTTGTGACATCGCGTCGGCTTAGCAGGAAAATTAAGCGGAATTGTTACTAGATATATTTTATATTTTTAAAGTGTTTTATTAAAATATTAATTTGATGTTTTCTTAAAATATTTTAAAAGTATTTGTTATTATTAAAAATGGATTTCCGCAAAGTAACGCCTGAATCTATTCATTATTTATTATTTCATACATTTTATTTACTTCAATTACTTTCAAAAATTTGTTGACAGTTTTGGACAATGTTGCAACTCAAGCTCAATTAGTAGCTCAAGAAAGGAACGTTATGTAACGTTACGTATAACAGCTGTGTAATCTCAATAGCTCGAATTTCTACGAATATCCTATAAATTTCGAGTTAAAAGGATATTCTATTGATACGTATGTCATATATGGACGCTTCATAGCGGATGGCGATTCGAGTACATATGCAAGAATTTTGGAAGTAAGTCATTACAAAGACATAATTGTGTGGGAAAGGTGAGTCCAAAAATCACATACTACGCAATATGTGCAATAAATTGGTCTCCGTCAGTAAAGATACGAAGTATCCATTAGACCAGAGAAAGAGAATTCAAAAGAAATTTTACCAGAAAAGAATATATCAGTCGTGGGTATCTAATGACATAGAACATTTTTGAAAACTGTTAATTGACGTTACTGATATTAGTAATAAGTATTCTGACCATGATTTAATAAACAATGTGTTGCACAGTTTAAATAACAAATATGATACTATGATCAATCAAAAAAGATCTAAATTCTACACCAGACTGATAGAAAGTAGTAGAAATACCTCAAAATCAATATGGAATGTGATAAACCAACAAATAGGAAAATGTAATGTATCTAATATTGACTTCACAGATCTTATTAGAGACGATACTGGCCAACCTTTTCAATCAAAACAGGAGTTCATAAATACGACGAACGCGAGATTTATGGCAGCTGCGGTTGGAAAAAAATTTAAAACATCACCTTCCAGAACCATCTGAACCTGGATCCTAAAAATTACCATGCGTGTAATTTTGTCCCGATATATCTACAGGTTCAGCTTTTTATGGATTATTACATTACACAAATGAAAAACATATTTTGTCGATTGTTGAATACTGATTTAGAAATAAATTCTTTGTCTTTTCGGAAGTATGTTTATTCAATAATCCTTTAATATTATCTGATTGTCTCCCAATCTAACCTTATTTTTGCAATTAAATTTAATGATAATTTTGATTCATCTCTATTCTAAATATCGTTAATATCCGTAAAGCAATTTTAATAGTAAAAAACAAATTAAATAATATTTTTAAGCAATTTCAAAAAAGTAGGAAGTGTTTTAATGACAGTACTTGTTATGTATTTTACGTGATTATTCCACCATATACGAATTGATTTTGATGATTCTTTCTTATGAGTTTTATCAAAATAGTTCCGCTAGTATGGTTTTTTAAAATCCACATAACTGGAACAATACCTATGTCATGCAAATAAAGTACTTTTCGGCAATAGAAGCCGTCGTTGTTTAAGTATTCATGAATAATACCCAGTCCTAGTTTTAGTGGTATAGATTTAATTTATCTGACTGTAACGCATATACTGCGCTCAACGTCAGGGGCTTGAGCGAGCGCGGCGCAGGGCTGTTTGCGATCTTGACGCTGCCGCCTGGCTGTGGTTGTATTTCGCACTCGAGTGGGCGATGGAAGAAGTGGGGGTAAAAACTGTTTTTTTCCTGGCTTTGGGCGCACTCTTAATGACCATGGTAGATTTTAAGGCTTGCTACCATTCGAAACACGTGATATACACCGCGTGAAAGATATCCCATAGATATTTCAAAATGGTAATATTTGCACGATTTACCGAACACGTTGGCTGGTATAGTGAGCAACATTCACTTTTTTTTGTTTTTTTTTTTGCATTTATATTATTTTTGGCAAGTGAAACATTTATTTAAATCTGTAAGTCACCTGATACACATGGCAAGTTCTTTTGGAACTTGTGTAAGAAATGGCAATTTTGAAATAATATTATAACAATGGCACAGACTCGCTTATACTTAAGAAAATGACTACGACAATGAAAGTAAGCATAATGAGATACATAATAACTCTAATAGTCTGTGCCTTTATGACGTTGTGACGTCACGCATAATGTGACCTTCACCTACAAGCGTTTTAGCGCCAAATTGTAAGGTATATTAAAACAATGATTTTGTATCTTTATAGCGTATCAAAACAAATAACGAAATCACCAAGTAGACTGATCAGTGATATTGAAACATTAAACATATTAAAATTAAATAATATTTAAAAAAATCAACTATTCTAATGAGATTTTTTATTTAATATTGGAATTGCTTGTGTTGGTCGTAAGATTCGAGTTATGACGTCATGTCATGTTAGCTCAATTGGTTAGAGCATACCCCGGGTCAAGGGGTGGATGGACGTGGGTTCGAAACCCGCACATTACTTAACTTTTTCCTATCGTATATTTGTGATTTTGTAAAATGTTTTTGCCTTGTATTTTTCTAAACAAAACTATTTTGTACTGTGGGATGTTTGAGTTAAGTGAAAATAGAATATGCGAACATCGCTAAAGGGAGAAGCTAAAAAAAGTTTTATATATATTACTGAACCGATTCCTAATTGAATATAACTTATGGACGTCAGACCGTGAAAATGGACGCTAACAGCGATTTGATTTATTCTACGTAGCTATTTATTTAGATATATCCTTATTTTTGAGGTTTTAGGGCTAATCATTGATATTTCATAATACACATAACTGAAGCTTACACGCAAGAGTATCATTTTCATCAACTGCAGTGTCTTTTCAATAAAAACCTTGATCCCACCGAAATCTGTTCGTAAATCTACCGTTATGAAATGTCGAGTTTGTGCTGCGGATTTGGTCGTGGATGAGTCCAAATATTAAAGTTTGTTCAAAGAAGTATATTGCGGGAATGATGCAGGATAAGCCCGGCTTTGGCATTGGCTTTACACTGGCAAATATGCTTCCGAGGATGTGAAATCGTTCGTGGTTTACTCACATTAGATTACAAACTGGCAGATAATAAAGTTATTAAATAAGTTAAAAAAACTTGAGGGCTGGAGCCACATTACTTTGGCGGAGCAACTCAAGCAACGCAATTATTTTATACTAATTTCGGCAATGAATATTACGTAAATATTTGAGCCATTTGGTGTGGAGATGTTGAGTCCGTGGGGACCGGGAGTACACCGTATTTTCCAATACTCATCATAGCGCTTCTTCGATGCGACGCATGATCAAAATGCTGGGACCTATTTGGCACAACGAAAGCATTGCAATCCAACGGGGCAATACTGCCAGCATTCTGGACACACTGCCCGAATACTGGGCACATTGCCAACTGGTAGTGGGCTGGAGCATTTGGACTGCCTGACGTGAGTCTGCAATGAGTTGTAGGTTATCTAAATGCTTTTATTGTAGTGTTTTATATAGTTTGAAGTATTTTATCAATTGTGGAGATGTGCTTTTGAAGGTGGATGTTAAAAATGCTGAATGTATTTAAAAATGCATTCAACTCATTAGATAGAGGCACCCTTTTGACTGAAGTGAAAGATAAAATTCCGGAATTATACCCTTTTCTTTGGCAATGTTACGGCAAACCATCAAAATTAACATACCAAAACAACGTTATATTATCTTCCGTAGGATGTCAACAGGGTGATCCTCTGGGACCAGCCATCTTTAGCCTTGCCATCCACTCAATAATTCAACGTCTCCAATCAAAACTTAACGTTTGGTATTTAGATGACGGAACCTTAGGAGGCGATGCGAACACGGTATTGAATGACTTGCGAGTACTTATAGACGATTTTCGTCTTATTGGCCTTGAACTAAATTTTTCCAAATGTGAACTTTTTGTTTGTGATACTTGTCCGGATAAAGTTTCGATTATTGAAAAATTCAACTTACTTGCGCCTAATATAAAATTAGTAGAAAAAAGTTCGCTCCGTCTTTTGGGTTCACCGATTCTTGACGAATCTTTGTCACCATTTGTCGAAGAACAAATTCAAAAGTTTAGAAATGCTTCTTCAGCAGATTATCCAAAATTAACGCCCATATGGCTTTTACTATTATTAGATTTTGCCTTTTCGTTCCTAAATTTACATACTTTTTGAGATGTTGTCAGCTGTGGAAACACAGTGAGCTTCTTTTAAGCTTAGACAATTTATTAAAAGATACGTTAATTTCGGTTTTGAATGTTGAGATGGATGATAGGGCTTGGGTGCAAGCTTCCCTCCCTGTGAGGTTGGGGGGCATAGGGATACGCAAAATTTCTAGTGTGGCATTACCAGCTTTTTTGTCTTCTGTACACAGTACACACAAATTAGTAGAAACAATTCTTGCACCATCTTTAGGCTCTTTTGATGTAGCATATCTGGCTGAGGCCAAAACCACATGGGGACTGGCTTGTCCAAATACTGAGTTCCCAAAAATTTTGTCATCTCAGAAACAGTGGGATCGGCCCCTATGCGAGCTAGCACGGAAAGATGTTTTGAATACGTGCCCTAGTATCGCAGATTGTGCTCGTATTCTCGCTGTTTCTGTGTGGGAATCAGGTCTTTGGTTACAAGCCATTCCTTCTTACAAAACTGGTAGCCTTATAGAACCTTCTGCTTTTCGTCTCGCTATTAGCTTACGCTTGGGTGCAAGGTGTTGTCTTGCACATCACTGCCAGTGTGGTACTGCAGTTGACCAACTCGGTCACCATGGCCTCTCCTGCTCTCGAAGTGCTGGTCGAATTTCCCGCCACGCCAGCCTTAACGATATCATTCGCCTGGCTTTTACCAGCGCCAATGTTCCAGCTGTTCTCGAACCGAACGGTCTGATGCGTGACGATGGTAAAAGACCTGACGGCATGACTCTGGTTCCATGGAAGTTAGGACGGCCCTTAGTGTGGGACGCTACATGCGTAGACACTTTAGCGCCGTCACATCTTTCTGAAACCCACGTGAGGGCTGGCGCCGCGGCTACTTCGGCAGAGCAACTCAAGCGGCGCAAGTATGCTAACCTCGGTATGGGTTACATATTTGAGCCGTTTGGTGTAGAGACGTTGGGGCCGTGGGGACCGGGAGCTCATCGTATTTTCCAAAATTTATCAGAGCGCTTGGTCGATGCGACGCGTGATCAAAATGCTGGCACCTATTTGGCTCAAAGAATAAGCATTGCAATTCAACGGGGCAATGCTGCCAGCATGCTGGGCACGCTGCCAACTGATAGTCAGATCAGATCAACAAGTACTAGCCAGTACTTGTTGATGAATTAAAGAGAAAGAAAGAGACTGAACCAAAACATGTGATTGATATTTCTTTCAAGATTGTAAATTCTATTCCATTCTATTCCAAGGATAATCTCTCCAAAGGCGGCTCTTTAAACAGCAATTACATGAGAAGGAACCAAATTTGGCATTGCACACTGACGACGATGATTATCAGCAATTGCGTGATTTAGACTGGCAATGTGATTTAGCATGTTTAGCAGATTTTACTGGAAATCTGAGCACAATAAATCTGGAACTACAAGGCAAGAATAAAACGTTAACAGAAATGATGAGTTATATTGCAACATTTCAATCAAACAGAATTTGTAAACATTAAGGACCCTATGGAAAAATATACCATCTACAATTTAATTCCTGACCCGGCAGAAATTGAAGCAACTTTGAATGGTGGTATCAACTTTGAAATTAGAATCAATGATTTCAAAAAAAATTAGAAGTTGGTGGAGGTCAGTTATCCATTTAATAATTCCATTGATCTTAGTGATATCTATGAAATGGCTACCAGGTGTGCAGATACATTTCAAGTGGACCCCATTTTATTTCAATAGGAAAATACTCTTCGCTGCAACAAATTTCTAAAAGCAAGGTCATCCTTAGGCATAGATTTCTGGGCATTGGTTTCCAAGAAAGAATATTCAAATTTGAAGAAATGTGTTGAATAACTGCATTCGTGTTTTGGTTTAACACATTTATGTGATACAGCATTTTGCTACTTAAAACAAACAATAAATAAACACCGTTCTCCCTTGATCATACATTGGATTCTTTAAGGTAGGCAATTTCCAACTACTAACCTAATTTTGCTAATCTAGCAGAAGATGCTCAGACGCAATGCTCAAACAAATACAAATAAATAGTGACTAAGAGTAATTTTCAGTTTTGTGTTTATAATAATAAAAATACTACATAATTGTGTAATGAACAATGCAGTTTGGAAAAATAATAGTCATGTGTGGGATGCTGTTTCATTTAAGATTTCAAGAAGTATCATCAGTAGTACGAGTAATTGGTAGATCGCACAAGGTTTCGTCGGTAAACAGTAGATCTTGGGTCTAATCAAGTCGGCCACCCCTGCTCTATATGGTGAAGCTCAAGCCTGCGGTAGGGCGGCGCGGCAGTCCATAGCTATGCCAGCTCGGCCATCATTGCATCAAAAGGAAATGTATATGATCGTATATTAAATGAGTTACAAACCATTTGAGTCTCATTACTTTCCAAGAGCTTACTTACCAAGCATTTAGACTGCACGTTGGCCTACAGTGGTTGTCTGAATGCTTTCTTTACAGTAGCTGATGTGTTGTACTTTTTTTGTAGTGTTAATAAGGAAATATCCAAAAAAATATTAACAAAACTGAAATGTTGATGTTTGATGTGATACATTAACCCAAAAAATAATTTTGGACTAGAAATTCAATTAAATTATTGTTCATGAGGGTGGAACCCTGCAAAACATGTGAAGTAAGGCGAAAAATATATAACTTTTTACAGTTTAATATGTAGGATGTTATCATTTAGAGCTCTTGTTCGAAACGTGCCTAAAAGCACCTCGTTTTATGATTTGCCCCTACTCTTCGCTTTAATAAAAAAACATAATTTATCATCATCATATCACCTGGAAACCATTGAACAAGGTTTTCCCCATTGGGGGGACTTACTAAGCGATCGCGACATAAGAATTAATGTCTTGGAGTGACGAGTGCAGTGCAGTGTCATGCAGAACGATGACAGTGACATTGGAGCTATCACAAACCAGCGTGACGCTTGTCTTCAGGCGGGTAACATGTCCATCACACTAATTCGTAGCATAAAATCATGAAGCAGTAATGGCTCAGTGGCATTGGCTTTGGACTGCCGTGCCGCAGGTCCATGGTTCGAATCCCGCCGCGGGCTTGAGCTTCACCGCATGGTGGAAGTCATTTTGCGAATGCCCGCCTGGCTAGCGACCACCCTCAAGTAGAACATCTGTCGCCAAGTACCTAATGGTGTGTTCTGGCAGCAGTGCATGAGAGCCAGTGAAATTACAGGCACACGAGACTTAACCACTATGTCTCAAAGTGACGGGCGCAGGGCGATTTGTGACTTGTGATGAAATGCATCTGTTATAGGCAGAGGTTAGTCCGCTTAATATCCGGTCGGCCTCGGTCTTGATCCGTCACAATAAGATAAATAAAAATAAAAAAAAACATTAAGAAGCTCAACTATAAGCAGCTATACCTAAACGAGTTATATTACGTATTTAAATTAAATGGTGAGAAAATTGTGTGATAAAATTATTATAACTTTGTTTGAGCAGCCAAAATAGTTTTTTTTATACAAACAAGACCTTTTATGATAAAACAAAACAATGGTGAGATATAACATTTATAGCTAATAACAATACGCACATTAAAAAACTGGTTGTTACAAGAACAACAACTGAAATTACTAAGTATCATCAGCTAAAATTTTATGATGGGCTATTACGAATAACTTCTTTATTAATAGCAAATATTTTAAAAATATTTCAAGAAAACCTTAAATAAACATTAATGAAACAATGCCACTGAGCCATCACTACTTCAAAAAATAATTAATATATTATATACATTAATTTTAATTTGTATTTTATTGCTATTGTATATGATTATGATTATAGTTTAAAGAATAATGTATATCCTTTCATAAGTTGCAGTGCTCCTACGGGGTCTCACAAGAACTACAATATTAGGTTTAAAACAGTAATTGGTATGTGATATGCAATAAAGATATTTGATTTGATGCTATTATGGAAATTGGGTCGAAAATAGTTTGAAAATAAAACTGCATACTGCTGATGACAACTAATCCTAACAATTGCAGTGTCACCGTTCTCATCTTGCTGACGTCTCATCTCAGTGCCCTGCACGCTTAAACACAGTAGTATTTGCACACTACTGCTTGAAAGTAAAATATCTGACACTGTGTCGGAACCCACCAAAACCGATTCTTGCTAAAAAGACCTGGTTAAATATGTTTGTTATTTATAAGGATATGTGATTTATGTTTAAACATTTAATCGGAAGAATGTCAAGACCCCGAAATATAAATTCATGTCAGTAATTTTATATCAGACCATAATCTTTATAGGAACAAAACTCCATAAAAAACAAACCAAACTGGTGTGATGTGACAAGAACTATAAGAAACGAGTTTCAAAAGTATAAATGGCTACAGTTATCTATCGGGAGCTTTTATTGGTCTAATTTATATGCAAATTGAGAAAAGAAATTACACCGCAGCCAGTATCTTCAAGTTATACCTACTTAACTCCAGACGGCAAAAGAAGGGTGTCTTGTTTTTAATATCTTTGTCTGTGAGCGTTTGTCTGACTGTCTTGAAGCATCATAGCTTTGCTCTAAAATGGTAAAACCGTTTGGCAGTTGTCCCACGCGCCAGCGAGAAAGCGAAGCGCTACACTGAGAAAAACGACTTCAAGGCTTAAATCAAATTTGACCTTTTACCGTTGAATTGTAAATACGTAAGATGAAATCACAACTCTTACGATGATTTTCACCAATCAATAAAAAATTATCATGTTTTATAATAAACACAACCGTCAAAAACGCCTTCCGTAAAGTATTTTCAGAATTGAACTTGTTATACGATAATAATTGCAGTATTGACCATAAAATATACCTTACTTTTACGGCGGTTTATATACGGTGATTATCACTATAACGTACGACTTAATCAGCCTCATCGAAAGTCAATATTTAAGAAAGACCACAAAATACACCTTAAATGAAGACGAAAAGAAACATTCTTTTCGTCTTCATTTCACCATTTGCCTTCACTGACCTCGTTTAACGCCTTCTAGTTGGAAGGCGTTTTTGTACGTATTTACGTTTGGTCGGTTTTTCGCCTTATACCATATAAATTGGCCGTCATTTAGGTGCTTTTGACTTTAGCTTTTTCTAAGTGTATCGACTATTTCTCGCTAAATAATTGTACAAAGTATAAAGATCTCGTTTCAACAAACTGGTGCATATTATAGTTGATTGCTGAATGCTTACACTGCAGGCGAGAACTCGCTTTTCACTAGGTTTATAGCAGTGACAAGAGCTTTAATTGTTCACCGTTGCTCGCTTGGTAGCCGAAAAACTGGCTAAGAGACTCTCGCTTACTGACTTACCCACCGAGATAATATTGCTTGTTAGATACGCATACTAGCTAGCGACAAAACTATGACAAAACACTCGCTACTCGCTTATCGCCAATTTGTTTCTGGTTTCTAGGCACAAGTGCTTTTCAATGTGTTTTAGGGTTTTTTTTTTTTTTTTTTTTTATTATTATTATATAAATCTACACTCCACAGACTACAGGGTCCGTGACTTTTTTTAATTATGACCATATTTTATTTACAAACTAGATACTTACAATATATAGGAAACATCGTGTTTTAGGGTTACGTACCCAAAGAGTAAAAACGGGACCCTATTACTGAGACTTCGTTGTCCGTCCGTCTGTCTGTCACCAGGCTGTATCTGAAGAACGGTGATAGCTAGACAGTTGAAGCTTGATTTTTTACCGTTTCATGCTCGATACTAATAACGGTGACAGGTAGACGCTTTAACTATTCACACAATATATAGTTTTATGTTCTCTTTAACTATAATTAATGAAAATGAAATAAAATAAATAATTAAGGGGGCTCCCATACAATAAAAGACATTTTCGCCGTACCTACCCAGCTCAATCGGACACTGCAAAAAGTGTCTGTAACTACGGAACCCTTCGTGCGCGAGCCCCACTCGCACTTGGCCGGTTTTTATTATTATTATTTGAAAGCAGGCATACTTATATTCAATTTTCCTAAGCCATAATTGTCTGCAAAGCGTGGAGATTATGGCAAACGGCCTCTAAATGGGGTGGCTGTGTTCAGCAGTAGACAATCCAGATGATACAGAAAGCAAAACCCAAGTACATTCAGCTCCGTGCGGATATCGATGAAAATCATAGCTTTAATTCATAGTTATGAAGCAGTGATAGCTCAGTGGCATTGGCTATGGACTGCCGTGCAGCAGGTCCATGGTTAGAATCCCGCCCAGAGCTTGAGCTTCACCGCATGGTGGAAGAGCATTTTGTGAATGCCCGCCTGGCTAGAGACTACCCTCAAGTAGAAAATCTGTCGCCAAGCACCTAACAGTGTGTTCCGGCAGCAGTCCTTGAGAGCCAGAAAAATTACAGGCTAATGAGACCTAACAACTGGACGTCTCAATGTGACGGGCACAGTGCAATTCGTCGCTGACGAAATGCGTCTGTTATAGGCAGAGGTTAGTCCACTTAACATCAGGTGGGCCTCGGGCTTGATCCGTCACAATAACATAAAAAAAAAAGTTAGATTTAAATTGAAATATTCAAAAGGAATAAACAATACACGATTTATATCAATCTTAGTTGCTCACACTTACTTGCAGCAACAATAAAAAACAAACAGCCTTTAGACCCAAGGCAATGAACAGCACTGGAATGAACAATCCTGCTAAATATAAAGTTATCTAAGAAGTCGATTAAAGAACGAGTTCTTTAGCTAAATAAACCGTTTTAAAATATAATAATACATGTCCGGAGTAGTTTTTGCCATTTCGATGAAAGAATCGAATCCGCTCACACGTTTACATTGTTATTTATTAAGACGCTTTTAAGTCAATTAAGTAATTATATTTTGTTGGTAATCTGATTATCAGAATTCGTTATTTTTCAAAATGCGACATCTACCAGTGTTTTTGTCAATTATTTGTAGTAGTTACTGTGCATTATACTATGACGCTTATTCTGGAACACCCGTAACAAAAGAAGAGTTGAAGAGACGTGACAAGTCCAATACTACTTTGTAAGTACTGTAATTACATACTTTCCTATTCAGTAGGTGCATAAAAAAGGAATAGGAGATAAATACCTTTATAATATTATTTCGGTACATCTTAAATGTAAAAGGAGTTATTTCAATAAGTGCCTTGCGCCGTTTTTTTTTTATGTTATTGTGACGGGACAATCTCGAGGCCCACCTGATGTTAAGCGGACTAACCTCTGTAACCTCTGCCTATAAGAGATGCATTTCATCACAAGTCGCGAATTGCACTGCGCCCGTCACCTTGAGACATATTTGTTAAGTCTCATGTGCCTGTAATTTCACTGGCTCTCAAGGACTACTGCCGGGACACACCGTTAAGTGCTTGGCGACAGATTTTCTACTTGAGGGTGGTTCCACCATGCGGTGAACCTCAAGCCGGCGCTGGGGATCGAACCCGGGACCTGCGGCGCGGCAGTCCATAGCTATTACCGCTCGGCCATCATTGCTTCAATGACGTAATTTTGTGTGCCTAATTTTGTGGAGATTTGCGAATACGTTTAAGCTAAAACTACTAAAACAAAAGCGAAACAATGAAGCAGGAATAGATTAATTCATCCTATGAGTGCGCGGTGTGTGCATTATAGTATTCAGCAAATAATAGATTCAGGCGAGCGGAAATCCATATTTATTTCAGAAGCATTTCATTGACATTGGCTATGGACTGCCGTGCAGCAGGTCCATGGTTCGAATCCCGCCGCGGGCTTGAGCTACACCGCATAGTGGAAGGGCATTTTGCGAGTGCCCGCCTGACTAGCGACCACCCTCAAGTAGAAAATCTGTCGCCAAGCACCTAACGGTGTGTTCCGGCAGCAGTCCTTGAGAGCCAGTGAAATTACATGCACATGAGACTTAATTACTATGTCTCAAGGAGACGGGCGCAGTGCAATTCGTGAATTGTGACGGAATGCATCTGTTATGGGCAGAGGTTAGTCCGCTTAACATCAGGTGGGCCTCGAGCTTGACCCGTCGCAATAACATAAAAAAAAGTAACGAATATAAATTAATGTTTTAGAAAAACGCATAATATATGATTAGATAAAAATATATCTGTTAACAATTTTGCCTCATATTTCTGCAAAGCCGACGTGACGTCATAAGCTGAGAAGATATCTCGATCATGCGCTTGAAGAGTCGAGACCTTCTGAGGATGCTTCGTATAGAATCGTAACGCGTCGAAAATTCTTGCGGATTGGTACGTGGCGTTTATGACGTCACGATTTTTGTCTGATTTGTCACTAGACACACTTTTATGTTATTTACGTAAGTTTCAAAAATATTAATATAAAATTAATGTTTTCATAAAAAAAAAATATCATCGAATCATCAACCGGAACGTTCACTGTTGAACAAGGTCTCCCCCATTAGCGGGATTTGACATAAAATCCCTTCGCTTGGCAGGCGCCTCGAAGATCGCAGTAGAAGTTGTCAGTTCCGGTATTTTTACCTTAGTTGCCTCTTACGAAAAAAAGAGGAAGAAATGTGGGGATGACATTCTAACCCAACACCGCACGTAGTATTCCTCTTTTAATGCAATATATTTTAAAAATGTGTTTACAGTTCAGAAAAAGCAGTTTATTAGAGATTACCTATTTTTTTTCTAAATTTTGCATTAATTGTGTTGAAAAATACGTCGAAAGGTTATCATTTCCTTAAATTCCCTAGCGTTTATAGTAACACATAAGTAAATTGAACTATAGGTGTCGCTCCATCCCCATACGATGGTTAAGAACGAGAAGACAAATCAGTGTAATGAGCCATTAGTCATGTTGGCTTAGCGGTCAGAGCATGCCCCGGCTATAGAGGTGGGTGACCCGGGTTCGAATCCCGCACGTGACTATATTTTATTCTGCTTGTAATATTGTAATATAATCCGCGGAGCAAGTGTCATTACAGAAATAAAAATATTAAGAATATAGGATCTTTCTGACACAATATATTATCAGTAGCAGTCAAAGTACTTACTAGAACTTTTCCCTGCACGTGGCATTGGGCTTTATTTATTTAAAAAAAGACGAACAAATTAAACCACTTAATTGGTCTCTTGGCCGTATCATTCAATTGCATCGAGCGAAAGACGGCATTTGTCGCGTCGCAACCGTCAAGACACAAACAGGTCAGTTACAAAGACCTCTGGTAAAGCTCTGTCCTTTGCCTATTTATGATTAATTTGTAGTCTCGTTTTAAGTTCACCCTTCGCGGTGGCTCCTTATAGAATATTTTATCTCATAGTTAAGTTATAGCGTCTAGTAAGAAGTAGCCTTACGTAATCATAGTTTTTTAGGTTTGCGTTTAGTAAGAATCTGCAATACAGTTTGCCTATTGTTTATAACAGTTTAGTAGTAAAATTTATAGCTTAATCACATATCATCGCGCTTATCTGTTTGCATACAGTATCGTTTCATACAGTTCTTACTACTTTTATAAAAATACATCGTATTTTGGTGGGCGAAATGTTGAAGCCTCGCAATTAATACTTAGGAAAAGCTGGTATCGACATCTTTCGAAGGTAGTTACGTTTTAGATTATTTTTGATACGATAGCTCAATAGAGGGTAGTCGTGTGTCATATCGCCTCTCACTGGTTCGCCTGCCAGTCTCAACCGGACCTTTCATCCGAAGTGCACGTAACTCCATCGCGTGTGTATACCTACTCTCAAACCCCAAATTAATAACTTCTGCATCATACCCGACGAAAACAATCTCCCGCCCAGTGAAGTGCTCACATATCTAACGGTGACCATATCCAGGGATTGCACAGCGCTGTGCCATAACATGGACCGGAGCTGAGCTGAGCATGGTGAGTTGGCTTATGCAATTTTCTATCCTTCGCACTGAGCTATCGAAGTTATTTGGTATAATTTGTTAGAATTGCATTCCTGTGGCAAACCCTCAGGAAACCGCTCCCTGGATTGGCTGGGGAGCGTACAGGCCCTAAACTAAATTTTTAGGGAATGAAATCGTGATTATACATACATATGTAGGTACAGTACTTCTAGGTTAGCCTGAACAACATCTTCGACCACATCATCACTTACCATCAGGTGAGATAGTGGTCAAAGGCTAACCTATCAGGCATAAAAAATAAAAAAAAATTAAATAAGTTTCTGAGGCTACGTTATACGAGTATAAGTAACTTAGTCACTAGTGCAGTAACTGGTTACAATTAGAATTTCATGCTTAATATATTTATAACTGACTTTAAAAACAACAGGTTCTCAATCAACTGATTTTGGTGTGTTTGCATAACTCTTTTCAGTGTACCGGTTTTGATGTTTTCTTTTGTATTCTAAAACTTGTGCTTGTCATGTGGTCCCATTTAAATTATGTGTTTTGATCTTTTTTCACTGTTTTTTTTATAAATCTCTGGTACATTTTTTTTTGTTCCTGAAAGATTAGCCTTTGACCACTATCCCGCCTGATGGTAAGTGATGATGTGGTCGAAGATGTTGTTCAGGCTAACCTAGAAGTACTGGATCTCAAGGACAGCTGCCGGAACACACCGTTAGGTGCTTGGCGACAGATTTTCTACTTGAGGGTGGTAGCTAGCCAGGCGGGCATTCGCAAAATGCCCTACCACCATGCTATAACGACTGCCATCCTAAGACGACAACCGGGACCGACGGCTTAACGTGCCCTCCGAAGCACGGAAGCGCTCAGTAGTAATGTAACTAGCGGTCACCCATCCAACTCATGACCTCGGGCGACGTTGCTTAACTTTGCTGATCGGTTGAGAACAGCTAAGTAAACTTCGCTACGAGCGCTTCAAAAACTTACTTACTTACTCCAATATCTACTGAGCCCACTATATTCCCTGTATCAAGACGTCTGCACTGTACGAGAGATTAGTCCAGACTACTATATTCCCAAGTACCTAGAATCTACTATCACAAATCGCGCCGAACTAAACATCAATGATGCGCTGTGGTAGTCAAGTACATTATTGTAACAAATCGTTAACGGAAATTGTTTTAAACTGAGTGACGTATTGACATATAATAAATTTAATTTACAAAGTGGAGAATTAATTACATAATAATACTTAATGCTATAGTTATTAATTTTGTTATTGAGTAACTGTATTGATTTGATTAAGTGTGATTAGTGGGTCAAATAAAGGTTTATAGGTACACAAAATGGTTGCAAAATAAATGCATCTAAAAACGATGCAATGAAATTTTTCAGTATACTTATCAATTTTATTGCTTTTTTATGTAAATACAATGTTGTTTAAAGGATATTTATATATATGAGGTATGTATGCAAATACATGTTGACACCAATTTGCTTTATTTCATGATAATATAGTATGCTAATTAGAATTGCATACGAGTTTAAAAAGGGTATTTTGGGATATCCCGTTGATATCCAAGTTCCAAAAAAAGAAAATTCGTTCAAAATGGAAGAGTTCAACTGTATGTTTCTTTTAGAACGTGTGTTCTGTGATTCCTCCGCCATTAACTGTGGATAGATTTTGATGGTTCCTATTTGGCGGGTAGAGTAATTCTGAAAGTTGATTCAATTCAAATTTCATCAACAGCGGTTGGGTAGTTTTTAACTTACAGTCAATTAAGTTTTCTGTTTCTTCAAAAACAGTTATGATCGCTATTGAGAGAGCTCAACGGTCTGTCCTTAAAGTTATGCTAAAAAAGAAATTTAGATATCCTACCAATGATCTGTACAAGGAAGCCAAAATGCTAAATGTTCGGCAGCTATTTATACTTCAGACTTCTCTCATTGCACACAGACTTTTTAAAACATCGGCTGATTTTAGTAATAGGCTACATAAACGAGTTTTTCAAGTAAAATTACCGGTTATTCGTACATTTTTTGCAAAAAGATTTAGCCCTTTTATTGAGACATATTTATATAATAAAGTCCTGAATCAGTGCGATATCAAACATAGTTCAGTGTTTGAAGCCAAAACCATCATTGTAAACTGGTTGCTCACGCTTAACTATGATGAGACTGAAAAAGTTTTATTGACAACTTCTTAAATTTATGGATTACTCATATATGTTAATTATTCGTAATTTATATATTCTATACTTACTTGTTTATACTTTCTATATATGATAATATTTATATATATTAAAATATATATATATATATATATATATATATATATATATATATATATATATATATATATACAAATTTAGTAAAAATATAAATAGCATTTATGTATGGATAATTTACAAAAAAACTGTATGGAACTGATGTTATGTAGGTTAAACATATATTCATAAATATTTTGCTGTAAAACTTTAATAAAGTCAACTGAGCGCTAACCCTATTACTGTACAGCTATCAAAAGGTCTTTACGATACAGACTTAAACGTCTAGTGTGAAGACCACCAGCAATACATAAGTTTGAAAAAGTGTTAAATGGCTTAAATAAAGATTTTTATTATTATTTTTTTTTTTTTTATTTATAAGTGAAAAAAGTATTTGCATGTATTCCTATCATATAACATAAACAGCTATATAACTTAGATGTACAGACTTCTTTGCTTATTCATACTAGAAACGGCTTTTAAATCACCTAAGGGCCTGGATTAGAACTACTTTTTTGGTTTTACTATGCTACTACTTAGTATAGGATGGTGCGTAGCTACCATGCAACAGCTACCTACGCGTACTTGGCATAGAATGGGGCGTAGATACTATGAAGTAGCTACGTGTACTTGTTCTAGAATGGGGTGTAGATACCATGAAGTTGCTACATGTAGTACTTGTTATACAATAGGGCGTAGATACCATGAAATAGCTACGTGTACTTGTTATACAATAGGGCGAAGATACCATGAAGTAGCTACTTAACTTGTTATACAATAGGGTGTAGATACCATGAAGTAGCTACATGTACTTGTTATACAATGGGGCGGAAGTACCATGAAGTAGGTCGTGTATTTGTTATAGAATAGGGCGTGGATACCATTTAGTAGCTATGTGTACGTACTATAGAATGGGGCGGGATCTTTTAATGGTATGTGCAACTTTGTTGAATGTGAATAGTATTGTGGTTACAATGATCTTGTTAGCAGAATGCATCATTACAAGGAGTGAAAAATAACGGTAGAAGCCTAACAAACGGTAATCTTCGAATGTTTTTTTGAAAAAAAATGTTTTGATCCATTTTATGCTTACACGTTTAAATTTACTAATTGACCTTCGTCTTCAAACTGAATTTTATAATATATAAGTATATAATTTTATAAGTGTCCGGACTCCCGGTGAGTCCGGACACAAGTTTTAGTCAAGGCTTGCTGCTGACGGATACATCAAGGATTAATGTATTATTTTTAAGAAAACTGTTTAGTTTTTATATTTTTATTTTATACAAATTGATCGTAATGTTATGGATTCTTATTATATTAGACCTTGCTCAAGTTCCAGTTGGGTGGTTTTTATTAGAATCATTAGAGTAATTTTTTTTTGCGGTATCAAATATAAATGCTTAGGTTATAATATTATGTGCTATACATACACAATACAATACAATAATAATCACACTTACATTTTCAATTTGGAAGTGGGCGTGTGTTGGTTGTTACTCGCCCTCAAAACTGAGAAATGGATTTTGATGTACTTGATACATTCTCTAAGGTCCTGTATAAAAACACTTAAGTTGCACTTTTAAGTAGGAAATACGTCTGAGGCGGGCAGTTATTTTTTGTCACTGCATTGCGCTTTTAGGTAGGGTAATTATTCTACGTGATCATTCAACGAATAGGGGCAGTGCTGCCAGCATGCAAGACACACTGCCAACTGGTAGTGAGATGGAGCATTTGTATTGACTATATGCCTGCAATGGCCTTTAGGTACCCTATATGTTTTCCTTGTTGTAGGTGCAGTGTTGTATGTAGTTTGTGGAATGTTGTTATTTAAAAAAAATTGAAATGTACAAAAATATTCTCTAAAACTAGCTCTCTATTACGTGATCAAATATTTAAAAAAAAATTAGTTTGAAAAACCTAGAAAATATTACTTACATATATATGTTTTTTTTTATTATACTATTATAAACGTCAACGTTTGCCTTTATCCCATTTTACTGATGAAAATGTTATATTATATCTAATGATCTCTGATTTTAGTTGGTGCGTGACTGAATTTGAACCCTGTGATCCCAACGAAGGACGAAGGATAGATGGCTCCTGCAATAACCTGCAGAACCCGACCCGAGGAGCAGGACACACACCTTTTTTTAAGGTTCTGCCGTCTGTGTATGATAAAGGTATTAAGTGTTATGTATTTCCATATAAGGTAGACAACTAGCTTACAATTATTTATCTTTTTTGCATGGTGGAAGGGCATTTTGCGAATGCCCGCCTGGCTAGCGACCACCCTCAAGTAGAAAGTCTGTCGCCAAGCACCGAAAGGTGTATTCCGGCAGTAGTCCTTGAGAGCCAGTGAAATTACAGGCACAATGAGACTTAACAACTATGTCTCAATGTGAACTATGTCGCAGTGCAATTCGTGAGTTGTCATGAATTGCAACTGTTATAGGCAGAGGTTAGTCCATTTAACATCAGGTGGGCCTCGAGCTTGTCCCGTAACAATAACACAAAAAAAAACAGTACTTTTACTGGAGTTTTACTTTTAGTTTAATTTACAATATGGGTCTTTTTATGAATAAAATTTGTTTTCATTATCTATAACGCGCATGGATTAATAGCACTGTAGCAAATGAAATTACTGGACAAACGACACTTAACAACTAAAATCATGGAGTGACGAACGCAGTGCAGTGTAAAGCAGAACAAGGACGGTGTCAGCGCAACTGTAATGAACAGGCGGAACGCTGACCATTAGGTGGGCGGCTTGTTTGTCTGATCACATTATGACATAAGAACAAATAATGTATTGTTCATCAACTCATAAAATATATAACTGCGGATTTTTTAAACTGCATCTTTGGATGCGTCCTTCTACAGGTTAAAGTTCACGCCTGGAAATTGATTTGCATATCGGATCACGTAATAAGTAAGTGACGAGAATAGACTTAATTGGGCAGGTTATATGAAATCGCACTGCACACTTAGGTACTTTATACATATCAAGTATGTGTGCGATTTTACCACTCACCTCCAAAAACGCTGCCTCATTTTGTTGCAACTTGGAACATAATCCCTAGGTCCTAAATTAAGACAAAGGATATTTTTAGTCAAGATTTCCTGAGTTGTTCCCGAGGATGATTTCAAAGCAGGCGAAAGCTAAAAGGTTGGTTAGGTATTGACCGATTAGCTTATCTACCAAAAGCGATTTATAATTCGACTAAAACTTTGAAGACTTTTTAAAACTGTATTTCAAGGTTCATAGTTTAATTTCCTGACAGTTGCTGGGTATGTCTGAAAAACCCAATTTACAATAGCAATTAGAAATTGTAACTGTGCTCGCTAGATGGTAATAAGCTCGTGCCCTATGACGTGGGTCCTAAACATATCCCTTGCCTTCGGGGATACACTGGCGTCTTGATTTAATATATAACTGTATCAGTCGAAACGCTCACTGTTTTTTATATGGCTATATAAGCTAATAGCCTATCCATATATCCCCCCTCCCCCGTGGGATGCCGGGCTAGAATATATTATAACAAACCCTCAAATAGGGAAGGCTTTGTTAATTAGTAAAAAGTAGTAGGCAATCATTTTAGTCGCTAACCTTCCATGTCTGATTTAAATCAGCCTCCGACTTTTAAAGGTCGTTGCAACGTTGATATAGTACTACAAGGTATAATCAATTTCAGGTTTCGAGCCTAGGAAGTCTAAATCAGGAAACTCCCTTCCGCTCGCCAGATTGCTGCGCACGCGCCTTCTCTCCGAAGGCCGCGTGCCGAGTTTGAAGTTCACTCAATTGGCAATACACTTCCTCGTGTTCATGTCAGGCGATGTTGTCTCTCAACACGATACAGGTACGTTTTATAGGATGAATTAATAATATTTCAAAGAATCGAACCTTTGAATTGAATAATTGGAACATATGATACATTTTAAAACTATCGTATATTTCTAAATGTATCATAGAAGCGCCTGGTTGCTTTGACAAGGAACCGAAATTTTGCCACCAATGATATTAAATGTATACAAATGTGGAAGAGACGTCTCAATGCTTTTATTGTGGTAACTATAGTGTTGTATATAGTTCGTAGTATTTTGTGGATAATAGCATACCGTAGGTAAAAAAAAGGAAGAAAATCTTATTTCGCACTCCTCAGCAAAACATATGTAGAACGATTAAAGTCTTAGTCAAGATTAGATATTTTTTAATTTTTGATCGCTTTTGAAGTAAGTGTAGTTGTATTATATCTTTTTTTCTTAATATTATTACAAAATGAATAAATACAATAAGGCATTATAATATACATAATTCATGTGAGAACATATATAACATTCGTAGGTAATTTTAACTTTACCATGGTTTTTACTGTATATAAATGTTAATCAACACAAAAACTTACTTAATATGAAAAATATATATTATTGTTTATAATGAAAATTTTAAAAATTAATTATGTATCAAGTCACCTTGAAACAAATTTTAAAGCATCAAGGTGACTTGATACTTAATTTGTTTTTTAACAATATGCCTACTTTACAATAATATTAACCTAATATTATACAATGAGAGGTACCAAAGCATAATACAATGAAAATAAAGTTAACCAAGAAGTACATATACATATACAGTACATATTAACAAAAAAATAATTTTCAGTGAAATACATAGCCTGGAAACCCTACTGCTGCCATCCAAAAGGCAAAACAGATCGTGACTGCGTGCCCAATAAGATACCAGATGATGACCCTGTCCATCGCTTCTCTGACATCAGATGTTTGAACATGACCAGACCTGAATCTTTCCAATCGATTGGCTGCTTAAAAAATGATACAGTTCCAGATAGAGTAAGTCACAAGATTTTAAGCTGAGCATTGCTAAGTTCCCTATGACAGGTAAAGCGCGTTGCTTCCGTGGCAGTTCCTCTCCATATGGTGGACTTGAACTATCGGTAGGTCATTTTTCGAACTGTCGTACAGGTTACTAGAGCCATCTCTAAAACTGTAACTAGTTTCCTGGCAGATAGGAATTCAGTCGCCAAACACCTAAGTTGTATTACAGGTGTGTTCTGACAGGTATTCTTCGGAAGGGTAAGCAGAGATGTTTACACCCTTGTTTCTATGTTCATGAAAA
This sequence comes from Plagodis pulveraria, assembly GCA_963890685.1. Lineage (NCBI taxonomy): Eukaryota > Metazoa > Arthropoda > Insecta > Lepidoptera > Geometridae > Plagodis > Plagodis pulveraria. Next base: position 3,408,056 of record OY982952.1, on the reverse strand, counting down.
TTGTCAAGTAAGAGATTACAGTCATAGAATAATTATTGTTCATAAGATATTCTACATGTGGATGTTGCAGTAAGTATGAGAAACTTAAATTGGGGTAGATAATATTTATCCCCTTAAGACTCATTATGCGTTTTCAGTTAGAGGAAAAACTTTGCCCTATTTGACATTTACTTATTTTAGTTTTAATTCGGAGTAAGGTATTGACGAATTAGCTTACTTTTTTATGAGACTTTGTGGACTTAGGTGAACCACACTATTATGAACACATATTCTTTTTGAAATGTTTAGTCTTCTTGAAAACGTATATATTTTTCCTCAAGGCAAATGCTATGAACCACTACATACTCCTAGCAATTACTACGGTAATTGAATTTGTTATTATCGTTTTAGTTCAAACCTTCATTCGTGACGTTTCCGTCGCAGCCGTTTAATTAACTATTTAGTCATTTTTCTAAATGGCCTGAATGATATAACAGCGATTCCATCAAAATGTTAAGCAAATGGTTATTTGATTTGCGTATTTTTTTCTGGCGCATCACCGGCCACTGACGCGGCACGCTTGCTTTGTTCGTTCGGCTCGCATGCTGTTGTGGTCAATGCCCTCATCTTCACTTCGCTCCTTGATCACAACTATATTATTATACTTTGCTCTAGAATAGTCACATTATAAAAGGTCTAAGTATCTGCCAGTAAGTTTACTAAATGTTGTATAAGACCTTATGGCTGAATTTCCTTCAGGCCGCTAATTAAGTAAACGAAGCGATGTAATAATAAGAGGAGGCAGTTTTTTGAATGGCTGGCTGAGCTACCTTGATATATTTATATATATTATCAAGATTTATATGCTTTTAGATAACATCTGCCACTCCCCTGTTTGACTTGTCTGTTGTTTATGGATCCTCCAATAAAGCTGCTCAAGAGAAATTGAGAAAATTCGAAGGTGGTCTACTCAAGTTTGAAGTCAGTAATGGCAAGATTTGGCCACCGACCACGAAAACACAAGCTAACGTGTGTTTTTTGAATCAAAGACCTCAAGAAACCAGATGCCATGATACACGTAAGCAAAGGTTTTGTTTTTCTATTAACTCAATCATATATGCAAAATTTAACATCATTCTTACTTTTGAATCCTTTTAATACTTATGTTGTAATAGTTTTTGTGACCAAGTAATACCAGCTAAGCATTGCCCCGCAGTTTGCCGTGAGGTCCCAGGCTAGAATAGCACCACCATTCACCAGCTTCCTGTGGGAGACATTTGTGTAACGGTGATCATGATTCGGCTGTAGATGGCATAGTTTGCCATAATCCTCACACTCGCTGGGCGTCTTGGGGATCGCAGTAGCAGATGGCAGTTCCTCAGAAGGCGCCCACATTTTGCTATTTTCCCTTTTATCACCTCTTACAACTTTAACAGGAAGATATGATGGATACAATTCTAGCCCAGCACCCCACGGGAAACTTACATAAAGTTTCATTCACAAATTTTTGGAGCACATTTTTTCTGTCTCGGGTGGAAATTGAACCCTCCTTAAATTTGTTCCTCCTTCAGTCCTCCAATTTCGCCCCGGATACCTTTTCTACCCGGAAACTTGAACATACTCGTTTGAGCCGAAACTTTGTGCACCAATTGCATAGTTTTAACCGCCATAGTGGACGGTGCGTTCCATACAGTTGATTTGAATTATTGTGTTTTTGGAAACGAGTCATAAGTTTGACATAAGATGTTTGACTGTTTCTAAAATAATTTGACCTGGCTTTTCTTTTATACATTTATTTTCATGTAAAACTTCTTTTTAGCTGACGATGGAACCAATACACTGGCTGGCATCAACCTCATGACAATTTGGTTCTGGAGGATGCATAATGAGATCGCTTCTCAGCTGGCACAGGTCAACCCATGCTGGGATGATGAGAAACTCTTTCAAACTGCTAGGGATATTAATATCGCTATTGCGATGCAGATGTATTACTATGAAGTGATGCCGCTTTTGCTCGGTAAGGATTTATTTAATTATCGTAGGAGCTTCTTAATTGACGTAATTTTTTAGGCTCAGTGCCCGTACCAAAGTTAAATAGAAAACGGGATTTTATTACTAGACCTACGCATCTACTACATCTTACCATTAAAAGGCTATATATTTAGAACCGCATAATGTGTAACTTAAAAGCCATAATTACACATATTTTCACAGTCATAATAACTATAGCAAAATGTTGTACAAATAATTAAATAAAAAATCAGTCGTGTCATCGCAACAACCCAAGAAAGAAACACGTTTGTTTACTTTGATCATGGCTTAGCATCTTCAATATTATTTTCGTTTTAGTTATTTGTTGTTTAAATAAATAATAACATATAAACCCCGATGGTAAAATTCCGGATTAGGCTTACTTTAATTTTTGAGATTCTGACTCACACTTGGCTGGTTCTATTTTAGTCTATTGCTATTAATTAACTTACTTACAAAAGACTCATTTTGGCATGACACTGACAGATTATCTGGTACTAGTTTGTTTAAAAGAAGTGGAAATAGTTGAGGTTTTTACTGAAATAAGATATGGTAAGTTAATATTTATTAACAAAATGGAATGGAATGGGCGAAAATAAACCTGAACTTAAGGGTTTACTATGATTTTGACTTGTTTTTACTTTGATGGAACAAACACGAGGCCCACTTGGTGTTAAACAGTAATCTCTGCCTATAACAGATGCACTTCATCGCAATTGGCGAACTCCACTGTGCCGATCACCCTAAGACATAAAGTTGTTTTGTCTCATTTGCCTGTAATTTCACCGGCACCCATACCCTTTTGGTGGTAGAAATAGGCATGGTGGCAATAAATCTACTGCTAGTATAATCTATCTTCCTATTAAATAAGAATCAAAGTCTTGACTCACTGACCGACAGACAATGCACAGCCTAAACCGCTGGTCGCAGAGACTTGAAATTTGGAGGGAGTATTCGTCTTCATTAAAGGATTTTTTTTAATTCTACTCCTAAGGGGTATAAATGGGTGGAAACTTTTGTATGAAAGTCCTATGTTTATTAACTAACAGTTCTGAAAATTTGTATTCGGATAGATCATTCAAAGTAAAGAATGACAATGCTTATGATTTATTTGAAAGGAATGATATTGGTGATGAAGCTTTGTGTGGAAAGGTCGTTGTTATTGAAGTGATAGTTATGAAAATTTGTATCAGGATGGACTTTTTGATTAAAAAAAAAACTGTCTTACGTTTGAACTGGTAACCGCGGGACATGTAAAGAACCATGTTCTCGAAGTGTACCAGAATGGAAAACTATATTGAAATTTTGGTAGGTTCTGAATGTCGACCTCGATAAAACGATTACGATTTATCTAAATCGTAATCTGGGGCCAATTCAATATGAATTAAAAGTAACCTGTAATATATATCACGTGTATATGTAAGTAATATGATACGTTTTACACGGCTCCTTAAAACCGGTAGCGGTTCCTGAGGTATGCCTCAGGCTTTTTTTTTTTTATCTTTCGTGGACTATGGTCCACGCGGGAGAAGGCGAGAGTAAAAGCTAGTATATTATAACTATATAAGACTAAATGGTGTAGAAATGTAAAATTCATGAATAGTAGAATTTTACAAGTACGAGTATGTCGTGAAATTATTTTTTTCAATCACGCAATAAATTACGGAACGATTTTGATACATTTTGGCATAAAAACAGTGAGCGCCCTGAGACTGACGATAGATATGTCACGATTTAACGCTCCATTGTTATGATAGATCCTCAGCACATAAAACATTTCAAGTTATTACTTGTTTTAGAAAGTAATAATATATACTTTAACCGTCTGTTGTCCGTACGTTTCAGGTGGCCTTGTTCATTGACCGATATGTGTACGCGTGAAATATCTGCATGTTAGCATTAAAGAAAATATGAAATGTTTGCAGGTCGTGAAAATCTCTACAAATCTGGAGTGTTAACACCATCCTTTGGATTCCGTGACATCTATGACCCTGAAGTCATTCCTCAAGTTTCTTTAGAATACCCATATGTACTAAGATGGCTCCATACAATGCAAGAAGGGAGAATGAAGTAAGTACCTACATTAAATAAGTATTTTAAGTTACTAATTATACAGGAAAGATCAGTGAAATCCTGTATTGAATATATATTTGTTTTGAATAATAGTTTGAAAAGGTCTTATATACAACTAGAATAATGTAGCTATCCAGAATCTAATAAAAATACAAGTAATCAGAATTTTATTAACACTCAAACTATATCTAGTGACATTTCCGGCCAATTTTCATGTTAAGCCGACGTGACGTCATAAATTCCACGCAGCCATAACGGGAGAATTTGCGACGCGTTTCGACGATTTTCTCGAACATCGTCTTGACATGGTCATATACCATGTCAAGATGATACTTCGTGTAGAAGCAAAACACGTCGAACATTCTACCGGTTCGACTACGTGCATTTATGACGTTTCGTCGAATTACTGGAATCGTATATATATATATATACTTATTAATTTGTATAAATGAGATAGTTAAGTATTTTCAATGTTCCATTTGCCAAATAAATTTATATGCCTGATATGATATTTTTTGAGCAGGGCGATGGTAAAATACTAACACTTGATGATATATAACACTTCATTGTATTTTTATTTAATATTTTAGATTTTACGATACAAAAGGGCATTTTCTGAAGGAATTCCCCATCGTCAATATGACGTTGAGGACCGGAATGTTGGACGTGGATGATAACATTGTCCATATGACCCACGGCTCTTTCAGACAAGGAGCCGCAGCCGCAGACTATATTGTAGATCCTGATGTAAGACGTTTTGTTTTTTATTTATAACTTAGTTCTGAAATCTTTTTCAGAATACTCTATATAATGTTGTCTTAGGTTTTCGCGATTATTACACACAGTATTTAACAACTTTAAACGGTTTAAATCGCGTATATTGGCAGTCAACCCGTGACCACGATCACTGCAAAGTGTTTGAAACGTCGGAACAAAAATAATGATAAATATACGCGATTTAAACCGTTTAAAGTTGTTTAATTACTATACTCTATATAATTATATCAATTTTTTGCCTTGAGAATATATTTTAATATATTCTCAAGGCAAAAAATTGTTTGCAAAAAATATATTTTAAAATAACAGTTATGAATTTATTTATTTATCTATTTTTATTGGAATTTGTATAATGATATACTCACAAATTGAATGTTAAAAAATAATGGTTAATTATTGAAAGATAGTTTAGTGATAGTGTTGCCACTTTGATGAAATCCAAGCCCATTTCTTTTTTTACCAAGTAAAAACGATGTCGTATTCATTCATTCATTTCGTATCAATTGCTAATTAGATAATGTTTGCCCAATGGAAGGCCACCTCTACGGGCCTGTAAGATGCATATTTGAGGTCATCTTGTGTGCAGGTGTTCGGGCACTGGGGACCCGACAGTAAGTGTGCCATATTTTGCTCAGAGGCACCTCACTCAAATTCCACATCTAACTTGTCCTTTATTTCCCATTTGGCCAGGTTGCTTTTGCAACGACCAACTTAGGTACGGAGTCTGTAGAGCGACTTTCAAATTGGCAACTGATTGATGTCATATTTATATTCAGTTTTTATTTCAGATTGCAGGAATAGGTTTAGGACCACACCAAAGAGCGTCAGATTTAACAACGAACGACGTTGCTAAGGCTAGATACTTCGGTTTCCAACCGTACGTCAAGTACCGGGAGTTCTGCTTCGGTAAACCAATTAAGAGTTTTGAAGATCTTCAAGGAATTATTGATCCAGAGGTAAGCAAAAGTCTTACTAATTTGGTAACCGGTTGTAATGCCAATAATTAACTGAGACTTATTATCATTGACTAAATTATTAATGTTTGTCCACTTTACAGAGAATAGAAATTCTGAAAGAAAACTATGAAAACGTCGAAGATATTGACCTCATAGCTGGTATATGGGTGGAGAACCATATATATGGTGGTAACGCTCCATCCACATTCTTCTGCCTCGTGGTAGACCAGATGCTCCGGAACGTGGTGATGGACAGACATTGGTATGAGAGACCGGAGAGACCTAACGCTTTTACTTTTCGTGAGTATTTTTCTATTTTTGGAAATATATATTGTATCAACAATCAAGTGTATGCATTACCTAGTTAGCTTCTTTTTCTTTAGGTAATAGAGGTCATTACAATATGTAACTTTTCCATTGTGTTCTCTTGCTTCACAAATCAATACTTACCTTTAGCAGATATATCCTCTATATCTTCGACCTTCCACTACCCCGTATCAATTCACATTAATATCTAATGCTCTTTTCAGAAATACATGTTATTTTTTTCTTTTGTCACTCCTCATGACGTGTCCATACACATATCCTTATGTATTAAATGCCCTCAAACTTTTCCTATTATAAATTTATGACGGTATATGCTTTTGCGTGTATAATTTTATGATTAAGTTGTTAATAATTTTGATTGTTTACAGTACCATGTTGATTTTTTATTGTCCCTGTTGTAAAGTTTACGTCAATTTTAGCTCAACTTCTGGAAATAAGAAAAATGACAATGGCAAGGTTCCTTTGCGATGTTGGTGACTCTGTTACTGAGATTCAACCCGAAGCTTTCTTGAGAATCAGCCCTGGGTGAGACATTTCAGATTTCGTATTGTGTTAATTTTAAGCTTGTCTTTTTCTTTTCGGGAAGATTTATAAACGAACGAATACTCGTATTATTGCAAATTATTTATAACTATTATCGATAAAGTTATTAAAAAGTCGTATAGACACGCTGCACACTATTTGAAAGGAGTTACTACATATTGGCAACTTTCCCAGCGGTACTTTCTTTGCATGCCAGTTTGTCACTATTATTTACTATAGAAGAGTTACAATTAAGTGGTCAGAGATAGACCACATTAAGAAAAGAAAGCTATTTTTGGACCATTCTCATGACAGCTGTCAAAATCTTTGGCAGCCAGCTTGAATGCGCGGAACGGCGCATACTAAGCATGCTACAACCAGATTAAAACTCTGCTGGATCTCCAGGATAACATCTATTAAGTATAAACATCCTAAATAAAACTAGGCTTCTCATTGTCCATTCCAGAAATCCAATGCTGCGCTGCGATCAACTGAACAAAATAGATTATTGGATGTGGCAGGACCCTACGTGTTTATCCGAGACCAACTGGCAGAAGTTATTCCAATTAAAGACTCATTCAACTTATCAACATAACTACTAATAGTTTCTGAATCAGTATAAGGACTGTTTTGCCCACATTAAATTATTACCTACTTTCTAATATGTGGGATTTATGACTTAAATGAATTGTTAGGGATAAATAAGGTAATGATTTTGCTTAATTAAAACTTGTTTCGCTTATGTTGTTTTAATGAACATAAATAAAAAAAATAAAGCCTTACAAAGACAAAATTAGTTGAGAAGTCTTAAATTCGTACTACTTAGAAAAAATATAAAATTTTAAGTTTCAGATATTATCTAATTTTAAAATGTCATTAAACTTTAAGTTTAAAACCAGATTGAATTTTATATGTAAATATTATGCTTAAATTATAATGGGTTATTGAACTGTGACATTAAAAAACTTGCTAAATTGATATTCTATGTGTTTTATGACTATTTAAGAATACGTATGTTTACTGATTTATTCTCAATTTTTCACTAAACTTACTGTATACCGAGATTTAATAGTTCAATATTAACATAATAGTTTTGTGTAGGGGAAAAAACTTATGTTTTATTTCTCAGGGGCACTATTGTGAATTTATAGCGTAGTGAATGATTCCAAATTAAAATCTCGCAGCAAAGGCTTTCAAACAGAACCCTGCTCGTAGCAACAAATTCAATAGAAGCCATCCCGAAAACAAAATGTTTTGGCCCCGTTTGACAGACACTATATTTCATAGAAAATACTTGAAACTCACATATACAATGGATATATATTATACATATATATTAGACAATAATAATAACAAAAATAATAATCATGTATCATGATACACGCAAATTGCGCAAAATATTCATATGAATAACGTGTTATTCCTTAAATATAAATTCATTAATAATTAAACACCATAATCTATAACCTTGTAGAACCTATGAAACAAATTTGGGTCTCCTTATTTGACTCCTTTCCTAGTAGGGAATTCTTCACCAATAGTTTCAAGCTGTATCCTTGCTTGGTTGTTTAAGTAAGTATTCCTAAAACAAATTATGTGTATGTTTCTTATCCCCTGATTTTGGAGTAGTCTCTAACGTTATTTAAAGTGGTTTGTGGTCCTCGTTGTGTTTTTCTATCACACGTTTAACTGCGTGTCTATAATCTACTAATGTAGAGACACCTTTTTGAAGCAGTGATGGCTCAGTGGCATTGGCTCTGAACTGCCGCACAGTAGGTTCATGGTTCGAATCCGCGGGCTTGAGCTACGCCGCATGGAGGAAGGGCATTTTGCGAATGCCCGCATGGCTAGCGACCACCCTCAAGTAGGAAATCTGTCGCCAAGCACCTAACGGTGTGTTCCAGCAGCTGTCCTCAAGGACAGCTGCTGGAAAACACCGTTAGGTGCTTGTGCCTGTAATTTCAGTGTGCCTGTAATTAGTGAAATTACAGGCACATGAGACTTAACAACTAGTCTCTCAAAGTGACGAGCGCAGCGCAATTCATGACTTGTGATGAAATGCATCCGTTATAGGCAGAGGTTAGTCCACTAACATCAGGTGGGCTTTGGGCTTGTACCTTCACAATAACATAAAAAGAACCGTTCCTGAAACCTGCTTATTCTGCTGGTTAGTTTTCATTCAATTGTTTTGTTATTCTTTCGAAAAGTACTTTGGAAAAGAATTTATATAAGTTTGTCATGATGCTTATAGAACGATAATAATTATTTATGTATTTCTTATCCCCTTTTTTATGAGTTATTATTTGGATTGCCTTCTTCCACTGGCTGGGAATAATTTTTGACCTCCCTCAAAACGCCGTGGAAGATGTTAAGCTAAAGGGCTTATGTCTTCAATTGTACCACGAATCAGGTCATTATTGATTTTATGTGCACCTGGCGCTTTGTGAGATTTTTTAAGTATTTATTGCTTTCTGCACGTCCTTTCACACACTTATATTTTCACCGTTTTTATTTCATGACCTTAGGGTAGCGTTATTACCGACTTGAACTGAAAATACATTAGTATTGTTGTTATTGTTATTGCTTGATTAAAGAGCGAGTTTACTATAAGTGCTTTAAAGTCGTCTTTTATCTAGATAGGATATAATACGAAGTTGTTTTTTTTCAATTTTTGCCACTGTCAACTACCTCCGTCTCATTCAGGCACCGAACATCCATCGTTACTAAAAGTGGAGTTGACTACAGGGTCAAAGGTAATACTGTGGTACGGATCCATCACTAACTCAAAACAAACGTCTCTGTATACATAAAATATAATGTATTGTATAATATAAGATAAAAAACCGGTAAAAATAATGAGTTTGTCATTAAATGTAGAACTTTGTTTAAGTAAACAGAATTCAGCCTCTGAATAGAAAAGAGCTCCTCCATTTAATTATGTACATACTCATGCCTACTTATTGTAGTACGAACCCGTATCAAAGTAAGGAGGGAAATTGCCGAGTTCTTTAACGATTTCCTTCCCAATTTCACGCGCGAATAGCGCTGGGCCCTCGTTATCTGCAGAATAAATTAATCTGACAACTTATCCTGGGTCAATACAAGGGCTTTTTTTGTGACATGAGGACCTCCGAAAAAGCTTTGAGGTATAAAACATAAATAAATCTTTACGTCCAAGCTTATTATTTTCAAAGTGAGGATGTTTGAATGTGTGAATAGCAATAACTTTACATTGTCTTTAGATGGTCCAGAACCATGCCGTGGGCTTGAGCTCCACCTCACGATGGTAGGATATTTTCAGAATATCTACCATTTGCAAATCTATCTCCAAGAACTTGATGGAGTATTTGACAAGTGTCCTATATAATACTTGTGAACTTCAAATTGGCTTAACACAGAATTTGCAACTGTTAACAATGAAAATTGCTTTATAAGATAGAAATAGAATTTGAACCCACAATATCAGCAGGTGAAACTACTAAGACGACATCACAGCTTATATATTTATCTAAATCTGTACCTAATATTTTGTTTTTTGTCTAGTGGCAGTTTCATAACGCATGGTAATAAGGCATTTTGCGAAAATCCGCATAATTCCTACCCTTGAGGGATAAATCCGGCCCCAATTACATAACAGTTTGTGCCGCCTACTGTTCTACAATCTAGTTAAACCTCTATAGATTGGTAATTAATAGAAACTATAGCAATTTATTGTTATCCTGAATATATTCAAAGCGATATAGCAGCTTCGAGATATATTACATTTTATCGAAGCAAGGGTGCCCCGTGGGGTGCCGGGTTAGAATTGCACCTCTCCATATCATCCCGTGGGTGTCGTAAGAGGCGACTAAGGGAAAAATACTGGAAGGTGGGCAGCAGCACCTAAATAACTGCCATCTTACACTGAGCTCCCCAAGCCGCCTGCCAAGCGTGGGGATTATGGCAAATACCTTCTTAATAGGGGAGGCTGTGTTCAGCAGTGGACGAGTCGGCTGTTACAGGAGGAAGGTTTAAAGTTTTTTTAAGTCAAGCCTGTGTACCTCGAACACTATCATCACTTACATAAAGGTAAGTGGATCGAAGGCTAAATTATCAGCTGTTGCAAAACAACAATCATATACAAACAGCAGCAGTAACAAAGAGTCCCATACAAATATAATACTCTTACAACTATTTTCAATTTCAATACTATTAATATTAATAGCTTGAATAAAGCATGCATTCCTATAACGGTCTTGAATGTAAAATATTATAAATCCATTCGCTATTCTACTATTTTAAAACAAGCACTAAGCAAACGCAAAACTACTGTCGCATCCATCAGTGACATTCGTGCCGTTACCATAGCAACCTACCCTAACCTACCCTACAAAGGAAAAACCTAATAAAAACACTTCTTACACAAAATTATCACAAAACATCAATGCAAACCGTAGCGTCATAGTCATAGGGTATATTTTAAAATTGTGTCGTGTATAAAGCTTGGTCATAATCTAAGTCTAAACGTATAAACAGGCTTCCCTCCTCACTTGTTTAGTAATACAATACTTTTCTATATCAAAGGGAAAATGTGTGATGACAGTTTTATTTTACAAGGTTCGCTTCACTTTTATTTTATTAATGCAGTTAAGGAACACCGTTCATGACGCGATATTTTCTATGTTGTTTTGTGCGTATTTTCTACTGACGCAAATGGTATTATGCATTACTTTATAGCATAATTTTAAAAATTTACTGATGTTCTTTTATTTTATTTTTTAGTTTTCAACTATTTATAAAACCACGAGTGAAGGGCACTTGGTATAGTCACAGATTAAGCGTTGACAAATTGTAAAAAGATTCACTTGAACACATTTTTAGCAAAATATGATTACTATAAAATTACAACGAGACAAAAAAAAATATAATTATATAAGGTTGAAGTCATGTGCGTGAATTCAAATGGTTTTCATACAATTGTTTTGTTATTCTTTCGAACAGTATATGGAAAAGACTGTTTATAGGACTGTATATATATATACCTATATTACAAAATTACAAATTTACGAGTGAAAAAAATATAGTCATGTGCGGGATTCGAACCCGCGTCCATCCACCCGTATAGCCTAGGCATGCTCTAACCGCTAAGCCTACATGACATATGACGTGTGACTCTAATTTATCCTTTCGTTCTTAACCATCGTATGGGGACGAAGTGACATCTATCGTTTAACCTACGTTGTACAGGCTTCGATTCCTGCTCGTGATTCAGTTTTTTTTCTATTTCTATGCCAGCTTTTGGCTACTATCTCACCTGATGGTAAGTGATGATGTGATCGAAGGTGTTGTTCAGGCTTACTTAGGACAAAAAGAAATTGTTTTTTTTTCACTACAGCTTGGTGGTCACAAACACAACAGTCATGACGTCTAACCATTGCACAAATGCCTCCCCAAAGGGTGCTTTGCTAAACGCTTGAGAATTATTTAATTATCAGAGTAAGATAGCAGTTCTGCAGAAGCACTGCTGCCTTTCTGATTTCCAACTAGTTTCATTTATGTAAATTCACATTTAAAGGTTTAAATCAAAACGAAAACATCTACATCTCAAAACAAATATCTTTTATATAAACAAAAAGCAAAGCTCTTGCTAGAAAGCTCTCTAGAGCAAAGTCCTCATATAAAAGCGCGTCTACAAAAGCTCTTGTAGTTTCATATTGTGCATAATATTGCAAGTAATATCATTTCTTCGGCAGCCTTATAACAGAAATATTGCGAAATACAGCAGCGGCACAAGTGTGCTCCTTTGATTTGTGGTGAACTTATTTATTATTGCAATACGAAATTATATTTAGAAAATTGTGTAAGTATAAAAGGGAATTCAAATGTAAATATTGCGAGTACACTGTGGTCACTTTTATGGTTGATTTTGTTTCAATAGGTTCTCTTTGACCATAATTTTACACGATGGATGATGGTTATGTACCAGGCTTTACCAAGAAACGGACCTGGGTCTTTACATGGCGGAACATCCCATTGGATTGCTTCACGATAGATTTTCTACTTAGATGATAGCTAGCCTGGCGGACATTTGCTTTATGCTCTACCGCCATGCATATGTGCATGAGGATCTGTTCAGTAGTGGACAATACGGCTGATACAGTACATTAAAGTAGTATTTTCTCTTACTTTCGCGCATTCAAAAGGTCGTAACCGCCACGTGCAGCGTGCATTGAGATTGACCTTTTTTAATTCAAATTTTGTTTTATATTCAGTAATAAGCACTTTGTTGATCTGTTTTTTTTATGCCTGTTAGTCTAGCCTTTGACCACTATCTCACCTGCTGGTAAGTGATGATGTGGTCGAAGATGTTGTTCAGGCTAACCTAGAATTACTGGCTCTCAAGCTGCCGGAACACGCCGTTAGGTGCTTGGCGACAGATTTTCTACTTGACTTCCATTTGAGATGCACTTTTTTGTGATCTTCACTCATATTCATGTCGTCTGGCATGATTTATGACTAACATCTAGATGTCATGACGCATAACGAAGTATTACAGTTGGTTAAAGTAATACAATTGGTGCACGAAATTTCGGCTCGAAAGAGCGTGCCCAGGAGGCCGAATGGTTTAGGCTTCCGGCGCGAAATCGGAGGACGCAGATTTGATTCCCGCCCGGGGCATAACATTTTGTGCTCCAATAATTTGTAAAATATGATTTTCGCTTAGCACGCGATATTGCTTGTAATAATATTTAGAAATATAACGTAGTATTTCTATCATGGCCGGTGAGTTTGACCCCGATGATGCTACCTGCATTGCTCGCTGGCTAACCTCTAGTGTAGTTTTCTGATGAGCCGTTAAAGACCAAGTATGTGCACCATAACTGCCACTGAGAAAAACGACACAAAGGTTGAAATCAAATTTGACCTTTTACCGTTGAATTGTAAATGCGTAAAATGAATCCACAACTCTTAAGATGATTTTCACCAATCGATAAAAATGTACCATGTTTTATAATAAACACAACCGTCAAAAACGCCTTCCGTAAAGTATTTTCAGAATTGAACTTGTTATACGATAATAATTGCAGTATTGACCATAAAATATACCTTACTTTTACGGCGTTTTATAATCGTTGATTATCACTATAATGTACGACTTGATCGGCCTCATCGAAAAGTCAATATTTAAGAAAGACCACAAAATACACCTTAAATGAAGACGAAAAGAAACATTCGCCTTCATTGACCTCGTTTAACGCCTTCTAGTTGGAAGGCGTTTTTGGACGTATTTACGTTTGGTCGGTTTTTCGCCTTATACCATATAAATTGGCCGTCATTAGGGCGCTTTTGACTTTAGATTTTTCTCAGTGTGAGGACAGGGAGTATGCATAATTGTATGTCCATGAGTTTTCACTTCAGATAGAAAATAAGTTTGCCTTTTATAAAATCTTTCATGGCCCAATAGCTCTTCCAGGCATTTTTAGTGAGCCGTGCAACCTCTTGTCATGTCTGGAATGAGAACATTCCAGTCCAAAGTTCAAATACTCATGGATATTGTATTATGATATATTTTTTTATGTCTGATAGGTTAGCCACTATTTGACCACTATCTCACCTAATGGTAAGTGATGATGTGGTCGAAGATGTTGTTCACGCTAACCTAGAAGTAAATATTTAATGTAACAATAAAGCTATGTACAATTAAACTAGCTCACTATTCAATTGTACGTGGTTTGCAGCAAATATTTTCCAAAAGAAGCGTATTGCAAAAATGCACACTTTTCATAGAATAATATGAAAAATAACGTAGATCCACAACAATAGGAAACAATCAGCGAGTGTAACGAAATAAAAATGCTTCGGTATGCGCCTGACAGATGTCTGTAGCACTGCCCGCGCCATGCAACTCTATACAGGATGCTTACAATTAAAAAAAATATTTTATTTATTTAATAGCTGCGCGCGCCCCGCGTTTTCTCCCATGTAAACTATAAAGTGATGACGATGGAAAGTATATGTATTATTCGAGGACCTACGTAACATGTCAAGTAAGCCGTTTCTACTTTAATGAGTTTTCGCTCGTTGCAAAGTTGTTGAGCAACGTCTGCCGCGGCCATAAGTTGGATGGGTGACCGCTGGTGACATTACTACTGAGCGTTTCCGTGCTTCAGACGGCACGTTAACCCGTCAGTCCCGGTAGCTGTCTTAGGATGGCAGTCGTTATAGCATGGTGGTAGGGCATTTTGCGAATGCCCACCTGGCTAGCTACCACCCTCAAGTAAAAAATCTGTCACCAAGCACCTAGCAGTGTGTTTATGTGTGTACCTAGCAGTGTGTATTAAAACCGAAGCACTTCCGTAAAATCACAACAAAAATGACTATCACTATTCATAGACTATTCACACATCCCAATTCAGATTTCTTTTTCTGATAACATTTTGTTTGGCTCCACAGAAAGTGTCTTTCTACAATTTATGCGTTCGAAAACTCAATGTAACTATAAGTGCGTACCATTTGAAGTTGAATTCGCCAAAAACAATAAAAACGATCGCACTCCCAAAAAGACGTTCCAGATGGGTCTTGGCATTATTTTTGCCATAAACGCTGTGAAGCTACTGGAACAGTTTGAATTACCTAGATTTAACGTCAAAAGTGACAGAAGTGGCAAATTTTAGTGGCATTCTTAGCGTTCTTATCCTAAATGGAACAGGGGAGAACAGTTACAAACGATCACAGTGATCACAACCATAGACACGCAGAATGTGGTCACAATTATCTAAAATAACGAAATTAGCGTCAAATGGAGTACGCCCTATGAAGTAAAGTAGGCCACAGATAGCTAAGATTAATGCAGGGGGCCGTTCCAAGCCACAGGGTGTAGTTGTTTGGTTGTTTAACTTAGTCCAAGTTTCGGAACGACGCAGTTGTTTTATAACCTCAAATATAGATTTTTGCCGGGGAACTAGAAAAATATATAGACGTTTTATGATGTTTGAAAAGCAATAACAACTGACATGCAAAATACAAAAGAGTGCCTATAATTCTCTTATCAACAAATGTCGAATTAAAAACCGGCCAAGTGCGAGTGGGACTCGCACACGAAGGGTTTCGTACCATTATCTGTTACCCAATCTTGCAAGTTACAGACACTTTTCGCAGTGTCCGATTGAGCTGGGTAGGCACGGCGACCTCTTTTATTTTATTGGAGCCTCCTTAATTATTTATTTTATTTTTAATTAATTATATTTATAGGGCCCTTAAAACTAAATATTCTGTGAATAGTTAAATCGTCTACCTGTCACCGTTATAAGTATAGAACAAGAAACGGTAAAAAAATGAAGTTTGTGGTATGGGATTCCCCCTTAAATATTTATATTATTTAATTTTTAGTATTTGTTGTTATAGCGGCAATAGAAATACATCATCTGTGAAAATTTCAACTGTCTAGCTATCACCGTTCTTGAGATACAGCCAGGTGACAGACGGACGGATGGACGGACGGATAGCGTAGTCTCAGCAATAGGGTCCCGTTTTTACCCTTTGGGTACGGAACCCTAAAAAGTTGCAACCTTCAAAGGTTCGGAACGATCAAGTTGTGACAACCGAGAAAAAAGTTGCACTCCGAGTGCGCTCTAACCAAGGTTCTGAGCGGCCCCCTGTCAATCACGGGTCTCCTAACTCGGACACCTGACCCGGGTGTCCGCGCGACGCTTAAAGCCCATAAACTTCCCGGGCTCCCGTTGGTCCGCGCGACTGTTGATGGGTAATATTATTAATTTATTTATAACTATTTCAATTAATATCGCATGCTTAGCGATAAGTGCAATGTTTTTTTGATCACAAAATTTTTTACTCGAACGTAATTCGTTCATGCATCCGCCGGCTTTACGCACCGAGTGCCTTAGCCGATCGGCCATCGAAATTAGCAGGACAGACGAGAATGAGTATTATTTTTCGTCATAGGTGACGATGTGATCATCAACCAAACTACTAGACTTCAACTGACCGAAAGAAGTGCTTTTTTAACACCTAGGTACCTTTCTAGACAAACAATTTAAAATGTGAAGTTTGCTTAGCACGCAGTAGTGTTTGAAATCATATTTATAAATTTATAAAGAAAAGTAATGTAACAGTAACAATTATCACGAGAGTTAATAGTGATTGAATAAGCACTTCGATCGATCAGATAGTGTATTTTTTTTTCCTATAGTTGATAGGCTAGCCTAAGCCCACTATCTCACCTGATGGTAAGATATGTTGTGGTCGAAGACGTTGTTCAGGCTAATATAGAATTACTGACTCTCAAGGACAGCTGCCAGAACATACCGTAAAGTCGGTAGCTAGCCAAGCGGTCATTCGCATTATGGGCAGATTACGAATAACCGCCTTGCTAGCTGGTTAATATAATAGAGCTCAAAATTTGCCGTCGGGTAGGCGGGTTCGAAACCCGTTCAAAAATATACATATGGTAAACGTGATATTTTTATAATGCAGTAATTTCATTGGAATGCTAAAAATCAACCTTAAGCCAAATTTGCAGCAACAACCAACTATTATGAGAAAGTTAGTTGTGCCATGTTGCTTATTCCGTTCTAATCGAACTTCATGAACTGAAATGGTTCGTATAAGTGTTTTCGTTTGGTAACGGCTATACGTACTTCCAACGAGAATTCCTAGATACCTATTAAACAGATTCCATTTAGACCCCGGCGCGGCTCGTGGCGCGGGGCCACCGCGCCGTCCGGGTGATCCATCGCTTGTTGGTTTTTCGACACGGATCAAAGGCGCGGGCGCGGTCTTTGGCGCGGCTCGCGCTAACACGCGCCGTTTACCACCACTGGCACGAGACGAGCCTCCAGACCATAGTAAAAGGAGTGGGGAAGTAAGTTATCTTCATACAAACGCACCGCGCGCGGCTTGTTTGTGTGCGCCATAGTATCTATGCGTCCCGCACGCACACTCTAACACAATCTCGACCCGTTTCTCAGTGCGCCAGCCGGGGCTAACACCGAACAAGTTTCGCGCGTCAAGGCTTTTTGGCACCGCTAAATAAATTAAAAATGTTTGATAATCGCATGAGAACTTATTGCTGTGTGTTCGGCTGTCTATATAATGTCTATATCATAGATTCTAGAGTTGTCTTTGTTCAGATTACCTACTGAACAGGAAAGGTACAATATCACTAGGGGAAGACAGTTCGGAGAGTTCAGAAAGTGAGAGTGAGGAAGATAGATAGATAGATAGATAGATAACACTTTATTGTACACCAAAAGTAAGAAAAACGTGGGCTTAATATTAGCTTAAATATAATGTTGTACAATGAGCGGTCTTATCGCTTAGAAGCGATCTCTTCCAGACAACCTTTGGATGGAGAGGAGTTAACATACTTTTATTAACGGTGGTGCGATTAAATAATATAAGTAAGTAAAATGTTCCTACTCACAAACTCATAATATATATAAATATATTACATATAATAAAACAAAATACACACACTACATATAATATATTGTTGTTCAAAATTTCAAGTACATATATCGTATTGGTACACTTATTAATGTTATTAGAATATAAGCGCATGCACAATGCTAGGCAAGTTCAGTTGCAATAAACCATCATCGAGTGCATACGTACAAAGTTGTTTTCTTACCCCGCAAGTCTAAATTCAACCTTATCTCAAGCAATACATGGTCCTTCGAGCCGGATATTTAAAGAGCTATCGAAGCGACCGGCTCGGGCCAGCTAGCCGGAGAGAGAACAATAGAAGCCCGCATTCCTCAGCGATAAGGATTTATAAGTTAGCGCGATGTCTTCTTCTACGGAATTACTCAATTTATTAGAAAATACAGCAAGTTTAATACAAAAAACTCAAGTTAATCTGAAGAAATGTCCGAAGGCGAGAATAACAAAAGGTTATGTAGAAACTCGAATAAAAACAATTGAAGAATATTGGGAAACATTCAAGACTGCACATCAAGATTTAGTTAAAATAACGTCTCAAGATAAACAAAGTTCGATGTCATATTTTACGAATGATGAATATGATAACTATGAAGATTCCTATATTTGTATACTTGCCGACTTAAAGGACTTATTAGCGAGTTTAACAACAACGCCGTTGACGGGATAAGACTCCGCCACCGACTCAAACAATAAGAATAATTTACAACCTAATCAACTCGTACGCCTACCAAGGATTGAGTTAACTAAATTTTGCGGAAATTATGAAGAATGGCCAACGTTTCAAGACTTGTTTATTTCGCTAGTGCACGACAATGATACCATCAGTGATGTGCAAAAGTTACATTATTTAAAGACCAGTGTGACCGGGGAGGCTCAGATTTTGCTGAAGAATGTCCAGGTGACTCACCAAAATTATAAAATTGCGTGGGATATTCTAAAAACAAGGTACGGTAATAAGAGATTAATTTTGAATACATACATGAAAAAATTATTTCTCTTATTACCGTACCTTGTTTTTAGAATATCCCACGCAATTTTATAATTTTGGTGAGTCACCTGGACATTCTTCAGCAAAATCTGAGCCTCCCCGGTCACACTGGTCTTTAAATAATGTAACTTTTGCACATCACTGATGGTATCATTGTCGTGCACTAGCGAAATAAACAAGTCTTGAAACGTATACCATCAGTGATGTGCAAAAGTTACATTATTTAAAGACCAGTGTGACCGGGGAGGCTCAGATTTTGCTGAAGAATGTCCAGGTGACTCACCAAAATTATAAAATTGCGTGGGATATTCTAAAAACAAGGTACGGTAATAAGAGATTAATTTTGAATACATACATGAAAAAATTATTTAATCAAAAAAAGTTAACTAACCAATCTGCTATACAAATCAAGTGTTTACTCGACGTGACGTCAGACTGCTTGAATAATTTGCATAATTTAAGTATCTCAACAGAGACATGGGATCCTATAATTATTTTTCTCGTCGTGCAAAAATTAGATTCCGACACACATAAAGATTGGGAAGAATACGCTTACAAAAGCGAAATAGATTCATTACCTACCTGGAGCGATTTAAAGAATTTTTTACAATCAAAATACAGAACACTGGAACTTGTCGCATCATCAGGCCCGCGTGACAAACCAGTAAAGGAGCGTACCTTCCACGTAGCCACTACTGCGTCACCATCACCCACATCAACCGTGTCGTCACTACCAACAAAGAAGACGTGCGTATTATGCAAAGATAACCACACTTTATGTCATTGTAAGGAATTCACCACGCTTCAACCTGTAGAACGAACAGAATATGTTAAGAAAAACAACCTTTGCTTTAACTGTTTAGCACCAGGTCATTCTGCACACCAATGTAGACTGCAAATGTCCTGTCGTTTATGCAAACGGCGCCATCATACTCTTCTTCACCAAAATAAGAACTCAGATACTTCGGAACCAGTAAGCACTACTCAACCAAAGGCATCACATCATAGTGTAGAAGAGTCAGAAGAGCAAGTCAACACGATGATTGCGTCACACAACAATGTTAAACAGGGCGCAAGTACAGCACTACTGGCGACGGCAATGGTGACAGTAACAAGTGAACACAATCACACCATTGTTCTTCGCGCGCTCGTCGATCAAGGTTCACAGGCAGCGTTTTTAAGCGAAAAGGCAACTCAAATGCTCAATCTTACTAAGCAGTCAGCTAGAGGAAGTATCATTGGAGTGGGTTCTTCAAAAATGAACGTCGATCACGTGGTTAAGTTACAAGTTGGTTCCCGATGGGATGCAAACTTTAAAATAGATATAACTGCTTATGTAATGAACAAACAACTTACCACGCAGCTCCCCTCCAAAGCTATCACTGTCGATCAAAGTCAATGGACACACTTAGAAGGTCTCAATTTGGCAGATCCAAATTATCATACCCCAGGCCATATTGATTTACTTTTAGGCGTCAGAGAGTACGCACAGATAGTGCAACAATCACTTATCAAAGGTCCTCCAGGGTCTCCTTGTGCACAAAAAACAAACCTTGGATGGATTTTGTTCGGCGAAATCAATTCAACGAACTTGGAAGAAAAATCATTTCTGGTCCTTCATCATCAAATAGACATAGATAATATGCTAAAATCTTTGTGGGAAGTAGATACAGATTATGACAGAAAACTAACACAAGAAGAAAAATTATGCGAAAAAATCTATGAAGAGACACACACTAGAACAACAGAAGGAAGATACATAGTGAAATTACCATTTAAAACCGAAAATCCAAAGTCACCTGAAGGAAAAACAAAAGATATAGCAAGAAATAGACTACTACAATTAGAAAGAAGATTTAAAAGAACACCAAAACTGAAAGAAGATTACGTAAAGGTTATGAAAGAATATTTAACGCTAGGCCATATGGAAGAAGTACCTGAAACCGAAGCAAAGAAGGAGAATGTGGTATATTTACCTCACCATGCCGTGATTCGTGAAGACAAAGAAACTTCCAAGACACGTATCGTGTTCGATGCTTCTGCTAAGGGCTCAAATCAAATATCACTTAATGAAGAATTGCTTGTTGGTCCGCAGCTTCAAGATGACCTAAGAAACTTGATTATGCGATGGCGGCTAAAGCACATCTGTTATGCGAGTGACATTAAAATGATGTACAGACAATGCCTGGTATATAAGCAAGACGCTGACACCTACCAACGTATTCTATGGCGCGAGAACGATTATGAAAGTATAAAAGAATACCGTATGCTAAGAGTTACCTTCGGCACGGCGTCAGCACCATATCTCGCAGTAAAAACTCTCCATCAAGTTGCTGAAGACGAAGGCCAAAACCATCCAACTGCTGCAAAGATAATAAAAGAAGACTTCTATATGGATGATCTAATGTCTGGTAATGACACTACCAATGAAGCCATAGACACAGCTAAGAAAGTTTCAAGCATATTGAAAAAGGGCGGCTTCACTCTTTCAAAATGGTCATCCAACTGTCCTGAATTTATGAGAACTATAGAATTAAATGAAAGGATAATAATAAGATAATGCACATTTAGATATCAAGCTAGACAAAACTGTGAAAGCATTGGGATTGATTTGGAATTTGGGAACAGATCAATTCCAATACAAATTGAATCTGCCGTCAGTTTTAACTAATGTTACGAAGAGAACAATATTGTCAGATGTTCAGAAGCTTTTTGATCCTCTTGGGTGGATTTCACCATGTCTGATAATGGCGAAGATCTTATTACAAAAGATTTGGTTGGCTAAGAGCGGCTGGGATGACACAATAAGTCAAGAACTAGAAGACGAATGGCTAACTATTCGGGCAGATTTTAAGAATGTTACAGAAATACAAATCGATCGTTGGCTTGGTACCTTAAGCACTAATCTAAAACTGGTACAAGTTCATGGGTTTAGTGACTCATCAATGATGGCCTACTCTGCCGTGGCTTATTTACGAGTGGAGAATCATGATGGCACTGTGACAACGCAAATCATAGCTTCAAGAACAAGGGTGGCACCTCTTCGTACCATCTCCTTACCACGTTTAGAATTGTCAGGTGCTCTGTTGCTGTCTAGGCTGCTAAAACAAATAGAACAAGCTATGAAAATACCTGGAACACAAATTTATGCCTGGACCGATTCAACAATTGTGATTGCGTGGTTGACTGGCGAACCTCACAGATGGAAACCGTTTGTGGCGAACCGAGTTGTAGAAATAAAAGAAAATATACCTAACAACCAGTGGTATCATGTCTCTTCCGAAGAAAATCCAGCAGATATTGCATCGAGAGGGATGCTACTTGATAATCTGAAAGATTCAAAGTTGTGGTGGACAGGGCCGGCATGGCTATCTGAAAGGGAAATAAAATTAATACACACAGAAATTGAATCTACAGATCTAGAAGTTAAGACAGAAAAAATACATGTTAACCTAAATGTACAAAAGGAAACTACTAATGAAGGTTTGACGTCACAATTTGATCAATTTGAAAACTTAAGAGAATTAGTAAAGGTAATAGCCTACTGCAAAAGATTTTTAAACTTTAAAAAGAGCACAATACATATAGAAAGAAACTTTAAAACAGAAGAGTTAGAAAACTCGCTACTGGCATGCATTAAACTAGTTCAAGAAGAAGAGTATATTGAGGAAATAAACAGAATTAAACTAAATAAACCTATGAAAGTAGAGAGTAACATAAAAACATTAAACCCTTACCTTGACGACGCTGGAATCCTCAAGGTGGGCGGTCGCTTACGGCATTCAAATCTTGATGAACATACCAAGCATCCAATTATACTGGGACACAAAAACAAATTAGTAACACTGATTATCGCAGATGCTCACGCTCAGACTCTGCATGGTGGAGTTCAGTTGATGTTGTGTTACTTACGCACTAAATACTGGATCATACGAGCAAAGAGCTTGGTTAAATCTTACATCCACAAATGCTTAATATGTGCCAAAAATAGAGCTGTATCAAGAACCCAGATGATGGGAGATTTGCCTAAACAGAGAGTAACTCCTTCACGAGCTTTTTTATGTAGTGGTGTGGATTTTGCAGGACCGTTTCAAATAAGCATAGCACAAGGCAGAGGCATAAGAACGCAAAAAGCATACATTTCCTTGTTCGTATGTTTATCGACTAAATCAATCCACTTAGAGCTCGTTGGAAATTTAACATCAGAGGCTTTCATTGGAGCATTTAAACGATTTGTTTCCCGGAGAGGAAAATGTAGTAATTTGTGGAGCGACCAAGGAAGAAATTTTGTTGGTGCAGACAAAGAGTTAAGAGATGCATGGGCAGAAGCAAATTTAGATTTTAAAGAACAAATACCTAATACTTTGGCGTTAGACGGCACCCAATGGCATTTCATACCCGCCTATTCACCGAATTTTGGTGGGCTATGGGAAATTGGTGTTAAGTCATTGAAACATCATTTGAGACGCGTACTGACCACTAACCTTACCTATGAGGAAATGACAACCGTGTTGTGTCAAATCGAGGCTTGTCTGAACTCCAGACCTCTATGTCCCATCGATGACTCTGACCCAGACTCAATAGAACCGCTGACGCCCGGACATTTCTTGATAGGTGAGGCACCGATAGTCGTCCCATCACCAAACTTCAAGGATGTGAACATAAGCAGGCTATCACGCTGGCAATACACGCAGAAACTCCTTGGTGATTTTTGGCGACGTTGGCAACAAGAATATCTAACGAGGCTCCAACAACGTCCCAAATGGTTAAAGAAAAGAGAGGAATTCAAAATTGGAGACATAGTCTTGATCAAAACTGATGGTTTGCCTCCAGGGAAGTGGTCTCTGGGTCGTATTATGGACAAACATCCTGGAGATGATTCGTATACTAGAGTTTATAGTGTAAAGAGTGGTGATAGTGTAGTGAAAAGATCAATTTCCAAACTATGTCCCCTTCCCATTGAAACTGATTAAATACAGTCATATAATGTGATTAAGTTCAGTTAAGTTTTAGTATTAGATGTGCATGAATAGATTTAGATATTTTGCCAATACTTTATTCAATTCGATTTTGTTATTGTACTCAGTTAATAGATAAAAAAAGGACCTTATAGTCCTTTTGGTGGGCGGAATGTTGTTCAAAATTTCAAGTACATATATCGTATTGGTACACTTATTAATGTTATTAGAATATAAGCGCATGCACAATGCTAGGCAAGTTCAGTTGCAATAAACCATCATCGAGTGCATACGTACAAAGTTGTTTTCTTACCCCGCAAGTCTAAATTCAACCTTATCTCAAGCAATACATATATAATTACAAATATATATACTATATACATACATATATATATAAATATATATACAACTAGTATTTCCGCCCCTACTGAAGCTCGGCCTAAAGGCCTCGCTTCAGCAGGCTCGGAGCATTTTGTATGGCGGCCATCTTGAAATCCGCCATTTTGGATTTTTGACAGATGTCATTCGACTGCTCTCCCGATTCCCTATGACATTTGTTCAAACACCCCCTACCTATCTCTTACCGTTTTCGAGATACGTCATCCATCATCACTTGGCAGGCGTCTTTTTAATGATTTTCGATTTTTCTCATACTCACCTAAACCCCCCGAACATTTTTGCCATACATCACGTTGTTCCTACTCGTCTCCTTCTAGGAGAACATTTATGTCAGTCAGTCAGTGGTAATCGAGCTTTATATATTATACTAGTTTTTCGGGCAGTGTGCGGGCCGCATGCGGCCCGCATTTATCGTTATGCAGTACTAAACTATATCAAAACTCATGATACGTTGTAAAAAAGTATGTTCAAAACTCCAATAGAAGAATGAAATCCCATATAAACTCTCAATACAATAAAGAACCATACTGTAGCCACTAAAGCAGATTCACCCTACTGCCATAAAAAGGTGGTACGGGCAGAATGGTACCAAGGTTCTGAGTCACTTTTGTTAAGGAACCCCACTCGTAGTTGCTGCGGTTACCGCAGGCAGTTGCCATGGAGACCAGTCGGAGATGTGGAAAATACTCTCAAGTCGGAGCTCGGCCTTCGGCCTCGCAAGTTACTAATACGGCTCGGCCTGCGGCCTCGCCAAGCGCTCGCCCTTCGGGCTCGCGCACCATTCGCTCGGCCTTCGGCCTCGCGGACCGAAAGTTCGGCCTTCGGCCTCACCAGGTGGTTGCCCTTTGGGCTCGCTATACACTAATGTAGAACAGTTACTCCAAATTCAGTCAAAAAACCCACAAAAACTCCTAATACAGTCGAAAATATAAGGTAAAACACTCCAAATGCAGTATGAAGAATGAGAGGAGCACCTGGGACAAATCCAAAATGGCGGATTTCAAGAAGGCCACCATACAAACTGCTCCGCCCCTACTGAAGCTCGGCCTAAAGGCCTCGCTTCAGCAGGCTCGGAGCATTTTGTATGGCGGCCATCTTGAAATCCGCCATTTTGGATTTTTGACAGGTGTCATTCGACTGCTCTCCCGATTCCCTATGACATTTGTTCAAACACCCCCTACCTATCTCTTACCGTTTTCGAGATACGTCATCCATCATCACTTGGCAGGCGTCTTTTTAATGATTTTCGATTTTTCTCATACTCACCAAAACCACCCGAACATTTTTGCCATACATCATTTTAGCCCTACTCTGCTCCTTCTAGGAGAACATTTATGTCAATCAGTCAGTCAGTCAGTGAGTGGTAATCGAGCTTTATATATTATACTAGTATTTCGGGCAGTGTGCGGGCCGCATGCGGCCCGCATCTATCTTGAGTCAGTAGGAACTGTCAAAAAAACACCTGATACATTAAAAAAATAGTGTGTTCAAAACTCCAATAGAAGCATGAAATCCCATATAAACTCTCAATACAATAAAGAACCATACTGTAGCCAATAAAGCAAATTCACCCTACTGCTATAAAAAGGTGGTACGGGCAGAATGGTACCAAGGTTCTAAGTCACTTTTCTTAAGGAACCCCACTCGCAGGTGCTTCGGTTACCGCGAGCAGTTGCCATGGAGACCAGTCGGAGATGTGGAAAATACTCTCGAGTCGGAGCTCGGCCTTCGGCCTCGCAAGTTACTAACACGGCTCGGCCTGCGGCCTCGCCAAGCGCTCGCCCTTCGGGCTCGCGCTTCATTCGCTCGGCCTTCGGCCTCGCGGACCGAAAGTTCGGCCTTCGGCCTCACCAGGTGGTTGCCCTTTGGGCTCGCTATACACTAATGTAGGACAGTTACTCCAAATTCAGTCAAAAAACCCACAAAAACTCCTAATACAGTCGAAAATATATGGTAAAACACTCCAAATGCAGTATGAAGAATGAGAGGAGCACCTGGGACAAATCCAAAATGGCGGATTTCAAGAAGCCCACCATTCAAACTGCTCCGCCCCTACTGAAGCTCGGCCTAAAGGCCTCGCTTCAGCAGGCTCGGAGCATTTTGTATGGCGGCCATCTTGAAATCCGCCATTTTGGATTTTTGACAGGTGTCATTCGACTGCTCTCTCGATTCCCTATGACATTTTTTCAAACACCCCTTACCTATCTCTTACCGTTTTCGAGGTACGTCATCCATCTTCACTTGGCAGGCGTCATTTTTATGATTTTCGATTTTTCTCATACTCACCAAAACCCCCCGAACATTTTTGCCATACTTCATTTTTACCCTACTCTGCTCCTTCTAGGAGAACATTTATGTCAGTCAGTGAGTCAGTCAGTGAGTGGTAATCGAGCTTTATATATTATAAACTAGTATTTCGGGCAGTGTGCGGGCCGCATGCGGCCCGCATTTATCGTTGTGCAAGTTTGAACAATATCAAAACACCTTATACATTAAAAAAAATTATTTCAAAACACCTAAAGATGTACGATTTCCCATACAAACCCTTAATACAATAGAGAACCGTACTGTTATCACCAAACCAAATTCACCCTACTGCCATAAAAAGGTGGTACGGGCAGAATGGTACCAAGGTTCTGAATCACTTTTGTTAAGGAACCCCACTCGTAGGTGCTTCGGTTACCGCAGGCAGTTGCCATGGAGACCAGTCGGTGACGTGGAAAATACTCTCAAGTCGGAGCTCGGCCTTCGGCCTCGCAAGTTACTAATACGGCTCGGCCTGCGGCCTCGCCAAGCGCTCGCCCTTCGGGCTCGCGCACCATTCGCTCGGCCTTCGGCCTCGCGGACCGAAAGTTCGGCCTTCGGCCTCACCAGGTGGTTGCCCTTTGGGCTCGCTATACACTAATGTAGAACAGTTACTCCAAATTCAGTCAAAAAACCCACAAAAACTCCTAATACAGTCGAAAATATAAGGTAAAACACTCCAAATGCAGTATGAAGAATGAGAGGAGCACCTGGGACAAATCCAAAATGGCGGATTTCAAGAAGGCCACCATACAAACTGCTCCGCCCCTACTGAAGCTCGGCCTAAAGGCCTCGCTTCAGCAGGCTCGGAGCATTTTGTATGGCGGCCATCTTGAAATCCGCCATTTTGGATTTTTGACAGGTGTCATTCGACTGCTCTCCCGATTCTCTATGACATTTGTTCAAACACCCCCTACCTATCTCTTACCGTTTTCGAGATACGTCATCCATCATCACTTGGCAGGCGTCTTTTTAATGATTTTCGATTTTTCTCATACTCACCAAAACCCCCCAAACATTTTTGCCATACATCATTTTAGCCCTACTCTGCTCCTTCTAGGAGAACATTTATGTCAATCAGTCAGTCAGTCAGTGAGTGGTAATCGAGCTTTATATATTATACTAGTTATTCGGGCAGTGTGCGGGCCGCATGCGGCCCGCATTTTTCGTTATGCAATTGGAAACAATATCAAAACACCTTATACATTAAAAAAAAAAAAAAATCCATAACAGTATGAAATCCCATATAAACTCCTTATACAGTAGAGAACCAAACTGTAGCCATCAACCCAGATTCACCCTACTGCCATAAAAAAGTGGTACGGGCAGAATGGTACCAAGGTTCTGAGTCACTTTTGTTAAGGGACCCCACTCGTAGGTGCTTCGGTTACCGCGGGCAGTTGCCATGGAGACCAGTCGGTGACGTGGAAAATACTCTCAAGTCGGAGCTCGGCCTTCGGCCTCGCAAGCTACTAACACGGCTCGGCCTGCGGCCTCGCCAAGCGCTCGCCCTTCGGGCTCACGCACCATACGCTCGGCCTTCGGCCTCGCGAGCCGAAAGTTCGGCCTTCGGCCTCACCAGAAGCTCGCCCTTCGGGCTCGCTATACATTATTGTAGGTCAGTAACTCCAAATTCAGTCAAAAATCCCACAAAAACTCTTAATACAGTCGAAAATATAAGGTAAAACACTCCAAATCCAGTATAAAGAATGATAGGAGCACGTGGGTCAGATCCAAAATGTCGGATTTCAAGACAGCCACCATACAAACTGCTCCGCCCCTACTGAAGCTCGGCCTAACGGCCTCGCTTCAGCAGGCTCGGATCATTTTGTATGGCGGCCATCTTGAAATCCGCCATTTTGGATTTTTGACAGGTGTCATTAGACTGCTCTCCTGATTCCCTATGACATTTGTTCAAACAACCCCTACCTATCTTGTACCGTTTTTGAGATATGTCATCCATCTTCACTTGGCAGGCGTCTTTTTAATGATTTTCGATTTTTCTCATACTCACCAAAACCCCGCGAACATTTTTGCCATACATCATTTTTACCCTACTCTACTCCTTCTAGGAGAACATTTATGTCAGTGAGTCAGTCAGTCAGTCAGTGGTAATCGAGCTTTATATATTATAAACTAGTTTTTCGGGCAGTGTGCGGGCCGCATGCGGCCCGCATTTATCGTTATGCAGTACTAAACTATATCAAAACTCCTGATACGTTAGAAAAAAGTATGTTCAAAACTCCAATAGAAGTATGAAATCCCATATAAACTCTCAATACAATAAAGAACCATACTGTAGCCACTAAAGCAGATTCACCCTACTGCCATAAAAAGGTGGTACGGCCAGAATGGTACCAAGGTTCTGAGTCACTTTTGTTAAGGAACCCCACTCGTAGGTGCTGTGGTTACCGCAGGCAGTTGCCATGGAGACCAGTCGGAGATGTGGAAAATACTCTCAAGTCGGAGCTCGGCCTTCGGCCTCGCAAGTTACTAACACGGCTCGGCCTGCGGCCTCGCCAAGCGCTCGCCCTTCGGGCTCGCGCACCATTCGCTCGGCCTTCGGCCTCGCGGACCGAAAGTTCGGCCTTCGGCCTCACCAGGTGGTTGCCCTTTGGGCTCGCTATACACTAATGTAGGACAGTTACTCCAAATTCAGTCAAAAAACCCACAAAAACTCCTAATACAGTCGAAAATGTATGGTAAAACACTCCAAATGCAGTATGAAGAATGAGAGGAGCACCTGGGACACATCCAAAATGTCGGATTTCAAGACGGCCACCATACAAACTGCTCCGCCCCTACTGAAGCTCGGCCTAACGGCCTCGCTTCAGCAGGCTCGGATCAATTTGTATGGCGGCCATCTTGAAATCCGCCATTTTGGATTTTTGACAGATGTCATTCGACTGCTCTCCTTATTCCCTATGACATTTGTTCAAACACCCCCTACCTATCTCTTACCGTTTTTGAGATACGTCATCCATCTTCACTTGGCAGGCGTCTTTTTAATGATTTTCGATTTTTCTCATACTCATCAAAACCCCTCGAACATTTCTGCCATACATCATTTTAGCCCTACTATGCTCCTTCTAGGAGAACATTTATGTCAATCAGTCAGTCAGTGAGTCAGTGGTAATCGAGCCTTATATATTATAAACTAGTTTTTCGGGCAGTGTGCGGGCCGCATGCGGCCCGCATCTATCTTAAGTCAGTAGGAACTGTCATAAAAAAACGTTATACATAAAAAAAAAGTGTCCAAAACTCCAATAGAAGTATGAAATCCCATATAAACTCTCAATACAATAATGAACCATACTGTAGCCACTAAAGCAGATTCACCCTACTGCCATAAAAAGGTGGTACGGGCAGAATGGAACCAAGGTTCTGAGTCACTTTTGTTAAGGAACCCCATTCGTAGGTGCTTCGGTTACCGCGGGCAGTTGCCATGGAGACCAGTCAGAGATGTGGAAAATACTCTCGATTCGGAGCTCGGCCTTCGGCCTCGCAAGTTACTAACACGGCTCGGCCTGCGGCCTCGCCAAGCGTTCGCCCTTCGGGCTCACGCACCAAACGCTCGGCCTTCGGCCTCGAGAGCCGAAAGTTCGGCCTTCGGCCTCACCAGGAGCTCGCCCTTCGGGCTCGCTACTACACTAATATAGGACAGTCACTCCAAATTCAGTCAAAAATCCCACAAAAACTCCTAATACAGTTGAAAATAAAGGTAGAAGACTCCAAATACAGTATAAAGAATGATAGGAGCACGTGAGACACATCCAAAATGTCGAATTTCAAGACGGCCAGCATACAAACTGCTCCGCCCCTACTGAAGCTCGGCCTAACGGCCTCGCTTCAGCAGGCTCGGATCACTTTGTATGGCGGCCATCTTGAAATCCGCCATTTTGGATTTTTGACAGGTGTCATTCGACTGCTCTCCCGATTCCCTATGACATTTGTTCAAAAACCCCCTACCTATCTCTTACCGTTTTCGAGATACGTCATCCATCATCACTTGGCAGGCGTCTTTTTAATGATTTTCGATTTTTCTCATACTCACCAAAACCACCCGAACATTTTTGCCATACTTCATTTTTACCCTACTCTGCTCCTTCTAGGAGAACATTTATGTCAGTGAGTCAGTCAGTCAGTCAGTGGTAATCGAGCTTTATATATTATAAACTAGTATTTCGGGCAGTGTGCGGGCCGCATGCGGCCCGCATTTATCGTTGTGCAAGTTTGAACAATATCAAAACACCTTATACATTAAAAAAAATTATTTCAAAACACCTAAAGATGTACGATTTCCCATACAAACCCTTAATACAATAGAGAACCGTACTGTTATCACCAAACCAAATTCACCCTACTGCCATAAAAAGGTGGTACGGGCAGAATGGTACCAAGGTTCTGAATCACTTTTGTTAAGGAACCCCACTCGTAGGTGCTTCGGTTACCGCAGGCAGTTGCCATGGAGACCAGTCGGTGACGTGGAAAATACTCTCAAGTCGGAGCTCGGCCTTCGGCCTCGCAAGTTACTAATACGGCTCGGCCTGCGGCCTCGCCAAGCGCTCGCCCTTCGGGCTCGCGCACCATTCGCTCGGCCTTCGGCCTCGCGGACCGAAAGTTCGGCCTTCGGCCTCACCAGGTGGTTGCCCTTTGGGTTCGCTATACACTAATGTAGAACAGTTACTCCAAATTCAGTCAAAAAACCCACAAAAACTCCTAATACAGTCGAAAATATAAGGTAAAACACTCCAAATGCAGTATGAAGAATGAGAGGAGCACCTGGGACAAATCCAAAATGGCGGATTTCAAGAAGGCCACCATACAAACTGCTCCGCCCCTACTGAAGCTCGGCCTAAAGGCCTCGCTTCAGCAGGCTCGGAGCATTTTGTATGGCGGCCATCTTGAAATCCGCCATTTTGGATTTTTGACAGGTGTCATTCGACTGCTCTCCCGATTCTCTATGACATTTGTTCAAACACCCCCTACCTATCTCTTACCGTTTTCGAGATACGTCATCCATCATCACTTGGCAGGCGTCTTTTTAATGATTTTCGATTTTTCTCATACTCACCAAAACCACCCGAACATTTTTGCCATACTTCATTTTTACCCTACTCTGCTCCTTCTAGGAGAACATTTATGTCAGTGAGTCAGTCAGTCAGTCAGTGGTAATCGAGCTTTATATATTATAAATATAAACTAGTTTTTCGGGCAGTGTGCGGGCCGCATGCGGCCCGCATTTATCGTTGTGCAAGTTTGAACAATATCAAAACACCTTGTACATTAAAAAAAAATATTTCAAAACACCAAAAGATGTACGATTTCCCATACAAACTCTTAATGCAATAAGGAACCAAACTGTAGCCACCAAACCAGATTCACCCTACTGCCATAAAAAGGTGGTACGGGCAGAATAGTACCAAGGTTCTGAGTCACTTTTGTTAAGGATACCCACTCGTAGGTGCTTCGGTTACCGCAGGCAGTTGCCATGGAGACCAGTCAGTGACGTGGAAAATACTCTCAAGTCGGAGCTCGGCCTTCGGCCTCGCAAGTTACTAATACGGCTTTGCCTACGGCCTCGCCAAGCGCTCGCCCTTCGGGCTCACGCATCATACGCTTGGCCTTCGGCCTCGCGGACCGAAAGTTCGGCCTTCGGCCTTACCAGGAGCTCGCCCTTCGGGCTCGCTACTACACTAACGTAGGACAGTAACTCCAAATTCAGTCAAAACTCCCACAAAAACTCCTAATACAGTTGAAAATAAAGGTAAAACACTCCATATGCAGTATAAAGAATGATAGGAGCATGTAAGACACATCCAAAATGTCGGATTTCAAGACGGCCACCATACAAACTGCTCCGCCCCTACTGAAGCTCGGCCTAACGGCCTCGCTTCAGCAGGCTCGGATCAATTTGTATGGCGGCCATCTTGAAATCCGCCATTTTGGATTTTTGACAGATGTCATTCGACTGCTCTCCTTATTCCCTATGACATTTGTTCAAACACCCCCTACCTATCTCTTACCGTTTTTGAGATACGTCATCCATCTTCACTTGGCAGGCGTCTTTTTAATGATTTTCGATTTTTCTCATACTCATCAAAACCCCTCGAACATTTCTGCCATACATCATTTTAGCCCTACTATGCTCCTTCTAGGAGAACATTTATGTCAATCAGTCAGTCAGTGAGTCAGTGGTAATCGAGCCTTATATATTATAACTAGTTTTTCGGGCAGTGTGCGGGCCGCATGCGGCCCGCATTTATCGTTGTGCAAGTTTGAACAATATCAAAACACCTTATACATTAAAAAAAGTATGTTCAAAACTCCATTAGAAGTATGAAATCCCATATTAATACTCAATACAATAAAGAACAATACTGTAGCCACTAAAACAGATTCACCCTACTGCCATAAAAAGGTGGTACGGGCAGAAAGGTACCAAGGTTCTGAGTCACTTTTGTTAAGGAACCCCACTCGTAGGTGCTTCGCTTACCGCGGGCAGTTGCCATGGAGACCAGTCGGAGACGTGGAAAAAACTCTCAAGTCGGAGCTCGGCCTTCGGCCTCGCAAGTTACCAACATGGCTCGGCCTGCGGCCTCGCCAAGAGCTCGCCCTTCGGGCTCGCGCGTCATACGCTCGGCCTTCGGCCTCGCGGACTGAAAGTTCGGCCTTCGGCCTCACCAGGAGCTCGCCCTTCGGGCTCGCTACTACACTTATGTAGGACAGTAACTCCAAATTCAGTCAAAAATCCCACAAAAACTCCTAATACAGTCGAAAATATAAGGTAATACACTCCAAATGCAGTATAAAGAATGATAGGAGCACCTGGGACAAATCCAAAATGGCGGATTTCAAGAAGGCCATCATACAAACTGCTCCGCCCCTACTGAACCTCGGCCTAACGGCCTCGCTTCAGCAGGCTCGGATCAATTTGTATGGCGGCCATCTTGAAATCCGCCATTTTGGATTTTTGACAGGTGTCATTCGACTGCTCTCCCGATTCCCTATGACATTTGTTCAAACACCCCCTACCTATCTTGTACCGTTTTTGAGATACGTCATCCATCTACACTTGGCAGGCGTCATTTTTATGATTTTCGATTTTTCTCATACTCACTAAAACCCCCCGAACATTTTTGCCATACATTATTTTTACCCTACTCTACTCCTTCTAGGAGAACATTTATGTCAATCAGTCAGTCAGTCAGTGAGTGGTAATCGAGCTTTATATATTATTAATAACTAGTTTTTCTGGCAGTGTGCGGGCCGCATGCGGCCCGCATTTATCGTTGTGCAAGTTTGAACAATATCAAAACACCTTATACATTAAAAAAAAAACAAAATTCCATAACAGTATGATATCCCATATAAACTCTCAATACAATAAAGAACCATACTGTAGCCATTAAAGCAAATTCACCCTACTGCCATAAAAAGGTGGTACGGGCAGAATGGTACCAAGGTTCTGGGTCACTTTTGTTAAGGAACCCAACTCGTAGGTGCTTCGGTTACCGCGGGCGTTGCCATGGAGACCAGTCGGAGACGTGGAAATAACTCTCAAGTCGGAGCTCGGCCTTCGGCCTCGCAAGTTACTAACATGGCTCGGCCTGCGGCCTCGCCAAGCGCTCGCCCTTCGGGCTCACGCGCCATACGCTCGGCCTTCGGCCTCGCGAGCCGAAAGTTCAGCCTTCGGCCTCACCTGGAGCTCGCCCTTCGGGCTCGCTACTACACTAACGTAGTACAGTTACTCCAAATTCAGTCAAAAATCCCACAAAAACTCCTAATACAGTCGAAAATAAAGGTAAAATACTCCAAATGCAGTATGAAGAATGAGAGGAGCACGTTTGACACATCCAAAATGTCGGATTTCAAGATGGCCACCATACAAACTGCTCCGCCCCTACTGAAGCTCGGCCTAACGGCCTCGCTTCAGCAGGCTCGGATCACTTTGTATGGCGGCCATCTTGAAATCCGCCATTTTGGATTTTTGACAGGTGTCATTCAACTAAACTCCTGATTCCCTATGACATTTGTTCAAACACCCCCTACCTATCTCTTACCGTTTCCGAGAAACGTCATCCATCTTCATTTGGCAGGCGTCTTTTTAATGATTTTCGATTTTTCTCATACTCACCAAAACCACCCAAACATTTTTGCCATACTTTATTTTTACCCTACTCTGCTCCTTCTAGGAGAACATTTATGTCAGTGAGTCAGTCAGTCAGTCAGTGGTAATCGAGCTTTATATATTATAAACTAGTTTTTCGGGCAGTGTGCGGGCCGCATGCGGCCCGCATTTATCGTTATGCAGTACTAAACTATATCAAAACTCATGATACGTTGTAAAAAAGTATGTTCAAAACTCCAATAGAAGTATGAAATCCCATATAAACTCTCAATACAATAAAGAACCATACTGTAGCCACTAAAGCAGATTCACCCTACTGCCATAAAAAAGTGGTACGGGCAGAATGGTACCAAGGTTCTGAGTCACTTTTGTTAAGGAACCCCACTCGTAGGTGCTTCTGTTATCGCGGGCAGTGCCATGGAGACCAGTCGGAGACGTGGAAAAAACTCTCAAGTCGGAGCTCGGCCTACGGCCTCGCAAGTTACTAATACGGCTCAGCCTACGGCCTCGCCAAGCGCTCGCCCTTCGGGCTCACGCACCCTACGCTCGGCCTTCGGCCTCGCGAGCCGAAAGTTCGGCCTTCGGCCTCACCGAGAGCTCGCCCTTCGGGCTCGCTATACACTAAAGTTGGACAGTAACTCCAAATTCAGTCAAAAATCCCACAAAAACTCCTAATACAGTCGAAAATTAAGGAAAAACACTCCAAATGCAGTATAAAGAATGAAAGGAGCACGTAAGACATATCCAAAATGTCATTCGACTGCTCTCCTTATTCCCTATGACATATTTTTAAAAACCCCCTACCTATCTATTACCGTTTTCGGGATACGTGATTTATCTGCACTTGGCAGACGTCATCGAAAAAAAAAATTCATATTTGGAATAAGAACGTCCAGAACAACCTAGATATAAAATTTAAGCCAAATCGGAGTACTTTTTTATACTTGGCAGACGTCATCGAAAAAAAAAATTTGATTTGGAATAAGGACACCCAGAACCACCTAAATATCGAGTTTCAGCCAAATCGGAGTAACTTTTTTTACTTGGCAGACGTCATCGAAAAAAAAAATTCAGATTTGGAATAAGGACACCCAGAACCACCTAAATATCGAGTTTCAGCCAAATCAGAGTAACTTTTTTTACTTGGCAGACGTCATCGAAACAAAAATTTTTGATTTAGAATAAGGACGTCCAGAACCACATAAATATCGAGTTTCAGCCAAATCGGAGTAACTTTTTTTACTTTGCAGACGTCATCGATATAAAAATTTCATATTTGGAATAAGGATGACGAGAACAACCTATATATCGATTTTCAGCCAAATCGGTGCAAGTCTGAGCTCGGCCTTCGGCCTCGCAAGTTACTAAGACGGCTCGACCTGCGGCCTCGCCTAGCGCTCGCCCTGCGGGCTCGCGCACCGTCCAATCGGCCTGCGGCCTCGCGGCCCGAAAGTTCGGCCTTCGGCCTCACCAAAAGCTCGCCCTTCGGGCTCGCTACACTGACAGTAAGACAATTACTCTAAATTGAGTTGAAATTCCCACAAACACTCCTAATACAGTTGACATTGTAAGGTTAAATACTCCAAATAATGTATGAAGAATGAGAGTGGCACATTTGACAGGTGTCATTCGACTGCTCTCCCGATTCCCTATGACATTTGTTCAAACACCCCAAACCTATCTCTTACCGTTTTCGAGATACGTAGTCCAGCTTTACTTGGCAGGCGTCATTTCTAGGGTTTTTAATTTTTTCCCTTCTCAGCTAAACCCCTTAGTCATTTTCGTCAGACATTACTATAACCGTACTCAACTCTTTCTGGTAGAACCAGCTACTTTTTTGAGGGATGAAGGATTTTGTATGGCGGCCATTTTGAAATCCGCCATTTTGGATATTTAACAAATGTCATCCGACTGCTCTCCCGATTCCCTATGACATTTGGTCAAGCACCCCCTACCTATCTCTTACCGTTTCAGAGATATGTCATGCATCTTTACTTGGCAGGCGTCTTTTTAATGATTTTCGATTTTTCCCATACTCACCTAAACTCCCTCTACACTTTTCCCATACATTACTTTCTTCCTACTCGACTCCTTCTGGGAGAACAATCATGTCAGTCAGTGAATCAGTCAGTGAGTCAGTGTACGGTAATCCAGCTTTATATATTATAACTAGTTTTTCGGGCAGTGTGCGGGCCGCATGCGGCCCGCATTTATCGTTATGCAATTTTAGACTATATCAAAACACCTAATACATAAAAAAAAAATGTTCAAAACTGCAATAGAAATATGAAATCCCAAATAAACTTGTAATACAGTAGAGAAACATACTGTAGCTACTAAAGCAGATTCACCCTACTGCCATAAAAAGGTGGTACGGGCAGAATGGTACCAAGGTTCTGAGTCACTTTTGTTAAGGAACCCCACTCGTAGGTGCTTCGGTTACCGCGGGCAGTTGCCATGGAGACCAGTCGGAGACGTGGAAAAAACTCTCAAGTCGGAGCTCGGCCTTCGGCCTCGCAAGTTACTAATACGGCTCGGCCTACGGCCTCGCCAAGCGCTCGCCCTTCGGGCTCACGCACCCTACGCTCGGCCTTCGGCCTCGCGAGCCGAAAGTTCGGCCTTCGGCCTCACCGGGAGCTCGCCCTTCGGGCTCGCTATACACTAAAATTGGACAGTAACTCCAAATTCAGTCAAAAATCCCTACAAAAACTCCTAATACAGTCGAAAATTAAGGAAAAACACTCCAAATGCAGTATAAAGAATGATAGGAGCACGTAAGACACATCCAAAATGTCATTCGACTGCTCTCCTTATTCCCTATGACATATTTTCAAAAACCCCCTACCTATCTATTACCGTTTTCGAGATTCGTGATTTATCTACACTTGGCAGACGTCATCGAAAAAAAAATTTCATATTTGGAATAAGGACGTCCAGAACAACCTAGATATGAAATTTAAGCCAAATCGGAGTACTTCTTTTTACTTGGCAGACGTCATCGAAAAAAAAAATTTTGATTTGGAATAAGGACACCCAGAACCACCTAAATATCGAGTTTCAGCCAAATCGGAGTAACATGTTTTACTTGGCAGACGTCATCGAAAAAAAATTTTAGATTTGGAATAAGGACACCCAGAACCACCTAAATATCGAGTTTCAGCCAAATCGGAGTAACTTGTTTTACTTGGCAGACGTCATCGAAAAAAAAAATTTAGATTTGGAATAAGGACACCCAGAACCACCTAAATATCGAGTTTCAGCCAAATCGGAGTAACTTGTTTTACTTGGCAGACGTCATCGAAAAAAAATTTTTAGATTTGGAATAAGGACACCCAGAACCACCTAAATATCGAGTTTCAGCCAAATCGGAGTAACTTTTTTTACTTGGCAGACGTCATCGAAGTAAAAATTTCATATTTGAAATAAGGATGACGAGAACAACCTATATATCGATTTTCAGCCAAATCGGTGCAAGTCTAAGCTCGGCCTTCGGCCTCGCAAGTTACTAACATGGCTCGGCCTGCGGCCTCGCCTAGCGCTCGCCCTGCGGGCTCGCGCACCGTCCACTCGGCCTACGGCCTCGCGGCCCGAAAGTTCGGCCTTCGGCCTCACCAGAAGCTCGCCCTTCGGGCTCGCTACACGGCCAGTAGGACAATTACTCCAAATTCAGTTGAAAATCCCAAAAAAACTCCTAAAACAGACGACATTGTAAGGTCAAATACTCCAAATAATGTATGAAGAATGAGAGTAGCACATTTGACAGGTGTCATTCGACTGCTCTCCCGATTCCCTATGACATTTGTTCAAACACCCCAAACCTATCTCTTACCGTTTTCGAGATACGTAGTCCAGCTTTACTTGGCAGGCGTCATTTCTAGGGTTTTTAATTTTTTCCCTACTCAGCTAAACCCCTTAGTCATTTTCGTAATACATTACTTTAACCGTACTCAAC
Organism: Plagodis pulveraria; assembly: GCA_963890685.1. Classification (NCBI taxonomy): domain Eukaryota; kingdom Metazoa; phylum Arthropoda; class Insecta; order Lepidoptera; family Geometridae; genus Plagodis; species Plagodis pulveraria. The sequence goes on along the minus strand of OY982952.1, from coordinate 3,369,217 downwards.
TTTTTCTGGTAGAACCAGCTACTTTTTTGAGGGATCGAAGGATTTTGTATGGCGGCCATTTTGAAATCCGCCATTTTGGATTTTTGACAAATGTCATCCGACTGCTCTCCCGATTCCCTATGACATTTGGTCAAGCACCCCCTACCTATATCTTACCGTTTCAGAGATACGCTATCCAATTTTACTTGGCAGACGACATCTTAGAGTTTTCGGATTTTTCCCATACTCACACAAACCCCCTCTACACTTTTCCCATACATCACTTACTTCCTTCTCGACTCCTTCTGGGAGAACAATGATGTCAGTCAGTGAATCAGTCAGTCAGTCAGTCAGTGTACGGTAATCGAGCTTTATATATTATAACTAGTTTTTCTCGGGCAGTGTGCGGGCCGCATGCGGCCCGCATTTATCGTTATGCAATTTTAACTTATATCAAAACACTTAATACGTAAAAAAAAGTGTGTTCAAAACTCCAATAGAAGTATGAAATCCCATAAAAACTCTTAATACAATAAGGAACACAACTGTAGCCACCAAACCAGATTCACCCTACTGCCATAAAAAGGTGGTACGGGCAGAATGGTACCAAGGTTCTGAGTCACTTTTGTTAAGGAACCCCAATCGTAGGTGCTTCGCTTATCGCGGGCAGTTGCCATGGAGACCAGTCGGAGACATGGAAAAAACTCTCAAGTCGGAGCTCGGCCTTCGGCCTCGCAAGTTACTAACACGGCTCTGCCTGCAGCCTCGCCAAGCGCTCAACCTTCGGGCTCACGCACCCTACGCTCGGCCTTCGGCCTCGCGAGCCGAAAGTTCGGCCTTCGGCCTCAACGGGAGCTCGCCCTTCGGGCTCGCTATACACTAAAGTTGGACAGTAACTCCAAATTCAGTCAAAAATCCCATAAAAACTCCTAATACAGTCGAAAATTAAGGAAAATCACTCCAAATGCAGTATAAAGAACGATAGGAGCACCTAAGACACATCCAAAATGTCATTCGACGGCTCTCCTTATTCCCTATGACATATTTTCAAAAACCCCCTACCTATCTATTTCCGTTTTCGAGATACGTGATTTATCTGCACTTGGCAGACGTCATCGAAAAAAAATTCATATTTGGAATAAGGACGTCCAGAACAACCTATATATAAAATTTAAGCCAAATCGGAGTACTTTATTTTACTTGGCAGACGTCATCGGAAAAAAAAAATTTGATTTGGAATAAGGACACCCAGAACCACCTAAATATCGAGTTTCAGCCAAATCGGAGTAACTTTTTTTACTTGGCAGACGTCATCGAAAAAAAAATTTTAGATTTGGAATAAGGACACCCAGAACCACCTTAATATAGAGTTTCAGCCAAATCGGAGTAACTTTTTTTACTTGGCAGACGTCATCGAAACAAAAATTATTGATTTAGAATAAGGACGTCCAGAACCACATAAATATCGAGTTTCAGCCAAATCGGAGTAACTTTTTTTACTTGGCAGACGTCATCGAAATAAAAATTTTATATTTGGAATAAGGATGACGAGAACAACCTATATATCGATTTTCAGCCAAATCGGTGCAAGTCTGAGCTCGGCCTTCGGCCTCGCAAGTTACTAAGACGGCTCGACCTGCGGCCTCGCCTAGCGCTCGCCCTGCGGGCTCGCGCACCGTCCACTCGGCCTACGGCCTCGCGGCCCGAAAGTTCGGCCTTCGGCCTCACGAAAAGCTCGCCCTTCGGGCTCGCTACACTGACAGTAGAACAATTGCTCTAAATTGAGTTGAAATTCCCACAAACACTCCTAATACAGTCGACATTGTAAGGTTAAATACTCCAAATAATGTATGAAGAATGAGAGTAGCACATTTGACAGGTGTCATTCGACTGCTCTCCCGATTCCCTATGAAATTTGTTCAAACACCCCCAACCAATCTCTTACCGTTTTCGAGATACGTAGTCCAGCTTTACTTGGCAGGCGTCATTTCTAGGGTTTTTTAATTTTTCCCCTACTCAGCTAAACCCCTTAGTCATTTTCGTAATACATTACTATAACCGTACTCAACTCATTCTGGTAGAACCAGCTACTTACGTGAGGGATCGAAGGATTTTGTATGGCGGCCATTTTGAAATCCGCCATTTTGGATTTTTGACATATGTCATCCGACTGCTCTCCCGATTCCCTATGACATTTGGTCAAGCACCCCCTACCTATCTCTTACCGTTTCAGAGATACGCCATCCAATTTTACTTGGCAGACGTCATCTTTGAGTTTTCGGATTTTTCCCATACTCACACAAACCCCCAGAACAATTTTGCTATACATTACTTTCTTCCTACTCGACTCCTTCTGGGAGAACAATTATGTCAGTCAGTGAGTCAGTCAGTGTACGGTAATCCAGCTTTATATATTATAATAATAATAATAACTAGTATTTCGGGCAGTGTGCGGGCCGCATGCGGCCCGCATTTATCGTTATGCAGTACTAAACAATATCGTTAACTCCTTATACATTTAATAAAAAAAAAACAAAATTCCATAACAGTTTGAAATCCCATATAAACTCTCAATACAATAAAGAACCATACTGTAGCCACTAAAGCAAATTCACCCTACTGCCATAAAAAGGTGGTACGGGCAGAATGGGACCAAGTTTCTGAGTCACTTTTGTTAAGGAACCCCACTCGTAGGAGCTTTGGTTATCGCGGGCAGTTGCCATGGAGACCAGTCGGAGAAGTGGAAAATACTCTCAAGTCGGAGCTCGGCCTTCGGCCTCGCAAGTTACTAATACGGCTCGGCCTACGGCCTCGCCAAGCGCTCGCCCTTCGGGCTCACGCACCCTACGCTCGGCCTTCGGCCTCGCGAGCCGAAAGTTCGGCCTTCGGCCTCACCGGGAGCTCGCCCTTCGGGCTCGCTATACACTAAAGTTGGACAGTAACTCCAAATTCAGTCAAAAATCCCACAAAAACTCCTAATACAGTCGAAAATTAAGGAAAAACACTCCAAATGCAATATAAAGAATGATAGGAGCACGTGAGACACATCCAAAATGTCATTCGACTGCTCTTCTTATTCCCTATGACATATTTTCAAAAACCCCTTACCTATCTATTACCGTTTTCGAGATACGTGATTTATCTGCACTTGGCAGACGTCATCGAAAAAAAAAACATATTTGGAATAAGGACGTCCAGAACAACCTAGATATAAAATTTTAGCCAAATCGGAGTACTTTTTTTTACTTGGCAGACGTGATAGAAAAAAAAAAATTATTTGGAATAAGGACACCCAGAACCACCTGAATATCGAGTTTCAGCCAAATCGGAGTAACTTTTTTAACTTGGCAGACGTCATCGAAATAAAAATTTCATATTTGGAATAAGGATGACGAGAACAACCTATATATCGATTTTCAGCTAAATCGGTGCAAGTCTGAGCTCGGCCTTCGGCCTCGCAAGTTACTAACACGGCTCGACCTGCGGCCTCGCCTAGCGCTCGCCCTGCGGGCTCACGCACCGTCCACTCGGCCTACGGCCTCGCGGCCCGGAAGTTCGGCCTTCGGCCTCACCAAAAGCTCGCCCTTCGGGCTCGCTACACTGACAGTAGGACAATTACTCTAAATTGAGTTGAAATTCCCACAAACACTCCTAATACAGTCGACATTGTAAGGTTAAATACTCCAAATAATGTATGAAGAATGAGAGTAGCACATTTGACAGGTGTCATTCGACTGCTCTCCCGATTGCCTATGACATTTGTTCAAACACCCCCAACCTATCTCTTACCGTTTTCGAGATACGTAGTCCAGCTTTACTTGGCAGGCGTCATTTCTAGGGTTTTTAATTTTTTCCCTACTCAGCTAAACCCGTTAGTCATTTTCGTAATACATTACTATAACCGTACTCTACTCTTTCTGGTAGAACCAGCTACTTTTTTGAGGGATCGAAGGATTTTGTATGGCGGCCATTTTGAAATCCGCCATTTTGGATTTTTGACAGGTGTCATCCGACTGCTCTCCCGATTCCCTATGACATTTGGTCAAGCACCCCCTACCTATCTCTTACCGTTTCAGAGATACGCTATCCAATTTTACTTGGCAGACGACTTCTTTGAGTTTTCGGATTTTTCCCATACTCACACAAACCCCCTCTACACTTTTCCCATACATCACTTGCTTCCTTCTCGACTCTTGCCCCTTCGGGCTCGCAACTTCACTAATGGGGACAGTAACTCCAAATTCAGTCGAAATGAAGGTAAAACACTCTAAATGCAGTATAAAGAATGATAGGAGCACGTAAGACACATTCAAAATGTCGGATTTCAAGACGGCCACCATACAAACTGCTCCGCCCCTACTGAAGCTCGGCCTAACGGCCTCGCTTCAGCAGGCTCGGATCACTTTGTATGGCGGCCATCTTGAAATCCGCCATTTTGGATTTTTGACAGGTGTCATTCGACTGCTCTCCCGATTCCCTATGACATTTGTTCAAACACCCCTTACCTATCTCTTACCGTTTTCGAGGTACGTCATCCATCTTCACTTGGCAGGCGTCATTTTTATGATTTTCGATTTTTCTCATACTCACCAAAACCCCCCGAACATTTTTGCCATACTTCATTTTTACCCTACTCTGCTCCTTCTAGGAGAACATTTATGTCAGTCAGTGAGTCAGTCAGTGAGTGGTAATCGAGCTTTATATATTATTAATAACTAGTTTTTCGGGCAGTGTGCGGGCCGCATGCGGCCCGCATTTATCGTTGTGCAAGTTTGAACAATATCAAAACACCTTGTACATTAAAAAAAAATATTTCAAAACACCAAAAGATGTACGATTTCCCATACAAACTCTTAATGCAATAAGGAACCAAACTGTAGCCACCAAACCAGATTCACCCTACTGCCATAAAAAGGTGGTACGGGCAGAATAGTAACAAGGTTCTGAGTCACTTTTGTTAAGGATACCCACTCGTAGGTGCTTCGGTTACCGCAGGCAGTTGCCATGGAGACCAGTCAGTGACGTGGAAAATACTCTCAAGTCGGAGCTCGGCCTTCGGCCTCGCAAGTTACTAATACGGCTTTGCCTACGGCCTCGCCAAGCGCTCGCCCTTCGGGCTCACGCATCATACGCTTGGCCTTCGGCCTCGCGGACCGAAAGTTCGGCCTTCGGCCTTACCAGGAGCTCGCCCTTCGGGCTCGCTACTACACTAACGTAGGACAGTAACTCCAAATTCAGTCAAAACTCCCACAAAAACTCCTAATACAGTTGAAAATAAAGGTAAAACACTCCATATGCAGTATAAAGAATGATAGGAGCATGTAAGACACATCCAAAATGTCGGATTTCAAGACGGCCACCATACAAACTGCTCCGCCCCTACTGAAGCTCGGCCTAACGGCCTCGCTTCAGCAGGCTCGGATCAATTTGTATGGCGGCCATCTTGAAATCCGCCATTTTGGATTTTTGACAGATGTCATTCGACTGCTCTCCTTATTCCCTATGACATTTGTTCAAACACCCCCTACCTATCTCTTACCGTTTTTGAGATACGTCATCCATCTTCACTTGGCAGGCGTCTTTTTAATGATTTTCGATTTTTCTCATACTCATCAAAACCCCTCGAACATTTCTGCCATACATCATTTTAGCCCTACTATGCTCCTTCTAGGAGAACATTTATGTCAATCAGTCAGTCAGTGAGTCAGTGGTAATCGAGCCTTATATATTATAAACTAGTATTTCGGGCAGTGTGCGGGCCGCATGCGGCCCGCATCTATCTTGAGTCAGTAGGAACTGTCAAAAAAACACCTGATACATTAAAAAAATAGTGTGTTCAAAACTCCAATAGAAGCATGAAATCCCATATAAACTCTCAATACAATAAAGAACCATACTGTAGCCACTAAAGCAAATTCACCCTACTGCTATAAAAAGGTGGTACGGGCAGAATGGTACCAAGGTTCTAAGTCACTTTTCTTAAGGAACCCCACTCGCAGGTGCTTCGGTTACCGCGAGCAGTTGCCATGGAGACCAGTCGGAGATGTGGAAAATACTCTCGAGTCGGAGCTCGGCCTTCGGCCTCGCAAGTTACTAACACGGCTCGGCCTGCGGCCTCGCCAAGCGCTCGCCCTTCGGGCTCGCGCTTCATTCGCTCGGCCTTCGGCCTCGCGGACCGAAAGTTCGGCCTTCGGCCTCACCAGGTGGTTGCCCTTTGGGCTCGCTATACACTAATGTAGGACAGTTACTCCAAATTCAGTCAAAAAACCCACAAAAACTCCTAATACAGTCGAAAATATATGGTAAAACACTCCAAATGCAGTATGAAGAATGAGAGGAGCACCTGGGACAAATCCAAAATGGCGGATTTCAAGAAGCCCACCATTCAAACTGCTCCGCCCCTACTGAAGCTCGGCCTAAAGGCCTCGCTTCAGCAGGCTCGGAGCATTTTGTATGGCGGCCATCTTGAAATCCGCCATTTTGGATTTTTGACAGGTGTCATTCGACTGCTCTCTCGATTCCCTATGACATTTTTTCAAACACCCCTTACCTATCTCTTACCGTTTTCGAGGTACGTCATCCATCTTCACTTGGCAGGCGTCATTTTTATGATTTTCGATTTTTCTCATACTCACCAAAACCCCCCGAACATTTTTGCCATACTTCATTTTTACCCTACTCTGCTCCTTCTAGGAGAACATTTATGTCAGTCAGTGAGTCAGTCAGTGAGTGGTAATCGAGCTTTATATATTATAAACTAGTATTTCGGGCAGTGTGCGGGCCGCATGCGGCCCGCATTTATCGTTATGAAATTTTAGACTATATCAAAACACCTAATACATAAAAAAAATATGTTCAAAACTCCAATAGAAACATGAAATCCCAAATAAACTTGTAATACAGTAGAGAAACATACTGTAGCTACTAAAGCAGATTCACCCTACTGCCATAAAAAGGTGGTACGGGCAGAATGGTACCAAGGTTCTGAGTCACTTTTGTTAAGGAACCCCACTCGTAGGTGCTTCGGTTACCGCGGGCAGTTGCCATGGAGACCAGTCGGAGACGTGGAAAAAACTCTCAAGTCGGAGCTCGGCCTTCGGCCTCGCAAGTTACTAATACGGCTCGGCCTACGGCCTCGCCAAGCGCTCGCCCTTCGGGCTCACGCACCCTACGCTCGGCCTTCGGCCTCGCGAGCCGAAAGTTCGGCCTTCGGCCTCACCGGGAGCTCGCCCTTCGGGCTCGCTATACACTAAAGTTGGACAGTAACTCCAAATTCAGTCAAAAATCCCTACAAAAACTCCTAATACAGTCGAAAATTAAGGAAAAACACTCCAAATGCAGTATAAAGAATGATAGGAGCACGTAAGACACATCCAAAATGTCATTCGACTGCTCTCCTTATTCCCTATGACATATTTTCAAAAACCCCCTACCTATCTATTACCGTTTTCGAGATTCGTGATTTATCTACACTTGGCAGACGTCATCGAAAAAAAAATTTCATATTTGGAATAAGGACGTCCAAAACAACCTAGATATGAAATTTAAGCCAAATCGGAGTACTTCTTTTTACTTGGCAGACGTCATCGAAAAAAATAATTTTGATTTGGAATAAGGACACCCAGAACCACCTAAATATCGAGTTTCAGCCAAATCGGAGTAACTTTTTTTACTTGGCAGACGTCATCGAAAAAAAATTTTTAGATTTGGAATAAGGACACCCAGAACCACCTAAATATCGAGTTTCAGCCAAATCGGAGTAACTTTTTTTACTTGGCAGACGTCATCGAAAAAAATTTTTTAGATTTGGAATAAGGACACCCAGAACCACCTAAATATCGAGTTTCAACCAAATCGGAGTAACTTTTTTTACTTGGCAGACGTCATCGATATAAAAATTTCATATTTGGAATGAGGATGACGAGAACAACCTATATATCGATTTTCAGCCAAATCGGTGCAAGTCTAAGCTCGGCCTTCGGCCTCGCAAGTTACTAACATGGCTCGGCCTGCGGCCTCGCCTAGCGCTCGCCCTGCGGGCTCGCGCACCGTCCACTCGGCCTACGGCCTCGCGGCCCGAAAGTTCGGCCTTCGGCCTCACCAGAAGCTCGCCCTTCGGGCTCGCTACACGGCCAGTAGGACAATTACTCCAAATTCAGTTCAAAATCCCACAAAAACTCCTAATACAGTCGACATTGTATGGTCAAACACTCCAAATAATGTATGAAGAATGAGAGTAGCACATTTGACAGGTGTCATTCGACTGCTCTCCCGATTCCCTATGACATTCGTTCAAACACACCAAACCTATCTCTTACCGTTTTCGAGATACGTAGTCCAGCTTTACTTGGCAGGCGTCATTTCTAGGGTTTTTAATATTTCCCCTACTCAGCTAAACCCCTTAGTCATTTTCGTAATACATTACTATAACCGTACTCAACTCTTTCTAGTAGAACCAGCTACTATTTTGAGGGATCGAAGGATTTTGTATGGCGGCCATTTTGAAATCCGCCATTTTGGATTTTTGACAAATGTCACCCGACTGTTCTCCCGATTCCCTATGACATTTGGTCAAGCACCCCCTACCTATCTCTTACCGTTTCAGATATACGCTATCCAATTTTACTTGGCAGACGACATCTTTGAGTTTTCGGATTTTTCCCATACTCCCCCAAACCCCCTCTACACTTTTCCCATACATCACATTCTTCCTACTCGACTCCTTCTGGGAGAACAATTATGTCAGTCAGTCAGTGAGTCAGTGAATCAGTCAGTGTACGGTAATCCAGCTTTATATATTATAAATAAATAAATAAACTAGTATTTCGGGCAGTGTGCGGGCCGCATGCGGCCCGCATTTATCGTTGTGCAAGTTTGAACAATATCAAAACACCTTATACATTAAAAAAAATTATTTCAAAACACCTAAAGATGTACGATTTCCCATACAAACCCTTAATACAATAGAGAACCGTACTGTTATCACCAAACCAAATTCACCCTACTGCCATAAAAAGGTGGTACGGGCAGAATGGTACCAAGGTTCTGAATCACTTTTGTTAAGGAACCCCACTCGTAGGTGCTTCGGTTACCGCAGGCAGTTGCCATGGAGACCAGTCGGTGACGTGGAAAATACTCTCAAGTCGGAGCTCGGCCTTCGGCCTCGCAAGTTACTAATACGGCTCGGCCTGCGGCCTCGCCAAGCGCTCGCCCTTCGGGCTCGCGCACCATTCGCTCGGCCTTCGGCCTCGCGGACCGAAAGTTCGGCCTTCGGCCTCACCAGGTGGTTGCCCTTTGGGCTCGCTATACACTAATGTAGAACAGTTACTCCAAATTCAGTCAAAAAACCCACAAAAACTCCTAATACAGTCGAAAATATAAGGTAAAACACTCCAAATGCAGTATGAAGAATGAGAGGAGCACCTGGGACAAATCCAAAATGGCGGATTTCAAGAAGGCCACCATACAAACTGCTCCGCCCCTACTGAAGCTCGGCCTAAAGGCCTCGCTTCAGCAGGCTCGGAGCATTTTGTATGGCGGCCATCTTGAAATCCGCCATTTTGGATTTTTGACAGGTGTCATTCGACTGCTCTCCCGATTCTCTATGACATTTGTTCAAACACCCCCTACCTATCTCTTACCGTTTTCGAGATACGTCATCCATCATCACTTGGCAGGCGTCTTTTTTATGATTTTCGATTTTTCTCATACTCACCAAAACCCCCCGAACATTTTTGCCATACATCATTTTAGCCCTACTCGTCTCCTTCTAGGAGAACATTTATGTCAATCAGTCAGTCAGTCAGTCAGTGAGTGGTAATCGAGCTTTATATATTATTAACTAGTTTTTCGGGCAGTGTGCGGGCCGCATGCGGCCCGCATTTATCATTATGCAGTACTGAACTATATCAAAACTCCTGATACGTTGGAAAAAAGGATGTTCAAAACTCCAATAGAAGTATGAAATCCCATATAAACTCTCAATACAATAAAGAACCATACTGTAGCCACTAAAGCAGATTCACCCTACTGCCATAAAAAGGTGGTACGGGCAGAATGGTACCCAGGTTCTGAGTCACTTTAGTTAAGGAACCCCACTCGTAGGTGCTTTGGTTATCGCGGGCAGTTGCCATGGAGACCAGTCGGAGACGTGGAAAATACTCTCAAAGCGGAGCTCGGCCTTCGGCCTCGCAAGTTACCAACACGGCTCGGCCTCCGGCCTCGCCAAGCGCTCGCCCTTCGGGCTCACGAACCCTACGCTCGGCCTTCGGCCTCGCGAGCCGAAAGTTCGGCCTTTGGCCTCACCAGGAGCTCGCCCTTCGGGCTCGCTATACACTAATGTTGGACAGTAACTCTAAATTCAGTCAAAAATCCCACAAAAACTCCTAATACAGTCAAAATGAAGGTAAAACACTCTAAATGCAGTATAAAGAATGATAGGAGCACGTAAGACACATCCAAAATGTCGGATTTCAAGACGGCCACCATACAAACTGCTCCGCCCCTACTGAAGCTCGGCCAAACGGCCTCGCTTCAGCAGGCTCGGACCATTTTGTATGGCGGCCATCTTGAAATCCGCCATTTTGGATTTTTGACAGAGGTCATTCGACTGCTCTCCCAATTCCCTATGACATTTGTTCAAACACCCCCTACCTATCTTGTACCGTTTTTGAGATATGTCATCCATCTTTACTTGGCAGGCGTCTTTTTTATGATTTTCGATTTTTCTCATACTCACCAAAACCCCACAAACATTTTTGCCATACTTCATTTTTACCCTACTCTGCTCCTTCTAGGAGAACATTTATGTCAGTGAGTCAGTGAGTCAGTGGTAATCGAGCTTTATATATTATTAATTAATAATAATAAATCGAGCTTTATATATTATAAATAATAAATAAATAAATAAATAAATAACATAACAGACTGATGTAAACAAAACTTTACATTCTCATTTGTAATAAATAATTCAAACAAGCATTATTAATTTGATGACCGAGACAGATAATACTTTTTTATTTGATCCTTGAAGACCTTCAGTGACGGTGCTCGTCGCACTGAAACTGGCAAAGAATTCCATAAGCGAACAGCCTGTACAGAGAACGAACGGTCATAGAAAGTGCTTCTATGCACAGGGATCTGCAGGATGAGATTTTCTGATGACCTAAGTGAAAGGCTGTTACAGCTATGAAGGAATTCAAAACGTTCCCGTAGATAGCACGGGGCAGAGGGACTAAACAGAATAGTGTAGAGAAGAGAAAGTATGTGAGTATTCCGACGAAGTCGTATAGGGAGCCACTTGAGCTTATTACGAAATTCAGACACATGATCATATTTACGCAAACCAAATATGAATCGAATACAGAAGTTTTGCAGACGCTCAAGCTTATTCAGCTGGTCCTCCGTTAGATCTAGATAGCAGGCATCAGCGTAATCAAGAACTGGGAGCAGAAGAGACTGCGCAAGCTCTACTTTAGTGGCAGTTGGTAAAAAGTTTCGAAGTCTTCTCATGGAGCCAGCAGACGCAAATAACTTGCGGCTAATAGCTTCTAGCTGAAGGTTCCAAGTAAGACATTGATCTAGTGTTAAGCCAAGATTTTTGACCGATTTGCTGTATGGGATAATGACTCCACCAAGCTCGACATTCGGAACAGTAGACCAATCAACTTTATCAACCATGCGTTTGCTGCCAAGGATCATGACTTGGGTTTTCAATGGGTTAACTTTCAAGCCATAGGAATCACTCCATTCTGCTATTCGACGTAGATTAAAATTTGTAGTTTCTATAGCACTAGCAAGCTCATTCAGTGAAGCTTGAGAGTAAATCTGGAGATCGTCAGCATACAAGTGATAGGGAGAAGTTATGTGTGTTGATAATGAATTAATAAAAATTGCAAATAAGAGAGGAGATAAGACACCACCTTGTGGCACGCCGGCTAACAAGTTGCACCACGAAGAAAACGAATCTTCGAAACGCACCCGCTGCCGACGGCCATGTAAATAACTAGAAAACCAATCAATTACTGTTGGAGATACGTTTAAAGAGCGTAGTATGGCAAGTAGAATGTCAAAGTTGACGGTGTTGAAAGCATTGCTGAAATCTAATAATGTCAGCACAGTAAGTTGGCCTCCTTCCATGCCATAACGTATATCATCTGTGATTTTTAAAAGTGCAGTAGTCGTACTATGGCCTGGCCGGAAACCAGATTGGTATGGATTAAGCAAGTTTTGCGTAGAGAGGAATTTTGAAAGCTGATCATGCACAAGACGCTCAAGAACTTTGGACAAGAATGGAAGTATGGAGATTGGGCGATATTCAGAGGAGGACTTAGGATTGGATATTTTAGGAAATGGGATAACCTGGGCTTCCTTCCACGTGGAAGGAAACACACTTTCAGATATAGAAGTATTTAAAATGTGGCAGAGTATGGGAAGAATGGTATCTAGGAGAGGAACAAGCATGTTGCGACTAATACCATCGACTCCAACAGCGTTAGATGTGATTGACAAAACACTCTTTTTAACGTCACAAGCAGAGAATTGATTAAAATTGAAAGAACTGCAGTCTGGAGTTGGAATAGTGGAAAGAAATTGCAATGTTTTAACTTTGTTCGTCTCATCAATGTGAGATGAAGAAATGAAGTGTTGATTGAGAGAATCGATATTTAAATCCTTGGGAATAGACTCTTGACGAGATTTACCAACTCCAATTGACCGTAAAAATTTCCAGATTTTGACTGGATCACCATTTTGATCTGATTTATGGATATGGCGGCGTTGAGCATCCCTAAGCACTGTATTACAACGATTTCGAGCACGAGTATATTTCGTCTTATTAATATCACTGGGACAACTTTTATATTTACTTTTTGTTACAGTTTTTTTGTGCATCAGTGTTTTAATATCATCTGAGAGCCACGGAGCAGGAAGATGTTTGATTTTAATAGCCCGTAGAGGAGCATGCACGTCATATAGCTGAGTGATAAGCGAGTTAAAGATCTCAATTTGTTCATCTACCAAATCAGCATTTACAACAGGAGTCCAGTCAATATTCCGTGCATCTTCAAGAAATTCTTCCTGATTGATACCACTAAAGTTTCGCTGAAGAATAATTTGAGGCTTGGCTTTAGGAGGACGAATTTTATAGGAAAGAAAAATCAAATCATGATATGAGAAAGCATCAGCGGAAAACTGGCCATGCTTAGCAACATGCTGGGGCGAGGATACAAACATAAGATCAAGAAGAGAAGGTGTTGTGTTTGGGAAATGATGAGTTGCAGCTAAGGGGAGTATTTGCATGTTGCAAGAAGCAATTAAAGATTCTAGAGATGACGAACGTGAATCTTTTTTGAGAAGGCAGGTATTGAAGTCACCCATAATTATAGCGTGACTGTAAGATGGAATAAGATTTTCTAAGATCTGTTCAAAAGAGGAGAAGAAGTTAATTTTTAGGGAAGGGCTATAATAGACTCCGAGAAGTATTTTGTTATGGGAAAGAGTTACTTCAATAAATAGATGTTCACCAGCATTTGACAAGGGTGGCTGAGCTGACATACTAATAATCGAGAAAGGAATATGTGCACGAATGTAGATAGCTACACCACCGCCCGCATTGCCGGTCCGATCATTACGTATGATTCGAAAACCTGGAAGAGGATAACATATGGAAGGAAGACTGGGCTTAAGCCACGTCTCGGAGACTAATATAGCATGAATGTTTTTATCATCTAAAGATGCCAGCATATCAGGAAAGTGAGCCGGAATACTCTGGGCATTGATATGAATAACATTGAAATTTTTAGGTACATCAGAAAATTCATTTTCAAGCGTTTCAGAAAGCGAAGGGTTACTAGTAAAGCTATCTGTACTACTACTGCTAGAAGAACAGGAAAAATACTAAAAACTGTCATTTGTGCTGCTACTGTTAAATATGTTTATCATTATAAATACATATACAATAAATACAATATATACCTATATACCTATATACTATGTTATAAAATATATGTATAAAAACAAACAAAAAAACAATAAAAGTACCAAAATGTACTCTCTTAACATTCTCTCAACCCGCCGGCTGTGTTTATCTACATATTATATAAATATTACGTATTTATTTCAAAGTATGATTTACGCGTTCGAGACACTTTAAATTTAATAAGCGATGTGCAAAAACCTTGCAATACAACAATCTGAATTCATATAATAAAACATAACAGAAAAAGAAATATAAACTAATACAGATTCCGAACGCAACCCATCTAAGCTCAAAATCCTACTGTGCAACGAAACGCAACACTACTGTATCAGAATCTAAACTGTAAACGAAGTTTGTCTATGATATAAAAATACAATTGCAGTGTGAAGTTGTGAACGGACTCAACGGACATCACAGCTTATCTGAGATAGATATTGACTGACGATGGGCGTTTCACTAAACGTATGTTACTTCATTATCAAGACGAATTTAACTAAACATAAAAGGTGTCTGATACTTGAGGTATTCAATGAGAGAATAAAAAAAAAAATGGTATGAATAATCTACCGTCTACTAACGAACAAGAATTCAGCAAAGAAACACAAAAGTTTTCAGGCGGTAGAATAAAAAGTATCTGTATCAGTGTGACACCAGTAAGCGTAATGTGAATAATACGTAAAAATTGAAAAAGTTAATAGGTACTGAGAGACAATAAGTATGGGAAAAGCATTTACGAACGCGAAGTAACACTATTTCCTGCTAGAACTAGCAGCCCGTCGTTTTGTGACTACAGGAACTGCAGGTTTTTTTGAAGCAGTGGTGATTGGAACTTGTTTCGCAGCAGCAGCTACCGGCTCGCTGATCTTATCCAGCTCTGAAAAGGAAGCCACTCGACGGTGTGTTCCGTCAGACACCTGCACAAATACGGAGCCGTCTCTGGTCCAGGTTTTTGTGACGCCAAAACGCTGTCGAGCAGCCATAAACACATCATGACGCACTTTGGTTAAAAACTCCGACAACGTAACGCCAGATTTCTTCAGACAGGCTTTGGCACTCCAAATTTTGTTACGCATGGTGTAGTCACGAATCTTGACCAATATAGGGCGTGGCTTATTAGGAATAACAGCACGCCCCATTCTATGGCAACGACTAATGCTCTCAATAGAAAAGTCCGCGATTTTTAATTTATCTATTATAGTTTTTGTGACAATGCCTGCAGTGTCTTCCGTTTTTTCTGTTTCTGGCAAACCATGAAAAAGCAAGATCTTCCTTCTGCTTTGCATTTCCATGTTGTCCTGGTTGCAAGCGACAATTTCCAGCTGAGTTTGGAGTGCTTGCAGAGCAGCGAGGATGGACGTCTTGAAAGATGCAAAATCTGCTTCCAAGTTTGGTGTGGTAGCAGAAGTGGAGCTCTTGTCCAGTTCATCGCGGAAGTCATCCATTTGTTGCATAAACAGTTGCTGCATTTCAACAAGCGACTTCTTGACGTCTTCCATAGTACAGTGCAGTGAAAAGTGATATATAAATGTGATATGTTTAGGGAAAATGCAGATAACACAAACCGGCAGGTATAGTGACCTTAACTTTAACTTAACATGAGAATTACACTTTAACAACTTGTATTTACTATTTTAAATCAAAATTAAAGTTTACTATTTTTGCAACGATGTTTCTATTTCCGCCGGAAAAAAGATACAATATCAGGCATAGAGTCAATAATGTATAGTGACTGAGTTTAATAATAAATGTTTTTGTAATCAAAATTATTGTTTTTTTTAATAACAAACCCTTCTTCAATAATAAACTGATTTGAAAAGGTTAGTAATTTTTTTTTTACCTCCACATTTCTCGAAAAAAATTTTTTCACACCGTACCCAGACCGCCGATATGACGTCACGAGGTCAGGTGCTTGAGGTTGGTGCCTTAATATTGTGACCGGGTTGCAACCAAGTCACTTATTCTAGCACACCTATGATTTTTACTTGATGATGAGTGATGCCTACTTATTTTTTTGTTGTATTAGGTATGCCCTGCGTCGCACGTCTCTGGCCCCGCAACCACATAGGTATCGCCAGTCGGTATTTTTTTCATCGTGAAAGGTGTTATCATCCTTTAGGTATAAAACCGACCTCTCTAACCCTGAACCCAGACAACACAACTAAAAAATACAACTTCCCGGCCCTTGCCTATTTCTAGGTACCTACTGAATAAAATTTTTGCATATACGAGTACAATATACATTATAAATAAGTAACAACCCTGAGACAGGCAAGTATGGTAGGTAATTATATCGCGAATTGGGCCGGAGATGGCCTACTTCCCCACTCTTTCTACTATGTCCAGACGGTGCAGAGCGACCCACGGATCAAGAGGTCCATTTTGTAGTTTATATTTCTATTTGAAACACCAATACGTGATATGTAGAGGAACCGGTTCTTAATGCGAGCAGCGCGGTGCGTAGCTCGTGTTGTTGTACGGACGGCGCGGTCTTAGTTATCACTCTTATCAGGCTCGTGTCCGAGCTAAGATGAGCCGAGCCTACACGGACGGCGATCCGTCGTCCGGTTCGTGTTAGCACGCGCCGTTTATCTCCGCCTTTACATGTCTCATGTTCTTGTGTGTATGAGATGAATCAGCGTACTATATAAGACGAGGTTTTTTTAAAATTAATTTCAAATTTTTTAAATTAAATTCATTTAAAAGTAGGACTTTAAAAACGGATAATATCTTTCAGGTATTGCATGGTTATCTTCGATCATTAATATGATCGAAGGGTTGTCACATAATAATTAAAAATAAAATGTATATTAATACAATATACTCCATAAACACAAAACTTGATTAAGGGAAACTTTAGAGCTGTATTCACGATATTTTTCTATCAAGAGAAATATATGTAATCGTAATAATAACAAATATTTTTAAAATATTTTAAGAAAACATCAAATTAATATTTTAATAAAACACTTAAAAAATTCAAAAATATATCTAGTGACAATTCCGCCTAATTTTCCTGTTAAGCCGACGCGACGTCACCAACACCACGCAGCCAAACCGGAAGAATTTTCGACGCGTTTCGCTTCTACACGAAGCATCCTCAGGAGGTCTTGACCCTACGAGCGCACGATCGAGAAATCATTCATTCTCGATCGTGCTTGTGTTTTATTAAAATATTAGTTTGATGTTTTCTTAAAATATTTGTTATTAAATATGGATTTCCGCAAAGTAACGCCTGAATCTATTCATTATATGTAATCGTGTTTTTGGATTAGGCATCATAATTGTCATATCCTCTAGAATATTATATTTTTTAAATAATATACATAAGGTATATTATTTAAAAAATAATATACTCTTTTTATAAACATGCATAATGAATTGAATTTCCAAACTTATTTTATTTTATAACTTTATATTATTATTCTAAAATGGTGTGTACTATTCAATCAATACCTCAAAATAATAGTAATCAAACCTACCCTCACGGCCACGTGTCATGATCATTAGAAACAGACGCGGGTGGCGAGTGGCAAGGGTGTGTGAATAATCATTGGGGTGGCTAATCGGAGTGACTGGTGTGTGACAGGGTGGAATGCTATCCGAACCTTACGGGTGTGTACTGATTATTGCGATAATTGTTTGTATGTAACAAGGGGTGTGGTTGAAAAATTGACAGGTATGTCAGTTGCAATTTTGTACATTTAAGCATTATATCCAATAGGCCATTTCATGACTGCTTGAGTAGGCACATGTCTAAGTAATCGTGTTTTGTGAGAAATATAATCCTATCTTACTATTATAAATGTGAGTTTGTGAGTGTGCTTATATGTTTGTGACTTCTTCACGCTCAAACGGCTGCATAAATTTTATTTGGTATGAAGGTAGATAACATTGACTACTTTTTATTCCGAAAAAATATAGTATTCCCGTGGGATGAGCAAGGATTTATAATATTTTTGTTTGCGAGCTTACCAATGCAAGGATAAACCAACTATAATTAAATATAGTTCGGAGGTAGCTTACACACTGTCTTGACAATTGGGTTACTTTTTTGTCGAAAAATATGATGTTTCCATGGGTTAAGCGCGGAATCCCACTAATATTATAAATGCGAAAGTTTGTGAGTGTGTTTATATGTTTGTTACTTCTTCACGCTTAAACGGCTGAATCAATTTTGATGAAATTTGGTATAAAGGTCAATTTTGAAGAAGTGAGGGCTCAATTGCATTGATTATGAACTGTCGCACTGCAGGTCCATGTTTCGAATCCCGCCGCGGGCTTGAGCTTTACTGCATGTTGGAAGGGCATTTTGCGAATTCCCTGGGTGGCGACCACCCTCAAGTAGAAAATCTGTCGCCAAGGACTTACCGGTGTGTTCCAGCAATTATACTTGAGAGCTAGTAATTTTGGTTAAGCCTGTTAACCTTGGACCATAACATCAGGTGATATTGTGGTCAAAGCAATAAAAAAGAATAGAAAACACCCTGAAATAACACATAGGCTACTCTTTGTTCTGAAAATATACAGTGTTCCCGTGGGATAAGCAACAAATTGTAGTACCTATATTTATAAGATAGCTAACCAGGGCGCTTTTTGTTGTGTTTTAATTATGATGAGGTATGAAGGTAGATAACACGAATTAATCAATATTATAAATTAAAACTAGCTTAATGATAATGTTTTTGAAGCAGTGATGGCTCAGTGGCATTGGCTATGGAGTACCGCGCAGCAACTCCACGGTTCGAAACCCGTCGCGGGCTTGAGCTTCACCGCATGGTGGAAGGGCATATTGCGAATGCCCACCTGACTAGGACCACCATCAAGTAGAAAATCTGACGCCAAGCACTGAACGGAGTGTTCCGGCACCTGCCCACATCATCACTTATCATCAGATGAGATTTAAAAAAAAATAAAAATCTGTTCAAAGGGCACTGATTAGTCAGTGTGCCTTTTGACCAGATTTTTTTGGACCAGAGATTCGAACCCGCGTCCATCCACCCCTTTAGCCGAGGTATGCTCTAACCAATTGAGCTAACATGACACAATGACTCATAACTCAAATCTTTGATCTCGTTCTTCAACCATCGTATCGGGATGGAGCGACACCTATAGTTCAACTTGCGTTGTACTACAAACAAGACCAATTTTGCAATTGGAAATTTCAAACTAGATTTCAAAATTCTCTAATGGCAATGTCACATGAGTAGGACAGTGGTAGAAAAGAAAGATAAATATTAAACTTGGCATATAAAGTGTACTACGACACTAGGGCTTGAGTAAAAGTATAACCAAGATTGGCCTTCGGGTGTGTATACACAAGTAAACTTACAAGTAGGTACTTGACTGTTAACTAATTGTGGTATCCAATTATTCGGTAGAGGCCACAAATTGGCGGCAACTGGCGACAGGCGCCGGCAATATGGACGGTTATTTGCACAATTATACGCTGCTATGCTTGTTAATATTAGCTTAATATTACATTATTATTATTGACTACCTATAAAGCGCAAGATCTGCACTAGTTATTGGCTAACAACATACCCTATGCTTGTTAAAAAAATATATAGCAAGTTCTTAACGGGTTATAAGTAAACTATTCAGTTTTTTGTTTGAATGTATTTGAATTTGGTTCCTAAGATATTTTATGTTACAAAAGTTAAATTTCATAAAAGTTAGACCTATCTTATAGCTGTGTATTTCCCGTGGGTTGCCAGGTGCCCGTGGGGTGCCAGGCTAGGATTTGAAGATGGCTCTTGTAACCGATCTAAAAATATCGGTTAACTTAATAATTAAAAATTTCACTAAATACTAATTTAAATCAGCGCGCCATCTGTAGGCAAACGACCAAACGTCTATCTAAATTCCATCTGAATTTAGAAAGAACCTAGGTCAACCTTAACTACCGCGCGCTGAGGTAGTTCAGCGACTCACCAATAGAGGTCGCGCATAACAATCACAACGTTAAGTCTAGTAGCAACACTCTTCTTCTTCTTCCTTTACTCCATTCAATTCGACTATTGACAGTTAAAACAAATGTCAATCCAGTCTGTCAGAAAATACCATGATGGTGGTTTTTGAGTTCCGCTAGAGGAACGTTGCATTTTAAATATTTTCAAAATCAAGTGCAGTCATTGGCTTTGCGACGCCAACGGTTTTGGAGGCTTTTTTCGTTACCATATATGGTAATGAAATTCGCCCCCGACATCCGCCCAACTTGATGTCTTTCCTCAACGAGGAATCGCGATCACTTTGACCCCAGCCATCCTCTGTGCAACTACTACTAAAGACTCAGTTTAACTAAATCTACAAGTTCTAACCTACTTACAAGCCCCAAAATCTGGGGTTCAAGTACAAGGCTGAACTTCAAGTACAAGGCTGAACTTCGAGTACGAGGCTGACCTTCTAGCAGCACACTACTACCGAACTCCGGCCGTCCTCTGACCTCCAGCACCGACCGCGGCCAAACGTCACAGCACCTAGCTGGGACAATTCTACCGGCGTGGCGGTGTGGAGCCGAGCCCTGCACGGCAGACCTGCTGCTGAGCATCGACTCAATTACTAGCGGACCGGAGATAAGTCCTTAACAAGAAAGCTTGCCAAAAATTGCCATACCTGTCTGAGATCCACGACCCTTTCTGTTGATTATACTTTACACTGTACTCTCTCTTCTTTCTTTTATGCTCCCTTCTACCCTGAGTAGGTAGGTAGGTGACATTGGCGCCCATACAAATTAGGATCAGACAGGTTGGTTTGGCAAACTTTCTTGGGTGTGGCTCTGCCATACTTGTTTTGTACTTTCTATACTGTGTTTTTTGTGTTCCTTTTGTGTGTGGTATTTATAAGTTGTGATTGGCCCTGTGCTGGCCCGGGGCCTGAGAATAGCCGGCTGCAGCTCTGCATGTCGTAAGAGGCGACTAAAAGACAATCGGGTTATACCCAGGTGGTAGGAAATCCACCCATTATCGTCTTCAACGAACTTGTTTTTTTTTCTAAAATTAAATTTTAGTTTTTTTTTACAACCTTGCAATTTTAATTAATTTTTCTTAAATAATATCTAATATTCTGTTTCATAACCTCTCTTCAGCTTATAAATAGCACACACCTCAATTTTAATTCTACCCACGTGTTTTTTTCATCTGGAAAAAATTGTACCCTCTAAAATATTTTTTTATTTGACCTTGTATGACACTGTTGTCATTGGGTATATAGGTCAAGTATACTTTCACTACTTCAAACATGAGTCTGCAACTTAACTTTTTATCTATGCAAATAGCTGGATTTGCATATGAAGTGGCACTACCTAATAACTTATTATTTTCTATAAACTTGCAACGGAGAATACCATTCTCCAAAGTTCAACTGAACTCTAAATTTTTCAAATGTCGTTTTAAATCTTATCTTTTACTGCTATTCTATGAACTTATTGATATGCATAGGCTACACTTATGACATATCAAAGTTCTTTTAGTTAATACTTATCTCAGTATTAACTTCTTTTATTTTTAACGACGGACTATATGAAAAATGTTCAACTGAATATCTAAAATTCAACTAAATTGAATTAAATATATTATAGAAATCTACATTAATACTATGACTTACTATCACAATAATATAAATAATAGGTTTTCTGAAAAACTTGTCACTAAAAACTTAAAATGTCACATTTATACTTAATTGACTTTTCTTGTATATGACTTAACTGAAAAAATTTTTTTTTGATCCTTAGTTTTTGCCTGCATAATATACTGCTCTTGGCATATCTAAGATTTTAAATTAAGTAATTACATATACTAGTAATTATTTCACTTTCTTAACAATTGCAAATCTTTGTACTGAATAACTTGTTGTCGACTTAAAATATATAGAAATTCTCAAATAAAACCAAATTCATACTATGAATTAATTTATTAAAGCTTTAAATATACAATCTTACAACTAAAACGCATATTCTATGTATCTTAAATAACTAAAATATATTGGTAAATAAAACCAAACTCATAGAGTGCAACTTTTTAATAATCTCTTAAAATATTCTTATCTATATAGGAAAAATAAATCCTTATATACAACTAATCTTATAGGTAACAGTATCTTATATACTTCTTGTATTCTAATAACTTGTGATCCTTGCTTATATTGATCATTATTTATATCTTATATACAATGATGGCATAAGATATATTATAATTTAACTACAATACATACAATGTACTACAAACTATACATCTTAACTTATATACTGAATTAATTTAACTTCCTTAAATACTCTTTGTCACTCTCCACTTTCAAGGGAATAGTGTTATAACATGCTAAAATCATTATTTTACGTGCCAGATGGTAACTCTTCAAATAGAGTGCGGTTGTACAAACACTTTAAAAACAAGCCTATTGTACTGAGCGGTGGATAACTCACTAAAACAAGCCATTATCTAGAGCGGGTTACAGACTCTCAAAAGAAGCCTAATGTAAAATTTCCTTTTGTTTAACTTCTCTGTCTTAAAATTTAATTTAACTTAGGCAATTATGGAACTTATATTTAAAAAAATAATCCAGGAATGTCTACTATAAGTACTTAACTTGACTATGTTCTAGTGTGTTATTCATACCTATAATGTAGCTAGCTGTTCATAGAAGTTAACTTCTGCAGCCTACAAATTCCATTCCTCTCAATATATTGCTGTCAATAATCGTTTCTTGGGATATCTAATCCAAACGATGGAGGGGAATTCTAGGAAATACTTAGGTGTGTATCTGCACATAGACATAGTTAATAACTTAAGATCATATACTGGAGTTTCTGTAGCTTATATAAGATACTCAAAGTTAGGTCTTAAGTGAAGTATTTTTTTTTTTTTCTTAGAACTGCTCAAGGCTAGTGAATTTTTTTTCTAGTAAAAAAAATTCTTTCTTGGGTGGGGAGATATGTAACCGATCTAAAAATATCGGTTAACTTAATAATTAAAAATTTCACTAAATACTAATTTAAATCAGCGCGCCATCTGTAGGCAAACGACCAAACGTCTATCTAAATTCCATCTGAATTTAGAAAGAACCTAGGTCAACCTTAACTACCGCGCGCTGAGGTAGTTCAGCGACTCACCAATAGAGGTCGCGCATAACAATCACAACGTTAAGTCTAGTAGCAACACTCTTCTTCTTCTTCCTTTACTCCATTCAATTCGACTATTGACAGTTAAAACAAATGTCAATCCAGTCTGTCAGAAAATACCATGATGGTGGTTTTTGAGTTCCGCTAGAGGAACGTTGCATTTTAAATATTTTCAAAATCAAGTGCAGTCATTGGCTTTGCGACGCCAACGGTTTTGGAGGCTTTTTTCGTTACCATATATGGTAATGAAATTCGTCCCCGACATCCGCCCAACTTGATGTCTTTCCTCAACGAGGAATCGCGATCACTTTGACCCCAGCCATCCTCTGTGCAACTACTACTAAAGACTCAGTTTAACTAAATCTACAAGTTCTAACCTACTTACAAGCCCCAAAATCTGGGGTTCAAGTACAAGGCTGAACTTCAAGTACAAGGCTGAACTTCGAGTACGAGGCTGACCTTCTAGCAGCACACTACTACCGAACTCCGGCCGTCCTCTGACCTCCAGCACCGACCGCGGCCAAACGTCACAGCACCTAGCTGGGACAATTCTACCGGCGTGGCGGTGTGGAGCCGAGCCCTGCACGGCAGACCTGCTGCTGAGCATCGACTCAATTACTAGCGGACCGGAGATAAGTCCTTAACAAGAAAGCTTGCCAAAAATTGCCATACCTGTCTGAGATCCACGACCCTTTCTGTTGATTATACTTTACACTGTACTCTCTCTTCTTTCTTTTATGCTCCCTTCTACCCTGAGTAGGTAGGTAGGTGACATTGGCGCCCATACAAATTAGGATCAGACAGGTTGGTTTGGCAAACTTTCTTGGGTGTGGCTCTGCCATACTTGTTTTGTACTTTCTATACTGTGTTTTTTGTGTTCCTTTTGTGTGTGGTATTTATAAGTTGTGATTGGCCCTGTGCTGGCCCGGGGCCTGAGAATAAGCCGGCTGCAGCTCTGCATGTCGTAAGAGGCGACTAAAAGACAATCGGGTTATACCCAGGTGGTAGGAAATCCACCCATTATCGTCTTCAACGAACTTGTTTTTTTTTCTAAAATTAAATTTTAGTTTTTTTTTACAACCTTGCAATTTTAATTAATTTTTCTTAAATAATATCTAATATTCTGTTTCATAACCTCTCTTCAGCTTATAAATAGCACACACCTCAATTTTAATTCTACCCACGTGTTTTTTTCATCTGGAAAAAATTGTACCCTCTAAAATATTTTTTTATTTGACCTTGTATGACACTGTTGTCATTGGGTATATAGGTCAAGTATACTTTCACTACTTCAAACATGAGTCTGCAACTTAACTTTTTATCTATGCAAATAGCTGGATTTGCATATGAAGTGGCACTACCTAATAACTTATTATTTTCTATAAACTTGCAACGGAGAATACCATTCTCCAAAGTTCAACTGAACTCTAAATTTTTCAAATGTCGTTTTAAATCTTATCTTTTACTGCTATTCTATGAACTTATTGATATGCATAGGCTACACTTATGACATATCAAAGTTCTTTTAGTTAATACTTATCTCAGTATTAACTTCTTTTATTTTTAACGACGGACTATATGAAAAATGTTCAACTGAATATCTAAAATTCAACTAAATTGAATTAAATATATTATAGAAATCTACATTAATACTATGACTTACTATCACAATAATATAAATAATAGGTTTTCTGAAAAACTTGTCACTAAAAACTTAAAATGTCACATTTATACTTAATTGACTTTTCTTGTATATGACTTAACTGAAAAAAATTTTTTTTGATCCTTAGTTTTTGCCTGCATAATATACTGCTCTTGGCATATCTAAGATTTTAAATTAAGTAATTACATATACTAGTAATTATTTCACTTTCTTAACAATTGCAAATCTTTGTACTGAATAACTTGTTGTCGACTTAAAATATATAGAAATTCTCAAATAAAACCAAATTCATACTATGAATTAATTTATTAAAGCTTTAAATATACAATCTTACAACTAAAACGCATATTCTATGTATCTTAAATAACTAAAATATATTGGTAAATAAAACCAAACTCATAGAGTGCAACTTTTTAATAATCTCTTAAAATATTCTTATCTATATAGGAAAAATAAATCCTTATATACAACTAATCTTATAGGTAACAGTATCTTATATACTTCTTGTATTCTAATAACTTGTGATCCTTGCTTATATTGATCATTATTTATATCTTATATACAATGATGGCATAAGATATATTATAATTTAACTACAATACATACAATGTACTACAAACTATACATCTTAACTTATATACTGAATTAATTTAACTTCCTTAAATACTCTTTGTCACTCTCCACTTTCAAGGGAATAGTGTTATAACATGCTAAAATCATTATTTTACGTGCCAGATGGTAACTCTTCAAATAGAGTGCGGTTGTACAAACACTTTAAAAACAAGCCTATTGTACTGAGCGGTGGATAACTCACTAAAACAAGCCATTATCTAGAGCGGGTTACAGACTCTCAAAAGAAGCCTAATGTAAAATTTCCTTTTGTTTAACTTCTCTGTCTTAAAATTTAATTTAACTTAGGCAATTATGGAACTTATATTTAAAAAAATAATCCAGGAATGTCTACTATAAGTACTTAACTTGACTATGTTCTAGTGTGTTATTCATACCTATAATGTAGCTAGCTGTTCATAGAAGTTAACTTCTGCAGCCTACAAATTCCATTCCTCTCAATATATTGCTGTCAATAATCGTTTCTTGGGATATCTAATCCAAACGATGGAGGGGAATTCTAGGAAATACTTAGGTGTGTATCTGCACATAGACATAGTTAATAACTTAAGATCATATACTGGAGTTTCTGTAGCTTATATAAGATACTCAAAGTTAGGTCTTAAGTGAAGTATTTTTTTTTTTTTCTTAGAACTGCTCAAGGCTAGTGAATTTTTTTTCTAGTAAAAAAAATTCTTTCTTGGGTGGGGAGATATGTAACCGATCTAAAAATATCGGTTAACTTAATAATTAAAAATTTCACTAAATACTAATTTAAATCAGCGCGCCATCTGTAGGCAAACGACCAAACGTCTATCTAAATTCCATCTGAATTTAGAAAGAACCTAGGTCAACCTTAACTACCGCGCGCTGAGGTAGTTCAGCGACTCACCAATAGAGGTCGCGCATAACAATCACAACGTTAAGTCTAGTAGCAACACTCTTCTTCTTCTTCCTTTACTCCATTCAATTCGACTATTGACAGTTAAAACAAATGTCAATCCAGTCTGTCAGAAAATACCATGATGGTGGTTTTTGAGTTCCGCTAGAGGAACGTTGCATTTTAAATATTTTCAAAATCAAGTGCAGTCATTGGCTTTGCGACGCCAACGGTTTTGGAGGCTTTTTTCGTTACCATATATGGTAATGAAATTCGCCCCCGACATCCGCCCAACTTGATGTCTTTCCTCAACGAGGAATCGCGATCACTTTGACCCCAGCCATCCTCTGTGCAACTACTACTAAAGACTCAGTTTAACTAAATCTACAAGTTCTAACCTACTTACAAGCCCCAAAATCTGGGGTTCAAGTACAAGGCTGAACTTCAAGTACAAGGCTGAACTTCGAGTACGAGGCTGACCTTCTAGCAGCACACTACTACCGAACTCCGGCCGTCCTCTGACCTCCAGCACCGACCGCGGCCAAACGTCACAGCACCTAGCTGGGACAATTCTACCGGCGTGGCGGTGTGGAGCCGAGCCCTGCACGGCAGACCTGCTGCTGAGCATCGACTCAATTACTAGCGGACCGGAGATAAGTCCTTAACAAGAAAGCTTGCCAAAAATTGCCATACCTGTCTGAGATCCACGACCCTTTCTGTTGATTATACTTTACACTGTACTCTCTCTTCTTTCTTTTATGCTCCCTTCTACCCTGAGTAGGTAGGTAGGTGACACTCTGACTGGACCCGTCTGCCAGACGGGTGCTGCCTACGGTTCTTGCCTGCCTCAATTTAGTATCTATCGCCTTCAACTATTGGACAATCCAGGACTATATAGTATAATAGATAGTCCTGGATTAACATGAATTTGGATGAAACTTTAGGAAATTTGGAAATATTATTTGAAAAAAGAATTTAAGCTATGAAATTACAAAAATATTACATCGGCAGCATAGTAGGTATGTATAACTTTTTTCATCCAAATCGATCCAGTCGTGAGAAACATGCTCACTCGATCACTTACATGCTTTCTTATTCATAACATAAGCGTGTGTAGAAAAACATTGTTCTTTGTATACAAAGTATGTTTTTTGTTTAAGAACAAGACTACATTTTACTCGTGGAATTAGTTAGCATTTTGTAGCGGATGTGTCACATTTCATTGATATAAATGTCAATAGAGATCGCTGGAATCGATCAACATTCTATAGACGCGTGGACGAGACACGCGATTTTAATGCGTGTTGGGTGCGGATCTAAACTGATGAGCGTCTTAAACGCTGCGTTTTTCATTTATGTGTTCATGCATAATATTTGAAACGTATTTAATTGGTATAATAGTTATAGGTACTATATGTACAAACATAGCTGTTCATAGCAGTGGGCACAAGATCACAACCCTACGACGTACCGCGTCAGATGAGATATGAGCTACACGATAGAAAGAGAGGCGCCTTGTGGGTGAATATAAGCGGTGTGCGATCTGAATTGCTCTTTATTGCGTCGTAGTACAGTTAATTATTTATTTAAGAGTCTTTGCGGAGAGATCCTTCTGTCCTTTTTATTCTGTGGTGCATGGTTAAGACATCCGGTGCTGCGTGAGATAATATTTGACGAAGTCGTTTACTAATGAGTTGCGCCTATTTTAAGTAAGTAAAAGGCAAAATTTCATTAAAATAAGGAAAAATTAACAATAATTATTACTTACAAATTATTTGAACACAAAATGTTTGTCCAGGCGGTTGTGAACCTGCGTCCTGTACTTACATTATTGGCAGTAACTGGCAGTGTCACCTGTCTCGTATTGCTTGACACTGCACTGGGCACTCCGAGTCGTTCGTTCGTAGGTCTAGTTTGCCTAGTAATGTCACTTACTACAGTGCCCTGCACACCTTATCAGTGTCACAGTAGTGTTTGCACTTTACTGATTCAAGGCACAATATCTGACACTGTGGTGACCAAAGCTGGCACTTGTTGAGGCTTCCTGCCACCGGTAATTGAATGTCAATATAAATATATTTTAAATCCGCGCGGTATCAAACGTTTGGAAGTTTATAAGGCTCCTTTGAAACTGTGGAATTTTGAACTATCTTACAAATCTTTACCACCTTTAGATTTTCGATGTGCATGGAAAGCGATAGCAGCAGCACATCTGCAAATGCAATTATCCAACTACGAAAGGAACTAGAGAAAGTCAAGTATTTACATTTTGCTATGTTTTGATATAAATTATTATATTTGACCCTTTTTAACGTTCCCGACGCTCGTCTGCATTGCAACGGTAAGTAGCATGTTCGACACGTTTTGCCATCACTTACTGACATTATCTGTGTATGTGCGAATTCTTCGTCTGGTGTGTTTCCTATCATTTGTTACTCTATGTTGCTGATCGATGCACTCAAATTGACTTGTTTACGACTTTCCTGTCATATCGGTTATTTTACAAGTTTTATATTACCATAGAACATTGTTTGAATGAATGTGTGAGATTTTTTTTTAGGAATAAGCTTGTAGGTTTTGCCCACTTAGTGATAAGTGATGATGTTTGTCGAAGATAAAGGTAATCTATGAGCTTTTTAGAAATGAGCTCGCGAGGACAGTTGCATAAGATGATGATAACAAAGTCCAGACAGATGGGACAGTATAAAAATCCTTTTGTATAAATAAGTCTGTACTTATTGATTGGTGATACATGGGTCCATGTGGGAGTCGCGTATCTCACCCTCAGGTTTCTAATAAAGTAAAATTACTACCATTTTTCGGGTGATGCCCCGTCCACCCACTGGACTTTCCCACTGGTGGGTGGACGGGGAATCAAGTTTCCCCCTCCACCCACTGCACTAGAGTGGATAAAATCATTTTTGATTTTCGTTTTATTATTTAATTTAAGTATATCTTAAGGTGACAATAGGTATTCCAATACAAAATGATTTTCCCAAATCATTTTGAAAATACACAACTTTATGGAAAACTGGCAAACCAAAAGCATTGATTTTAGACTCAAGGGCATGCAAGCTACATTTTGCATGCAGAGTTTGAATACTTGGTATTCAAAATACGACGACACTACGATTGTATGGAAAGAGCTACGAAGATACTAACCTTAAGGCAGTCTTATTTTACACATCTTTATTATACCAATATGTGTCATTATTTATAGTCCTTTTCACTTTATTGACTTTAAAAATAGACTTTGGTGCACTTCACGTGGCGATTTTATTCCATAGTCCAAAACCTACTCATTCATAATATTGTAATTACAAATAAGTACCAAAATTTCATATTTACGAGCGTAAAAATGAAAATCACGTGCGGGATAATAATTTTCTAAAGTTATCCTTCTCGAGTATTTGATTATGGTTATCCTCGACCTTGACTTCTTTCCCATATTCAAAATGTTCCTATGACTACAAAAATATACACCATATGCTCAAAGAAAAGAACCTATCGATACTTTGTATAAAGATCCCTTAATATAGAAGCTTTAAAAAGTTTACATTGCAAACGTAAATAGTCATTTCAAATACCAACCTTTGTACCGCTACTTTGTAATCATCATAGAAACTTTTAATTTGCTAGGTCAAAGGTATATTTGTCATTAGTATAATCCAAACAAAAAGGCATTGATTTTTCACCACTTACTCACCCAATCTGTAAACCCTACCTCGTTACCTACATTAATCTACCTTTCATCCCTTCGCACCTTTCTCAAAGTTTATCGCTGACTTGGACTAACGTCTATGAATGCCCTTTAATTTGGATCGCAAACTGCCAGTTAGACTACCGACGGCTGTTAGCAACTAGTTTGAGGTTGGAGTGGTTGTAACGAGCTTGGCGTCATTTATTTTGAAGTGTGTCTAAATAGTTAATACCATGTGTAGAAAGAAAAGTATACGGCACTTCTGCTGTACCTAGATAATAATAATAAAATTATATTGTGCACGAGGAACACCTCCTCTAACACCTGGGTTTTCCACGGGTTATAAAATCTTAAATGGAACATGTATGGTTTTTGGGTGTTGTACTTCTTAGTCGAGTTTTACAGTTCTGCAATCTTAGTTACGGTTCCCACGTCACATGCTCTCTTCCCGTCATAATTTTGATGGTTATATTCTTTACATTATAGCAGCGTCTACGGGCTTGCACTGCGGAACCTTAGCCCGCGATTTTTCAGGTTTGATCTGATTGCGATTGATTCGCGATGACCAAGAGTGGTTTTATTTATTTTATTTTATTTTATTTTAGAATTTTACAGAAAACTTACAGCTAGGTAAATAACATTAAATGATTCATTTATATACTACATGAAAAACACATGTTTTAGGGTCTCTGTACGAGTACAAGTTAGTACATTTTCAATTAGTTTAGGAGACGGAATTACTTAGCATTCCCTGGATTCACCGTGCGGGTGCCGGGTCCATAGCGATGGAGAAGAGACCAGTCAGAGGGGCCTGGGACTTGCAACCAAGGAAGTAGGGTTAAGCTTACTGATGTCACAAATACTCTTACTAATGTCATCAGTATGAGTCTCCTCCCCTGCCTAACCAAATTTGGTAAGATCCTACTAATGCCGATTTGGATACACGTCGAAGGATGGAAGTGACTGTTATTCTTGACAGGCCAAGACATTTTTAGTAGGTTATAGAGGGATTTCACTGGTATCCAAATTATTCCGACTCCTACAGCATATAAATGAACTACATAACAGTTTTTGGTTAATTTATTTGTTCAGGTATAATATTTGTTTTTTTTATTATGTGGTCTTTAGTTATGTTTGTATCCCACGGCACAGTCAGTTCAATACGTACTATGCGTTTGAGCTTTTGTGTGTACAAATATAATCCGCTCTGGAATACGAAACATCATTCATTATATGTGCACGATGTAGAATATTATAGTATAGATAAATAATGGAATATATTGCGTGGGGCATACTGTCACGCTTACAAAAAAAGACTACAGCGCTATAAGATGGTTTTGCTTAGTCATTATTACAGTCATACATATAGGTGCAGATTCACTAATGAATTTGTGCCCCTCCACAGTCCATTTTTCATGCGCTTGCGTAGTATAAGTGTAAGGTGTAAATGCTAATGATATAGTCAGTATAACAATAAAATAAATTATATGATCGCTTGAGTAGGCAGTAGTGGTTGCAGATACACTAAATCATATGGAGGGGCGCGCCTTCTTAAGTGTAAAAGTTCGAAAACTGTGTTTTTTATGAGTTGACTGTCGTTAGTATGTACATAAAAGAACTGCAGTGGTCCTGATACGAATCCAGGATTGGATAAGTTATTGTATTACTGCCGACTTTTTGAGTAAGAATTTGAAGTCTGAAACTAGTAGAGACTAGTGGTAGATTGCAATAGCTCTGTCACCTACTATATAGGACCAAAAACAAGTTACTACACATTCGGAAAATACGTGAATATATGTTCCTATGTATTTATATTTGACAATATTATACAAATCTCTACAAAAACATTTACTTAACTAAAATTCAATTAATCACAAATCACTTAGCAAACCGTTCACACATAAAATCACACGTTTCCGAACGCGTTTGAAAGCCTTTTCCAATCATAAATCACACGGCAAACTCACTAATAGAAAAGTTACAACGGCGCTTTTGAACGCACCTGACGCCATTTTGAAATTAATTCGTAGCTCACGCTGGTGATTGCCGTACCGTACTTCGATATTTGAATTTTTGTTTAGATATTATAAAATCGTTTTTAGATTCGGCGATGATTTATGCGAGGATTCTTTTATTTTTTTCCTCTGGTATTGAGCACAGTTGTTGTGCTATTCATAATTTTATAAAGCAGTGATTAAAAGGTTAATTTGTTTAAAACCACACAGTAAGATTTTCATAATAAAACATGCTGGTTTTTGTACATTTCTGTCTCTGCCAACATAGATATACAGACAGAGAAAGTTTAAGTATGTAGCTACAAAAAAAGAAACGTAAAATCAAAGTTACCTAAAATTCGAATGTAAAGAATACCCTACGAATATAAATGTAAAGAAGAATAAGGGCCTGTTTCAGAATGTATGAGTTCCGGTTATACTACCCAGAACATAAAATAACGGAATGATAAAAGTGACAGTTAACATGCAGCGCGTGTCTAGCTCTAACCGATGGATAGGCTAAATCGATGACTATGTGAAACGCAAAAATTGTGTTTTATTTATTAAGGGCCTGTTTCAGAATGTTCGAGTAAGTTCCGGTTATGCTACCCAAAATATATTTATTAAATAAAACATGTTGAGTTTTAGTAACACTATCTTTGCGTTTCACAGTCATCGATTTAGCCAATCCATCGGTTAAAGCTTGAAACGCGCTGCATGTTAACTGTAATTTTTATCATTCAGTTATTTTATGTTCTGGGTAGTATAACTGGAACTTACTCGAACATACTGAAACAGACCCTTAATATGTTCTGGGTAGTATAACCGGAACTTACTCGAACATACTGAAACAGGCCCTAACTTTCATACAGTTTTAAATGCTTTGGTTTCGGACTTATAAAGTTCACAATTAACATAACACGCACACAATCCGAATTGCAATTATTTTTGTTAATTGATTTGGTGCTTTAAAAATATCGCATCGTATTGGTCGCGTCAAGGTAATGTTGTAGCCCCCCACGGTACACTTTTTAACCACGCCCGCCGCGGTTAGAATTGCGTTCTGCTGTTTTTGAGCTTGACTTGTATTCTTTACATATATATTCGTAGAGAACATTTATTCTCTAATTTGCAAATGTAATTTTGGCTCAGCATACAATAGTGTGCTTGCAATTATATTTAGAAATTTAATTGAGATTAGTTTGTCAAAAATCAATTCTCTATAAAAAAATTTTAGTTTACAAACTGTTGCATTTCGGTACCCCTACCGAAATGCAACAGTTCGTAAACTAAAAAAAAATGGATATTCCATTTACAAATTATCGGAGGCAAAATATCTGTTGCTAGCGAAAATCGAACCCGAGTGTTTTGATTTCGCACTGGGTGCTTATTCCACTCGGCCATCGGAATTTGCTCGTTAAAATCGAAACTATGCTCTGATGTTGTTTTTTTTGTCAGAAAGAAAATGTTGTGCTTTTATAATTTGTAAATATGTACTGCTGTATCAAAATTCCAGATTTGTATAGCTAGAGACTCGTGACATACATACATACAGATAGACATAAGTTTAAAATCAATTCAAACAGGGTTTTGCGGTTTTAGTAATTGAACCCAAATAAAAATGGCTTAATTTGAAGATATATCCGTAATCGTGATGATACGGCTTTATTGAAAGATGTCAGCAATGATCAATGTTTGAAGATTGCTAAGGGCCTGTTTCAGAATGTTCGAGTAAGTTCCGGTTATACTACCCAGAACATATTTAATAAATAAAACACTATCTTTGCGTTTCACAGTCATTGATTTAGCCTATCCATCCGTTAAAGCTTGAAACACGCTGCATGTTAACTGTAATTTTTATCATTCAGTTATTTTATGTTCTGGGTAGTATAACCGGAACTTACTCGAACATTCTGAAACATGCCCACAAGACACATGAAAGTAGAATCTAAAACATTCTTGCGCGAAGTAGCTGTAAACCATACTATGCACTAAGTCTCAACGCTGCAACATAAAAATAACAATTTGATAAAATAATTCTTCGTTCAGTAAACATTGACGTAACAAAGAAATTAATTAGTTTTATATTGAAAACTCATCTGCGTGAAGTCATAAATAACTTAATGGAAATACATTTAGTTCAGGAACCACGGACCATGGAGTTTTCCACCCCGGGTGGTTTAATTTCCGTTTTGGAGATTGTTACTCGTGGTCACCCTACATGCACCTTTATGGTGAATAAGTGGCTTTATGAAGCAGTGATGGCCTAATACTTAGTACTGGCTGTAAGTAGACATCATAGCGGTATTTGTTTTTATAGCTGAAAGGCAAACCTTTTAACTACTAACACAATTTTTTTTTGTTTTTTATTTTAACTCTTTTAGATTAGGCTTTGCCCACCTGATAGGTGTGCCACCATAGGTGAAATCACCTGCTGGTAAGTGATAATGTGGTCGAAGATGTTGTTCAGGCTAACCTAGAAGTACTGGCTCTCAAGGACAGCTGCCGGAACACACTGTTAGGTGCTTGACGACAGATTTTCTACTTTTCTTTCTTTTTACTTGAGGTAGCTAGCCAGGCGGGCATTCGAAAATGCACTACCACAATGCAACAACGACTGCTATCCTAAGACAACAACCGGGACCGACGGCTTAACGTGCCCTGCGAAGCACGGAAACGCTCATTAGTAATGTCACTCGCGGTCACCCATCCAACTCCTGACCGCGGCTTAACTTTGCTGATCGGTTAAGAACAGCGAAGCAAACTTCGCTACGAGCCCTTCAAATGGTAAGAGATCCACATCCCTTTCCATTAGGTGAGATATAGGTCGAAGGTTTTCAATTTTCACAGATCTTCTAATTGAGTGTGGTAGCAGGCATTCCCAAAATGCCCTACTAACTAGAATGGCAGTCGGCACGGGTCTGTAACGACTGCCGTCCTAAGACAACAACCGTGCCCTCCGAAGCACGTGTATGCTCAGTAGTAATGGCACTAGCGGTCACCCATCCAAGCTGCATTCACATCTCGCGTCAGGCGGCGTAAGGTTCACTTAAATAGAATGAAATCTTTTTTTATGCTCCCTCATGTGGAAAAAGCATGAGGCTCACCAGTGTTAAGCTTACCTCTGCTTATATTAGATGCTGTTCGTCACTATTGGCGAACTGTACTGCGCCCATTAGCCTAAAGTGTTAAATGTTGTTAAGTCTCATGTACTGTAATTTCACCGCCACCTTTCAATCCGGAACACAGAAATGTGAATTTTACTGCTTGGCGGTAGAAATAAATAAAAAAAAAATTAAAAGTCAAAATTATTTATTCCATTTTGGCATCTACGACGCTCTTATGAAGGTCAATTACAAATTGTAGTATTGAAATATTCTACATTGTGCTGCCATGTTCAGCAAATAAATTGTATGGAGCCAATGCGAGAAGAACTGGCAAGAAACTCGGGGCCATTCTTTTAAACGTCTTTTAACAATATGTTACATACTTACTGTTCAGGCGTTATTATTATATTTAATATGCAGTCAGTCACAAGCTGAGATTCGAACGAGCGGCAAAGAAGAGGGTAGTTTTGGGACAAAAACACGATGGTTACAAATATACGTGTATGACAGTCAGTGCTTCTCGGACGTAG
Source organism: Plagodis pulveraria (assembly GCA_963890685.1). Lineage (NCBI taxonomy): Eukaryota > Metazoa > Arthropoda > Insecta > Lepidoptera > Geometridae > Plagodis > Plagodis pulveraria. Next base: position 3,333,665 of record OY982952.1, on the reverse strand, counting down.
CTCGGTGCTAGTTTTAGTGAATTCTGCTGGTAACAGTTATATTTATAAAAGTGATTGTGAGTGCCTTCACCCGGGTGTTTAGGTTTGTGATACAGTACACACAGGGACGGAACCCTGCGAGCTGCTCACTAGTTTCAAGGTAAGTGGTTGGCTTGTATTGACTGTTATGGTAACCCTGAACACAATACCTACCTAACTAGAGAAAAATTAGTACAAGTCAGCTCCCTGAGCAATCGAAGGAAAGGGCCTGAATAGCAATAGATCTCATAAACACTTACTGTATAATAAAGTTATTACAATATTTGTTTAAATTATGTAGATGACAGGCGATAGCTTGGCAAAGGAGGAATTGTCCAGGCATTTTTGTTGTTTAAGTGTATATATTAAGGTATGGTGGCATAACTCGTACAAAAAGTTCTCACTAGTACTAACTACTAGCAACTTAATGAAGCCCTATATAGAACAGTAGAAGCTTATCAAATTTCAATTCACTTTAATTTAAACTCACCAAACAAATTGAAGGGACCCGGAAGCAATTAAGCCCAATTTATTAGAAATACCATCGTCACAGCTAAAGCCCAAAGAGTTGTTTATTACAACCAACATGCACGCACTTATGGGAATGTATGAGATACATGGTCGATAAATAAAATAAAAGTATGATTTGGTTTCTTAAGGGGGAGTGGGTTGGTAGGATGAAAAGTAAATATATGTATTGCCTCTTCACATATTTACAGGCGGTTTGTGGGTACAAATTATAACTATATATGTAATATTATAAACAACATACTACTATTTATAATATATACAACACTACAGCTACTGCCAATAAAGCATTTTGACAAACTACAAGTCATGACAGCTCACTTTACATAAGTAATTATATATATTTGAATATGAACACTTACATTTAGCTTAAATTTATAAGTTTTTTGTAAATACATTGTTTACTTCTAATATTTCTATTTTTTATCCCGTATAATATTACCAAATTTAAACGAGATACAGGTTCGACTCCCGCACATGACTATTATTTTCCTCTCGTTGTTATTTTTAATATATTGCTTAAAGAGTTAATGACGTATCGTATCGTGTACGTTTATGACGCGAGAGTATACACTACGGTGGTACCCACCAAGACGGGCTTTTGCTGAAGAGTTCTACCACCTGGTGAAAACGTAATTATATACCCATGAGAAAAAAAAAACTTTTTTTTGATTAACTTATGAACGATGCCGGTACATACTTCGCCTTAACGCCGTACACAAAATGAAGAAGTTAATAATATTTTTACGACAAACAACATGATATAGGCGGTAACAGATCCTGAACTATTTTGGATGCGATCCAAACATATGACACATCCTTGCGGGAAGTTTGGAATGATACTCAATTCAATATCGCAGTTTCGTTCATAAATATAGGAAGTTGGAATTTGTTACGTTGACAGTTCTTTTGAAAATTTATTGAGATTTCCGTGCCTTATTTTATAAAGAATATAAGAGAATTTGGAACGCTTTTTGCACTGAGTTGTTTGACAGAACAAAATAGTGACCACCACAAAGAGACACCTTAAGAATATAAGAGTCCTTATATCTTTTCTCTTCCGTAATTTAATGAATACGCTGAATAGGAATAGTTAGCATGCCACCACTCAAGCCTTGCCAAAATTAGTAATGAGATACTTACTGTACATTAGCCACACAAAAGTAGACCTCGTTTTTATCTTAAAGCTATTATTAGCGAAAGGTTTTTTTTTGTTGTTGTCTTATTAGTTGATACACCAACTCTTGACTCCTATGTTACCTGATATGATCGAAGATGTTGTTCAGGCTATCTTAGAGTTACTTTGCCCCAAAGATTGCTGCCATATGACACTTGGTAACAGGTTTTCGACTTGAGGGTGGTAGCTAGACAGGTGCCGGACTTTCGCAAAATAGCCATAGTAGTATTATGCTATGACAACTGCCATTCTAAGACATCAACTCGGACCGACATCTTAAACCCATCATCCGATGCACGGAAGTGCTCAGTACTAAATGTCACTAGCGGTCACCCATCCAAGGTATGAGAGCAGTAACCCCTGAACGTTGTTAATCAGTCAAAAACTCTAAAGCAAGATACGCTACCAGCGCTTTAGGTATAGGTTTCGGGAATCCTAAATGTTTTTTTTATAGCTGATAGGCTAGCTTTTGATCACCATCTCACCTGATGGTAAGTGATGATATGGTCGAAGATGTTATTTAGGCTAACCTAGAATTACTGGCTCTCAAGGACAACTGTCGGAACACACCATAAGGTGCTTAGCGACAAATTTTCTACTTGAGGGTTGTAGCTAGCCAGGCAGTAATTTGCTATACGCCCTACCATCATGCTATAACGACTGTCACCCTAAGACAACAACTGGCGACGGGTTATCGTGCCCTCCGCTAGCAAGGAAGCGCTTAATAGAAATTTCATTAGGTTACCCATCCAACTCATGACCGCGGCGGACGTTGTTTAACTTAGCTGATCGGTTAAGAACGGCTAAGCAAACTTTGCTGCAAGCGCTTCAAAACATTTATGACAAATATGATGTCTGAGCTCCTACTAACAAGAATTTGCTCGAAATAGAGCACACAAATGAAGTCCAACAAAATTACCGTGAAAGCTGTACATTTTCCGAGTAATATGGCCATTATTCATTCCTTTTGCCGTGTGCCACTGTGATAGATTAATGGTGGCTTCTCACAACTGCTGAATAAAATTATAACGAGTTATTATTGAATTCACTTTTCTGTATTGAGTACATTTAATAATAACTCATTATATTTGCATGATGTATTCGCTCACACACTAATTTGGTAAGGTGGTAGGGCATTTAACTCTTCTACTTACGTTAATGTGGCTTAAATGTTGCTGGACGTTAACAGTGCTCCATGCCATTTCTAGTCCGGATAACCAGAAAGATAGCGGATCTAATTAATAGATTCAGGTGTTACTTTGAGGAAATCCATATTTTTGAATTGAAATTCTCGTGAGTTTCACACATATTTATATATTATAAATGAAACCGGCACAAAACACTCGCGTTAAGGATCGAATACGTCTCGCGGGTTTCGAGCATATCAGATAAAGAAGTGATGGCTCAGTGGCATTGGCTATGGACTGCCGTGCAGCAGGTCCATGGTTCGAATCCCGCCCAGAGCTTGAGCTTCACCGCATGGTGGAAGGGCATTTTGTGAATGCCCGCCTGGCTAGCGACCACCCTCAAGTAGAAAATCTGTCGCCAAGCACCTAACAGTGTGTTCCAGCAGCAGTCCTTGAGAGCCAGAAAAATTACAGGCTAATGAGACCTAACACCTGGACGTCTCAGTGTGACGGGCACAGTGCAATTCGTCGCTGACGAAATGCGTCTGTTATAGGCAGAGGTTAGTCCACTTAACATCAGGTGGGCCTCGGGCTTGTTCCGTCACAATAACATAAAAAAAAAAAAAAACGATATGCTCGAAACCCGGGTCGACGTATTCGATCCTTAACGTGAGTGTTTTTTGCCGGTTTCATTAATAATATTTAAATCCATATTTAATAAAAACAAATATTTTTAAAATGTATCTATCGTGCGTTCAAAGAGTCAAAACCTCCCGAGGATGCTTTTTGTAGAAGCGAAACGCGTCGAAAATCCTTCCGGTTTTGGTTGCGTGTCGTTTGTGACGTCACGTCGGCTAACAGGAGAATTGGTCTGAATTGTCACTAAACATGTTTTTTTATTGTATGTTTTATTAAAATATTAATTTAGTGTTTTCTTAAACCATTTTTTTAAATATTTGTTATTATTATAGTGGGTCTACAATAACCAGCAACATTTCCAAGAATTGTTAACATCAGCCAAGCGCCCGGCTTTAAAATTTAAGCCAAATTTGTTGATAACTATGTCCCTGTGTTAAAATTATTTCGCATTAAAAAAGCTTACTTACAGGACTTGAACCCGCAACCGCGGAATACCGTTGGTGCATTTGCAATTGAGCTATGGAAGCGGGTGCTGGACACAGTGCATTTCGCTTGGCATGCTTATTAAAGTTCTTTAAAATAATATTAGTCAATTTAAAAATTGGCATCATCGATTTGATTTTAGCTGTATGTTTTAAACTCGTATTAACCTACAGCCTATGTAAATAGTTCTATGCTAGTTAGGTAGATGTCGCCAACGTCAAAAAGACATGCATTCAAACGAATAGAAAAAAACTATCAGCACCTGCTTTCATAGCATAATTGGAAATGCACCAAGACGGTACTCTGTGGTTGGGGGTTCAAGTCCTGAAAGTTATCTTTAACCATCCGAAATATAATAATACTAGTCTATATCTCTATGTCGCCCTCTGTTGTCAGTGAATATATATTTTTAACGTGTTTTTGTGTTATTATTTATAGATGACATTTTGTACCGAGCGATCCCATTTTAGTGGAATAAGGATATGTGAAGATGATAGTTATTTGTATAAGGTCATTAATTTCCATTTTAATTAATCACATACGTCTATGTATACCAACGACTAAATAATATTATAATCAAGTTAATTAACAGAATGTGCAGACGTAGACGCTTAAATCGTAACTCATTTACAATTAAGCTTACGAGATTCCCTATTACGTATTCAGGGGCTAGAACTATTTGCATAAGGTAACGTATTATGCTGTATGTTAACGAACTATATTAACTAACTATACTTGGTATAGTTAACTAAGTGTGTGGTTGATGAAACTAAATTTGAAAGTCAATGAAGCGGTTGGCTTAAACTGTCTTCTGTCACGTTTGAAATATTGTTTCATTTTCTTGATTACAAGTTCAGTCTACAAAATACTAGTTCATTTACTAGAGAGTGCTGTAATGGTTTTTAAGAAGTTTTTAAATCTTTATCAGAATTTCAAGTTCTTTATAAAAATAAAAAATAACGCTGCAGACTTTTAACACAAACAAAATTATAACTTGTTTAAATTGCGTTTTTTTTATGATATTGTGACGGAACAAGCCCGAGGCCCACCTGATGTTAAGTGGACTAACCTCTGCCTATAACAGACGCATTTCGTCAGCGACGAATTGCACTGTGCCCGACACACTGAGACGTCCAGTTATTAGGTCTCATTAGCCTGTAATTTTTCTGGCTCACAAGGACAAAAAAAATGCGTTTCAGTACTCTAGCACACATTTATTATAATGCTTTATTATATAGTTGTTTCACGCCTTTTAGGGTAAGTTTATTGCGATTATATAAAAACAACTCTTCAGTAAAACATGCAGCGTACTAAATCGATTGTGTCATTCCTCACAATAATAATCACCTAATAATTGCATTTAATAAGTCGTAAAGTTATGTATTGACAAATGCTCCCAGTAAAACATCCGTCGCAATACCTCTTTTAAAAAGAAAGATGAAGAAGACATCCCGGTTTTACATAACCTACTCTTATTTTAATTGGTATAAAATGAAATGATAAAAAGGAAGATAGTTCAGATCATTAAAGTTCGAATAGGTTTGACATTTTTCAAAATCACGCCCATTTATTTATGTTGATTTTAATACATATGTATAAACGCTGTTAACGCCTACTGAGCGAATAAATAAGCAGCCTGCTCTCCAAGTTGCAAGAACTGTACAAAAGTTTACATGATTATCAGAAAATATAGAACTAAGCATTCATCAGGTATAAAAAATGTATGAATAAAACAACCATTAAACTTTGACCATAATAAGTCACCGCCAAACGAAAGGATATCATAAATATTTTGTAAAGAGACGGAGCGTCATCTGTATTCCATGTTAATTTATCTACGAAGACTAAGTTTAGCGTAAAATATAAAGAAAGTAAACAGAAAATCACATTTCTCCAGTTCACTTTTGAGATAAACAAAGACAACAATTTACTGTTGAGATATACATTTTGCAACTCTCCTCTCAAAAACTAAAGTTTCGGTATTAAAACCTCCCAGCAAACTCGATGTCCACTTCAAAGTGATTCTAATATCAATTATCACGTTTGGAATTGCTATAAATAGACATTTAATCTAGAGTGCACGTAGCGCCTTCCATATAAACGTAGTTTCGCTATATTTTAAATATCAAGTGTCCAAACAGGTTGTTATTTTGCCTACATATCCCTTAATATCTATGTTTGTGATATATACCCGTTTTAATAGGAGCGTGTGTTTTTTTGGCTTCCCTTGTATCGTGCTCCGTGTTGCTACTATTCTTGAATACTGTCCCATTGAAAATTAGGCTTCCCTTGTATCGTGCTCCGTGTTGCTACTATTCTTGAATACTGTCCCATTGAAAATTAGTACTAGGATTCCGTGATTCTTTAAACAAAATCCATAAAGTTGTGTTTTATATATAATTGCTTTATTAAATTATTCAAAGACCTTTAGATAGATTCTTAAGTGAAATTTCATTGACTTATTTCAAAAGTATAGATAAACAGTCGGTTTTCTCCCCCGCAACCATTAAAATTGCAAAAGGAAAAAAAAACGGGGAGTTTTGTCAAATAACGGGATGTTGTTTATTCCGGAACATCAAACGTTGTAAATTTAATAATGTACAGTCTTATTAAAGACTAGCTATTCAACCATTGCTTTGTCAGTATATCGCATTTCTGGAAAGAGTCTTTTAGGATATGTTACACTCGCAAATTTAATGCTCTTTCTTAATAATGAGTACTTACAAGAAATATTTAAAAAACAATTAATAAAAGGCCGGTAAGTTTTAGAAGTGAAAATAATACATTTAGACATGCTAGATAAATATTCGGCTAGACCAGAGACATAAGAGGGCCTTCCCTCACCCAAAGTCCAGTGGAGTTGGACGGCCGACAGCGGTAGCCAACAAATAAGCCCTCACAAAAAATAATAATTGGATAGTGTCTTCGAAGAACTTTCCATGCAAACGTAGTTTCGCCATATTTTAAATACCAAGTGTTCAAACTCTGTATTTTGGCATATATAACCCATAAGTATGCATGTATTTAATCTTGGTGAAATTTTACATGCCTACCCAGGAGTCTAACACCATAATTATGTAAAATTCTGATATGAAGAAGTAAGTAACTAACATTCTGATTTAAACATTCAGAATCCCTGTGCTGGCCCTTTAAATTTATCCTTGGATTGAATCTATCCAATCCTGTAGTTTTTGGGCAGAGATTATGGCAAACCCGCCCCTTGATCGGGAAGCCTGTTTTCAGCAGTGGACACTCCGGCTGATACAGTACAATACCTATTGCAGTTTTTTTTATTGATTTAATTTTGTCTTGAATAAATGTCTCCATCGTGTAAATTTGTATATTAGGAAGCAAATAGACTTCCCAAAACAGGGAATCCTAGTCAAAAGCCTGTAGATGTAAATGAATAATTGTAAAACTGTGTCTTTAGAAAAATTTAAATATTCTTATATGCATGGGATAAGGACGGAACAAGGAAGTGGCTCGTCTGGTGTTAAGTGGTAAACTCTGCCTACAACAGATGCATTTCGTCACAAGTGACGAAACATTGCGCCCGTCTCACTCAGACAACGAAAATAAGTCATAAGTACCTGCAATTTTACCGCCACCTATATATACCCTTTAAACTGGACTACAATAATGCGAACATTACTGCTTGTCGGAAATAAATATGGTGGCAGTACTTCTTTATAAAGAATTATACTGCTACTGAAAAATATTGATAGAACTTACGACACGAACTGCAAACGACTTTTATATCAAAAGAACTCATTTCTCGAGTATTTACGCAAGAGAAGTTTACATAATACGTCTGACTCCTCCCCAGGGATGATCGCAGTTTCCCGAAAAATAACAAAAACAAGGGGTTGCAAACGAAATATAATAAATTTATAATGGCCATCGATTGGCGTCCGTAGCCGTGTTTATGAGGGTTTTACTGCAGGTTTTCCTGCAAACGATTTTATAATATGATTCTTTATGGAGCATGATATATTGGAGGGGACTTTGATTTTCGACCGACTTCCAAAAAAACTGGAGGATCTCAATTTCGTTATGTGATGACTCCGCCAATTAAGAATTGATTTGATGACTGATATTTTTAGTAGAGGAGGTACATCTCTATGGTGGCTGGCATTCGCGAAAGAACCAGGAGATCGAAAAACTGATTGCCAAGCCCAACATCATGGGAGAGACCAAAGCCCAAAGGCTCCGCTGGGTGGGCCACGTAAAGAGAATGGGGGAGATTCGCAATGTCAAGAAAGCATATCTTGGAGTTCCAAGTGGCTGCCGACCCGTCGGCTGACAGATTTATCGCTTGACGATTGACGCTGTGGAGTCGGACCTGCGCGAGCTACAAGCTGCCGATTGGCAAGTGGCAGCGCGGGACCGAGACCGATGGCGTTCCCTTGTATCGGAGGCCAAGACCCACTTTGATTCGCTGCGCCAGAGGAGTAAGTAAGGTATATCTCTAAGCTAATCCCATTTAAATTTTATCAAAATTGATTGAGTAGTTTTTAAGCTTTAGGGAATCAACTTTATTTAAATAAACGCGATGATGGAACATGCACGAGGCCCACCTGCACCTGGTGTTAAGCGGTAATCTTTGCTTATAACAGATGCAGTTCGTGTCAAGTGGCGACTGCACTGCGCTCATCAAAAAAGTTTTTAAGTCTAATGTGACTGTCATTTTACCGGCACTCACCGTAACACAATAATATGCACAGTAGAATAAAATGAGTACAAAAGAGAGCCAGTAATTTTAGGTTAGCCTGAACAACATCTTCGACCACATCATCACTTACCATCAGGTGAGATAGTGGTCAAAATCCAACCTATAAACATAATTGTATTGTGTTGCAAATCACTGCCAGTCAACTGCCAAAATGCTGGCACCTATTTGATTCAAAGAATAAGCATTGCAATTCAACGGGGTAATGCTGCCAGCATGCTGGACACTGCCAACTGGTAGTGGGCTAGAGCATTTGGACTGCATATGAGTCTGCAATGACTTATAGGGATCTAAATGCTTTTATTGTAGTAGCTGTAGTGTTGTATATAGTTCGTAGTATTTTGTTAATAAAGGCATACCGCCGGTAATAACCTATAAACTACAAAAAAAAACTACGTACAAGATAATTTTTTTATTTTTGTGTTTGCAATAACGCATGCTCTGCGGGTTACATTACAAAATTACTTATGAGTGGAAAAATTTAAGTCATGTGCGGGATTTGAACCAACGTCCATCCACCCCTTTAGCTAGGGTATGCTCTAACCAATTGAGCTAACATGACACTCAATTTTTTCCTATCGTTCTTTAACCATCGTATTGGGATGAAGCGACATCTATAGTTGTAGTACAACGTAAGATGAACATATTTACTTGTTCATGTACCTAGTGTCACCGGCGCTTTCAAGATAAATCTAATGATATATCATACATCGGTTAAGCCGTTTAGACGTTATGGTGGAATAAAGAAATTCATAAACATACATACATGAACCCTGAAAACGTAGCTCTCCTTTCTTTGGGCAGTCGTGTAAAAAGACAAAAAATATTATTCAGCTCTATAATCGAAAACAAGTTTCAAGCTGACTGATGATTCCCATTGAGCATAGCACCTCTTTTTCCCTTTAACACGTTTTAAAAATAATATTAAATCAGAAATTTTATTCGACGTCACTTTTTTATGTTATTGTGACGGAACAAGCTCGAGGTTCACCTGATGTTAAGCGTACCTATGCCTATAACAGATGCATTTCATCAGAAGTCATGAATTGCACTGCGCCCTTCACTTTGAGACATAGTTGTTAAGTCTCATGTGCCTGTTATTTCACTGGCTCTCAAGGACAGCTGCCGGAACACAGCGTTAGGTGCTTGGCGGTAGATTGTCTACTTGAGGGTGATCGCTAGCCAGGCGAGCACTTGCAAAATGCCCTTCCACCATGCGGTGAAGCTCAAGCCCGCGGCAGGATTCGAACCATGGACCTGCTGCGTGGCAGTCCATAGCCAACGTCACTGAGCGATCACTGCTTCAGAACAGTAAATAGTAAATTTACTATTAGTCAATTATTAATTCACTAATAGTAAATTAGGTATTAGACCAAGTTCCGACTCGGAAACGAATTCCACGCATGGAAAATAAACTTTTCATCGTTATTTTGCTAATTCATATCCACGCAAACTATCGCAGTCATACTTACCGAAAGTTCATACTGCTTTTGTAGATCGTTTTGTTTTTATTTTTCCATCCATGCCACTTCAACATTATCAAAAATGTAAAGTACTCAACCGAAAGAGAAATACAGTTCCAATAAATAAGACATAAACATTATGTAACAGACATTTATCTACTTCTCCGCCATTAGATCCATTAGGGACGCATTTCAAATGCATTAAAACATTCAAAACAAAAGAATAGAGCCGTGCTGGAGTCGTAGTAGAAGGGATGTGAAAAATCGAGAGAGTTTTCAATCGATCAAGTTAGATAAGAAAATGGAAATAGGTTATTTTTTATTCCTTATAGGTTAGCCTTTGACCACTATCTCATCTAATGGTAAGTGATGATGTGGTTGAAGTTGTTGTTCAGGCTAACCTAGAATTACTGGCTCTCAAAACAGCCGCCGGAACACACCGTTAGGTGCTTGGCAGAGGTAGCTAGCCAGGCGGGTATTCGCAAAATGCCCTACCACCATGCTATAACGACTGCCATCCTAAGTCAACAACCGGAACCGATGGCTTAACGTGCCTTACAACTGCTATCATAAGACAACAACCGGGACCAACGGCTAAACGTGCCCTCCGAAGCACGGAAGTGCTCAGTAGTAATGTCACTAGCGGTTACCCATCCAACTCATGACCGCGGCGGACGTTGCTTAACTTTGCTGATCGGTTAAGAGCAGGTAAGCATACTTCGCTACGAGCGCTTCGACGATAAGTGTGGATAAATCTTGCTGAATAATTATACTTTTCATATTACTTGCAAAACTTATAAAACGAACTTGTTTTAAAAACATAGCTTCCATTTTCTCTAGTTCTGTTGCTGTCCCGTTGATAGTAATCTAAATTCTGCTTGCATGCGCAACTCGAGATGTATATATCGCAGCCAACTAGTTTAAATCGTCCGCTCAATAAATAGCCTAGCCATTTTAATAAATGGCACCGATTTACTAGTGGCCTAAATGAAATACAGCCTTAACGTCTCATTCAACATCTAATGAACTGACCGGCTGATGCTTAGGCCATTCATAAAATTACTAGTATATGGCCATACATTTATAGTTGCGACAGCGGGCGAAGCGAGGAAGAGTGTATCAGGTTTCTGATTATCACAACAACGCGTTAGCCAAGCGAGTGAAGCGAGCGTGTAAAATTAACTCAAAAGAAATGACTAAGCTAAGCATGTAGTTAAATGTTATGGATTCACGTCATTTGTTATATTTTTTATATAAATGGCTGAATATAATTCTGGATCATTCAGGCTGCTAGTTGAAAGGAACCGTCTATTATGTTAAAATGGCTATAGCCGTTTTAACAGCATATAGGCTGATGAATAAGTGGCTGATTAAGCAAGTTGGCTGCGACATATATTTTTGAACTCTTAAATATTTTTAACCTTTAATCTTAGTATCGTGTACATTCTGTACTGTACTGTACTGTATAAGTCGGATTGTCCACTGCTGAACACAGTCTCCCCCATTAAGGGCGGATTTGCCATAATCCCCACGCTTGGCAGGCGTCTTGGGGATCGCAGTTTTAGATAATCAGTTCCTCAGAAAGTGCTGCTGCCCACCTTCCGGTATTTTACATACGGGGCATTCACACATCGTGTTACAATCACTCTACCTTTAATTATTTTTCATAGAAGTACTTTATTCATTCGATATTTAATTTCTCTCTCAAGAATCAATTAGTTTTCATAAAATAAACCAAAACAATCACTCATACAAAGCAAATTAATGGAATCGATTAATTAAAATCGATTTTCCACGATAGAGTTTCGTATTGATGCGCTACCACATCACTTTAAAAAAGTAACGTCAATCTTTACGACTCTTATTTTGGGACATTTGTGAACCGTTATTTTGTCACTTGGACCACTTCAGTTGTTAACGGATATTGGATCAATTATGTTATTTTAGATTAGCACTAAGAACTTTTTTATATACACGAAAGATGATCATATAAGTAATATGATCATCTTTCGTGTAAATTACTTACTCGCTCGCTAGTTGTACGTAAGATAATTAAGTTATTAATAGCAACTCCTCGTTTTGGCATCAGATTTTTTTTTCCTTTTTCCTTATCCGGGTAGATATCATTATACAAATGATTCGAAATCGTGATATTTATGTGCTTCGATAATCTGGGGTGATTTTTTATTTTTTATTTTTATTTATCTGATAGTCCAGTTAAATAGGTCCAACTTCGACAAAGAGGTAGCCCGAAGAATCCAACTCGGATGGGCAGCGTTCGGGAAGTTACGCGACATCTTCTTGTCGAACATCCCACAGAGCCTGAAGACCAAAGTCTTCAACCAGTGTGTGTTGCCAGTGATGACATATGGCACTGAAACGTAGACCTTAACTGTGGCCCTTATGGACAAGCTCAGGGTCGCTCAACGAGCTATGGAAAGAGCTATGCTCAGAGTTTCTTTGCGTGATAAAATCCGGAACGTGGATATTCGCCAAAGAACCAAAGTCACTGACATAGCTCTCAGAATTTGCAAGTTGAAGTGGCAATGGGCGGGCCACATTGCTCGACGAACTGATAACCGATGGGGAAGAAAGGTTCTCGAGTGATTACCACAATACACCGTAAGACGTAGAGTTGGTAGGTCCCCCACTAGTAGACTGACGACATCGTTAAAGTCGCGGGTAGCCAATGGTTACAAGCGGCTAATAGCCGTTCTTTGTGGCGTTCTATGGGGGAGGCATTTGTTCAACAGTGGACGTCTTCCGGTTGATGATGATGATCTGATAGTATAGCATTTGACCACCATCTCACCTGATGGTAAGTGATGATGTGGTCGAATATGTTGTTCAGGCTAGTCCAGAATTACTGGCTCTCAAGGACAGCTGCTGGAACATACCGTTAGATGCTTGGTGACAGATTTTCTACTTGAGGGTGGTAGCTTATCAGGCGGGTATTTGCAAAAAGCCTTACCACTATAGCCTTACAACTGCTATCATAAGACAACAACCGGGACCAACGGCTAAACGTGCCCTCCGAAGCACGGAAGCGCTCAGTAGTAATGTCACTAGCGGTCACCCATCCAACTCCTGACCGCGGCGGACGTTGCTTAACTTAGCTGATCGGTTAAGAACGGCTAAGCAAACTTCTCTACCAGCGCTTCGGTTAGAAGGGAAGAAAAATATACCGGTATCATATTCCATATTTTCACCTTGAAACAAAGAATAAGGTTCAAAATCACTTAACTATACTTGTAAACCCGGAAAATGTGACTACATAGATCGTATTAGCCTTTCCCACGTTACTTTATCACATCAAACATTCTGCCATACATTATGGTAATAGAAAAAAAGAAATTATCGTTGGCTACTTTGCATAATCCACGAATGACAGCTTGACATTAAGTTGTCTGTTTACATTGCAAACATCTTGCAACATTGTTCAATCAATAACATGCCGTATATTTATCGTAGTAAGAGTTGTTCCAAGTGAAAATGTGGGTTAGTAAGTTGTTAACGGTCACGCAAGTGATGTGACAGTGTAAGCGGTCGATTTTTGTTTATTTTCTTTATTGAGTTGCAGTGTTTTGATTGCAGGCGGCAGAGAGTGAGTATTTATGTGCTTCTAGTTATGCGGGATTTTTGTCGGTATGAATAAACCTTAGCAACTTACTATGGAACTTGTTTGATTTTTCTTCAGTTATTTAGTAATCAGCTTTCTAATTTGTAACAATGGGATAAAGAGTTACATTAAAGGAATTTAAGTTTTCATGAATAATCATGAAAAACATTAAAGAAACTAAAGCTTACACTCATAATGTATTTTAAGGAATTATGTATTTTATTCAAAACATAAAAAACATTGAAGAAACTGAAGCTCACACTCATAATGTATTTTTTCTTCAGTTATTTAGTAATCAGCTTTCGAATTTGTAACAATGGGATAAAAAGTTAAATGAAAGGAATTATGTTTTTTTTTAAACATGAAAAAATTTATGAAACAAAAGCGCATACTCATAATGTATTTGGAATAGGTAAAACCATAGAGAAATATGATACTATTCTTTTTTGTGGGTAAAACATTTTAAGAGCTAAGTATTTATAGATAGATAGATAACACTTTATTGCACTTTTAAAATTATTAATACTAGTTACAAGATTTAAAAAATATCTTAAAAATAGTACAATTGGCGGCCTTATTGCTAGGCAGCAATCTCTTCCAGGCAACCGTAGGCTGAATTGAAACATATTAAGGCCAGGTTGTACCTACTTAAGACATTTTTTAAAATCTGTAACTCGAATAGAATTGAAAATTTAGAATATATAAAATTATTTATATAAAGTTGAACATACTCTCCAGGAACGTACAAAGTCAAAAACGTGATTATGAACAATTTCTTCGATAAAAAAAAATGTCAAACATGACACCATATCGCTACTTAAATCAGGTAGAACTAAAAGATACTATCATGAAACTATGTGGAAGTTTTACCAATGGATAGAGCTTGTTATTTATTAGTAACGTTTGAAGGCACATTTTCAAATTTAGCTATAGTTTTTTAACAAGAAAAAATAAACTACAAATCTAAAGATTCAAGCTCTCGCGCACGTCATTCAGTACCCGCCTAGGCGTCATCGAGGTAGGACGCGTGTCGTTTTCTCCAGCAAAATTCTCCCCGACGATTACGAGCTAGAAATATTTATAAACAGAATTATTATTAGCAGAATGGTGACACTGCAACATTTATGGTTATCCGCTAGCGTGAATCTTCCATCAGGCGAGTGTCTTGTACGTCATTTCAAACCATGCCAAATAAAAAAAATACTTTCTCGATGGCATTGTTTTCACGCGCCAAAGTATAAAAAGTACAGTATGGTCACGCCCCAATTACTAACTGTGGGTGTCGTAAGAGGCAACTAAGGGAAAATACCGGAAAGTGAGCAGCAGTGCCCTCTAAGAAGCTACCTCCCTCCAGTAAAAAATCTGTCGCCAAGCACTTAACGGTATGTGCCGCTATGAGTCCTCCAGAACCAGTAATTTTGCATGGTGGTAGGGTATTTTGCGAATGCCCGCCTGGCTAGCTACTACCCTCAAGTAGAAAATCTGTCGCCAAGCACTTAAAGGTATGTGCCGCTATGAGTCCTCTAGAGCTAGTAATTTGGCATGGTGGTAGGGCATTTTGCGAATATCCGCCTGGCTAGCTACCACTATGTGTCAAGTAGAAAATCTGTCGCCAAGCACTTAACGCTATGTGCCGCTATGTGTCCTCTAGAACCAGTTATTTGGCATGGCGGTAGGGCATTTTGTAAATACCCGCCTGGCTTGCTACCACTATGTGTCAAGTAGAAAATCTGTCGCCAAGCACTTAACGGTATGTGCCGCTATGAGTCCTCTAGAACCAATAATTTTGCATGGTGGTAGGGCATTTTGCAAATACCCGCCTAGCTTCCTACCACTATGTGTCAAGTAGAAAAACTGTCGCCAAGCACTTAACGGTATGTGCCGCTATGAGTCCTCCAGAACCAGTAATTTTGCATGGTGGTAGGGCAATTTGCGATTACCCGCCTGGCTAGCTACCACCCTCAAGTAGAAAATCTGTCGCCAAGCACTTAACGCTATGTGCCGCTATGTTTCCTTAAGAACTAGTAGTTATGCATGGTGGTAGGGCAATTTGCGTTTACCCGCCTGGCTAGCTACCTCCCTCAAGTAAAAAATCTGTCGCCAAGCACTTAACGGTATGTGCCGCTATGAGTCCTCCAGAACCAGTAATTTTGCATGGTGGTAGAGCAATTTGCGATTACCAGCCTGGCTAGCTACCTCCCTCAAGTAAAAAATCTGTCGCCAAGCACTTAACGGTATGTGCCGCTATGAGTCCTCTAGAACTAGTAATTTGCATGGTGGTAGGGCATTTTGAGAAAACCCGCCTGGCTAGCTACCTCCCTCAAGTAAAAAATCTGTCGCCAAGCGCTTAACGCTATGTGCCGCTATGTATCCTTGAGAACCAGTAATTTTGCATGGTGGTAGGGCATGTTATAAATACCCACCTGGCTTGCTACCACGATGTGTCAAGTAGAAAATCTGTCGCCAAGCACTTAACAGTATGTGCCGCTATGAGTCCTCTAGAACCAATAATTTTGCATGGTGGTTGGGCATTTTGCAAATACCCGCCTGGCTTCCTACCACTATGTGTCAAGTAGAAAATCTGTCGCCAAGCACTTAACGGTATGTGCCGCTATGAGTCCTCTAGAACCAGTAATTTTGCATGGTGGTAGAGCAATTTGCGATTACCAGCCTGGCTAGCTACCTCCCTCAAGTAAAAAATCTGTCGCCAAGCACTTAACGGTATGTGCCGCTATGAGTCCTCCAGAACCAGTAATTTTGCATGGTGGTAGAGCAATTTGCGATTACCAGCCTGGCTAGCTACCTCCCTCAAGTAAAAAATCTGTCGCCAAGCACTTAACGGTATGTGCCGCTATGAGTCCTCTAGAACTAGTAATTTGCATGGTGGTAGGGCATTTTGAGAAAACCCGCCTGGCTAGCTACCTCCCTCAAGTAAAAAATCTGTCGCCAAGCGCTTAACGCTATGTGCCGCTATGTGTCCTTGAGAACCAGTAATTTAGCATGGTGGTAGGGCATGTTATAAATACCCACCTGGCTTGCTACCACGATGTGTCAAGTAGAAAATCTGTCGCCAAGCACTTAACGGTATGTGCCGCTATGAGTCCTCTAGAACCAATAATTTTGCATGGTGGTAAGGCATTTTGCAAATACCCGCCTGGCTTCCTACCACTATGTGTCAAGTAGAAAATCTGTCGCCAAGCACTTAACGGTATGTGTAGCTATGAGTCCTCCAGAACCAGTAATTTTGCATGGTAGTAGAGCAATTTGAGATTACCCGCCTGGCTAGCTACCTAACCCTCAAGTAGAAAATCTGTAGCCAAGCACTTAACGGTATGTGCCGCTATGTGTTCTCTAGATAGAACCAGTAATTTGGCATTTTGCGAATACCCGCCTGGCTAGCTACTACCCTCAAGTAGAAAATCTGTCGCCAAGCACTTAACGGTATGTATTTTAATAGTAATAGTTAAAGGTTATCAACTGTGTTAGTTGCACTATAAGGGAATAGTCACAAGAATATAATAATTGAGTACTGGATTTAGTAGCAGATACCTAAAGTAGATCAACTGTTTTAGTTACACTATGAAGCTGATAGCGTGCGGCTGGGGACATCGACCTGACGAGCGCTGTGCGTCTAAAGCGCAGCGCCGCGTAGTGTCCATAGCCTACAACTCTCGCACGCTAAATTTGCCTATTGTGCAAGTACAAGCCGGCCTTAATTTAGATGGAGGTATAGGCTAAAGTGCATTATGAATAAATCATAGTTATTACTACTTAACATATTTAAACTACATAAAACATACGTTAATAAATATGCGATATATAATTCTTTATAATATAAATAAACATAATAAATAAACTTGGTACATTAAAATACAAATATAAATAAAAAAAAAATAAAAAAATAGATACATTATGCCAAATTGTAGTTGTAATATATATTGTATACACATATATATATATATATATATATATATATATATACATAAACAACAATACTAATAATATAAATAAAAATTATGCTTGCAAAGTTGGATTGTTAATCATTATGAATTGAAAGGAGCGATGTGATCTTTCTAATTTCAACTGGTAGAGAGTTCCAAAGGCGAGCAGCTTGAACAGTAAAGGACTTGTCATAAAAAGAACTTGTGTGCGTAGGTAACTTCAATAGAAAATTTTCTGATGACCGAAGATTAAAATCATTGCAGCAGCAAAGGAATTCAAAGCGTTCTTTAAAATAACGCGGGGCCGAGGGATTAAACAGAACACTGTAGAGAAGGGAGAGGATATGAGTATTCCGGCGAAGACGAATAGGGAGCCACTTGAGCTTTTTACGAAAGTGAGAAACATGGTCATATTTACGCAAGCCAAATATGAACCGAATACAGAAGTTTTGAAGTCGCTCAAGTTTGTTTAACTGATCCTCAGTGATATCAAGATAACAGGCGTCAGCGTAGTCTAGAATAGGGAGAAGAAGAGATTGTGCAAGTGCAATTTTAGTAGCGGTGGGTAAAAAGTTACGAAGTCGTCGTAATGAACCTGCTGAAGCAAACATCTTACAGCTAACGGTTTCAAGCTGAGGTTTCCATGTCAACTGCTGATCAAATATGATGCCGAGATTTTTGACTGTCATACTATATGGTACAGTGATTCCATCTAAAATTACAGGTGGAAGAATATTCCAGTCAATTTTGGATATCATACGTGTGCTACCCATAATGATTACTTGAGTTTTTGCTGGGTTTACTCTTAGTCCGAAGTTTGTGCTCCACTCAGTTATATGATGCAAATCATTGTTAATGGTTGTTATAGCATCAGATATACTAACAAGGGGGGATTGAGAATAAATTTGGAGATCATCTGCATAAAGGTGGTAGGAAGAAGATAACTGATTAGAAATTGAATTAATGAAAATTGCAAAAAGGAGTGGAGACAACACACCACCTTGAGGAACGCCGGCAGTCAGATCGCACCATGAAGAAACATTTTCATCAAGGCGTATCCGCTGTCGTCGTCCATACAAATAACTATGAAACCAGTCACATACTGTTGGAGATATGTTAATGGAGCGTAATACACCTAATATGATGTCAAAATCGATAGCATTGAATGCATTGCTAAAGTCGAGCAGAGTTAACACAGTTAACAAGCCATTCTCCATACCAAAACGAATGTCGTCAGATTGTAACGGTTCGTTACCAAACTATATATATATATCTACATAATAATATAAATAAAATCTAGAATAGAATCATATGCTATCGTATTAATGAAATTAACCGTATCTTATCGTATTAAAAAAGACAATCGTACCTGTAGGTGTCTTATAACTTCAACGCTGCAAGGGTATATATATATGTATAACCTACGGCGTGAACGCAGGCTATATGAAGGCGGGACGCGGGGAATGACGCATCGCATGAACCACCGGTAGCTAACGGTCGCGAGCCAGGCAGCGTTAGAGCTTCACTGCGTATGCCCGTACCGCTTTTTGTAATATTTTATACCAAAAATACTTACCTAATCTTCAACTTTAAGTGCAAATCATTGTGATATCTTTTAGTGATTATATGCCCCATCATCTGGGTGAGTGTTGCATACCTACGTATTAATAGTGTAATTTTGGTTTGTTAGTCTAGTTTGTTGTTTACTACATTCGAAATTGTAACGACTTTATGGCATAATATTCTACACACAATTCTATGTTATTTCCTTAGATTATTAATGGGTCTCCGCTCGCGCTCCGACTAGATACCGCGCTACCTGAAAACAATAGATCCGTAAATGCGGCAACTCAAGGCAATTAAATAAGATTTTAATTAGTTTTTTAACAGTTATTTTATTATTTACATCTCTTAACTAATATTTAAATAATATGATTAAAAATAATTATAATTATATGTAGGTAGTAGGCGTACATTGTTTGAAAGATAAAGGTTAATGAAAGGCGAAACTGGCTCGGGTACGCCGACTTCGGCGTAGTATTAGTTGCCGCATTTTACAAAGACACCGGCGGTATCTAGATACCGCGCTACCTGAAAACAATAGATCCGTAAATGCGGCAACTCAAGGCAATTAAATAAGATTTTAATTAGTTTTTTAACAGTTATTTTATTATTTACATCTCTTAACTAATATTTAAATAATATGATTAAAAATAATTATAATTATATGTAGGTAGTAGGCGTACATTGTTTGAAAGATAAAGGTTAATGAAAGGCGAAACTGGCTCGGGTACGCCGACTTCGGCGTAGTATTAGTTGCCGCATTTTACAAAGACACCGGCGGTATCTAGTCGGAGCGCGCGCGGAGACCCATCAATAATCTAAGGTTATTTCTAAGATAACAAAGAAGCTAGCGTAATCATTAGATTACTGTACTAAGTTTTCAATTAATTACCTGTCCGGTTTTGTTACTAAATTCGAATGTACTTGTCTGTTTTGTTGGTTTCTGTGCTACGTATTTCGTTCACCATGTTTAATCGGAAGGCTTATTATTATTTCTTATTATTATACTAGTTGCTACTTACTAGAATTGGATGAGACTATTAGATGAGAACTAATCGTTATCATTTCATCCCTCACATCATTTTTACTAATTACTTATTATTATAATTTTATTCATACAAACAAATGGTTAGGTATAATTAATTAGAATAATAAACAAGTATACTTAGATATAATTTATTTTGTAATATCACACTAGTAATATGTCATAGCGCTTTGGTATTTATTATGTAGCGGTTGCACTATCGTCGGATGCAGCTGTCGTACAAAATAGTGTACAGCTTATTTTGTACGGCGACCGTATGTAACTGAACATAGTTTTAATTATTTTATAAGTTTGACTGCCTCATCACGGATCACTATTAATGGTATTTGTAACCATCTCGCTCCTCTTCACGCTCACATTTGGGATGTTGCAGTCAAACTGAAAATCGGTACATTTTAAGAACGTCCAATATAATGGATTTCAGGGTTCACCCCTACGGATGAATATTTGGGAACTAACCACACTGCTGCGATTGATCCTGCATTGCTGAGTGCTGAGGACCTAGTTTCGACCCTGTCACTACCCTACTACGAGTGTATTCTGCTCATCCCTACTGCCTGCGCGCTTCTACATACAGGGGAGTGGTTACTCGAAGTGTGCAATACAGTTTGGTCTGACTGAACCCCGATCCTGAGATTACTAAATAAATACCTTTTTATGTATCCCTTGAGTTGTTAATTTCTGATCTTACCTCTAAAGGACAACATTAGCAGCTAGGAAGGTTACAAGATATTTTGATCAAGGCTGTAACTGTGCTGTGGCCAGGCTGGAAACCGGACTGGAAAGGATTAAGGAGATTGTTTTTTAAAAGGAAGGAACTAATTTGAGCGTGGACAAGGCGTTCTAAAACTTTGGATAGGAATGGCAGAATAGATATAGGACGATAGTCTGAGAAGGGTTTTGGATTACGTTTTTTTGGAAGAGGAATTATCTGAGCTTCTTTCCATATGGAAGGAAAGTCACCCTTTGTAATAGAATAGTTCAGGATATGGCATAGAATAGGAAGAATAGTGTCTATAATAGGAAGGATCATATTATATTTCGACTTATACCGTCATTGCCGACTGCATTAGAAAGGATAGCTGATACGCTTTTCTTAACATCACAACTAGTTAATGGACTAAAGAAGAAAAATGAAGAGTTGGGAGTTGGTTTAGCTGAAAGAGAATGTAGGGTTTTAGCTTTGACAGTACTATCAATGCATGACGTAGTGGAAAAATGTTTGTTGAGTGAGTCAATATCTAAATTGATTGGAATAGAGTCTTGACGAGACTTACCAATTCCCAAAGTTTTAAGAAATTTCCATATTTTTGTTGGATCTCCATTTTGAATAGACTCATGAATGTGGCGGCTTTGAGCGTCCCTACACACCTTATTGCAGATATTTCGAGAAGTAATGTATTTAGATCTATTCAGGTCATTAGGAGATGATTTGTAATTGGACTTTGTAACAGACTTACGATGCATTATCTTTTTGATATCTTCTGTGAGCCACGGTGCTGGAACATGTTTTATTTTAATGCGACGAACTGGTGCATGCTTATCGTAAAGGAGCATCAAAGAAGAATTAAATATAGCAATTTTATCATCAGATGAATTAGCGTTCAACACCGGAGTCCAATCTATATTTTCAGCATCTTGACGCAAATTTTCATAATCAACAGAACTAAAATTGCGTTGCAGAAGTATTGTGGGCTTTAATTTAGGAGGACGTACTCTATAGGATACAAATATCAAATCATGATACGAATTTATGGTAAGGTTATACATTTATGTACAAATTTTAGACCACATACCTTCACCTCGAAACTGGTATTGAATCTACGTCTCCTGGTTCTACGTACCAGATGACTTAACCAGTTTTTAATGCTGCTATCCTTTGACCACAACCTCACCTGTGATGATGTGGTCGAAGATAACCAAGAATAGGAACGCGCTCAAGGCCAGACGTCGGAACATAGTGTTAGTGCTTGGCTACATATTATGTTCTACTTGCCGGTGGTAAGTATCCAGACGGGCATTCTTAAAATGCTAAATATATTTAATGCTAAATGCCACACCTAACGACTGCCATCCTAAGACGACAACCGGGGCTGACTGCCGTCCAAAGTAAGGAAGATCTCAGTATATTCCACTAACGGTAACTAATACGTTGCTCGATCTAGTTGGTCGGTAAAAACGGCTACGAGCGCTTCAAAATTTGGCCAAAGAGTCGATGCAAGAAGATGAAAACTTTATATACGTAGATAAATTGGCAATTACTGCATTTGGGCCATGAATACTTGATATAAGTGATTTGTAATAAATATATATATATTCAACATATCACAGATAAGTATTTTTTTTTAAATATTGTTGATATAATTACAAACCAGTGGTTCTGTAAGCTGATGACCTCGTGACTGAAATATATTTATTTACATATATTAACCCCACATATCCGCTATTTTGAAAATATTACAAAACTGTTTTGTTAAAATTCCATATCATTATCAAACGTGCTTAAATAATTTCACAAGAGCCGGTTCAAGAGGTCAAATGACCTGTAGAGGAGAACAACCGGAAAACCGGTAACCAGACCAGTCATACAATAGCAATTTTGCACAAGCTGAAACGTAGACGCTTCACTCGCACTTCGTACTCGCTCAGTCTATTATTCCTTATCTTGTGAAGATATAAACACTATTATACCTCTGATTACATAAATATGCATAGGTAACTGTCTCCATTTCCAATTTACCATTTGTCAGCTCAGCATATTAATAACTGGGTAACATAGTAATAAATCTTAGGGACATGTAGGTACACAAACAGATTTTATTCTTCCCATTGTTTTCTATGAGATTTTGCATATAATATATTATTCTGCAAGTTATCTTGGTAGCGCGCCAAGTAAATTTACAAATCACATTGAAATTTTTCACTCCAAGACAACAAATAAATTTTACAAGATTTACATGATACACTTAAATAATTCAGTATTGTGTTCGTTACTCATTAAGACATCCGTGTGTTAAACAGTGTGAAGAGAACTACATAATATATCCAAAAGACACGCCTTATATGACACATCGAGAGGGCAGACATATTGGATCCATTCTATTACTGTTAATCATATTTATTTACATCTGAGATAAACCGGGTTTAATACATCACACGATGAAACTAGATTTTATTTTCTATAATTTTCATCGACTCCTTACTATTTTACAGACAGAGATTTACGTCATTAAAAAAATTAGAGAGATACGATTAAAGACAAAGAAAAATTTAAACGATAATAATAGGAGAGAAAACGATTTCACTGCACTGGGCTTGAGAAATGCTCACCTGTCCAAAAACAGGACATTTCTTTAAATGTTTTCACCAGTGTTTTGTAATTTTGTTTACTACCGTACTCGATCTAATTAAACGTACACATAATTTTTTACACAAGGTATGTACAAAAATACAAATACTAAAGCTATATATACGTATATTTAAATGTACATAACACATCGTCACTTGTTTCCCTATAAAGTTAGGCAGTGGATTAGCAAGCACGTTGTGCCGGACATATTTTACCCCTAAGTAATAGGACGCATGCTCATTGCCGTGTGACGGGAACAGGGAAATAAATTTAATAACTATCTGACCCGAGGGTCGAACCTAAGGATCTTGAGTTTCCAATGTTGCAACGCTGTTAACTCTCCACTGACGAGGTAGTTTTAATTGTTATAAAGTAACATTATGTATATGTTTATGTAAATGTATGTAATAACAATAATTTAATAATAAATGAATGTCAATTATGTTTTTAGCATTCGGCATGCTCTTTTACCCATATCCATACAAAAATATAAAATCACATTGTCAGTAAGTTGGTATTAAATTAAAACTAAATGTCTCTTTGCTCCTGTCTGTCTGTCTGTCGCGTTGCGTCGCAAGAACACTTCGAGATTTGGTCATTTGTCAAAGTAAACGTACCGTGCGTGCGGCTCAAAGTACTGGGGATGAGAAAATCTTTGATATTAATACTTCTGATGATTTCAGAGGCGTATAAAACGAGCTTCATTTTGTGTATATTATAGGTTATGTTTTGCTTGTATTTTGTCCATTTATGTAATGAACGCATACCGAATTATAATTTATAAAGAATTTAATCGCCATTTTTATTAAAGGGGGATAATAACTTATATACTGCTACCTTTATCCCCCTATTCTATGCTATAGCACTGAATCACACAACTAAAAATCACACCTTCGTAACCCCAAAACTGTAGACAGAAGTAAACTTTATCCAGGTGCAGGGTTTGCAGTATAGTTACAGTTTTTGGGCACGTTTTTGAGTTCCCATGTAATAGAAGCTGAGCCTATAAACCGAAAATATTGCAAGTAAAAACTTATAATAACACTGATCTTACCTGATGGTAAGTGATGCCACAGTTGAAGGTGTTGATTAGGCTTACCTTGTATTATTGGCGTTCAAGGATAGCTGCTGGAATACATCGTTAGGTTCTTGGTGACAAGATTTTCTGCTTGAGGGTGGTAAATTACTAAACGAACGTTCGCAAAATGTTCTACAACCATTCAAAATATCCAAGATAAAAACGTGATGTTCAGGGTTGGATTTCGAAAATTGTCAAATGTTTTTCTCACGGATCTTATGGTTTTTCCTATAGAAATTTTGCAGTCTAAAGTATGACCTGATATGGTGAAAGGCAGTAGTCTAGCTAATACTACTTAAAACGTCTAATAAAAATAATCATATATAGTCGTTACAACATTTTATTTCTTTGGGTAAAAGTTTGCTTTTCCCCTTAATTGCATACTCAGGGTAAACAAATAAAACTCAAAATATTTCCCAGTATTAACATTTTTTCAATGCATGCCGTCGGAAGTCATAAATTTAAGTATCTTTGTTCTTCACAATTTAGTAAATAATAAATTCCTTACCAAATTTACCCACGACGTTACCCCGCAATGTGTCATGCTACTCGTGCGCATTTGTCAGTCGCCCCCACTAATTGGCAACAGACGTGTCGGCCTGCCAGCATGCATGTTGCATTGCCAACTCAACCATCGATTTAATATATTAAAGATACGATATATTGATCCTACCATAAACAAAAACAATATAAAACTGACTTCTGACACTAAAAATTGGTAATCATTTCTAGAAGTAAGGAACGTGAAAATTTGTGAGGTCAGTGTTTGAAGCAGCATGATACCAATTTCAGCTTTATATTGGTAAATATTAAGTTGAAGTTGGCTGCTGCATTCTAAACATCCTGCTTACCCGAAGGGTTTTCTACCATTGAAAGCATTCTTAAAGAACGTTGGCGTCAGAAACACTACAAGCTATATAACTCATGATCAACTCATGGGAAATCATGTTTTAATTTATTTTATGATGATCAAGAAACTACTACTAACCCCTTACGCATGGGTAAAGGTAGGAAAATTATTAAATGACACGCCAAATAAATAAATTGAATGCATTATATACAAATGTTCTACGATACCCGGTCCACTAAACATTAGAAATACAGCATAATAGTTCTCACTTCTATACATTTTCATTTCGATGGCAGCAGGTGACTAAGATATTCTTTGCTCCTGCAAAGCATGTATCAGGTTTAAAGGAAACCAGAGCAATTGATATTTCCGAGTGGTGGCTTTAATAGATAACTTCTGGGTGGTGACTTCTCATGTAAGAAGATTATTTAGATCATCTGTACTCTACGAATAAATACATATTTATTAGTAGTCTGTACTACAATTAGTTACAATTATATTAGTTTCTTCGACATTTAACTAGTTTGTTTTTTACGGCTCCGAACCCAAAGGGTACAAACCCTATTACTGAGACTTTTTTTTATTTATTTGTTTATTTCTGATAGTTTAATACAAATTGTGGCAGTGCGATGATGTGGCAGTGGTATGATTATAGTTCATTATCTATCGAACAACAAGTGCAGGCTATCGCTATGGATCTCGAACTGTATGTGACCACTCAGCATCCACAGCGGACGATATCGACCATTTCTATTGTTATAAATATGATACGCATATGTTAAAAGCAATAACTATTTTATGGTACATATTTTGGTTCATGATATAGAACAGTGTCGGCTCAGTGGCATTGGCTATGGACTGCCGCGCAGCAGGTCCATGGTTCGAATCCCGCCGCGGGCTTGAGCTTCACCGCATGGTGGTAGGGCATTTTGAGAATGCCCGCCTGGCTAGCTACCGCCCTCAAGTAGACAATCTGTCACCAAGCACCTAACGGTGTGTTCCGGCAGCTGTCCTTGAGAGCCAGTACTTCTAGGTTAGCCTGAACAACATCATCACTTACCATCACGTGAGATAGTGGTCAAAGGCTAACCTATCAGGAATCAAAAAAAACATATACATTATAAAATCGAAAGGAAATTATCTGAAGAACGCACACAGTTACTCTTCAAGATTTTCTTGAAGTATCTCTTCGTCATGCCTCAATGTGATGGCTTCCACAAAAGTACAAAAACGTCAAGCTTTTAGCTTGTTTTAATCTCATAGAGCGCAAGTGGTTTGCTTGTGATTAAATCTTAAATATTTTCTACTTGGCAAGTCATTGCAGAGTTATTAAAAAACGAAATTTACTTTCTCCAAAAAACACTTTTGTTTGAAAAGATCCCCCCGTAAAAGTATCGCCAAACTGTAACAGTCGTGTCCGTTTTTTCCCGTTTTTACACAATTAACTTTAATTAAATCCGTATCATTCGCGCGCTGAATCGCGGACTTTTCCAACTTTTCTCGGGATTTCTTCGCTAATTAAAAAGGCGCTTTAAATTTCAAAATGTCGGTTACATTTTTTCGACGGAACCGTGACTGTCGTTGACAGGAAGATGTTATGAGGAGGTTGTTTTCTTTTATATATATTTCCTCTTCGAAAGTAATTTATTGCAGATGTTTATTTTTCATAAATTTCAATGAATACTACGTAGAAAATGTTTTAAAATTGTTCTAATTTTGAGGATTCAGACGCGGTCAGGTCAGATTAAATGGCAAGTTACTATTCGGCACAGGAATATTCTTAGCATAGAACATATAATAATACTATTTAAGGGCCTGTTTCAGAATGTTCGAGTAAGTTCCGGTTATACTACCCAGAACATAAAATAACTGAATGATTAAATTGACAGTTAACAGGCAGAGCGTTTCAAGCTTTAACCGATGGATAGGCTAAATAGATGGCTGTGAAACGCAAAGATAGTGTTTTATTTATTAAATATGTTGTGGGTAGTATAACCGGAACTTACTCGAACATTCTGAAACAAGCCCTTAGCCAGAGAACTGCCACTGACGTCATCTATCGCTAATCAAGTAATCACAGTCAATATAATGTTATTGGAACGCAGCATTACTAAAAAAAACTACATAGGCATATATGGATCTACATCCATATATATACACTTATAAGATTATGTACTTTGAATTGAAAACAATACCCAGCAAAATACTTTCCATAGAGAAATCTCAGCTTCTTCAATTTTATTTGTCCCGATCTCTCCATACGTATAATATATAAAAAAACATTGATGTAAACATTTCGCTACTGTTCCACAATGGGAAACAGCAATCGAAATGCCCCAAGTGCCCCTTATGAGACTCGTAGACATTTCTAATAGCCCATAAGTCCTCTTGAATGAAGCAAACAGTTTTATGCCATTGTCCATTTCACTCGAGTTTGTTATTTGTCAACAAGTTTCTTTGAATCATCTGCGGAAACTCATTTTGAACTCAATTCCTTTGTCATAAAAGTTAGTGAAGTTACTTTTCTATGATTGTTTTTCGTCCGTGCCGTTTCCATAGTTACCTTGTTGGTCGCCAATCTTTGAAGACGTTAGTTGAAGCGAAATAGAACTTAATGTTTTGTGCACTAAGGTCTATACTGTAATGAGTTAGTATGAAGTAGGATTATTTTTCTAAAGCAGGAATATTTTCTACAATTGAATTTCTATAGTTACAATGTGGGACTATTTTACTGGCACTTTGATTTTTTTTAACAAAGCTATTGATATAATGTTTTCCATCGCCAAAGAAAAACAGAAAATATGAAAATATATGTTTATATGACGACGACATAATATTCTTTGTGTCAATATATTTACTATCATGTAATGTTCGAGCATACATTATATATAATTCATATTAACTTACCCAATGTTATCCCAATTGGGTTGGATTTCGCCACGAGGTACCTAGTGGATGGAATTACCTGGGGCCCGATTATGTATATTGTTAATAGTTGCATCTGATTCAAATTATAGAAAAATTGTAGTTTCGCGATGACCAATTCACGTTTGTTACTAATTGAAGCTGGTACTTATTGAAGTTAATCTGTTAATAACAGCTTTAGTTCGTTACAGATTTGATACGTAATTCTGAAACCACTATTTTTTATCAAAATTAAAAAAGAGGAGGCTCTCAAGTCGACGCATATATTTATGTTTTTATGTAGATAGATAGAAACACTTTATTGAAACATCTAAAATATAAAAAATAGATAAAACAGAAACACAATTCAAAATAAGGTAACAATTGGCGGTCTTATCGCTGAAAGCGATCTCTTCCAGGCAACCATTTGAGGAAGAGACACAACTAAAGAGAACCAAGGGATGGCGTTCATCTAGATTATAATATAGTACTCACAATGACACATTATTTCTAAAATATTACAAACATTAAAATAGATAAAATAATATATATATAAATATATATGTAATATATACACGTATACAACATATATACATTTAAGTATGTATGGCCACGCATAAATAACAGAGTAATCGGAATTAAATAATTCTTTTTTATTCTTTTTTTAGCCCATATAAATTTTATCCACGTCGGTTTATAGTAAATTTACTGGAAAATGTATTCGCTTACCTGAATGATTTAATGGTATTTGCTATTGTCGACGTTGACTTGTAGATGTCGGCACCATGCAAATGTGAGGTCGGTGTTTTAAATCAGCGTGGTACCGACTTCTACAAGTTATTTCATATTTTTTATGTTAGAAGTCAAACCGTTTTTCTTGAAAAACATTTTATATCGCCATTGCAATTAGATTTGTGAGTAACAAATTACATATTTATCTTGTCTACAGAGCACTATTGACGTGTTTGTCATTATACAATCACAGGGTTGCGGAAAATTTATAAGTATATTCCACTGTTCACAGAGCTAGTTTGATATGACTACTCTACCTTTATAATTTATGTTACTATAATGCCACTTCTCACGTGGATATGAGTAGGGTGATGTGTGCATTAGACGCACAACAGGGATAAATACCATGTTAGTGCTCTGCCAGGGTTTCATAAAATATGTTCTTCTGTTCTTGTCATATATGTTGTTAGCGTAACCGTATTATTTGTAATATGTTCTTGTGTTACATCCAGTGTGCTAGAGAAAATATTTTTATGACCCTGAAACTGCACCCAGTGAATGGCAATAGGCTCGCCTCCTATTACATGGGATCAACTAAACCCAATTGGCAAAACTTGGGTGTTTAAAAACCTCTGCCTACCCCTTCGGGGAATACAGGCGTGATTATTTGTATGTATATGTAATGCCTCTGATTATTTTGATTATAATTAAACTACTCCATTGCATTACGTAACAATCTATAATGATAGATGTATTGTCTTCTGATAATTGTATCAATTAAAATTTCTCGTATTATTTATGTTGTTGCCATAATATGTTAAATTAATACAACATATAATTACAATTAACCTTCAAAATTTAAAAAAATTGAGGAACGTTTTTAAATCTATTGATTTATTTATCGTGGAAAAAATAAAACTCTTTACTGTTTAATAACTGTCATATATAAAAGTAGTTGCTTGTATTATCAAAAGGAACAAATAATCTGTGTTAATTTCTAGGATAATGAACTTTACCGTTACGTTCAATTGTATAATTTCATTATTTTAATTGCTTCTGCTGTGTCTTATTTCATGAACATCAATTTCAAGATATATTATTCAAAATACTTATAATATGTACATATATTGACAAAGATATAATATACTAAATTAGTGAGAGAGAAAAAATATCCTCGTATATTAATATCCCAGAATTATGAAATTCATTGCACCCGTATTGGGATTAGCATTTGAGTTTAATATATTTCAGCAGCAAAGAAGCTCGTGGAAATCTCACACAATTTAAGTTTGAATTAACGACTGTACACGCGTCTCTGAAGCCGTACCTCTTCAGGCATTTGCGTTAGTATATCAGAAATTATTCTGTTAAATGTTGATGAAAGTCAATATTGTATGCAGCAACACCCCACGGGAATCTTTTCACTGCTTATTTTGATCATTAGTTGTATTTATAGTCTGTTCTGAAACCATTCGATTTGGACGTAAAATCCTGATTCCTTTGCAGACCACAGTTACTTGGGCCTCAGTAAAACCATTCTGTATAAATATGTTTTTGGACAGAAACATCATCAGAGTCAGCCGTCAATATACGACATTTATCAAAACGCTTTCGAAATGAAATTACTGATACCCACAGATACAAACAAATCTTTATTCAAATATTTCAAGATTCAAAGAACATGCATAATTTAGAAACGATACATAATAAATGTTAATTTTCATATTTGAGCGACAAATCATACAGAACTGTCAAAGAGAAAAAATACCACACCTTAGCTAGTCAATTACTCAACGGGGCAATGCTGCCAGCATGCTGGGCACGCTGCCAACTGACAGTGGGTTAGAGCATTTGGACTCCCTATGAGTCCAAATGCTTTTACTGTAGTAGCTGTAGTATTGTAGTAGCTGTACTGTTGTTTATAGTTTGTAGTATTTGTTTAATATTACTCAACATTATTTAGCACAAAAAACCGTTTTAAAGATATTTTGACCATTCCTCGCTGCATCGCAACCCGAGTGTGGTCATTGCTAATACTTTCTTATTGTGTCTCTAAACATTCCTCGTATTTAATAATAACAAATATATTAAAAGTATTTTAAGAAAACATCAATTTAATTATTTAATAAAACACTAAAATCATAATAAACTAAAAATCTTTATAGAAATTATAATCTTGTGACAATTCCGCCTAATTTCCTGTTAGGACGACGTGACTTCACAAAAGCCACGCAGCCAAACCGGAAGAGTACTCGACGCGTTTCGCTTCTAAACGAAGCATCCTCAGGAGGTCTTGACTCTACGAGCGCACGATCGAGACTCTTCCGGTTTGGCTGCGTGGCGTTTGTGAAGTCACGTCGTCGTAACAGGAAATTAGGCGGAATTTTCACTAGATATATATAATTTTTATAAAGATTTTTTAACTGTTTTTATTAAACAATTAAATTGATGTTTTCTTAAAATACTTTTAAAATATTTGATATTATAAATTATGAATTACCACAAAGTAACGCCTGAACCTATTCATTATTCATCGTATTTCTTGGCACTTCCTACTGGTTTAAAAAAGTAGCTCCATAATGCGCTCAATGTGCAATACCCCATTCACAATAACATGAGTCACGATGACATGCTGCGCATTACGACCATAATATATGAAGAAGAGTTCCAAAAAATTATATTAAAACAGCTGGAATTCAGATTTTCATTTTACCTATTAATCAAGCAGTTGTGATAAATTCTTCAGCGGATTTATTGCAAAAATGTCCGTACATACTGTATCAGCCGGATAGTCTGAACACAGCCTCCCCCAATATGGGGAGGTTTGCCATAATCCCCACGCTTGGCTGGTGGCTTGGGGATCGCAGTGTGAGATATCAGTTCCTAAGAAAGCGCTACTGCCCACCTTCTGGTGTGTCACCCTTAGTCGTCTCTTACGACACCCACGGGTACCACCACGTGGGTGTCGACATTCTAGCCGGGACCTCACGGGCAAAATGTCCGTACATAGTATATATGTATTAAGTTTTCCGAATCCAAATAATGATCCTCTGGAGAGGAGTTCATCTTCAAAGTGACCAAAGTCAGGGAATTCTCTCCATAAACAATTTTATCGCGCAAAAAGCCAGGTGTGGTATCCATTCTACATAATTATATAATATGTATAATATATTCGTGAGTTAAAACAAAAATGCACGTAGGTATTAGTTACAATGATTATATTTATTATAACAGACTATTTTAAGATTTTATTGTCACATAGTTTTATCATCGTTATAAATTATTTAACATTGTAAATTAATGTTATTATCCCAGATCGTTTGACCCTAGGTTAGTACTTTTGTCCTCTACAACAATTTTATTGTGTGTACTGTATAACTCAGTTCTTGACTGTTTTTTATTGTTAAACTTTGATATTATTATATGGGAGAGACTGCCTTTTTATGTTATTGTGACGGATCAAGCACAAGGCCCACCTGATGTTAAGCGGTAATCACTGCCTATAACAGATGCATTTCATCACAAGTGACGAACTGCATTGCGCCCGTCACCCTGAGACATATAGTTGTTGAGTCTCATGTGCTTGTAATTTTACTGGCTGTCAAGGACAGCTACCGAAACACACCGTTAGGTGCTTGGCGACAGATTTTATCCTTGGTGGTGGTCGCTAGCAAGGCGGGCATTCACAAAATGCCCTTCCACCATGTCATGCAGTTTCTACTAAAGCAAAAGGCAGGGTTTCAACAACTTGTAACAACTTTTGTGTTATGTAAGTTTTTTAATAAAGATATCATTATTATAATAGTTACATCAAGGCTTGACAGCGGCAAGCAGCGCAGCAAGATCAATCTCAGAGATGAATTAATTGTTGGGTCTTCCTGACAAATACTTATACTGGAACAGGCTGCATCTGTGCCTGATAGACCAAATCATCTCTGACGAATCGTGGGAGACCCCGCAATACCTCTTCGAGGAATACAAGCGCGACAATCCAATTTCTATTTATGTGACACTGCTTTTGAAACGTTTACTTTATTAAGAGCTACTGCTGAGTCACAAGGGCTTTTTATGACAGATGTCAAAAACATGCCAGATTCAAGATTTCTTAGAACCCATTGAAGATCAATTCAAATACAAAATATTTCACTGTTTTTATATCCGTTTCATATTTTTTTATTCCTGTTAGGTTAGCCTTTCACCACTATCTCACCTGATGGTATGTGATGATGAGGTCGAAGGTGTTTTTCAGGCTAACCTAGAATTACTGGCTCTCAAGGACAGCTGCCGGAACACACCCTTAGGTGCTTGGCGACAGATTTTCTACTTGAGGGTGGTAGCTAGCCAGGCGGGCAATGCCAAAATGCCCTACCACCGTGCTGTAACGACTACTATCCTGAGACAACAACCGGGACCGACGCCTCCGAAGCACGAAAGCGCTCAGTAGTAGCGGTCACCCATCCAACTCACGACCGCGACGGACTTTGCTTAACTTTGCTGATCGGTTAAGAACAGCTAAGTAAATTTTGCTACGAGCGCTTCAAACTTTCAAAAAATTTCAGTAAGTGTGTCACTGCAGTATATATCAACGTTCTTCTATTTTTGTAGGATGTTATGAGAATAAATCGCGGGTCGGGGCTACAGTGAATAGTGCACGCTGCTACATAAAAGAGTTTTAGAGGGTCTTGCACATTGGGGGTAAAAGACGCTGATAATTTTTTTATACAGTTTTTATATGGGTATTTGCAGGTTTTCTACTTATATAAATGAGAACACAGCTAAAAACTTTACATGTAAGATGGTAATATGTTGCCAGAAATAATGTTTTTTTTTTATTAATTTTGTTTTTATTAAAAAAATTTAACCGATGCAACAGATTCTTTTCGTCACAAGTCACGAATTACACTGCGCCCGTCACCTTGAGACATAGTTCTTAAGTTTCATGTGCCTGTAATTTCACTGGCTCTCAAGGACTGCTGCCGGAACACACCGTTAGGTGCTTGGCGACAGATTTTCTACTTGAGGGTGGTCTCTAGCCAGACGGGCATTCGCAAAATGCCACTCCATCATGCGGTGAAGTCCAAGCCCGCAGCTGGATTCGAACCATGGACCTGCTGGGCGTCCATAGCCAATGCTACTGAGCCATCACTGCTTCAATATACACATTTTCTAATATTGCTCTAATTACGTGTCTTCCTCCTTAATTGTAATATTTTTTTATAATCGTTTATTTATTACAAATGTGTGAGCATTGTTAGACGACCTATTTATATATCAGGAGCCATAACATCCACTGTAGAACAAAGAAAGAACAAAGACCCTATTAAGGAGGTGGTATGGAGGGGATTGTCATCATCCCCACGCTTGGCAGGAGTCTTAGGGGTTAGGGGTTAGTGTAAGATTATAATAAGCAGTTCTTCAGACGCAATGCTTCCCATCTTCATTCCACGTATCGCCTCTTACGTTTTCGCCAAGAGGCAAAATATGGGGCGGGGGAGGGTGAAGAGGGGTGCAGCTCTACCTCGGCACCCCACGTGGATCTAATAATACACAGCCGTGATATTCGATCTTATTTCAAAGAACTTAATTAATTTTTATATCAGCTTTTAGCTTGTTGTTTATATCTTTGCTTTTGACCTCTTTCTTACTTGGTAGTCAGTGTTACCAATCAAGACGGGCTGTTCAGGTAAGAGTTAGGCCTTTTACCCGAGTCTTAGAGCCTGTAAATGTTAAATGATTAAAAATGTTATTTTTGTAGGATTTTTCGTACAGTTTAATGAATTTTAGAATCAAAAAAATGTAAAAAAAAAAATTTTTTTCAACACAGGAACCAGCAAGTAATATTAAATAAACATAATATAATTTACGTTTTCTTTCAAAGGATAACGGCAAAGGTATCAAAAAACTAACTTAAAAAACAATATGGCTACCGTATCGTCGTAAAAAATTTACTACTACATTTTTTGTGTGTTCATTCTGTTAACCCTACGAATAAGTATCTAAAGAAGTGTAACTCGCATAGTTAACGCTTTAATTTTAGACTCATCACAATAAACGAAACACGCACAATTGATTTGGCGCTTAAAAATAATCGCATCCTATTGGTCCTGTCCAGGTAATCTAGTTGCGCACACACAGTACACTGTTTTAAACTAGGCCAGCCGCGGTAAGGCATCGTGCTGCTGTTTTTGAGCTTGATATACGAGTACATTTCATTACACATTTATGTTTTTTAAGCCTGATAGGTAAGCCTTTGACCACTATCTCACCTGATGTTAAGTGATGATGTGGTCGAAGATGTTGTTCAGGCTAACCTAGAAGTACTAGCTCTCAAGGACAGCTGCCGGAACACACCGTCAGGTGCTTGGCGACAGACTTTCTACTTGAGGGATGGTAGCTAGCCAGGCGGGAAATCGCAAAATGCCCTACCACCATGCTATAACGACTGCCATCCTAAGACGATAACCGGGACCGACGGCATAACGTGCCCTCCGAAGCACGTGCACGCTCAGTAGTAATGTCACTAGCGGTCACCCATCAAACTCCTGGCCGCGCGCGATGTTGCTTAACTTTGCTGATCGGTTGAGAACACCTAAGTAAACTTTGCTACGAGCGCTTCATGTGTAGTGTATATCGTTACCTTATAGTCACTACTATATTTGAAGGTTAGCGTTAAAAAAGATTTCCGGTGTCATTTGTCAGTGTCCCACACAGACAGTATACATTCTTCCTTACATTGAAATATCTGCACTTGATATGTTCCCCGGGTACCGTTATCTGGCTCTGTACAATAAATCCTTCAGCCGTGCGTCTCTACCGAGGACTGAACTCTATGATTGTATATAACTCTTACCAACTAAATAAAATGAGATTACATCTTTAAAAATGTGGAGTCGGTATTCTACATTTTGTTTAAATCCTATTTTAAAATTATTTTTTTGTTTCGATTATGTTGGCAATGACAGGATTAGCTGATGTTTAACATTTGTAATATGTACAATATTTATTTTTTATATTATTTATAAATCAATCATAATGCAAAACTATATGTCATTTTCATATATTTGTTTAAAAAATACACAGAAATACGTTTTCTTTTTATGGCACTTTTAAATATTTTGATCACCTTAGAGTATTTTTTTATTTCAACTCCATATTAATTTGGGTGGTATAGCGCCCATTGTGACACTATTTTCATATCATTTAATATCTAAACTTAAATAATGTGTATAAGTGGAGTAACAATATTTTTTACATAAATCTTTTTGAATCTTCTAATTATCGTTTGTGAAATGGTCAGTACAGGGTTACTCCGAGCTAAGAGCGCCCACCACGGCAACACAGGACCTCGCCGCGCTTCCTTTGTATGGAGTTTTGAATATTTACATCAAGCTAAGTACCAAAAAAATATGAAATAATAAATTCTGTGCACAAGAGACTTAACAGGTGGTCCTCGTGCTTATTCCGTCAACACAAAAAAACACATCTAAATATGTTTGTTAGGACTAACAAAAGTCAACTCTAAGAGGTTGTTAGCATTTTTTCAATAACCCTGTATAACAAGTAAGCCTGTATATGCAATATTGATAATCCCTTAATTGATGAGTTGAGATAAATCGGCACCGGTTTACCATACAGTTGCATTTGGAGGGCAATTCCGATTTTCATCTGAATATTTTAAAAGATGCAATTATAAAATAATTTATCTCAATACTTATAATAAACAGTGATCAGTGAAATCTTTGTGAATTAGGAAAGTGTATTAAAAAAAAACATACAAAGCTTTAAAATAGAACCGAAGATTGAAATAAATAAGACTTTTCGTCACACAAAAGCGAGGTTAGTGCCATTAATTGGTCACAGATCTGGAGAGCCAGTAATTCTAGGTTAGCCTGAACAATATCGTCGACCACGTCATGACTCATCATCAGGTGAGATTATGCTCAAAGGCTAACTTATCAGGGATAAAAAAAAAGCAGCAAGGGTCAGTAAAAAGGTGATTTTTTTTACCTAAAAATGGAACTGACTTCCACACTCAAAAGTGTGAAATAACTGGTCGAAGTCGGTACCACGGGCCCAATATTGTAATAATAGGTAATTTTGAACTATCGATTTCAACAAGTTATTTCACACTTTTGAGTGTTGAAGTCGATTCCATTTTGAGCTAAAAATGTTTCTTCTTTGTATTTGTAATGGGAATACACATGTTGCACCGAATGCACGAGGGATTTATCCCTCACTCCCCTTAAATATTGCTGTTCATCCTTTCCAGCCTTTAGGCTTAAGGCTGTAATATTCAAAGGCTGAAGTTCTTAATAACTATAATAATATCGCTGTTACTGATATGAGTTTAAGTACATATTATCATATAATCAGGAAACTCTTTAAAATATTGAATATTCTCGTGTGGCTAGCTACCAACATACCTAAGTACCTAACGGTAATTACTGAAGACACTGCTTCAGAGCCATACCTTCTAAGGAAGCCTATACGATACGATAGGATGACATTTCATCTGCATAAAAACAAATCAACAGCTGAAGTTTGCAGGTGACAGTAAACACTTATGCGATTAGTGAACCCGTCAGATTGTTTGCAGTTTGGATTAAAATACCACCTACTTCAACCTGTTTCTGCTTAAAATGCCTCTGCCTTCAGGCAAAACAAGCGTTAAATTACACAGCAAAAACACTACTGCAATAAACCTATATTCAAATAGCTGTACCAATACTGATGATACTCTGACAAACAGAGCGTCTCCCCTGGAGGAGCCAATTTGAACGCCGCAAATTGCCAAGAGTTAGTAATTAACGTTTACTGTGTCAGTTGATGTGAGAGGCCATTAAAGTCGCGAGAAAACGGCTTTAACATATTTTTTAAATAAAAGCATCTTGATATGGCTCATTGTTTATTTTTCCGAAACTTTAATCGAAATTTTGTGTCCTGTCCCGGGCCTAAGCATTTTGTGAACGATCGCCTAGCCAGCTACTGTATATCAGCCGGATTGTCCACTGCTGAACACAGCCTCCCCTATTAAAGAGGGATTTACCATAATCTCCACGCTTGGCAGGCGTCTTGGAGATCGCAGTTAAAGATATCAGTTCCTCAGAAAGTGCTGCTGCCCGCCCTCCTGTATTTTATCTTTAGTCGCGTCTTAAGACTCCCACAGGTAGCAATGGTCGGGTTCATTCTAGCCCAGCACTCCACTGGGCCAGCTACTATCAAGTAAAATATCGGTTGCCGTGGGGTGTGTTCGGAAATCCGAATAAACTGGCAATATGGGTAATTACCCATGAGAGCCAATAATAAACAATGAGGGGTTACCCAAGGTGATCAAGGTCCGTTTTGATGTTATTGTATCAAACTTGCAAAGCTCCATCTAGTATCATATGACAAAGAACTCATTTCGATCTATAGCTTCTAGATGGCATGAGAGCCATTCATTTTTAAATGTGGTGCTAAGCCCTTGTTGTCTGGATTACTAGATGTGCATTTGAATTCCGGATACGTGTGTACTATTGCTACTATATGAGTCCATTTACTTAACAGAACTACACAGCTTAACAAGAGATTATTATTGATTTTCACTAGTTATCAAGTTACTTTGATTGATTTCAAGAGGGCTACGCCGGTTATTACACAAAAAAAAACTTTTTGAAAATATTCTGTAGCCTATGTTCATCAGGGATAATGAAGGATTGTTATGGTGAAATAATTTTTCAAATTGGTCCAATAGTTTTTAAGTTTATTCGTTACGTACAAAAATACAAATCTCATTTATTATTATTCTCATTATTATATAATTAGTGTAGATAATAAAAACGAAAACGCAAAAATCATATCCAGGAACGTCTTTTTATATTATGTATATTTTGTTATAGAAAAGTTATCATCAAGAAGCAATTATTGTTTTAATTAGAAAGAAAATCTATTTTAGTAGTTGTAGTGCTACTGAGTCTAAATAAACAAAACAGTAGTAACACTTCTTTCTACTGTGGTAGTAATGCTAATTCAAAAGCTGTAGCGTTCGATTGGCAATGTTTAGCGACCTATAACTGACGATGATTGTGATGACGATAATGAATTTGTATTTATTTCTGTGTATTAGTTAGGAACTTGCATAGTTGCAATGGTTTTGATGGGGTACGAAACGATAATGGCTGCCTCATTTGGGTTGTATGCGCGCGTGTGTGTGGTGTGTGTGTTTGTGTGAGGGTGTGTATGTGTGCGTAAAAAAGCACCTCTGGAATCCAAGAAGGAAACATGTTGGATTTTTCTAATAAAGAAATGTAACTAACTGTCCGGAGTGTAGAACTACACAAGATATATGGCGTTAGAGTTGCCTACTACTATGACTATTATATAATATACTATGACTAAAACAGTTTTTGCGAAGCGTGGATAGCGTCACACCTTTCCTTTAAGAACATATTGGTGTGACAAATGTAAATATTGTTTCCCAATGGATCACAAAATACCCTCGTGTTTTCAATTTTATTGATTCCCTAAATCTCATTGGTTATAATATGATCATTTCAACTGATTAACCCCCAGTTTCTGAAACGTTTGTCAAAGATTTGATTAATTGACAGTAACTATTGTACGCTGATTGGTCAATGATACTCTATGACGCGATATGTGACCAATGAGCGTTCGGTATTTAGTCTGTTAACTGATCAAGGCGTTCAACGCGGCAAACGTTCCAGAAACTGGGAGTAAGTATTCTCCAGTCTATCCCGCTAGTTGACTGGCCCAGCCAACTCCGGGAGGTGCAACAATAATTGACGTCTCCCGGCGACACATCCCGCTGCCTGTTATTTCGAGCTTCTGACAGTAAATATAAGACGATTCTGAAATACCTGTATTTGTTTATGCAAGGGATAAACATACCTTGTTTAATTGGAGTGAATACTGAAGATGGTTCTTTTACATGGCTGGCCATAACTAATGTAATGTTTGTGGTATTCATGTATATACGTAGGTATGTGAGTAATTTAAGGCCTGTTTCAGAATGTTCGACTAAGTTCCGGTTATACTACCCAGAACATAAAATAACTAAATGATAAAAATGACAGTTAATTGCGCGCGTTTCAAGCTTTAACCGGTGGATAGGCTAAATCGATGACTGTGAAACGCAATGATAGTGTTTTAAATATTAAATATGTTCTGGGTAGTGTAACCGGAACTTACCAGAACATTCTGAAACAGGCTCTTAGTCTCCATAGTGATTTCCATACAAACGTAGTAGCGTCATATTTAAGAACCAAAAGCGTTCAAACTCAATGAAATTTTGCATGCAGTCCTTGAGTCTGATATCTATGCTTTTGGTTTGTCAGTTTATTAATAGCAGGGTAGTTCAAAATTATTTAGAAGTTTTGATATTTTTACTTCACCCTTAGAGATAAAAAAACAATAAAACAAAAAACTGGCAAACCAGAAGCATAGTTGTCAGGCGGAAAGACACGCATGCAGAAAATCCATCGAGTTTGTATGCTTGGTATTTAAAATATGACCAAAACTATACGTTTGTATGGAAAGCGCTTTGAAGACACTTCCTTTGTGATGTGTTTTTTTTTTCATTCAAATGCCTGCACAAATTTGAATGTACGTAGTATTGTTATAAATTATAATTCTTACATCATCCCGTCCCGAGTGACTATAAACATTTTGACAGGGTAGTTGTATATTTTTTCATTAAGTTTGGATCGTTAGCATTAGTATTACTGTATTTGGCCTGGTTTTATTGTAAGGGTTCATATGTACGTACATATACCTGAACAGATTTGAATGTATCGGGTATCGTTAGAACCAATATAAAACGGCATTTAATAATGTGGTGGAAAAAATAAAGTCACATATACATACGTGAAAACTTTTTATAAAACAAGTATACTGCCATATAATTTAAATGTATAGCCAGGATGACGTAAAAACGGTATCCCAACTGATATAATTTACTTTAGCGAGGAATATGTTTTTGGCAGACCAGTTCAGTCATGTTTTTTCAATATTTAATGAACTTAAACTCACTTTAATGAACTTTGAAGCAGTGATGGCTCAGTGGCATTGACTATGGACTGCCACGCAGCAGGTCAATGGTTTGAATCCCGCCGCGAGCTTGAGCTTCACCGCATGGTGCAAGGGCATTTTGCAAGTGCCCGCCTGGCTAGCGACCACCTTCAAGTAGGAAATCTGCCGCCAAGCACTTAACGGTCTGTTCCGGCAGCTGTCCTTGAGTCAAAGTGACGGGTGCAGTGCAATTCATGACTTGTGATGAAATGCATCTGTTATAGGCAGAGATACGCTTAACATCAGGTGAGCCTCGCTTGTTCCGTCACAATAATATAAAAAAAAACTTGATTTGTAAACCTGTTTTAAAAAAGTCTCTGTTTTATATTCGTTAAGGTACTTATCTATTTCTGTCACTCGATTTCTTTGTTTTAAGAGTTCGGTAAGTAAAGGGCAAAACATAGCCCTATTAAAAAGACTTCGCTTTCTGTTTGTCAGTCCATTTGTCATGGGCTCTAGTTCGTGAACGGAATAGGTAAGATAAAATACCGTTTTTTTTTATTGCGAATAAGCCACACAACAATCTCACCTGATAGTAAGTGATGATGTGGTCGAAGGTGTTAACAGACTTAACCTAGAATTACTGGCTCTCAAGGACAACTGTTGGAAAACACCGTTAAGTGCTTGGCAACAGATTTTCTACTTGAGGGTGGTAGCTAGCCGCCTGGCTAGCTACCATTCAAAAAATGGGCATTCAAAAAATGCGTTACCAACATGCTATAACGACTGCCATCCTAAGACAACAACCGGGACCGACGGCTTAACGTGCTCTCCGAAGCACGGAAGCGCTCAGTAGTAATGTCATTAGCGGTCACCCATCCAACTCATGACCTTACCTAACGTGGAATATTGGACTATTTTTTAATGTCATGAACTTAAATTAACAAAAAGGTAATAGTCAATAAATAACCCACTCCTAAGGGCCTGGACACATCACCACGGCGCGCGGCGCGGCACACCATACTAGAGCTCGGAGCGCGGCACCGCGCCGTGGTTATGTATCCGAGCCCTTACTGTTCCCTATACAAAGCTCTTATGTTACATTGCCTGCTTTGCTCACATGACAAATTGAATTTCTAGTAGCTATAGCCATTCAGTATAGCTACTATAAATTAAATTTGTCATTCTATCATTAATTTGTTGTAGTTGTAAAAATTACAATTTTAATACCCGAAAGCTAAACTAGTATGAAATTGAAATTACGGTACGCTATGTACGTAAGTCTCATTTTAACCACAAATACTCAAAGCAATGGTATGTAATGTGGTTTTCAAGGTGTAATAAAAAGCAAAAAATGTTATTTCTTTTACGGGCTGGTGCAAGAACGAGGCCCGACTCATACTAGGATAAGCTAGATCCTCTCAGTCTCCGTAGAGATGTATGTTCCCTGTGTGTTTTTTACCGCTTGTTTTTCGGGGAATGTTCCGACGAGCTTTTTGGCCTTATGGTGTCGAGAGGTGCACATCAAAATCTCGACACCGTGAAAAGTTCCACCCCCCACATCCAGCAGGTATGGACATCACACTTCGCTTTGGTCGCTCCTTTCTTCCGTGTACTTGTGGGATGTGGAACGACCTTCCTCCGGAGGTCTTTACGCGAAGCTATGACATGGACCTTTTCAAAAGGGGCATCTACACATTCCTCTCTGGGCAGGAAACGCATCGGGAGCGCAGCTAGTGTTGCAGATGTCCATAGACGGCGGTTACCGTTTACCATCAGGCGGGCCGTCTGCTTGTTTGTCAACCATAACATTAATAAAAAAAATGCCAATATTTTTTGATAATATTGTCATTACTATTGTTTGATATCATAAAACAAAAGTATTAAGAACGACTACGTAAAAGAATTAGCCGAATCAGCGCCATGTCACCACTCACTTCGATGGACCAACACGAGTGGGAAGTTGCCGCAGTACATCAAGGCTTCTTACTATATTAACAGAAGTAGCAGGTAAAGCACCAACGAGAGCAATCTCAAAGAGGGTTGCCGTCAGGACAAGGCCAATTTAAGCCAAATCTTTTTACAATTATCCTCTTGTACTATCATAGATAAATTATATCAAACAAAATAAATTCCGTAACAAGAATGGGATAAAGTTAGCTAGAGTATGATATCGACTTTCTTATAAAGTTTTATTCACGACCCAGCTTTTGAATCGTCATAGTGTACCATTTACAGAAAACCGCACCAATAAAAGAAAGCTTCCATAGCGAGAGTGAAAACAGAAAAAAAGGCAGATCCATCAGGCACCAGACAGTAAACAAGCCATTTGTATGCGTTTCCATGCATTCACTTCCATTTCGCTACTACCTTCGAAAATACTGCCTCTGACAGGACTAAAATAGCCTTTATTTCGAAGAAATATATTTTTTATTTCTTTATTTATTTATTATGGTAATCCAACAGCGTTTACAGAAAATATAAATATACATAATAAAAACTTAACATATGGCCAAAACAGGATTACACAATTTACTAAAAGTAAACTTAACAGAAAACAGAAAAACAAAGTAGGTAGGTATATATAATAAGAATGCACCTTAAAGTTAAAGCATAGACATTTGTAGTGATAGTGCTAGAAGATAGTGTATGTAAGACCTTGTTTGTGTGTTTGTGTGTGAGGGGAATGAGTGGTGGGGAGGAGTTGATGGTTGCTATGGATACGTTAAACGTATCCAATCCATGATAATATTAGATGTGATGCATTTTTTTCATTTCTTTCTTTAACAAGCCTTTAGGGTAATAAAATAAGTCCAGGTTAGAATAATGCTTATTATAAGTTCGGGCTGCGCGACATAACACTGAATTTTGAGCATAGTTTGTGCTTACAACCGGGACGTCAAGTAACTGTGTATGGCGAGTACGGCGGGGAGGTACTTGGAAAGATAAGCAGGATAGGAGTTCAGAGCAATCAATTTTACCGCTTAATATATCATGTAACAGTACGATATCATACTGCTTACGTCTTTGCTCTAAGGTCTCCATTCCAAAATACTTACAAGCCTCCAAGTAGGTCTCAAAAGTTCTACTGTCTTTAAAACTTAAGAAATTAAGAAACTTCTTTTGTATTAATTCAATTTTTTGAGTATGTACTATATAACAAGGCGACCAGATGCTA
Source organism: Plagodis pulveraria (assembly GCA_963890685.1). Lineage (NCBI taxonomy): Eukaryota > Metazoa > Arthropoda > Insecta > Lepidoptera > Geometridae > Plagodis > Plagodis pulveraria. Next base: position 3,289,236 of record OY982952.1, on the reverse strand, counting down.
CAAGCATACTCTAACACGCTTCGGACATAAGTGTAGTACAATACTTTGATACAGCTTATGTTGTTAAAACTATTGCATACTCGCTTAATGAATCCAAGCTGCTTGTAAGCTTTGGTGAGTGTAGTATCTATATGTTCTACCAGAGTCAGTTTTGAATCTAATACAACTCCCAAATCTCTTACAGAGTTAACTTTACTTATAGTAGTATTATCAATTTGATAGGTAAAATGAATTGGTTTTTGATTTCGGGTAAAAGATATTTGCAAGCATTTAGCAGTGTTTACAGTGATTCTATTCGTAATATAATAATAATGAAGGCGGTTAAGGTCCTCTTGAATCTTGTGACAGTCTTCGATATCTTTAACTTTTAAAAATACTTTTTTATCATCAGCGAACATGATATGCCTACAATTTTGGAGACAACTACCTATATCAAAAGTATAAGCATTATATAACAGGGGACCCATGGTAGAGCCTTGTGGCACTCCAGAACTAATAGTAACGTAATCACTACAAGCACTCCCGATGACAACAGCTTGCCGTCTCTTTGAGATATACGAGCTGATCCATCTGTGAAGGTCACCGCGTATTCCCAAGGCATATAACTTGTGGAGCAGTATGATGTGATCCACTTTATCGAACGCCTTCTCAAAATCAGTATAAATAACATCTACCTGCATCCCCTCGTCCATGCTCTGGAATACGTAGTTAGTAAATACTGTGAGGTTAGTGACAGTAGAGCGCTTATTCATGAAGCCATGTTGTTCGTGCGGGATAGATTTAAAAATCGTTATACTAATTGTCTGATAAACAATCTTTTCAAAAATCTTGCTAAAAACGTTCAAAATTGAAATAGGTCGATAATGTTCAATACAGCGTCGTGTACCACTCTTATGAATAGGTATTATTTTTGCTTCTTTCCATATCTCGGGGAAAGTAAAGAATTTATTTACTGATAACATAAAGAGTAAGCATAATGGCTTAGACAGGGATTTGGCGCATTTTTGTATGAATAGCGGCGGTATACCGTCGCTTCCAGGGCCTTTATGAACATCTAACAACTTAAGTATTTTATATATTATAGGAAAAGTTCAAACACGTGTAAGAATATAATAATATATATATATTTTTTTTTATGCCTGATAGGTTAGCCTTTGACCACTATCTCACCTGATGATAAGTGATGATGTGGTCGAAGATGTTGTTCAGGCTAACCTAGAAGAATACTTATTCCTTGAAAGAAGTGTCCTTAGTATGTCTGTGTACGTACTTGAATAGTAAAGCTATCGCCCACGTTATAAAACCGTGCGATATTACAAAATAAGGAAACAAGTATAAATTGTATTTTTTTTCATGAACAAACTAACGTGAGTTGACAAAATTAGTTACTGAATATACCGGCTAGCACTCACGGTGTTGTTTCCTCAAGTTTCGCAGAGGGCGTGGCGAGAAGCCGCCCGCAGTGCGCGTCTAGCGGCCCTCGAAGCTGCCCGCATGCCTCGAGAATGAGCATCTTTACTGCTCGAACACCGGTCGGAGATTTCGTCCAAAAACCGTTAGTGCTAGCCGGTATATTCAGTAAATAAGTATAAATTGATTAAAAATTAAAAACTACTCGACTGTAAATGATATATTTTTGTTAAGCGTTTTATCATTCTATTGAAATTAAAACTGCGAGTTATATATATAACTGGAATCGTTTCTTGGAGCCTTTCAATTTGATACAATACTCGATGGTTTCGGGAGTTTTTTTTTTCTCACAATATGCCGTTTATAATCCTCCTTTTTGTTTTTTTTACTTTTTTATGTACCTAATGTCACTTGCACTATCAAGACGAATCTAATCATAATACATACATTAAAATTGGTTAAGCTGTTTAGAAGTTATGGTGAGATAAAGAAACTCAAAAACATACATACATACATGAACCTTGAAAACATAACACTCCTTTTTTGGCAGTCGTGTAATTAAATGGCACCGATAATCATTTCCTTTCACTCACACATCATCACCAAGGCAGAGACAAAGTGCAAAAGATAGGTGATGATTATCGTTGCCATTTTAGATTCGTTTTGAAGTCAAAGTCAAAATCATTTATGAAATTTTGGCGTCTGCGACTCTCGAACGTCAATTACAAAATTTTACTATGTTAATATTCTACATAAATGCGTTCAGCATAAATTATATAGATCCACTTCGAGAAGAATGAGCATGAAACTTGGAGCTATTAATTTTTATACGTCTTTACTCTTTTAAAATTTGTAAGTCTATTATAAAATATTTATTACATAGGTGATCGGAGGTGGTTTGGTAGAGGTGGAATATCCCAAGGATTTTGTCTTCTAAATAATCATCAATTTTATAATCATCACATCGACCGGGACGTCTAACCAAACAAGGTCTCTCTCAATTTTCCATAATCCCACGCTTGGCAGGCGTCTTGGGATCACAGTAAAAGTGGTCAGTTCTTCATAAGGTGCTGCTTACCTTCCGATAGTTTTCTCTTGGTCGCCTCTTACGACCATCGTAGGAAGAAATGGGGAGGGTGTGTATTCTGATCCGGCACCCCATGGGGTTATTATAATACGCTTTATTTAAATAATATATTTTAACATGCTGCTTGAATTTTCCTTCTGTGAGAACAATAATATTTAAAAAAAAATCTTTAGCTTTCTTTATTCAATCTGGTTATATTGTGTTTTACTTTGTATATTTTTTTAATTATTTTCAACTACCTCAGTCTCTAAAAAAAGTACACGCAAGCAGCCTATAATTCCGTAATGAAAACTTATATCAAATTTACATATATGGTAGTATATTTGGTATATCGTATAAAGTACCTATTTAAAGTAGTTGTAACTACGTTACTGACGCCACAACCTGCCTTATTTTTCTATTAACCATACAAAGGTTGACTGGAAGAGATTACTTTAAGCGATAAGTCCTCCCCTTGTACTATAATTTTATTAATTCCTTATGTGTGTAATGTTGTATTTCAAAGGTGAACAATAAAGTATTTTTTTATTGTATTCTATTGTATCATCACATCTTTGATCCAATTATTTACAAACGATTTATATTAACATTATTCTATTATATATTCATGTCACCGTTTTATTGTACTAACCGTTAGTTTATAATAAATCTAGTTAGATTATAAACTGTCGATAGATTGTGAACGGAAACTAAAATTTACAATTTAACGTTTAATTTTTCGTAAGATTATAAACTGACCATGTCCAGCCGTCAAATTGTAAATATGTGGATTAACAACAATTTACCATAGATCTACGAAAGTATTACAGTGGCCATAAGTAAAATACGTAGGTACAGGTTTTTAATATATTATTTTTTTGCTTATGTTTAACTTACAGATATAGTAGAGTAACATATAACAGACAAAATAGTAAATGATCACCAAAATTAAACCCGCATTTTAATGTAATCTTATAACCAAAGTTTCAACATCTCGCTATCCTATTTAAGCAAAATTACTCAAAATAAATCATTGTTAACCCAAAAGTAGTAAAGGTCACCAAAATTAAATTCTTGTGGCGCATCGCCGGCCGCTGCCGCGGCACGCTCGCTTCGCTCGCTCGGCTCGCGGGTTGTTGTAGTCAAAGTAACCTAACGCTCCTTTATAAACTAACGTGTCGTACAATTACCCGGTGACATTTACATGAAATCATGAAATTCATTATCGAATAGACTCTTTGCAAGATACTCTTTGCATGATACTCTTTGGTTCATTGTGCTATACATAAGCGTGAAAATTACGCACGCGCTAAGGGAGTTGGAGGCATTTTCCGCACTTGTATTACAATGTTGTATTGCTTATAATTATATCGACGTGGTGTTTAACAATTGTAAATCGCTCACCGTTTTATTGTACTAACCGTTAGTTTATAATAAATCTAGTTAGATTATAAACTGTCGATAGATTGTGAACGGAAACTAAAATTTACAATTTAACGTTTAATTTTTCGTAAGATTATAAACTGACCATGTCCAGCCGTCAAATTGTAAATATGTGGATTAACAACAATTTACCATAGATCTACGAAAGTATTACAGTGGCCATAAGTAAAATACGTAGGTACAGGTTTTTAATATATTATTTTTTTGCTTATGTTTAACTTACAGATATAGTAGAGTAACATATAACAGACAAAATAGTAAATGATCACCAAAATTAAACCCGCATTTTAATGTAATCTTATAACCAAAGTTTCAACATCTCGCTATCCTATTTAAGCAAAATTACTCAAAATAAATCATTGTTAACCCAAAAGTAGTAAAGGTCACCAAAATTAAATTCTTGTGGCGCATCGCCGGCCGCTGCCGCGGCACGCTCGCTTCGCTCGCTCGGCTCGCGGGTTGTTGTAGTCAAAGTAACCTAACGCTCCTTTATAAACTAACGTGTCGTACAATTACCCGGTGACATTTACATGAAATCATGAAATTCATTATCGAATAGACTCTTTGCAAGATACTCTTTGCATGATACTCTTTGGTTCATTGTGCTATACATAAGCGTGAAAATTACGCACGCGCTAAGGGAGTTGGAGGCATTTTCCGCACTTGTATTACAATGTTGTATTGCTTATAATTATATCGATGTGGTGTTTAACAATTGTAAATGATTTAGTTTTATTTTAGAGCTTTGACGCATGTTAAGTAAAAACAATGACAGCAAAAAAAGACGCTAACCAGTACCCGCTTCTATAGCACAATTGAAACGGATGGTGACGGAGATCCTGTTCTCCGTCACCATCCGTTTCCACGGAGTTGCAGGTTCGAGTCTCGCTTGAGGTTATCTTTTTCGATCAGAAATAATAGTAGCAATTCTGTTGTACACTCACTAACTATACTAACTAATTAAAAAGTTCTGATTTTAGTTTTATGATTTCTAAAATTCATTCTGCTGTTACCTCGAACTTAATTTAATACAGCAAATTATCAATACTAAATATAATTCACTTTGCCACTACTCTATGCTAGATTGCGCATAAGTCAAGCTGTTTTATAAAACTTTTTAGTCTGGCCGTATTCCATTTGAGTTATTTTCAATAATTTTGATTACATTTTGCGTCTATGGATCCACATTTAATATGAACCATAAACATAAAATGTGACCAAATTATGGAAAATAACGAATTTAGCGTCAAATGGTATACGCCCTATTTACCTATGGAACTTTGTTTATATTCGAAACTATCGAAACCTGTGATAAAGCCCAAAAATAATGATTTTGCCACGGTGCTTGGCAGAGCAGCTTCAACTGGTCGCTTCGCAATCTCGAAGGCCTAGGATCAGTAAAAGAATCTACTGGTGTTTACATATAAAAAAATAACAAAGCACATAGCTGTCCGAAGTCTATCTAATAAAAGTGGGTATTTAAACACATCTGCCACTCCTCTAGGTATTACAGGTGTGCAAAGATTTTATTAATCCAAGTTTGCCTACAAGCTTTTTTCACTAGTTATGCTTTTGAATTACCAAAAATTGCGATCCTTTCCGGAAAAGCCACAAGTCTAGCAACCATATACTACCATGCTCCATTGTTTATCCGACTAAGAAAGTCGTGATTATGATAGGAAAATAAATTAATTGGAGAACATGACAGCATTAGTCAACACCAATTTACTTGTTGATTAATTTTAGATTTCATTATCTATGTTTCCGCCTAATCTGACTAAATTATGGTACAACAGAATAGCAAATATTCAAATTTTATTAAGTTTAGTAACTTCAATAATTTTAGAGTGAATTAACTAAACTATGGGCCGAACAGAATAAGGAATGTTCATTTGACATTTCTAAATCTAATTTTACTAAATTTTAGTTACTTTTTTGGCAACAGAATTGCTAGCAATGTCTGTGTTATCGGTTAGCATGCGTCAATGCTATTTAAATAATACTAGGTACTCAATTTACAAAAGGGCGTTGGCGAATTGTTGTTGGGTTTTGACCAAATGTCAAACAACCAGCCTGAGGAGATAGTTTCATGCTATTTAGATAGATGTTGCCACTGTCCATAAGACGTGCACTTAAACGAATGGATATAGATCTAACATTGTAATTTTTTGCATTAACGCCAAGCTCACAAAATGTGCATGGTGGTAGGGTATTTTGCGAATACCCGCCTGGCTAGCTACCACCCTCAAGTAGAAAATCTGTCGCCAAGCACCTAATGGTGTATTCCGGCAGCTGTCCTTGAGAGCCAGTACTTCTAGGTTAGCCTGAACAACTTTTTCGACCACATCATCACTTATCATCAGGTGAGATAGTAGTCAAAGGGAAACCTATCAGGTATAAAAAAAAATTACAACGAACGGTTTTTTTAATACGTTACGCATTTGAACCCTTATATAGTATATACACTAATAATCATAATTTCACACGAGAACAAAATCAAAGGGAAGTTTACCTCACTTGTATATTTTCCTAAAACATCTTGAAAGAAGCACACCTCTTCAAAATACACAATCTTTACGTCATAAAATAAACCAATTAGTTTGAAGCATGAAAACTTAATCAGTACCTAGCCATTGTCTGATCCCTCGGCTTATGTTCCATAATCCCCGATGGTGGATGGTAGACGGTACGAACAAAAATAAACAAAGCGTTATTCAATATACCCGTAGTGTAAGCAATCGCTAGATGGCGGGGGAAGACGTTGGGTGTTGGGCCCCTAAACTGTACTATCAAAATGGTAAAAATCAGTTTTATTAATATTATCTTTTTCGTTAATATAACCGTTTTAACAATCACTTTTGGTAATAAACGTTGTAAACACCTGTAAAAGGTCAGAAACGGAACTTAAACAATAGAACGTGAAGCGGTTGAAATTAAGAAGTACTCAAATTTAAATTGTCTACATCGTGGAATCGTGGAATGGAAATGTAATAAAAAAAGTGCTCGAGTCGTTATTTGGCTCCGCGGGCAAGTTCCGATACTGTTAGTGTAGTGTATCGAGATGTCAGTGATAAAGACATTTGACAAAAACCTAATGTATTATTTAAATCGCTCCCGCCGCTCTTCACGATGATGACACCCGCTTCTTCAGTTTACTTGTGACCACGGTCAATTTCATCTGAAAGTGGTAAAAATAGTTCGTAAAATTGACCAAATAACATTGTATTATTCTAACATTTAGGTTTTTACAATTAAGGTCCGAATTGTTTGGTCGAAAATAGATCTATTGTACCTATAAGTTTGGGTGACATCGATTAATATTATCTCCCCACAATTAAACAGACATCAAACTATATAAAAATAGTTAATGCAATAAGTATCCAAGCTATTGGAATAGTAGAGAACTTAATAATTTACCGCGAAAAAAAACAGATTCTCAGAATATGTACTTTTAAAACTATAGCAATACATAATCATACATAAACTTTTCAAATTTAACCAACCAAATACTTAAATCATTTAATAAATGCATAATACGATAATCCGCTGCCTTGCCCACATCCTCCGATTTCGTAGCTCCACTCTCCCCTGCCTGCTAACTTGACAGGCTCGACTGACACATCCGAAATCTCAGCGACATTCTTCCAGACATTCGCGAACAATGCAGCGAGGGGCCGTGACGTCACTTCCTACCCCCTAACAAATAGAGCGTAATGGCTACGGGGGTCCATGCCATCTTGAGTAACGAGGGTCTTTAAAGGGAGGATTTCCTGAAGTAGCCGATCGATTAAAATGCCATGGATGATTTAAAGCGTAGCGTGTAGGTATTCTGTTCATCCTGTTTTCAATTTCTTCTTTCTTCAATTATCTTAATTCAAAATGTGTCAAACTAAAACCGGACCGTACTTCCTACCATGTTTTAGATAGCTAGATAACTCTTTACTGAATACACCATAATAACAACATTAAACTTATAACTAAAACATAACTTAAAACCTAGTGTATCAATGGGCGGTCTTATCGCTCAGAGCGATCTCTTCCAGACAACCCATCAATAAGGGATATGGTCAAGATATTGAGTGGGGTTTCTTATGGTCTACATAATTCTATACATAAATAACTGGTGGTACCAAATGATGTTTTAGCTAACAATAAAGCAATGGATGCGGTGAAACATTATCTATTTGTTATACAAGGCTGTAAAGCAGTGATGGCTCAGTGGCATTGGCTATGGACTGCCACGCAGCAGGTGCGTGATTCGAATCCTGTCACGGGCTTGAGCATCACCGGATAGTGGAAGGGCATTTTGCGAATGCTCGCCTGGCTAACGACCACCCTCAAGTAGAAAATCTCTCACCAAGCACATAACGGTGTGTTCCGGCTGCTGTCCTTGAGAGCCAGTAATTTTAGGTTAAGCCTGTTAACACCTTCTACAAAATCATCACTTACCTTCAGGTGAGATTGACTTTTCTGCTGAGTGCAACACACAATTTTTCATCTCACTACAGTGAGGAAAATGCTAGTTTAATGAAAAAAACTACGAGTATCTTAGACTATAAATATACTGATACATATGTATCAGTATATATATATAAGACACATATTAAAATAATCAATTAGTACCGACTCCACATAGCGTGTGATAAGGACAGACAGAAAAGTAGGAATAGCAAAGTCAGCATGCGCTACGGTCGAGGACGAGCGTCGGTCATGCGTCGATATTATACTGTTTGACTATCCTTCAAATCGTTGCAAGAAACATCTCATACTGTGAACATACAAAGAATTATGAAGTAAAAATTTTTATTTATAAAAAATTGGAAATAGATAAATGTTTAGTAGTAGATATTTTATAATAGCTTTTATGCTCCATACCATGCTTTGTTAAAGGTATATGAACTAGTATTTTGTCATACTTATTGACAAAATACTAGTTTTTCATTCACCATATAGTTACTATTTAAAGGAATATATGTATGCACAACTTATTTTAAAAGAACGAATGGTTATTGTTATAAAGAAAAGTTAATTTGTTTTAAATTTTGTCGGCTAATATTTTAGTAAATATTGTAAAAACTGAGTCTTAGAGAAATATTTTATGTGTCTTTTTTATAAATGTAAGTCCGCTTGAATAACTTTTGACCATTACAATATTTTTTTTATCATTACAATACTTATCCTGTGCTAAGTAGGACTTATTTTTATAACCAGAGAAAATTTTCAATTAATTTATCTAAGTTTATTTATAGACATAAGCTACTTAACGGAAACTATTCATATAAAATAACAACAAGCCCTTTGGGTGCCGGGCTAGAATGTAACCTCCCCCCCCATTTCTTCCCATGGGTGTCGTAAGAGGTGACTAAGGGACTATACCGAAGGTGGGCAGCAGCTCCTTCTGAAAAATCGCTATCATATACTGCGATCCCAAAGACGTGGGGATTGTGGCAAAACCCCCCCATGTTGACGGAGGGTGTGTTCAGCAGTGGACATTCTGGATGTTACCGTAATAACAATTATTGAAAAAAATAATGCACGGAATCAAATATTGTAATAATTTAATAAGATAATTATATTTATTGACAATTCCGCCTAAATTTCCTGCTTAACACACAATACATTTAATTTACAATGTCTAAACATTTTGACAAAAATTCCTCAACTTCACAGTTTTTGTATTTCAAGCCCTTACCTCAACCGAGTTGGGGTAAATTGGTAAATTACCCGCAGCCCGGTGTTTACCCCGACCACCCCTTGCCCTTTTTGTTGGAACGCTGGCTTGCATTTCTGCTGGCATATCGATTGCTGTCGTTAAACTTTGATGACTCTGTATTTTTTATTGGTAGCTGTTTTAAAAAAATACAATCTAGTTAAAACGGTTCCTAAATTCAAAGCTCTCATAACTCAGTGTTGTAGTGTGGTGTATGCCAAGCAGGGGATTCGTGGTTCAAAACCTGCCACACCCACTATATTTATGTATGTAGGTGGTAGAGGATTTTGTGAGAATTTTAATATATTCGTTATGATTTTGTAAGCTTATTTGGATAGCAGGCATTAATGCAAATATATATAATAAACTTTGTATGTGAAGCAATGATGGCAGAGCGGTAATAGCTATGAACTGCCGTGCCGCAGGTCCCTGGTTCGATCCCCACCGCCGGATTGAGCTTCACTGGATGGTGAAAGAGCATTTGGCGAATGCTCGCCATCTAGATACCAGTAGCTTTAAGAAGAAAATCTGTCCCCAAGCACCTAACAGTGTGTCGCGGCAACAGTATTTGGGAGCCAGAAAAATTACAGGCACATGAGACTTAACAACTGTATGTCTCAGTGTGACGGGCGCAGTGCCATTCGTCACATAACAAATTTCATCTGTTATAGGCAGAGATTAATGCGCCTAACATCAGGTAGGTCTCGAGCTTGTTCCGTAACAATCACAAAAAAAAATAATTAAAATCACGTAATCGTTGAATATATTTTTCGTACATTTTCAATTATATTCAACCTGCCTATGACGAAACGTGATGACAGGAGAATCCGGCAATGTGATTGGTCAACGAGTCATCAGTAAGGTTGGGTTGCACCGTCTCTGGTCAACGTCAAATCGTTCCTCAGTTTAATTATTCCGTCGGAATAAGGTTGAATGTAGAATGTTTTTTGAGTTAACCATCGTCAAATTTGGTGCAGCCAGCTTAAGAATTTTAAAGTATTCCATTGACTATTAAACTATTGGTAGCAGAGATTGCAAACGAATTCGATATAAATGACAAGGAATTTTATGCATGGTACTATTGACTCTTCCAGCAGAGTAGTAATTCCAGGTTATGCTTGTTAAAGCCCTTGACCACATCATAACCTAACCTTGAGTAAAATAGTGATTAAACCATTGACTCATATTTTGGTCTTATACAAATATTTCCAGAAGTCTTTTGATGTTGATATAAGTTGTTACACGACATTGAAACTTACTAGTCTTATTTTTACCTATTTGTAGGCGATGATATCTAAAAATGTAAGTGTGCAATTTATCACATTTTGAAGTTTGATAAATATAATAAAATATTCACGTTGCTCCATGACAAAGGCCAGTAAAAATATTTGAAGTCCGAACCAGAATTAACTGTAAAAAGATCATTAGCTCAAAAACACTCGTTAATTGAGGCCTTTGATTCAAAACTGCCCTAATTATTAATATCAGTGTACTGACCTTATTATAACTTTGTACGAAACGCTGCTAATTGTGTAGGTACCTTTTTATAAGGGCTTACGTACACTGGAAACTTTATAGGGTCAAAATTTAACATCGTTATGTTATGTTATGTTCTTATGCTGTAAAATATGTTTATATAGTTAGTACTTAGTACGATAAAGTTAAATATCAAGGACTATTGCATGCTCGCTTAAGATAATAATCAAATAAAAAAAAAACATATTTACGAATTTTGTACTCTTATCTAAGTAATATATGTAGGCGCTGGGTAATACCTAATATACGTGCACATATGTGAGACAATTTGTATGTCAGAGCAGTACTTATTATGTTATGGGCAGGTATATAATAGCATGAGGGTAGATATTATGGTATTTTTTTCTATTATAAAATTCTTAAGTGGTGTATCTATTTGTAGATTTTGTTTTATATATATTATATTAATATTTTTAAAATTCCGTAAATTAAGTTACATTTGTGGTTTTATACACTACGATTTGTGGCACAAAATTTATATTATAAGTTAATTTAAGTATCTCAGTAAGTGAATAAGTGTATTCTTATGAGATAATAAAATATATGAAACCGTAGGTAAAATGCTTTGACAAAGAGTGGTCTATGTGCTCCGTTTCGTGGCTATGCATACTAGAAAATTTATTCTTGATTTATAAGCAAAAGTTTTAAAATAATTTCATTGAAATGTTATGATAATAATATTAAAAAATATATATCAATGAGCTCATGTATTAGTGTGTTAATTACATTTTATCAACAAAGGCTAGTGTAAAAGTAGTGTGCATGCGAAGAGCGTTACTTCTCAAACGTGTATATCTAGTTAACAAAGAACTTTCCAAGTTTAACATAAGGTTTTTAATTAAAAATTCACGGCATTGTTCTCTGAGACCTGAGTATAAGCAGGCTCTGCAATTATGACATTTAAACATTTTAATAATATTTTTTGTTTTAAGTGAGATATTGTGATCTAACATATGGGACATGAAGTTTTGTCTCTCATACTGTCGGATGATGACCCCGTTTAGGTGAAAGATGCAAGGTTATATCACTTAGCCCGAAAAGGAAAAATAAAAATTCTAAATAATCGCCTGTTTATGAGGAGAAAATCTAATGAGCTAGAAGACCAAAAAATTTAAAGGTTATAGTAAAAAAACTGCGAATTCGAAGTATTCAGAAATCATCTACAGATGCACTAGTAAATGTCAGAAAAAAAGACAAGAAAACCTATACCAAAGTTCAACAACGGAAATCTATCATGACGCTATTCAACTACCAGAATAGTTCCCCATGTTATAGTGGTTAGGAACACACTGAGCTCTAATAAGTAAAGTTAGTGAATACGTGTTCTAACGATGTGTACTTTTGGCAATGTTGGTTATGTACTTAGTAAGTGTAACTATTTCTGTGAAGGTTGAAATACTTTAAAGTTATGAAAAAAAGGACATCTTGAAGCAGTGATGGCTCAGTGGTAGTGGCTATGAACTGCCGCGCAGCAAGTCCATGGTTCGATTGCTACCGCGGGTTTGAGCTTCACGCATAGAGTAGAAGGGCCTTTTGCGAATGCTCGCCTGGCTAGCGACCACCCTCAAGTAGTAAATCTGTCACCAAGCATCTAACTGTGTGTTCCGGCAGCTGCCTTGAGAGCCAGTAATTCTAGGTTAAGCCTGTTAACATCAGGTGATCAGGTCAGGTGAGATTGAGGTCAAAGACTTACTAATCACCAATAAAAAAAACTGCGTATTTTAACGTTATGAAGTTAGCAAAATATGGAGAGGTTGATCGTAAGGTTTACCCAATACCTACAGTTGCAATGACACCATTCTCGTTCTGCTTGATACTTTTTAATGTATCTTATTGGATATTTCAGTAAGTTCTGACCTAATTCGGATGATTCAAAAAGTACCCCATCCAAATTCTTTTCAGATAAATTACGTAACATTCCTGCCATCACCTCTTTGTTGATAAATAAAACGATTTGGGTAAATTATAAACAATTAAGTGTTTTATATATATTAAAAAGGTAAAAGAACCATTTCAGGAAATAAATAATAAAACTTACCGAAATTTTTCACAACGGTTTTTGAGCACGGGTCACTATTTCCCACGTACAAATTAAAACTAATGTCCATTTTCCCGGAGCTTTTTGCTCATCTTTTTCGCAATAAAGCATCGCAACCGGAATTAATATCGACTGTACCGTAATAAGAACAGATTGCTGTTGTTTGTCTCACTCACTGGATAATGCTGTAAATGGGGAAAACTGACAAGGAGCTCCATTTTTTAGGAGATTTCTTGTCTGCGCCAGTGCAAATTTGCTGTAGAAGGGATGAAAAGCCAATCAAAACAGTGTTTTGTTTTTAAACAAACGTTTGTGTCGGGGATTTCTTGATGTTACTCACAACTGGGATATACTAGGTAGTGAAAACTTGGGATTAGGGAAAAACCCGTTTTAAAAACTAATATATAATTTCAACTTTAATAAAATGTGTGACCGATTCGGAGGCTATTCATAGATTTATTCTAACATAGAAGCTTACCAACTATCTTAACGTACCACGGGGCCACCGAGAAGCCTAATCACCTAATGGTAAGTGATGATGTGGTCGAAGATATTGTTCAGGCTAACCTAGAATTAGAATAAGGAATAGGAATTAGGTGCTTGGCGACAGATTTTCTACTTGAGGGTGGTAGCTAGCCAGACGGGCATTCGTAAAATGCCCTTCCACCATGCGGTGAACCTCAAGCTCGCAGCGGGATTTGAACCAATGCCACTGAGCCATCACTGCCTCAAAAATAATCAATATGTAAAGCGCAAAATTTTCACCTGTGTTATTGGTCGCGGTAGTGAAATTGGAAACTATTTTACCGTAGGATATGAGTTCAAACCCCGCCCAACATGAAACTAAATAATAAGTCAAATAGGCAGCAGAGTTCTGGACGCCCTTGTTAACGTCTCGGAATTTTACAGTCGCAGAAGATCAATAAACGTAGTCAAAACTAAGGTCAGAGATATTTGACCTAATCACTTGTGTGGAATCTTGTGTTTTGTATTTATTATTATATACTATTATTTTATCCCCGGCAGTTATGGACGGTATCATAAATAAATTACCGTATCATAACAATAGTTTTTATCATATTTCTGTCTTTAAAGATTCAGGCTATGCATAACCTCAATGAAGCAGACATTTAGGAGCAAATGTTGAATTATTACTATCTTTCTGCCTCTGCCACCCAACTTAAAGTAACTAAAACACGGGTTAAAAGCATTTTACGTTAAACTCATAACAAAAACACAAACATTACGAGAGTTTTACGTCCAATCTTTGCATGATGTTTACAGCTTTGACTTCAATAGCTATTGTATCTGAGTACCTTCAACAAAGGACTGAATAAAATTAAAAAACCGTTAGAATCACATTTTGTATGAAGAGTTATAATCAAAAAATTTCGAAGGACGGTAATAAGATTTGTGTCGTTTGTTTATTTTTCAAATGAGATCTAACAATTTAACCAAAAAAATATTACTTAGCTCTAAAATATTTTTTTGTAATGTATAATTTGTTTTGTTTTAGGCAATTCATCTCTGTGATTATGGCTTCAGCCACCTCATCTATACCAATAGTTGTTACCAATGCTTGTGGTAATCATCGTTAGCGGCGATCATAAAACGTGGGGTACGTGTTCTTACGGAAACACCATTAAAGGTAATGTATAAGTGAAAATAAGTGAATGCAGATTTGTCAAATTAATATTCATTTATTCTGCTCAAATTTACTATAATCTAAAGGTCCTTGCTTAGTTAAGGAGGTAAATTACTGTCAGGATATTTTACAATAGCAGTCATAATTTTATTTATACATAACTTAGACGAGCATGCGGATATTATTGTAAAATGTCATTCCTAGGTCTAAATAATTGTCTATTATTCTGTCGATAAATATGACGTATCTACTCATTCAAAAAATAATGTACCATAATTTAAAAATTCAAATACAGATCCATAAATTATAATGAAATACGTCATATTAAACGGTACCATGTCTACTTTTATCGGTGCATTTACCTGATTACCCTGTATAATCATATCCACATATAAATAATAACACATATACATTTTAAATTAACGATATTCAGAACTGCGATCAAATAAAACAAAATGGTGTTACGTTACGAGAAAAAAAAATGAACAATAGTCAATAAGTTATAAATATTTGCATATTTTTTTAAATTAATTCATATTTTTCATAACTCAATAACTTATTTGGGTACCCTAATTATGTCTGATAGAAAACTAAAATTCAATAAAAACAAAAAAGCGTTTATGTTTTTATTTTCACTTATACCCGATAAGTGTAGAAACTACTGTGAATTTAGTGTTTATGTTAGACAAAATAAGATGATGTTAGGTAAAATGATAAAAATATTTGTTATTTTTTTTTATAAATTAATTTGATTTTATGGTTGTTAAAATATATTAATACCGGTCTATTACCGTTTAGACTCAAAAACTTTCAGTCTTATACCGGCAATAAAATGGCAAACGGCATCTTCGAACATTTACCACTCAACAATGTATGTAAGCGATTTCCACTTCTGCATATTGCGTCGCCGCCGTCGCAAAGGGCTAAACCTTTTGACAAAGAATATACATAAAATACTAGCTTTTACGATATCCGGTTAAAATGTTACCAAGTTGAATTTTGACTTAAAGTGAAAAGGCTCAGTAACTGTATGCAAAATAAAGTAGTTATTAAGTAGTTTCTAAACGTCTTGCTGGCTCGCGAGCAGTGCTACAGATTCTCAACTTTGCAGATTGATCACTAACACACCAGTTTCTCAATTTCTAACGAAATAAGGAAGAAATATCGGTAAATTGAAGATCAATTTATTTCATTTTTCATTTTCATTTCAACGGCTAACTTTGATATAAGATTTCGAGAATATTTTTAGGTACGGGTACATTATTGAACTTTCTAATAATTGTGCAACTTATTTATTTCTTTATATGTAAACCTTGAAGGGGAAACCTAGGCAAACGTTCTGACATCAGATTGAAGACGTTCTAAAAAAGCCCAGGTCAGGAGTCTCCCCATGTTGAACGTGGAAACGCACGTCTGTGGATGAAACTAATTAGTTTTTTTTCGCTTCGTAGGTAGGTTTGGTAACAATTGTATGTTATTCGTGGAATTCACGTCGCATGCTAAAATAATATAGTTCGTAATCTTTTGAAAATACATTAATTACTAATAACAACGTTTAAAGTAAGTCTTGAAAACGTCTATAAATATTAAAAAAATTAAATACCCAAACAACTTGTCGACATTTTGGAGCCGTACAGTCTCAGCATCGAAATGAGAGTATGTTTTCTTTAGATGTCGTAAGAGCTAGGAACAGATAGTGCCAAATAGGCAGCATGTCATCATGCTCAGATCGACACGAATAGGATGTCACTGCACTTATAACATAACACTGACATTTTTAATCCTATATTTACCACAAGTAAGAAGGTATACTACCAAATTGAAGGTTGGCGTCAAACAGACGCCCGCCAAAAATCGAAGCTAAAACTACGGCCAATCCGGGCATAATTTTTCGGGCTACAGTGTAAATAACCTAAACTATGTTTGTGAGTTTACTTTTTGTATGATAATTAATCATTATTATTATTATATATATTTTTCTTGTGTCGCGTTTTTATGGCGTTGTGAGGCAAAATATTATATTTTTCTGACCCCACATAAACTGTTACAAGGGTAGGATGGTGTTGGATGCATAGCATTCTTCATTGCATAATCCCTGAGCTAAAGAATAATACCCGAATAACTTGCAATTCGTAGTAAATAACTAATAATAATGCAAAAGTAGGACGTAAAGTTTTCAAATAACTAACACTTTTCCGAGTCGAGAAGTCTGGATAGACCGACATACCTACTTTTAATCGAATATAGGGTAAAATACATACCAAACACATTAATTTAATTAAAAAGTAGCTGTACGTAATAATAGGACTAAATAGTTATTGATTTTCTAAAATGTTTCTCAACTTAAATGACATGGTAGCTGAAATTTTAGTATATATTTGATATTCACGTTATTACTTTCAAACTGTCACAATTTCTTCATAATACGAGTACATAATCTTTGAAGCACTCAGTGGACTTAGCGTGAATTGGCGGTTCCTCGTCGTAAATCAGTTAAACGTCTCCTCAGAGGCGCTACGTGGAATCACCGGCCAATGCAGTCTGTGCGCACTATCTTTATGCTGTTAGTCTCGGTCATAAGATGCGTAATTTCGATTTGGTTCGTTTTTGGTTGGAACCATTGTAAAATCTGCTCCAAGAATTTCTTATTGTTTTGAATGATAAATGCAATGCCAAATTTAATCTTACATTTTTGAAATGGTCGCGGCTATGGTTAGTCCTTTTTTATGCGTCCAACAGAAATGAGATAATTAATTATGGAATTTAATATTATGTAGACACCTGCTTCGAATGCTACACGAGATATAGCCCCTGAAAGTTTTCTCGTCATCACGAAATTTACCCTGCTGGTACCTACATTTTGAATCAGTGATGGTTCAGTGGCATTGGCTATGGACTGCCACGCAGCAGGTCCATGGTTCGAATCCAGCCGCGGGCTTTAGCTTCACAGCATGGTGGAAGGGCATTTTGCGAATGCCCGCCTGGCTAGCGACCACCCTTAAGAAGATAATCTGTCGCCAAGCACCTAACGGTGTGTTCCGGCAGCAGCCTTTGAGAGCCAGTGAAATTACAGGCACATGAGACTTAACAACTATGTCTCAAGGTGACGGGCGCAGTGCAATTCGTGACCTATGCTTAATGCTCTGAACATCAGATGGGCCTCGAGCTTGATCTGTCACAAAACATTTAAAAAAAAATGGTCCTTTATTTCAAAGAGAGCAAAAGCAAAAAATCGAAAATCTACTGTACAGATGACGAGTAGGTATGTTGCAAGTATTTACTAATATTGAGATAACTATAGCTCCGAACGCGCTCAAACCAACGGGAAACGATCGGGGATCGCGGCCCGCATGTTTTGATGCGTGGAACTATAGAACATTTGGAAAAGGGGGATTGTATAGGGAAAAAACACAAAATTTTGAATAAAAATGCTAATAAAATTGTAATAACTTTTACACTATTGGAGCTATTTTACTGAAACTAACGTGAAACGAACCGCTACCAGCAGCCGCTAATGGCAAAAAAAAAAAATAACATACAAAATGGAAACGAACAAAGACAACAAAAATTCTATGACAAAAATTGCATAAAATTTATTTTTCAAGTCTGGTGTAGAAAAATTCTATAGAACAGGACTAATTTAACTGTCATATTGAGTTACGCTACCGAAGACGCAATTTTTGGTAGGCTACACTTGGTATTTTTACGTAAAATTGACAATGAAATTGAAATATGTGAGTCAGTGTGGCTTAGCAAATAGGATGTCGTCCAGCCTTGGTGTCGGAGTACTGAAACCTCCTGAAGACCAAAACATGACCTAACCGCCATTTTAGACTACAACTGGGTCCGAAAGCTTATCTTGCCATCCAAAGCACGAGCCCAGATTGTAGGTAACTTAAACTTAAGTAATGTACAGTCGCCTGCAATAATAAGTATACACATTGTAATTTTCTAAATTGTGGCAAAGACTTCGGTTTCTCTCTATGTACACAGAAGTTTTTTAAAATCATAGAATAATTTGAATTGTTTCACTCATGTTTATATTATCTTCAATCGTTAAGAATTTAGTAACATCACATTATTATGAAAATTACGAAGTGTATACTTATTATTGCAGGTGACTGTACGTAAGGTTGCTTAAACGTAATTGGTCAGTTACGAACACCCAAGCAAGCTTCGCTTCGAGCGTTTCAACAGTCAGGAACCATCTTCGAAAAAAAAAACTTCATAATTATAGTCGTCATGGTCTTAAGGCCCAATTTCATCAACCTAAAGTTTATTTATTATTTATATATTAAACGCTGACAACTTTATACCATAGAACATTAAAATGTAATAGGCTTTAGCTTTAGCACGTTAAACTAAGATGCAGTTTTTAAGTATATTGGCTTTCTGTCGAGCAAAAAGTAAATTTTCTGATGTGAAAGCAGCGTTGACATAGAAATAGTATGTCTATCAACAGCAGCAAAGAAATCATATTTTTATCTAAACTACTTTAATAAAGAGGAAAGATTTGATTGTTTCTTTATTTGCATTGAATAGGCTGAAACTACTGGACCGATTGAGATGAAATTAGGTATGGAAATAGTTTGAGACACGGGGAAGGACATATGATTGTTTTTATCTAACTGCGTAAAAAGAGGTTAATGATTTTGCTCAATAACCTATCTACTGGGCCGATTAGGATGAAATTTGGTATGGAAATAGTTTTAGACATGGGAAAGGACAAGGGATAGTTTTTATCCAATTGCGCAAAAAAAGGTTAATGGTTTTGCGCGATAACCGATATACACGCGGGTGGAGCCGCAGCCGGAAAGCTAGTTTAGTTTATAAATCTATACCGTCAAATTCAACGGTACATATTTATATGGTGGTTAAGATTTAAAAAAAGTCACGTATCATAAAAGACAACACTATAGCAACTAATAAATACTGCACCATATATTTGTGGCAACAAAATTCATATATTGTTGGTTAAAGAGATTAATGTTATCCTCCTATAGTTTTATCCTAGTTTCGTAAAATTGGCCCTAAGAAGTATAACTATTACTACACCGTAAGAAAAACAGACCAAGTAAGTAACAATGCAAATCAAAATCCACCACACTTTCATGTTCCTAATTGTGATTTATGTTCCAAGTGTAGTGCATAATAAATAGCAATAAATATAAGTACAACCGAAACTGTCGCCTTTCAACACGTTAATAAAACAAAAGGGCAAAATAAAAGAATAAATAACGAAAGTATTCTTAATAAACTTGTCACGCGAGAGGGTGAAAGTTAATTTCCTGTTTCGTCCAGTCTACGATGTAAAGGACGTAGAATACTGAAAGGTTCGCGAAGCCAGGAGATAGTCACTAAATAATTATGTACACAGACATGTGCTAAAATATTTATGTAATACAGACTATAATATCTGTCCCTCAGTGCTTTACATTAAACCTAAATGACAAAAACATGCACATGTAAGAAACAGAGGTGAATATGAATTTGCTTTGTCCATCTTTGGTACATAATCTTTGCTTTGTTACAAATAAAAGCCTTATTATTTTTATACATATCGACCAACATAAATTTTCACTTTCGGCGAGTCAAATCATTACTTTGCATTTCATAAATCATGCAAGCTCATTCAAAATTTAATGACCTGTCAGTCAATGGTGTTGCTTGACCGAGTACAAGGTTATTACTTGCAATTGTGATCTCGTTTAAAGGCATAATAATAAAACATCAGTGACATGCAATCTTGTTCTTGTTTTATGTTTTGCTTTTAATCAGTGTCAATCAACCTCTAAATATCGTAAAGGCCTTGGGGCGTGCTCGGGTAATAATGTGGCACGTTAATAATTACCATGTTTTTTTATGTTTGCAGCACATATTTTTTTTCGATTTGATAATTTAATATGTGTAAAGCTTAACAAGTAAAACGAACACAATTTTTGAGTAATAATAACAAGACTAAAAATATTTTAAGAAATCATTACATTCATATTTTTGAAAAACACCTAATAAATCAAGTGACAATTCTGCCTCCTGTTAAGCCAACGTGACTTCGCAAACGCCACGTAGTCAAAGCGGGAGGATTTTTGGTTCAGTCTGGACTCAAAGAAAAAGTCTAGACTCTTCGATCAACAATCACTTTATTCGGTCGCTTACCAAATGAGAAACGATGATATGAAAATTTCCTTTTGCCTTGAATAATGACAAAATGTTATTAAAATTATAAAAAAACTATTAGATACCTAAATCAAAACCAATCATTTATTCATTTGCTAGAATACATTTCAAAAGGATTTTAATATTAGTCATATAGATACAATGGATTCAGTCTGCAAGCAGACGTGCAACTGTTTTTTTATGTAAAGCTTCATTAAAACATTACATACACACATTTACAATAATTATTTTATACCATAAAAAAACAAAAAAAATTAATATTAATAATATAAAAATTTATTTACACTATAAAAAAAAATTGATAAGAAGCCAGTCAGTTAAACATTTCTAAAATTTCCTCTCATTTAATATCCTAATGTCATTAGGTACGCAATTATAAATGATATACACTTATTAGAAATGTTTATTTTGTACAAATCTTTTCGGGCTAGAGGTTCATATAATAAGTTACTGAAATTGAACCTTTGTTGGCGCGTAAATACTTGAACATTTTACAAAAAATCAGGATGTTGTTTGGCAAATATATAGATGTACATAATAATACCTACCTAAATAAGTTATGATAGCCTTATTTTAAGTTTTATTGTTATTCTACTAACACCTGGGTCCTGTTATCTTAATGTTAAACATTATTATTATTATTTGTTACTTAGTGAAATTTGTAAATACAAAGGTTAATTTTAGATATACAGCCTTTGGTTGTATAATCTCATCAAAGTATAGTACAATTAAATATACTTTTTTTCTCGGCGGGTAGACATAATCAAACATCTAACAAAAATTTGTCTAACTTTAATTAATTGAAATAAATATTAAACATTTGAAATATACTAAAAATCTTATGTGTAATTGAAGTATTATACACAATACCTGCCGGGGAGTGTTATCCTTACACTAGCACAAACACAAGTCACTTTTGTCTTAAGACACTGATTTGGCAATTGAAATAAAATGGACACCGTGCAACAAAGTGTGGCTGAGCTTCAGCATTTGTTTTTGCAACGAATGGACTCCTACCAGAGTGAGCTCCAAGCTGCCTCTTCCTCACCATCTGTAACAGTCTTGTCAGCAGACTTCACTGCATTCCGGACATTCATAATGACTGCACTGCGCAGCTTGCAGGATCAGTTAGGCCTTGTCATACAACAACAGGATGCTATGGAGATGCGCGGGCGGCGTAAAATTCTTCTCTTCCATGGTGTCCCAGAAGCCAAGGATGAGGATACTGCATCCACTGTGGTCAAAGCGGTGAGTAGCAACTTGAAAATCAAGAATTTCACTGCCAAAGACATCAGCCGCTGCCATCGGATGGGTCGTGCCTCCGCCCCTGACAAACCCAGACCGATTCTTTTTAAACTGCATGACCTTGATGCGAAGAACAGGTTATGGCATGCTAAGACCGGCTTGAAAGGGTCTAGTATGACTTTGTCGGAGTTCCTGACTAAGCCGCGACACGATACTTTTATGGCGGCGCGTCAGAAGTTTGGCATCCATAAATGTTGGACGATGGACGGCTTTGTCTTCGTACTGGACACCGAAGGCGCGCGACACCGAATCAGCACTCTCAAGGAGCTTGAGAAGATTGCAGGGCCGACAGTTCCTAGAACTGCAACTACAGCTGCCAGCACCAGCGCCAGAGAAACTGCGGTTGCGCCAAGAAGCCGACGAGCACCTTCAGCCAACAAGAAGTAGCTCGGAGTTTCGTTGTTGTTTCAGTGTTAGTTTTTCTTTGTTTCAATAGTCCACCGTAGTACCGTAGGTATCTACACAATAAGTCTACCCCAGAATCTTTTTCGTCTTCTTCAATTGTCGCTTCTATCCACCCTCTTAACAAAAATTTAATTATGCCATTTGATTGTTTACATTCTACACTTCCACTCGATTTCAAAGACTACAGAACTCAATTCTTGTCTACTTTTTTTTTTTTTTTTCTTCTTTCTCTTTGTCATGTCACTCAGAAACATAGATGATTGAATGCTTATTGAATGATAATGGTTGTATTCTCTTTGGACGCCGGGAGTGTTCCGATTTGCGGTCTCAATGCATGTATACGTTCTTCCGTTATTGTTAGTCCAAAACTGGGGACGTGATGTAACCGGTCAAATCAGATAAAACTTTTAATGTTTTTTTTTTTTTTTTTTTTTTTAAATTTTTGTGTTTTTGTTGCTATCGGACATTTCTGCAATTTTAATTGTTATACGGTGTGGCTTTTATGTTTTTTTTTTTATTTTTTCATTTTGTTTATGTTATTTATTGTGATAACGTTTGTATGTTCCTTATTTTTTTTTTTTTATTCTTCTCTTTCTCATATATATCATGTACACATATTTATAAATATAAAATAAGTAATGCGTACCCGGCAGGAAAAGTTTTAGTTTGGAACTTGTTATAAGTCTGTATATTATAGTTTTAGATTGTATTTATTATTATATTTTATGTATGGTTTATGTATAAATATGCTTAGTTTATTTAATGATGACGTAAGCAGTGATAGCGAGCAATTTTTATCACTTTCTTCAGATGGTAGCTCAGAAGATAGTTTTGTCAGCTTACCTTCTCTTGCTGATTCCCTAAATGCCCACTTTTCTGATGTACCTAAAAACTTTAACGTTGTTCATATAAACGCGCAAAGCATTCCGGCTCATTATCCCGATATGCAGGCATCTCTCCTTGACAAAAATATTCATGCTATAGTAATCTCCGAGACCTGGTTAAAACCTTGCCTTCCTACTTCTTCTTTTTCTTTGCCCGGTTTTCACCTAATCCGCAACGATCGCACCGGCAGCAGGGGTGGTGGAGTGGCTATTTACCTGAGGTCAAATATTCCTTTTTCTGTTATCAGCACATCGCCTCAACCGCCACCCGCCAATGTCGGTGAGCATTTGTTTGTGGAGGCCGTCTTGTCAAATAATAAAATTCTGCTTGGAGCCTACTATAGCCACTCTTCAAGTGTTAATTACTTTTCTTCATTCGAGAAGATCTTGGAAGATCTCATTCCTTTATATGACCACAACATTATTTTAGGTGATTTTAATACATGTCTCCTCAAAAAAGACCACCGAACTTACTCACTCGAATCAATAATTAAATCTAGCAACATGCATGTACTTCCACTTACTGCCACTCATCATGCCCCTAATTGTAACCCCTCTCTACTTGATTTGTGTATTGTGTCCTCTCCACAACATGTTGCTAAGCACGGCCAATGCTCTGCTGACAATTTTTCATATCACGACCTAGTATTCATCTCGTATAAGATTCGACCTCCAAAATTAAAACCTAAAGTCATTCTTCAGCGCAATTTTGGCGGTATGAATCAGGAACTATTTTTACATGATGCTAGCAAGATAGACTGGTCACCTGTGACTAATGCCATAACAGTTGATGACCAAGTGGCAATATTTAATTCTATAATAACGCAATTGTATGACAAGCACGCTCCTTTACGAAACATAAAACTAAAACAACGCCCTGCTACTTGGATTACGGATGATATTAAATTGTTTATGCACAAAAAATCTAACGCTAAGTATAAATATAAATGTCGTCCTAATGACTCAACTAAAGCTAAATATGTGAAATCACGCAATCGTTGCATTATGGTGTGTAGGGATGCTCTACGCCGCCACGTTCATGACTCCGTTAATAACGATGATCCAGCAAAAATCTGGCAATTTCTTAGATCTATCGGAATTGGTAAATCTCGCCAGGATAGTATTCCTAATAACTTAAATTTAGATTCTCTCAATCTCCACTTCTCCTCCACATCTTCTATTGATGTCTCAGAAAAATCAAATACGATTAAATATCTTTCAACATTACCAATATCCGACTACTATTCTTTAAGTCTTAATCGAGTATCCGCTTGTGAGGTTAAGAAGAGCTTACTATCGATCACTTCTAATGCTGTAGGTGGTGATGGAATTAGTCGCAATATGCTTGTACCAATCCTTGACATAATTCTTCCTATAATCTGTTTTATCTTCAATAACTCCTTTGCATATGGTATATATCCTTCTATCTGGAAGGAGGCTACAATCATTCCTCTACCCAAAAAACCCAATCCCAAGTCTTTTTCCGAATACCGTCCTATATCCATTCTCCCATTTTTGTCTAAGGTCCTTGAGCGTCTTGTCCACAGTCAACTTAGTAAATATTTATCCTCTCATGAGCTCCTAAACCCATTCCAATCCGGATTTCGTCCTGGCCACAGCACAGTAACAACTCTCGTCAAGATTACGGATGATATTCGATTTTCCATGGAAAATGGAAAATTGACTGTACTCACTTTACTCGACTTCAGTAACGCATTTAACACAGTGAATTTCGATATACTCTTAGCCATTTTACGCTCAATTAACATATCTCCAACGGTACTCGATTGGTTTCACAGTTATCTGTATGGGCGCCGGCAGCGGGTCCACCTTGAAGAGAAGTTTTCTTCTTGGTGTGATGTTGCTGCAGGTGTCCCGCAAGGTGGCGTTTTATCTCCTCTTCTTTTCGCAATATTCATTAATTCTATTTCACAAAATCTTACTTCTTCCTACCACACATATGCAGACGATCTTCAAATTTACTCTCAAGCCCCTCTCGAAAATCTTTCTGAAGCCGTAAACTCCATAAATGCCGATTTAACGTGTATCATTGGTTGGTGTAAAAGATTTGGCCTCAAAGTGAACCCAAGCAAAACTCAAGTGATGATTGTAGGAAGTTCACGTCTCATCTCAAGGGTTGACTGGTCAATGATTCCTTCTGTTAGCCTTGATGGAGTCCCTATTCCCTACAGTGAATCTGTGAAAAACCTAGGTTTGATTATGGACCGTTGCTTGAGTTGGGCTCCTCAACTACAAACTACTAGTCGCAAATTGTATGCCACCGCAGGCGCTTTAAAAAGATTACGCAACTTTCTTCCAGTTACCACCAAAATTGCTCTAGTTCAATCTCTCTTACTCCCAATTCTCGATTATGCTGATGTCTGCTATCCAGATCTTACGGAGGATCAGCTAGATAAGCTTGAGCGTCTACAAAATTTCTGCATTAGATTTATATTTGGTTTGCGCAAATATGATCACATCTCTGAATTTCGATCAAAGCTCAAGTGGCTTCCTATACGTCTTCGCCGGAATGCTCACATACTCTCTCTTGTTTACAATATTTTGTTCAATCCATTGACCCCGCGCTATCTTAAGGAACGTTTTAATTTCCTTCACACTGCTAATACTCTCAATCTTAGGTCATCAGATAACCTTTCTCTCTGTATGCCTCAACATGGCACAATATTCTACGATCGATCTTTTCTAGTCAAAGCTGTCCGCCTGTGGAATTCACTACCGGTTTCTATCAGGCGAGCACAGTCACTGTCCATTTTTAAAACTCATGTCAAGAATTTTTTCTTGTCTAATTAGTAAATTCAAACTGTTAGAACTGTTTCATTAAAAACTACCTATCACATCCGCTTCCTCATCTTATATATGTTAGTTATATGACTGTATTTATATATTAAATTATATATATACTTTATCTATATATATATATATATATATAATATTATTTATATACTTGTATTATATATTTGTGTGAATATATTATGTAATATTAATATGTATTAGTATAATAATAAATATATTGTAGGTATTACTAGATTTTAAATTATGTGTTTTAGATTATAACGTAGACTAATTTTCTTTATCTCGATGATTGTTTAGTTATGTTTCTTATGTACACCCCCGACATTGTTCCTGTATTTCCTCTCCATACAAAGGTTGCCTGGAAGAGATCGCTATTAGTGATAAGGCCGCCCATTGTGACACTTTATTCAAAATTTTATTTAAGATTTATTTTGTATTTTATTGGTGTAACAATAAAGAATTATCTATCTATCTATCTATTACTTTTACTGCTTCGCGCCTGTTGCAGCACCGTCCTAATAAGGGAAAAATTAGTGTTTTATTGGCGACCACGACTCGTTGGTGATATTTACCCTACAAGACGGCGAGAGTAGAAAAAGCTCGGGTAATTTGATTTTAGCAAGGCAACACTGGCCATGATTTTCCCTAGTTAAATGCTGAAAAAAGTTGTTGCGAATGTTTTTCCTTAAGAATTTATGGTCTTGAGACGTAGTAAAGTGGAATACGATGTATTTTGAAGTTTTGCAATCTTTTGTTTGCATTTTCATCGTAGGATTTTAAATCCTGTTAAATGGAATAAAATGAATAATGATTAATGAACAAGGATCGTCAGGCTCAGTAATATTATATTTTTAGCACTGGAAGCTTACTCAGTCCAAGCCTTTTTTTATTCTTGTTTGGTAAGACTTTGACCACAATCTCACCTGATGGTAAGTGATGATGTGGTCGAAGGTGTTAACAGGCTTAACCCAGAATTACTAGCTCTCAAGGACAGCTGCTGGAACACACGTTAGGTGCTTGGCGATATATTTTATACTTGAGGGTGGTCGCTAGCGAGGCGGGCATTCGCAAAACGCCATTCCACCATGCGGTGAAGCTCAAGACCGCGGCGGGATTCGAACCATGGACCTGCTGCGCGGCAATCCATAGCTAATGCCACTGAGCCATCACTGCTTCAAAGTTTAATCAGCAACTCAAGACTTTGTTTGAATATTTTTGCGTTTCTATGAAAGTAAAAAGAAAATTTAATAAAACGGCCAAGTGCGTGTTGGACTCGCGCACCGAGAGTACCAACATATACTTTAATTTAGAGTTTTTTTTTTCGTTCACGTTGGTTACAGTTCGATATTCCTAGCAGGAATCTGAGGTGAATTTGGTTAGTTTTTACTACTTATTGTTTCACATTTATTATTTGTTGTACATTCACACTATATTTACGCCACACCAAGTTGTGACTTTTATATATACTACTATTTTTGCTTAACGTTCTTGATAAAAATTTAAAAATCGTGAAACAATACATTCCTTATATTATGGGAAGCTCGTTTCATATCTTTGTTACTAGTATTATTTGATAGGTAATTCGGTAAACTAATAAACACAATATGTTCTATTAACATTTCTACCGGTTACTCATATATTATTATTAATGTCCCAAAGACGGACGGACGGACCATTACAAATCCTTAACATTGATACGATTTAACGCTTTTTTAAGATTCATATACATAGCATATACAGGTAATTTCTCATCTCGGATCGACATAATTGTTTTTAGTAAGCTAAAAACTGCATTTTTTTTTTAATGTTTTTGTGACGGCACAAGTTCGAGGCCCACCTGATGTTAAGTGGAGTAACCTCTGCCTATAACAGACGCATTTCGTCAACGACGAATTGCACTGTGCCCGTCACACTGAGACGTCCAGTTGTTAGGTCTCATTAGCCTGTAATTTTTCTGGCTATCAAGGACTGCTGCCAAAACACACCGTTAGGTGCTTGGCGACAGATTTTCTACTTGAGGGTGGTCGCAAGCCAGGCGGGCATTCGCAAAATGCCCTTCCACCATGCGGAGAAGCTCAAGCTCTGGGCAGGATTCGAACCATGGACCTGCTGCGCGGCAGTCCATAGCCAATGCCACTGAGCCATCACTGCTTCAAATATTACTGTTGTATTATGATGTTTCCAAAGATTGACTGCAAGGGATCGCTTTAATTTTTTAGTTGTTCTGCCTCTTGTTTTTTTTTATTATTATATTCGTATTTGAATACGAGTACTATAACAAGTTTTTCGTATCGTTTATGGTTGGAAGTTTTTTTTTTGTAAAAAGCTAAACTGATCATTTTAAATATAGCAAACCAAGTTCACTCAATTTGAATATGAACAAGAGTTTAGTGAGTCATATTTTTTACCAACAGCCTTCAAACGTTTGAAAAAAATATTATTCTAAAAGATGTGAAAAAAAAACATAATATACTAAAATCACATCTTTACAAACGTCTCCCAGATGCTTTATAAAGAGATCGCCTCAGAAATCTTTACTTTGCAAATCACAAACGGGGGAAAAATCTAGATTCGCAAATGCAGACAGACGGATTCCCTCGGGAAATATCTAATCGAAGCAATCTTCAATGCATAAATGTGAGGACTGGAAAGAACATAATTTGAGGTTTAGTTGAGTAGGTTTGCAATCACAGCCCCTTTACAAGAATTGTGACTCACGTGCGTATTTCAAATTGTCGTACAAATAAAATGACTTGCGCCGCTCTTTTGGTTTTATAAGCAAAATACAGAAAAAGTAGATATAGAATTCTTTGTGAACGAGTTCGTTTGGGGAACACAGCAGTAGTGTTCCTATTACTGTGTTCCAGTTTGAAGGTTAAGTATCATGTGCCTAAAATTTCACAGGCACCCATACCCTTCATTGCCAGTGGCATTGGCTATGGACTGCCGCGCAGCAGGTCCATGGTTCGAATCCCGCCGCGGGCTTGAGCTTTACCGCATGGTGGAAGGGCATTTTGCGAATGCACGCCTGTATAGGCTGAGGTTAGTCCGCTTAACATCAGGTGGGCATCAAGCTTGTCCTGTCACAATAACATAAAAAAAATATGATGACATTAAAACCCGGTTTACCGTTTCGGAAGTGAATTGATAATCAAACGCACAAAGGAATTGTCGCATTTATATTATTAATGTGTTTTATAATAATTACGGATCGAGTAGACGAACGCACTAAATCAAACACCGAGTTTAGCAATGCACTTCTTGACATGATGTTCGGAGCTCTTCGATAAACTTTTAACCCTGTATAAGATTATAACGAAGAGCTGAAGTATACAATACTGCAATGATATTCTTACAATGTATCTTTGAAAGGGGTTATACGGAAAAACCATTTTAAGTTAAAAATAATACCTCATGCAGCTTGTTACTGTATAATAAACTCAGCTCCCGAAAGTATTTATAAATAAAAATAAGAATTTCCAGCATGAAACCTTACTCGCTCGTGTACCACCTTTTCAAGGGATTAGTTATAGGGCGCCTTGATTAAAGGGCTCGAAGGAAGTGCCTTTCATTTTGCGGCTAGGAGTAATCAAAATCGGCGGGGGGCGACTTGGCATGAATGGGGACTGATCAAAAGGTGGTGGGGTCTATTTTGAATATGGCTTAAAGACCCTGTTTGTGTCTAAGTCGGTAGTTGAGATACTTTGTAGTGTATTGTATTGTAATTGATGAAAGCATAGTCGTATATTTGAAGTTTTTAAATCTGTACAGAGTTACCTACATGTCATGTAATACAGTCGAAAGTGTGTGTTCATTTAAGGGAATGCATTTTAGGGTTCCAAACTAGAATGCAACACCATAATCTTATGATATATACCTATCAATATACTAAGAAGATCCCGAGAAGTGCGTATCAACCAAATTTATTGCTTACTTCAATGTTCTAAATTCCTTCGAACTAACAGCTAATTAAATCCGTTGCATGAACAAATATGTGCACTTTCGAACATTTTTTTTTAAATTTTCAAGCCAATTAAGTTTACAAACTTCAAAATTTGTGCGAAAGGAAATAATTAGTAACTGCATGCACATTTTGAATAATTTCCGAAGTCAAAAACAGCTATATCCTTTCAAGTCCTTAGTTGGTATCGAACTTCCAAATCCAATAGTTGGATTAAAATTCATTAAATGTTTTATTTCCTTTTCTTAACAAATTCAAGTCAAAAGACTTTTAATAGTCTGAATCCTTTCTTTGTGATTTAGAAAACAAAAAAACAAATTTGTGTTACTTAGGATAGCTCTCTATTGATTAAGTTCCTAAAAATATTTATATTGAATGTGTTAAGGGTTTCATGAAGATGTCAATCGTATAGGTACTTGTTTAATATAGCTTCTTTAGATTTAAGGACTTGCTTTTGTTGATTGAACTCAAAACATGTGAAGTCCATGTTCACATAAAACTCTTTACGTGGTCATAAACGTCCAAGTCCAGTCTCAGAGCCATGTTTCAAGTTAATGGTGAATAGTGCCATAAATTAAGAGAGTTATGTCCATTTTATGAACTTATTTGGCGAATGTTGAGTTAATGATACGTTAATGTGCGGTTTGTGTTTTACGTATGTTTACTGATGAGATACACAAGGTTTTTTTGCAATTAATGCGTCACAGGAGGTATGAATTGTAGTTAAAGACAACAATATTAGTAGACTACTTGTTAGTGTTTGACCGCTATGTCCACTGAAGCTATGTAAGATGCGGTCAACGAGCGATGTAGAATTACGTAGCATACTTACCAACAGAGATATCTAAAGACATGCAGATTCAATATCACAAAATCTGGTAGTGAATTTTGATCAAGATATATAATGTTAGCATTTTATTATATCACCGTGCTAGCTTTACCTTTGTAATTATAGAAATTCCGGAATTTTTGTGTGTACTAGGTAGCTTTTGAACATAATCTCAACTGAACTCGCTAGCCTTTGAACATAATCTCACCTGATGGTAAAAGATGATGTGGTCGAAAATGGATAAGCTAAAAATAAAATAAGCTAAAATAAGCTTAATGGGAGCTCGCTTTCAAGGATAGATGCTGGAAGAAACGTTAAGGTACTTTATGACAGATTTTAACAATTTTAAATGTCCCGTAGGTTTTTTTTATGTTATTGTGACGGAACTAGCCCGAGGCCCAACTGATGTTAAGTGACAAACCTCTACCTATAACAGATGCATTTCGTCAACGACGAATTGCACTGTGCCCATCTTACTAACGTGTTATTAAGTCTCATGTGCCTGTAATTTTACGTTGGAGTTATGGCAAACCGCCCTTAAGGCATGCTGTGTTTATCAGTGGACAATCCGGCTGATACAGTAGGTAATCAATTAGCTCTTAAGGATACTTAACATGTATGGCGCTATTTTTTTTTCTTCTACCATCTCAAGTATTTGAACCCATTATCTGAAAAATATTTTTAAGTAATTTGTGTAATATATATTAAATAATAAGTAGGAAAGTAACAGTCTTTGGGGTAACGTTCTACACTAAATATAAAAAATATGAAATATTTAATTTCAATAAAAAAAACATCGCGCATTTTAGATCAAGCTTTTGTCCTATCTGAAGCTTTGCTGCCACTTATTTCATCTGTTTTTTTTTCATCACTTCAGAAATAAGTTTCTTATTAAGTTTTGTACGCCTTTCATTAGTTACCATGTTTTGATAATAACCTTAACATCATCATCATTATCAACCGCAAGACGGCTTTTGAAGAAATTTCTCTCGCATAGAACGCCACAAACAACGGCTAGTAGCCACGCATATAACACTGTGATAGGTTATCAATCCTGACATAAATGTTAATATATCTTCATATTATGATTACAAGCAATATCGCATGCTGAGTGAAAGTCACATTCATAAATGATTGTAGCACAAAAGAACAGTATTGTCCTGGACGGGAATCGAACCTGTGTCCTTCAATTTCGCGCCGGATGCCTAAACCACTCGGCCTCCGGAGCACATTCTTATCCACAACACTCTAGCCGAAACTTTGTGCTCCACTTGTATTACTTTAACCGTCATCATAAATATGCTCAAATAATTTGTTAGTATGAATATTAATATATCATAATTTTATAGCAATGTGTCTCACCTCTAGATACTAAATTATGTGCACGACTTACTACCTATCAACCAAGAAATAAATATTATTCGTAGCATATTTATTCGTAGCAACATTAAAATGGGCATGTATTCCTTTCAGTAAAGTAAACTGGCATATTTGCCAAAGAAGCTACACGAAGCTGAACAGATATAGAATCGACGATACATCTGAGATTTGATCTGGGCAATATCCATAGTAATCGGTCAATATTCGGTCCCAAGGCGTACGTCTGAGACGATGGTATTTCCGTTGAATTGTTTCCGAATAGTTCCTTGAATTGTTCGAATAGAAATTGAATAATATCTCCTATTTTGTTTGTTCTGTTATTATTTTAACGATTTCTTTTCAATGAACCGTAGTAATATAATTTTACTATTTGGAAACTGTTAACTCTGATTTTCGTTCATATTAAGACATTTATTATAAATTCATTATATAACAAAATATTCATCATACCTATTAACATTGGATCCGAGGGAACCATCAGCTCATCTTATTTTTCATAATGTACCAGAACGCTTGGTTGATGCGACGCTGACACTTATTTGGTTCAAAGAATAAGCATTGTAATCCAAGGGGAGAATGCTGCCAGCATGCTAAGCACGCCAACTTGTAGTGGGCTGGAACATTTGGGCTGCCTGAGGGCCATCAATGGCTTTCGTTGTAGTAGCTATGGTGTGATAACAAATATTTTAACAAAACATCAACCCTTTGCAATCCGCGAGTATGAATTCTAAAAATGCAGCGATCCCCAGGCCTGTCCAATCCGGTGTAAGGAACGAGAAAGTGGCGTCGTTTTTAAAAAAATGGTGGTATCTGACAAACCTATGGACCCTTATCAGTTAAAGTCATATTTCTGGAATGTTCTTGAACTAAGCTATTGTATTATGTATAAATATCATGATTTTTTTTGTTTGTTTTAGATAACAAATACCATGCGTAAATTACTGATTACACCGTAAATTTTATGTCCCATTGGCATCATCAGGTCCACTTGGGTCTATTTATGAATGAAATTCTCCCAATGAGTTAAATGATGGAGAAAAATTAACTCACTTAAAAAGATACTAAAACAAAATTTAAAAAACATGCTTATTTTATTATTATTAAACCCCCTTTTTGACATGATTGAAAAAACAAGCATTGAAAAAATATGTATGTTATATTACATCCAAATCTGCATGCAAAAGGCGACTTACAGTGGTACATTTACGGCTACTTTTGCTGATAAGAGTAAAAACTACTTCACATTACGATTTGACGATCTTGACTTACACTAGAAGCAGTACAAACGCATCCAGTTCATATTTCACAACCACAACCAGCTGTCACATATTACGGCCAACCGTACCACAAGACCGTACGGGCTCGGAGTTTCGTACTATCAAACCAATATACTTGAGTATTCTAGGATTCCCGGCAGCTGACGTGTATGATATGTCTGAGAATCAGAAGTACGTAGGTACTCACTTTACTTATATAAGTTAAATAAGATATGCTAATATATAAACGGTAGTGTTGCTACATTTATTGCATGTAGCGCTCATAGCGAAGTTTAGTTAGCTGTTCTTAACCGATCAGCAAAGTTAAGCAACGTCGCCCGCGGACATGGGTGGATGGGTGACCGCTAGTGACATTACTACTGAGCGCTTCCGTGCTACGGAAAGCGCGTTAAGCCGTCGGTCCCGGTTGTTCTCTGAGGATGGCAGTCGTTATAGCATGGCGGTAGGGCATTTTGAGAATGGCCGCCTGGCTAGCTACCACCCTCAAGTAGAAAATCTGTCGCCAAGCACCTAACGGTGTATTCCTGCAGCTGTCCTTGAGAGCCAGTACTTCCAGGTTAGCCTGAACAACATCTTCGACCACATCATCACCTACCATCAGGTGAGCTAGTGCTAAAAGGTAAATCTATCAGGAATAAAAAAAATGAAGTTTTTCAGAAACTACTGTTTATAAGTATTGAAAAATCATTACGCTACAACGTTATGTGTGTTGTTTGAGTCTCAAAATGCACATCTTAACATGTATTTTTGAAAGGGTGCACATTACAAATTTCAATAAAATATTGGTCCTTACATACGAAATTGGCGTTTTGTATGGGAGGAACAAAAAGTCGAATATTTTTTAATATAATATATTTAATTAATCAAAGTATGAACCATTATTTTCTATGCACTTTTGCCATCTCGTAGGTAGTTCATTGATCCCTTTACTAAAAAAACCAGTCGGACGGGAATCAATAAAATCTTTGAAGGCGATTTGGACTGCCCCATCGGAGTTGAATTTTTTCCCTTGCAAGAAGTTATCCAAATTTCGAAAAAAATGGTAATCTGTTGGAGCAAGGTCCGGGGAGTACGGAGGATGTCTTAGACTTTCCAATTGAAGCTCTTCTAATTTAGTAGCCGTCTGTAGCGCAGTGTGTGGTCTAGCGTTGTCGTGAAGCAGCAGTGGCGTGGAGCGATTGACCAGCCTAGCTTGTTTAGCCGCTAGCTTTTCCATCATGGTTTGCAATTCCTGACAATAGACATCAGCCGTAATAGTCTGGCCAGATTTGAAAAAACTGTAATGAACAATACCGGCACTAGTCCACCAAACGCTTACAAGTAACTTTTTTGGGGTTAATTTTCGCTTGGGGCAGGATTTGGCTGGCTGGCCAAGATCTAACCATTGCGCTGAGCGCTTCCGATTATCGTAAAGAACCCATTTTTCATCACAGGTAATGATTCGGTTTAAAATACCTTCATTATTGTGCCGGTTTAGTAATGTAACGCAGCAGTCGACGCGCGTTTGCCGGTTTGTTTCAGTCAATTCGTGAGGTACCCACCTTTCAAGCTTTTTAATCTTCCCAATTTGCTTCAAGTGAATTAAAACAGTTTTATCACTAACATCGCAGCCTGCAGCTAACTCGGACGTGGTTTGCGATGGATCCGCTTCCACAATAGCCTTCAACTCTTCATTATCAACTTGAGTCTCAGGCCGTCCACGGGGCTTGTTCTGCAGGTCGAAATTTCCAGAACGAAAACGTTGGAACCAAAAACGAACTGTGTTTTCTTTTGCAACACGACCGCCATACACATCATTCACCCTTCGAGTTGTTTCCGCAGCACTAGTGCCACGGCGGAACTCGTACTCGTAAATAATGCGATATTTAAGGTTTTCCATTTTGTAAAATGAGTGACGCAAACAGAAAAAAACAGAAGAAAAAAAACAAATGAATGACGATCATCGAAGCACAAATACATGAGTCTATAGCTGTACAAATTTGAATTTGGAATTCCTTACCAAAGAGGAGAAATTCGTGATTAAAGTGGCCAGTACGAAAAACGCCAATTTCATATGTAAGGACCTAATATATAATATTCAAGAGGATATGACAAATACTACGATTGATCTGAAAATACGGTTAATGAATACATGCCAAAAATTTTACTAAATCAACTGTTGTGTTTATATCGTAAATGGGATGAATACATTTTATATACATACATTCCTATTACGTATTAAACCAGTGATACAGTACATGAAAGGATTTTTCCTTTTTTAAACTACAAATGGACCTTTTTGAAAGACCACTTCGTTAGCAAGAGTTTCTCTTGGAGAGTTATACTGGGTACGATTACAGCTTTTCTTCTTCAAAGCAAAAGTTTGCAAATACTTGTTTCGATACAATTAAATGACATCATAGCAAGTGAGGTTACTTGGCTATATGATACTTTTATACATATCTCGGAGTGACGAGCGCAGTGCAAAACTGCGCAGAATTATGATATTGCATTTTTGATAGACGTGATGCTAAACCATGAGGCGGCCTCATCGCTATAAAAAAGCTTCGACAAAAAAAACAAAGCGCTATTGAAGCACACATAGAGGAGCTTGCCTAGTCGTTCTTAACCGTTCAACTAGGTTTGCTTTGTCATTACTTGGATGGGAACATTTAGATACTACTGAGTGCTTTTATGCTTCAGAAGGCATGGTCAGCTGTCGGTCCCGATTGTTGTCTTAGAATGAAAGTCGTTGTAGCGGTGGTTGGTTTAAAAGTTATCAAATGTCTGCCTACTAGCTACCACCGTCCATCCCGCACATGACTATAATTGTTCCTCTTGTTGTAATTTTATAATGTAATCTAAATAATGTAATAAAATACAACCATCAAGTAGAATATCTGACATCCAACACCATTTAGGCAGATGAAATTGTCTAGAGTCAGTAAGTCCAGGTTAGTCTGAACAACATCTTAGACCATCATCGCTTACCATCAGGTCAGATAGTGGTCCAATGTTAGTTTATAAGCTATAAAAAAACAAGTTGAATGCTTTATAATAAGCACAGCATTATGGTCAGCTAAATTAGACAGTAAATAGTAAAATGGCAAATTTATCCGAATCTAAAGAATTTACACAAAAAAAAACTCATGAGACTCAATGTGGTATAGTACCACCAACTTAACTGTGCAGTTTTCGAGGGCGCTACTGGTCATGGAAATCAACTACAAACTGTCACAATTTGAAGGAATGTTGTATTTCTTTTTTCTGCCACCCGAACAGATAAGTTGGTGGGTCTGTATCACCCAGGTATCGAACTACAGACGTATTCCGGTATCGCAGAAAGGTACCATAGCAGTAGCTTCCAATTTTGTGCGCACATTTAAAAAGGTACCAAATGTATTTAAATATTATAAACAATGGTTAATTTGCGGTTAATTTGTGGAGCTCTATACAGATTTCACGCGAGGCAAACGTACGCCAACGAATCGATGGTCTTGAAATTGGAAGCTGTAACCGCAATATAAACAGACAGTTCCAGGATTCACGTCATGAAGTAGTAAAATAGGTTTTATTACCGAATCTGTACAGCATTTACAAATACCTAGGCGGGCAAGCGTCGGGTACCGTACAGGAAACACGCATTCTGGAGTGGCACGACGCAAACACGCTGCGGATGTCTGAGAATTGGACGTACGCGACATATGCCGCTAAAATGACGCTTCTGTAAGTATCCTGTATATTTAAATCATCAAAAATGTATCTTCCATAAACCCCACAATTTAGTTATTTTTGATTTCATATGGCAACATTTCCCTCGCATACATATATAAAAATGTAGCTACAGTTTTATGTTTTACCGGGCTTTCCTTCTTAATTTCTCATAGTGTGTTAGGGCATTTGCGAATGCCCGCCTGTTTAGCTACCACCCTTAATAAAGAAAACTGTCGCCAAGCACCTAACGGTATCTTCCGGTAGCTGTCCTTGAGATCCAGTAACACATAGTTACCCTGAACAATATCTACGGCCTCATCATCAACATTTACCATCAAGTTAGATAGTGGTCAAAGGCTAGGCTAAAAATAGAGGTTAAGGCCCAGTGGTTAAGGCACCCGGTGCGTTAAGTTGGAGGACGTGTGACGTTTAGGCATCAAAAGGAAGTAAAAATACTTTATAGATATATGAGTAAGTGAAATTATAATCAACACAAAAACAGTATTTAGGCAGAGCACGGGGTTCACACACACTGAATAAGCCCAAGTCGCTTTGGAAAACAAATATCCTGGCTAGAAGTGGGGATTCCAGTGTAGGGTCACCCGTGACCTCCACTTGTCAGCGGTCCTGCCAGTGTGACGTACACATTCAGATGACTCCTCAGGTTGTTGCCTACTTCTTGCAGGGTAGTAGGTATAGCAAGTATTAAAACATTGTAATATAAATTCCGGTGATTTATGAGTTATGGGCTGTCCAAACTTCACATCCTGACTGCAACATCCAAAAACAGCTGCATAGCATAGCGTAGGCATAGTAGTGATCAGATGAGGCAGTCCAGGCGACGTTTACATGAATAATTTATGATAAAATGATATTGTAGTAGAAGACATACGGCAATAGATACATTCAATAGTTTTACAATGAAGACAGTTGACATCGGGTCATTAAATAGTTTGGAATTATAATCATGAAAATATGCACCATGGGTAATACAGCTAAGGATTTATGGTTATAATGGAATACATTGTTAGAATATTATTCTACACTAACATTACAAATAATTAGCATTTGTCTATTATCGTGAGGGTAATTAGTAATTCCGTATTCAGTTCTAAATAAAGTATCAGTATTACAACATTTACTCAGTATGGGGCTTAATGCACTTATAACACTATGATATAACTGAGAAACCATAACTTGCAGTCAATTCCACATTGACTTAAAATTTACTGTTCAATTGTACTTATTTTTCAAGCGGTAGCTATACGCGCGGAACTAGTTGGCCGCGCCTTAGTTATGTGAGCGGTGGAGAGGCGGGGGCGCTTGCTTTGGTCATCACTGTCTAAAGTGCGTGTGTGCGTTGCGAGCAGTAGGCAACCCGCCCCCTCGCCGCCCCTGTCGCCTTAGGTATGTGAGCGGTGGAGAGGCGGAGACGCTTGCTTTGGTCATCACTGTCTAATGTGCGTGTGTGCGTTGCGAGCAGTAGGCAACCCGCCCCCTCGCCGCCCCTGTCGCCTTAGGTATGTGAGGGTGGAGAAGCGGGGGCGCTTGCTTTGGTCATCACTGTCTAATGTGCGTGTGTGCGTTGCGAGCAGTAGGCAACCCGCCCCCTCGCCGCCCCTGTCGCCTTAGGTATGTGAGCGGTGGAGAGGCGGGGGCGCTTGCTTTGGTCATCACTGTCTAATGTGCGTGTGAGCGTTGCGAGCAGTAGGCAACCCGCCCCCTCGCCGCCCCTGTCGCCTTAGGTATGTGAGCGGTGGAGAGGCGGGGGCGCTTGCTTTGGTCATCACTGTCTAAAGTGCGTGTGTGCGTTGCGAGCAGTAGGCAACCCGCCCCCTCGCCGCCCCTGTCGCCTTAGGTATGTGAGCGGTGGAGAGGCGGAGACGCTTGCTTTGGTCATCACTGTCTAATGTGCGTGTGTGCGTTGCGAGCAGTAGGCAACCCGCCCCCTCGCCGCCCCTGTCGCCTTAGGTATGTGAGGGTGGAGAGGCGGGGGCGCTTGCTTTGGTCATCACTGTCTAATGTGCGTGTGTGCGTTGCGAGCAGTAGGCAACCCGCCCCCTCGCCGCCCCTGTCGCCTTAGGTATGTGAGCGGTGGAGAGGCGGGGGCGCTTGCTTTGGTCATCACTGTCTAATGTGCGTGTGAGCGTTGCGAGCAGTAGGCAACCCGCCCCCTCGCCGCCCCTGTCGCCTTAGGTATGTGAGCGGTGGAGAGGCGGGGGCGCTTGCTTTGGTCATCACTGTCTAAAGTGCGTGTGTGCGTTGCGAGCAGTAGGCAACCCGCCCCCTCGCCGCCCCTGTCGCCTTAGGTATGTGAGCGGTGGAGAGGCGGAGACGCTTGCTTTGGTCATCACTGTCTAATGTGCGTGTGTGCGTTGCGAGCAGTAGGCAACCCGCCCCCTCGCCGCCCCTGTCGCCTTAGGTATGTGAGGGTGGAGAGGCGGGGGCGCTTGCTTTGGTCATCACTGTCTAATGTGCGTGTGTGCGTTGCGAGCAGTAGGCAACCCGCCCCCTCGCCGCCCCTGTCGCCTTAGGTATGTGAGGGTGGAGAGGCGGGGGCGCTTGCTTTGGTCATCACTGTCTAATGTGCGTGTGTGCGTTGCGAGCAGTAGGCAACCCGCCCCCTCGCCGCCCCTGTCGCCTTAGGTATGTGAGCGGTGGAGAGGCGGGGGCGCTTGCTTTGGTCATCACTGTCTAATGTGCGTGTGAGCGTTGCGAGCAGAAGGCAACCCGCCCCCTCGCCACCCCTT
This sequence comes from Plagodis pulveraria, assembly GCA_963890685.1. Classification (NCBI taxonomy): domain Eukaryota; kingdom Metazoa; phylum Arthropoda; class Insecta; order Lepidoptera; family Geometridae; genus Plagodis; species Plagodis pulveraria. The sequence continues at coordinate 3,248,913 of OY982952.1, read as the reverse complement.
TCGTCACCTAAGGCACGGCCAACCAGTTTCGCGCACACTATAGTGTAGACTGCCGAGAGTGACGCAATCGCCATCCATCCATTTGCACACAATGTTGTCCATTCGTAGTATGTGATACAGTATGAGGTGAAGGGAAACCGGTCTCTACCTCTACCAAAGTTTCCTTGATTTTATATGACATATTGTCTCATAGCATTACCTCATTTTCTAAATATTTTGACGTAGGTCAGTGACACAAATTGCAACAGTTGCAGTGGCATTTTAGCTGCAACATTCAAAGCTCGCAGTAGAAACGTCGGTTCCACTGCAATCGAACATCTCCGCTACATTCTGCAGGTTGTATTCCTGAATAACTGGGAATCTACCCTTAGAAACAACCACTAGTGCTTTTCTACCCTAGATTGAAGGTAATAAGGTTGAAACTTGGATGACAAATGAAGTGGTTTCATCAGAAAGCTGGAAGGAAAATGTACTAGTGAATACTTGTGAATGAAGCGTCGTTGTAATCTGAGATTGCTTGTTATGGTATTCCATTCAATGTTGATATTATTAGTATCTTCCGTATTTTTTTCTCTCTGATATACGATAAAAATATTGCCGTTAATAAGGTTACTACAAGGAGAACGTATGCTTTTATTTTATGTATAGACAATGATGGCCCAGCAGCAATAGCTGTGGACTGCCACGGAGCAAGCCGATGTCTCGAATCCCATCGGAAGCTTCAGCTTCATTGCGTGGCGGAAGGTAATGGCACCTGACGCTTTACTTGACTGCCAGTGTTTCCAAGTTAAGGTTCTTGTCAGCTTCGACCACATTATCACTTACTATCAGGTTAGATTGTGTATCAAAACTGTCCTTGAGAGCCAATAAATTTGGGATAGGCCTGTTAAGGTCTTGGCAGAGGCAGAATTATCATAGCATTTTGATCCTTATCTCAATAGTAGGATTTCTTAATCAAAAATGTTTTTCACATGCATCTTGCACTTTTCTTTTGTGAGCGTTTGATATCTTTAGGAACTTTATTATAAAATTGCACACATTTCTAATAAACTTTTGTAAGATAAAGATTCTGTCTGAGCAGCAGCTCCCCATAGCTATACACCATAAGACATAATACTGTGGAAACTAACCTAGTCGTAGCTACATACGTTAACTGTGTTATTTTACGAACTGTTTTTTTTTAATATTATACAATGAACTGAGTAGCACTTGACCACTATCTCACCTGATGTTAAGTGATGATGTGATCGATGATGGAGCGTACCCAGAAGGTTTCAGGTTATCTATTCACTTGCGTTTTGAAGACCCATTGTACTTAACCGGAAAAACAGACTCAGGCAGGGTGTTCCATTCCCTGGCGCTTCGTATGATGAACGAAGCCGCAAATCGCTTCGTTCGGGTAAATGGAATATCATACATGGAATATGCAGCAGAACTAATGCCCGTTTTCACCAACAACGCCTAAATAAGGGATCACTTAACCCAAGTTCGATAACACTTAGCAGCGATTTGGTTTTAACCAACTTTAAAGGGATATCTAAACATTATTATATGTTCTATGTCTACACCCTTATTTGTCCCTTAATTTTAGAGGCCCTATCTTTGCCTTAGTAAACCCTGACTAGGTGATACATATTTTCATTCGCACAATTCTGCTTTATTTCAAGCAAACGTTTTAAGATAAAATATATTCTAATAAAACATATAATATAAGTCGTAAAAAAAACACACTATTACATAAACACTAAGCTTTTATTGTGAAATTTAAATTATTTTGAATTGAATAAATGTTTTTATACAATTTAACATTATAATATTTAAGATTAAATAAAACTTAATTGTTTTTATTGCCAGACATGGTAAATAGGATTTTATTACAGCTACTGGTTCACATCGTACTACTGGTTTAACTCAAGGGTATATAATATATATATATATATTTATATTAGTATCAATCTAGCCAGTTGAGAATTCGCAGAAAGCTCATGCGAAAAAGCTTTAGTCTACACTGAGAAAAGTCAAAAGCGCCCTAATGACGGCTAATTTATATGGTATAAGGCGAAAAACCGACCAAACGTAAATACGTACAAAAACGCCTTCCAGCTAGAAGGCGTTACACGAGGTCAGTGAAGGTGAATGTTTCTTTTCGTCTTCATTTAAGGTGTATTTTGTGGTCTGTCTTAAATATTGAGTTTCGATGAGGCTGATTAAGTCGTACGTTATAGTGATAATCACCGTATATAAACCGCCGTAAAAGTAAGGAATATTTTATGGTCAATACTGCAATTATTATCGTATTAAAAAGTTCATTTCTGAAAATACTTTACGGAAGGCGTTTTTGACGGTTGTGTTTATTATAAAACATGGTACATTTTTATTGATTGGTGAAAATCATCTTAAGAGTTGTAAATTCATCTTACGTATTTACAATTCAACGGTAAAAGGTCAAATTCGATTTAAGCCTCTAAGTCGTTTTTCTCAGTGTACGGCTGGGTTAGAACCATAGGCCCTGACCACAGCTACTATTATTCTTCCACTGGGCCATGAGTTTCAAAGTATATTATCCGTTTCCATACTATGTATGACTACAAGTAAAGAGCTACAAATATGTAATACCCATGAATGCATAACTATCTATGATAAACCCATATATCCAACCGCCAAACCCATTCCAAATTCATGAATTAACGCAATAGATTCATGGCTCTCAGACGGGACAATTATCTTAATGAATATGTGGCCAGTCATGTGCTCTACGCAAATACTGTCCCGTCTTTGTATAATTATGTATATTGTCTATGTACCTGGTTGTAGAATAAGTGCTATTAAAAGCCTTGTGGTGCTGATATAAGGATTAATGTTGCCTGAATGGTTGATTCTCTTGAGTCTTTTCGTAGTAGAAATGACATGTCTGGATCCTGGATGCTAAGAAATCACAGGCTTTTGCGGTTGTCCGGGGAAGTGTGGGAGATAAAAAACTGATAAAGAACGAATCGGGCAGCTCAACGAAAGTTCTGTAGCCACATAAAATCTCTAAAAATCTTAATATTTTTAATAGGTTTATGAAATGATCGATAATTTTTCATTCAGATCCGTAGCAAAGTCCGAGTCCCACTTAGTTGGTTATTATTATTGGTTCTTTTACTTTAGACTTAGTATTATATTCACACAATGTATGATGCTTGTACCTGTTACCGTGTTTAATATATATCAAAAAACAACAAACTTAGAAAAACATTTTGGTGATATTTTCAACATCATGTTGTTAGTATTTGTGAGGTAATCCGCTATACTAACACATATTACGTAAAGATTTCAACACATATTACGTAAAGATTTCAACTGCTTCGCCATTTTGGTTCAAAGGATATGTCTTTTATAGTCTAGACGAGCATACGGACGAACGGATAGACAAGGTTTTGTAATAACCTCATATCAGCACGGAAACCTAAAAAATATTCCTCTCTATTTTTGCTTATCATTTATACTTTAGTGAAGGGACAAGTATTCATAACAGAAAAACTAAAATGTAAAAAAATACATTATATATATTTGTAATAAGTAGTAAGTCTATAAAATAGTAACAAATTCTGAAAAATCATAGAACGTCCTGATGTGTGGAGCTATTCAGTTGTCTTAAAAAACAACTATTTCGTCTGCTTGAATTTCGTTTAAAACATGCTCCCTATGTCTTTGCAACACGCATTTAATTTTTCTACTGTGTTGACATAGTGCATTGTAACATGTTTTCTATCGGTTCGTTACAGGTCTCTAGCTCGTAAACGGAATGAGATACTTACATTATCTGAAATTTTGATGTTCTGTGTAAAATATTATCTCAAAAAAAATTCAGACTAAAAATTAATATATATTATATTTTTAATTTTATCCGAGAACGTAGCCTAACATAAAATAAAATAAAATTATTGCCTAATATAAAATTTTTGCACCCTAGCATTTTTAGAGCTAAATTAAAAAAATGGAGGATTGTCAAAGTTGTGAAGTATAGAAAATTTTTGTTATGCCATCCTTCGCAATAACATAAGTCAGAAATCTGAAATCACGTACAAAATTTTCTATATTGAAGCATCGGATACTGACACCGCACATTTATAAATGTAATATTGAAGCTGTAATTAAAACTAACGACCATTTTTTCTTAAACGGGCTCACAGACCTACATAATATATCTGTGTAGGGCTTTTTCAGTTCGCAATGCATTCACTGTAATAATTGTAGGGCTCCAACCCTACAATAGCGAGGTCCACCTTATACTTGGCCACATTTGTAAGGCGTTAATACTAAACGTATGGTTTTTCGGAAGATGAGGTAGAAATGTATCTTATATATTTGTGAAATGTAAAAAGATACAAATTTATGTTTAATTTGAATTCACTGTAAGGATGCTGAGTCCATCGCCTTTCAAAGGAAAACGAGTTTATGCCAGGGACAGGCAACTCAAAAGGCATAATATGCTACTAAATAAGATGACAACCTAGTTAATCTTGCAACTTGTATTATTCAGAGATGCTTTGAGGTCCATATTACTATGTAATAAGTAAGTAGGTACATATTATCATTTTACGCAATGTTTTCATATAGATACTTATATTTGTTCAACCAACCTAACTTAGATAAGTAAATACACACCTAAGCTAAGCGAGAGCTAAGCGAGACGTTAACGCGGGCGTCCCGAGCTCTCCTTGAAAAAGACCACCGAATGTGGTTGAAACTATGGTCGGAGCTATCTGACTTATTCACGTGAGTTATCCCGTATTATTTACTAAAATGAGTGAAACCCCCGTGAGTTTTTATAATAAAAAAACACACCTAAGCTTTTAACCCTATATTTGAAAGTTTACATAAGTTTAATATTCTCTTTAAAAAAAAAATGTATTCAAAAAGACGTTTTACATAAAAAAGTAAATCATAAAATCTTATTGCCTTTCGCAAAATATTTCTGAAAGAAATGTTGGAATAATATTATTCCGAGTCAGACAAAAAATCTAATATATTCTTATCACAACCAACAAAATACAAGAAAAGCTAGACCATCAACTTTTATTCAGAGGCACTTGTCTCGTACCTAACCTAGTTTCCTGTGAATATTCCTGGAACATTTCTGACTCACGAGACTAAATTACCTTGTTTTGTCAGAGTTACTCATGCTTCTTGGAATCTGAAATAAGATGGTTATGAAGGAAACAATGATGTCGAATATACTATGAATAAAATAGAAAGTGACTCAAAGTTCTGAGGTTGTAATAAACAACTAGCTAACGCTGTCATTGTTACAATAGATTTAGCTATGGAACTGTCTGGTAAAGGTAATTCTGGACAATAACATAATTTTACGTTAGGAATATGGTAATCTACATATTGTTACACTTAGACTTTTTTTTTTTTGAAGGAACAAGCACGATGCTCACCTGTTGTTAAGCGGTATCCTCTGCCTATAGCATTTCATCGCAAGTGACGAACTGCACTGCGCTCATCACCTTGAGACATACCTGTTAAGTCTCATTTTGCCTGTTATTTCACTGGCTCTCAAGGACTGTTGCCGGAACACACCGTTAGGTGCTTGGCGACAGATTTTCTACTTGAGGGTGGCATTCGCAAAAGCTCAAGCTCTTGGCGAGATTCGAACCATGGACCTGCTGCGCGGTAGTCCATAGCCAATGCCACTGAGCCATCACTGCTCCAAACACTTCTTCTTTCACTTATGATGGCTGACCTGATAGTTATCAAGAATTCTTACAGCCTTTTTAATGTTGCCACATTACATTGTTCCTGGATATTAGTATAGAAGACGATTGCCGTTTACAATTGACCCGTAAAATTTATTTTCGTACTTATGATTCATCATCAAGAATGATGTATTTTATAAGCACTTGTTTTAGCCATTAGCTATATCAAATACATATATTAATGATTTATCACTCATCCATACCAATACCCTCCTGGAGACCAGACCTGCGTATGATGTATTTGATGATAAATGGAAAAATATTTTATCGGAATGCCTAATAATTATTAAAATATATAATTTAATGTAGATTAAGCGTCTAAAAATGTGACTGTTTTTGTTTATATCGACTAGACTGTTATAAATTTATTGATAACTACGAGTTCGTCAATTTAAAAAATGTATAAACAATCTTTCTTAGTGCTTAATTTTAATGTTAGCTTGGGATTTAAAGTCAGTATTTGTATCAAAAAGTGTAAAACTTTTATCATATTCAAAAACAACAAATTCATAAATGTTGAACGGTAGGCGATACGATCACTAAACTTTGATTGTTTACGAATATACTTCAACTCAAGTCTCTGGCGATAAATTCTAATTTATAACAGTTCTTTCACGGCTTTTAGGTACAAAACTAGGTTTCGTAACTATTCTACAAGATCTTGTATTTTCATATATAAACCATACATATATAACCTAAATCATATACCAGTAACAAAAATTAAAAAATACGTAATTGTTTAAATAAAATTATTAGATAACTAGCTGTACCCGCGACTTCGTACGCGATTGCCGTACCTGCAAACTAATTATTCACATTTGAGCACTGTTTATCTCATATTAAGCAACGTTGTGGTCTGTGGTGAAGCACTCTTAGTAAAGCATAGCTCAGAAAGGAGCTTTTTACTTTGGGTTTGATAACTCCTAGCTTGTTTTTCCAGAAGACAGTAGTTAAGTATCTCAGAGAGTTCCTTCGCGGTTCGCACAATAAATGTTGAAGCAAAGTAGGTACTTTGTGCGTTTCTTTACAATTTCGATTATAAAACGATATCTTTTTGCCGAGGTTCTCCTTGTTTGGCGGTTGAACAAAAATATATTAGATTGTACACTTCCATTGCGCAGTCTCCAAAATGTATCCGGCAACAGATAGATAGTTAACAAAATTGATTGTGGCAAATGTTCCAGATTTTAAAGTTTTATCTTAGCAAGCTGGCAAATCTAAATAAGGATGCCGAGATGCCCGTGGGGTGCCGAGCTGCCCATGGGGTGCTGGGCTGCCCTTGGGGTGCCGGGTGGCCCGTGGGGTGCCGGGCTGCCCGTGGGGTTTCGAGCTCGCTCGTCACTATTCTAACACAAAAAGAATAATTGAAATTGGATTACGCGTTCATAAAGTACATCTAAGTAACATTTTGACTTTCATCCCCTTTGCCGAGGGAACCGTGCTAAATTTCGGGATAAAAAGTATACAATAACGTTCTTCGTGGTATGAACTCAGATCGTGTTAAGTTTCATTGAATTCCATTCAGTAGCCCATGGGGTGCTGGGCTGCCCGTGGGTTGCCGGGCTGCCCATGGGGTTCCGGGCTCACTCATCATTATTCTAACGAAAAAGAATAATTGAAATCGGACTACGCGTTAATAAATTACAACTAAGTGTACATTTTGACTTTCATCCCCTTTCCCGAGGGAACCGTGCTGAATTTGGGGATAAAAAGTATACAATAACGTTCTTCGTGGTATGAACTCAAATCTTGTTAAGTTTCATTGAATTTCATTCAGTAGCCCATGGGGTGCTGGGCTGCCCGTGGGGTGCCGGGCTGCCCATGGGGTTCCGGGCTCACTCATCACTATTCTAACAAAAAAGAATAATTGAAATCGGACTACACGTTCATAAATTACAACTAAGTAACATTTTGACTTTCATCCCCTTTCCCGAGGGAACCGTGCTGAATTTCGGGATAAAAAGTATACAATAACCTTCTTCGTAGTATGAACTCAAATCGTGTTAAGTTTCATTGAATTCCATTCAGTAGCCCATGGGGTGCTGGGCTGCCCGTGGGGTGCCAGGCTGCCCATGGGGTTCCGGGCTCACTCATCACTATTCTAACAAAAAAGAATAATTGAAATCGGATTACACGTTCATTAATTACAACTAAGTAACATTTTGACTTTCATCCCCTTTCCCGAGGGAACCGTGCTGAATTTCGGGATAAAAAGTATACAATAACCTTCTTCGTAGTATGAACTCAAATCGTGTTAAGTTTCATTGAATTCCATTCAGTAGTTTTGGAGTGATGCGCGGCCGGGATACAGACAGACAGACAGACAGACAGAAAGACAGACAGACAGACAGACAGACAAAAATAAAAAAAAATACAGTTTTGGCATCAGTATCAGCTACAGAGTGCTCTCAAATTTTTTTTTGCAAAATGTCTCTTATGTACAGAATTGGCCCTGTTACAGTTTTATTATAAGTATAGATGTAAAAACTCTGTCAGAACATCTCGTGTTACTTGAGCAAGTAATACTCGTATAACTAAACGATAAAGCAACAAAACGATGGAAAAAATGTTATTATGAATATATATATATATATTATTTCCCGCCAATTACGTCACCGTTCGCTTTTAAAAAGTCCAGTTATCTAAGAAATAGTTGAACCTTTTTAAAAATTACAGGCACATAAGACTTAACAACTATATCTCAAAGTTACGAGACGGCGGATTATGGACAGTGCAATTCGTGACTTGTGACGAAATGCATCTGTTATAGGCAGAGGTTGGTCCGCTTAACAGCAGGTGGGCCCGACCTTGTCCCGTCAAAATAACATTATGAAAAACCTAACCATGTGACGGTTAACAAATACTAGAAGCTTAAAACGTACGTATAATTTAACTGTAATTATATTACTATGAAATTAAGGACCCAACAGTTAGCCTCAGCCCATCACTTTCGTTTCTCATCGATCTGTCTCTAAACTGGTATACCACATTAATATTAAAATAAGCTGCACAGGAACCAGTGAACTGTGAAAGCCGGAAACTGCAATTGCCTGCTAATCAATCAATTAACTCATTAACGACCGACAATGCGACCGGCAATCATCGAATTGAATTATTGAATGCGATGCATAATGCATATACCTAGCTATTATGGATGTAGGTACTAATCATAATTAAAGGAAGAGGTGTATCTAAATATCAACTCTAAACTGTAGAATACTGTACAGCCGGTTAGTCCACAGTCTCCCCCAATATGGGGGGGTTTACCATAATCCCCACGCTTGGCAGGCGGCTTGGGGATCGCAGTATGAGATATCAGTTCCTCAGAAAGTGCTGCTGCCCACCTTCTGGTGTGTTACCCTTAGTCGCCTCTTACGACACCCACGGGTAGGGGTGGGGGTGTGACATTCTAACCCGGCACACCACGGGCGCCGACACACCACAGCCGTAAACTGTAGAATATTGAGGCAATAATGGCCCAGTAGCATTACTGGTGTTACAAGTGTTATGGATTGCCGCTCAGGAAATTCTGTTTTATTTTTATAAAAAAAGTCATTTCTTAGTCTCTAGGGTCCGTAAGTTTAAACTGGTATCACTATATTTCTTTATTCAAAAGATGTACATACACACTAAGTGGGAATACATTTAAAATAAGGTATTTTTTGTAAAAATTTTATTTTTAGTCATTATTATTTATAATGTTTTTTTTTGATACAGTTTTTTTGACAATTATTATAATATTTTAATTGTATCTCTTATTTGTTTTTATGCAATTTTTCTTTATATCAGCTTGTCATAAATCATAAACCTCCAGAGCAGACTAGTGTCCTCTGGAGTTACTGGTTCAAACCCTGCCATAGGCTTAAGGTTCAGCGCATAATGAAAGCTACTTTTTGCAAATACCTCTTTGGTTAGAATGTCTATTGAGGGCACAGATCAAAAACCCATTCTTTAAAAGAAAGTCGCATTCGCTGAGAACTAGAGCGGCTACCAAAAATATTATTTTTACGTAGGTACCCAACCATTCAAATATTGGCCAATGTATCAATATCATCTCTATACTAAAATAATTTAAATACCATGAAAGACGTTTTATAAAAAAAAAACTTAATACGATATTGGATAGATCCAAAAACTGGCATCGAACCAATATCGATACTTGGATACAATGTACTACATCCATTGCGATCCAGAATATCGATAAAACCACTTGAACCGAACATCTCTAGGTCCACCAGTGTGTCTAGGGATGTTCAAGTGACCTACTAGGACCAACTAGGACTAACTCTAGGACCAACAGTTGAAATACACTTATAATGGGCGCCTGAGGGGAAGCCGTATCATAAGTCAACTGGGTTTAGCCTTTGATTGAGCGTAGCCACCCTAAGTAGAGAATACATCAAACACCTAACAATGTATTCAGTCAACTGTTTTGAGGACTAGTGTTTATTTTTTTGTTGCCTTCGACCTCATTTCCGCTCTCAAATGGGAACTAGTTCTCAAGATAGCATACCGTTAGGAGTATAGCGATAGAATTTCTATTGCAGGTGCTAGCCCGGCATTCATTCGTAAATACCGTACCAGCATACGACAACGGCTGCCATCCTACGACAATTGGGAGAACTTCACGTACCCTCGTAATCACGGAAGCGCTTGACCGGTTAAGAACAAACAACTCTGCAAACTCCACTAACTTCTAATGCACGTGTTTGAAAATGAAAATGAAAAAATATTTATTTACAGCATTAAATAGAAAAGTTACAAAAACAATTGTTGCCTTATATAATGATTAAACACATCTCCTAAAAAATGCTGAGGTGGTAAATACATTTGTCAGATGCTTATGATCTTCACACTAGGCAAGCCTGTATCGTGAAGATCTCTAACGATTAACTAAATGATATAAAATAATATTAATAACACCTAAGTCTTTAATAAGAAAAATACATTAATGAACTACTTATGAAACTTTAAGCACTCACGCTCTAGTATTGATAACATACAGCAATATATTTACATTACAGGTTTGCCTGAATAACCTACTACCTGCGTACCACCGGGTGCAGTGTAGTTCGTCACTTGACGAAATGCATCTGTTACAGGCAGAGGTTATCGCTTGACATCAGGTGGGCCTCGTGCTTGTTCCGACCCAAAAACATTAAAAAAACCTGCAAGTAGAACATTTGAGATCAGTCGCCTGGCACTGTATTCCGGCAGTGGTTCTTGGGAACCAGACCCACTTTTAGTAAAATTTACTTAACACTTTTAATGAATTAAAACAATTAAGTTTACCGTGCTAACATCTTCCACCATATCGTCGTCACTTATTGTTTACAAGGTGTTTTGCATGGTGGTAGGGCATTTTGCGAATGCACGCCTGGCTAGCTACCACCCTCGATAATGTGGTCGAAGATGTTGTTTAGGCTAACCTAGAATTACTGGCTCCCAAGGACAGCTCCCGGAACACACCGTTACGTGCTTGGCGACAGATTTTCTACTTGAGGGTGGTGGCTAGCCAGGTGGGCTTACTCAAAATGCCCTACCACCATGCTATAACGACTGCCATCGTAAGGTAACAACCAGGGCCGACGGCTTAACGTGCCCTCTGAAGCACGGAAGCGCTAAGTAGTAATGTCAATAGCGGTCAGCCATCCAAGTCATGACCGCGGCGGACGTTTCATAACTTTGCTGATCGATTCAGAACGTTTAAGCAAACTTCGCAACGAGCGCTTCACATTTTAAAAGTATTAAATGAAAAAAAATATTAGTATGAAAACATAATGATAGATACAATTTTCGTTTTAGTTGAATAAGAGCTTTTATATTTACAGGCGTCATAATCCCCTTATAACTTTATCATAACATTATTGTTACTGCGCCTAAAAAAATGTTTGTGCAGTACTAATGATGTTTACAATTAAGTTAGTCGACGACCTTTACTTTCAAGCTCTTAAATTAAAGTGGGTTCATTTTCTATAGCAGATGACTGAACTTAATAAACTACATTCAAAATAAGAGAAAATTTCTATATTTTGTGTAAAAAAAAATTATAATGACCTACAGCTGATCTTGACCGTGGTCTTTGTTTTATCCGAATTTTATTAAACTTAATTGCTGAAGATAAAACAACAAAACAGCAAATAATGAACCCCTTATGTGACTCGCGAGTGACTTCTTTTACCATTTATGGGATGAGGGACTAACTCTTAGTGTAGTGCAATCAACAAAATTTTAATCTCCAATCATTCATTTACTTGGAATTCCAAGATAGACTACCACTAGAACCGATACTTTCCGAAGCACGGAAGCACTCGTTACTAAATATAGTATTTTGAAGCGCTCGTAGCGAAGTTTACTTAGCTGTTCTCAACCGATCAGCAAAGTTAAGCAACGTCGCGCGCGGTCGTGAGTTGGATGGGTGGCCGCTAGTGACATTACTACTGAGCGTGCACGTGCTTCGGAGGCACGTTTAGCCGTCGGTCCCGGTTGTTGTCTTAGGATGGCAGTCGTTACAGCATGGTGGTAGAGCATTTTGCTGGCTAGCTACCACCCTCAAGTAGAAAATCTGTCGCCAAGCACCTAACGATGTGTTGCGGCAGATGTCCTTGAGAGCCAGTACTTCTAGGTTAGCCTGAACAACATCTTCGACCACATCATCACTTACCATCAGGTGAGATAGTGGTCAAAGGCTAACCTACCAAGCATAAAAAAATAAAAAATAAAATGCCAGGCAATCATACAAGTCATGACCGCAGGGGCTTGAAATTTCACTAAAAAATATTCTTCAATCATTATTTTACTTGGAATTCTAGCTATATCAAAATATCCTAATATATAATGTACATGAAAAGGACCAACAAATCATTTTTACGATTTAAAATTCAAAGTACTCAAATGAAGTAAATCAAATTGCTCATGAATACCGCGAGTGTATTCAAACAGCCCCAAATAGTCCCAATTAGAGTGAATCTGATGAATGTGTTCGGTCGAAAGGCAACTTTGAACTCGTTTTACTCGTCCGATGTACGATTTGACTAATGCCACTAAAATAACATTGATTTGTTACTTGAGACGACTGAGCACTGAGCATTTATAGGATTCGACACGACTTTCATAATAGAATGCAGTGATTAATTTCTAGATTCAGACATTACTTTGTCTGCTTTTGTAATCCATAGATACATGGTTATATAATAATATTAATACAAAAATAATTAATTGAGATTTTAACAAAAAAAAACCGACCACAAACATAAATCTCGCATTACTAGGGATAACTCCAATACTACTCGTCAGATCTCACTTAAATTTAAATGGGTCGCCATGACAAAAGCCCCAGCTTTCGAAGAAGTATAAAAAAAGACATCAAAATTGGTACACCCTTTTCACACAAAGAGTTATGAGGTAATAACAAACAAATAGAAAAAAAGTTTAAATGGGAATCTCCTCCTTTTTTTGAAGTCAGTAAAGAAAAATAAAATAGAAAACATTAAATTCACACTTAAAATTAAAATTGTGTCATATATTCGTATTGAAATATTCCGCTTAATTTTCCTGCTAAAGTTACGTGACGTTATAACACTACGTAGCCTAACCCGTAGAATTTTCTACGCATTTTGCTTCTACACGAAGAATCATGAAGAACTTTTGACTCTTCGCGCGCGATCAAGAAGCCGAAAATTCTTTTGCCGCCTTAACAGGAAAATAAGGCGAAATTGTCAATAGATATATATATATATTTTTTATATATATCTATTGATACTAATGGATAGGCTAAATCGATGACTGTGAGACGCAAATATAGTGTTTTATATATTAAATATCTTTTGGGTAGTATAACCGGAACTTACTCAAACATTCTGAAACAGCCTTAAGTGTAATTACCGGGCGACACGAACGAGACTCGAAAACCGACGTCTCGAAGTAACGTGCCTAGTGCAGTGTCAAACAGAATAAAAAGGGTCACACTGCAACTATAAAAGACAGTCGTGAAGCTAACCATCAAACAGGCAACTTGTTCAATGTCCATCTTGTCACTTTTATATAAAATCTAAGCATCCAAACAAAGAGGCTTTAAGTAAATTTAGGTTCGTAGAGTTATAAAAATAATGTCCATATTGTAAAGGAGATCCACTGAACTAAAATACTTATCTATATCTCTAAACGGTTTCAAGTACATCAGTGCACTCAGTTCCTGGGTGGTCTGATGATGCACTGCTTTCACAGTTCATTGACATTCATTAAAGGTTAATGATGTCTAATGGACAATGTTTACAAATGTCATTTGTAGGAATTAGGTTAAATGGTGCCATCGTCCTTTGATCGAGTAATTAGGTTCTTTTTATAGAAGGGGACGTCGTTTGGATGGTAATGGTTTTATTGGAGGGAAATAAATGTTACATCTGTCTATTTTACTTACATTTGTTTAACGATTATTTAGGACAACTGGACAAACAAGCGGACGGTCCACCTGATGGTAAATGGCCATTGTCGCCTATGAACACTTGTAATACCCGCAGCATTACTCGTGCGTTGCTACCATTGAGAGAGAGGACTCTATTTAAGCCTGCATTTTTTTTAATTGTGACTGTACAAGCTCGAGGCCTACCTGATGTTAAATGGACTGACCTCTACCTAGAACAGATGAATTTCATCACAAGTGACGAACTGCACTGCGCCCGTCACCTTGAGACATAGTTGTTAAGTCTCATGTGCCTGCAATTGCACTGGCTCTCAAGGACTGCTGCCGGACGACAACGTTAGGTGCTTGGCGACAGATTTTCTGCGGTGAAAGCTCAAGCCGGCGGTGGGGTTCGAACCAGGGACTTGCAGCACGGCAGTCCATAGCTATTACCGCCCGGCCATCATTGCTTCACAGCAAATAATGGCGGGAAATAAATAACTTTAACTGTTTTACAGCGTTTGTAACTAGGTTTGGTATCTATTCTATACTGTATATAATATTGTACGTATTATCTTCAAAATGTATTGAACACAAATGCACAAAATTCTATAATATTCCATTAAACCCGTAAAATATATATAAAAAATACATTTACTCGTAACTAATGTAACCAATTTTATAAGTATTATACTTTATTAAAAATTATAAATAATATTCTGCAAACCTCGCGTATCACGTGATACTGTACAATAGTCAAACTAGAACCAATATATTTATACTGCTATTACTGCTATATATATATATATATATGTATATATATATATATATATATATATATATATATATATATATATATATATATATATGTATATAGCAGCATATATAGGTATATATATATATATATCGTGCTCATAAACAGCTGAGCAAAAAAAAAAACATCAGATGGTGTTAGAATGTATCGCCGCGCCAGTGACAGAAAGTTGATAAGTACGAGTAATTATTGTAAAGAAACGATTCTAACATATCGCAGATGATCATTACCTCTCTCTTGCACATTGTCGTTGTGTATAGTGTGCAAGTGAGAGGTGATTATCGGCGCCATTTTTGTTTCGTTCCTTTATTAAAACGAGTTATAAAGATTAACGTTGTATGGACAGATATTTCTTGTAATTGAACATCTTGAAATCATATTTAACATGAGCTACCGTAGTAATGACTCATAGTTTGTAACGTTTAATTATAAGAACTAAAAACTACATCAAACTATTACTCATTACCATGGTCATTATAAAAGAACAAGAAGGATGAACGCGGGTTCAAGTATTGAAAGTGGTTTTTTTCTCCTTCCTTATTTTCCTTTTTCTTACTCTATGTAGGCTCGCACTCGCTCACACTACTCACACTTTCCGATATCTAACTAATAGCCTTGGGTAATGGGCTAGAATATCCCCTCCCCACCCCCCTAAACCCACCTCTTTCCATGTGACTAAGGATAAAATACCAGGTGGGCAGCAGAGCCTCCGCAGGAGACGGAGGCATAAGGCGCATTTCAGCTATAAGAGGGCCTTCCCTCGCGCAACATCCGGTGGAGCTGAACGCCCAACAGCGGCAGCCAGCACCTAATTCCTCAAAAAAAAAAACAGCGTCTCCTCAGGCACCTGCATTTTACACTGCAATCCACAAGACGCCTGACAAGCGGGGGTATTATGGCAAAAACACCCCCTTCCTTCCATAATGGGGAGGCTGTGTTCCGCAGTGGACAATCCGGCCGACACAGTGGAGTACATTACAGTACCTACAAATTATAATATTATATTCATTAATATCGGCTAAAAAACTTTCGCGGGTTTTGTCCATAATTATTATTTAGTAACCATTATGGACAAAACTCCAATTATTATCCAGTTACGTGCTGAGGCCCGCGCTCGCCGCTGTGCACAATCGTATTCCCAGACGAAGAACTTCAAATAAGTTTGAAACTGGTCGGAGCAATATCCGGTAAATATTACGTTAGTCCTAGCCGGTTACTAAATAATAATTCATTAATATCATTCATACTTTTTTGCCTATCTCTTATGTCCGTCCATATTTAATACCCATTGAATTATACTATATGATTTCATCCTTATCACGTAAGTGAATAATAAAATTTTATAGCACATAAAGTGAGGAGACGAACAAGTCGCCCGCCTGATGGCAAGCGTTAGGGATGATTTATATTAGACCGGGCCGTGGACGGGGCGGGCCCGGGGCGGACCCCGTCCGTACGTTAGTAGGCGGGCCCGCCGGCTTATTAGCTATCTCTCGGTGAACTTCAACACGAAGACAATTGGGCTTCGATTCAGGGGTATTACCTATCATTTTTAATGACGATGGAAGTTGAATGAACTAACAAAAGTGAAATAGATTGGGTCTAATGTGTGTTTCGTTTATGCTTTCGTGAAATTTCTGGCCATATCTTAGTGCCATTTGGCCCTAAATGGAATTGTAAGGCGCAAAATGGTAATTATATTGTGATTATATAATAATTTAAATAGGGAGTTTAATCATTTAATTACAATTATCATTAGAGTACATATAACTCGCACATATCTTAGATACGCTGTTAATGATGTATCTCCTAAAATAATATCGAAACGCAAGTTGACATTTGTTTGTCAACGTCAGTTTCGCGCGCTATACAAAAACGTTCGTGAAGTGGAAGATTACTTGTGATTGTGAATTGTAAACAAAGATAACATTGTAAATTGAGCAAAGTAAAACTAAATGATGTGATTAAAAGTTACAATTACTTGGCTCATGGCAACCGAGCAAATGGCGCAAATGCTGGGGGAGATCGTTGGCCACTTGTAGCGCATAGAGGCCGCACACAGAAGGCACTAATTTTTATGGCCTGATAAGCGATGATGCTACCTAAGATGGTGCACACAGATTTAGTTCAACAGCTTTGCTAGCGGCGGGCCTACTGCTTGCGGCGAAGATATACAAAACGCAAGAAGATAAATCACGAACGAGTTTCTTACATTTATCACTGACAGTGCGGAAATCACCTATGCACTCCGGAAACCAACAGCTAGGTCAAGAGTCATGCCCGATTGTCACTTGGCGCTACAAAATTTAGCAGACATAATTATATAAGGTAACGGTGACATGTAATAAGAGCCACATTTCAAATCAGGGTAATAATAGAGCAGTTATTCATGTCAAAGGAAGGAGTGAAAAAGAATATCTCTACAGACGTTGCATAGCTCTGTAAGCCCACAGCAAAGGAAGCACAGAATCTGTTGCATGTCTACACTGAGAAACAACTACAAAATCTATGGAACAAGAAGTCCGACTAAATATGCGGTGTCCTTCCTGATATAAAACAAAAATGAATCTAATAATCTACTTAAGCTCACGAGGGCAGATCTCCATGTGATAATTGGGATCAATACTGGCCTTTGTGATCTATACTATCACCTACACAAAACTGGAGCAACAGAGTCCACTGTGCCAGGGCTGCTTGCATGAGAATGAAACTGTAGAATGTGTTGCTCCACTGCAACTCCATACAAAATACTGAGGATAAGAAGCGGCTGGGGCTGGGCTGATTGGGGTTGGCTGGCAGGAGGGAAATGCACAATACACCCCAAGCAGGATGTGGGTGCAGGATTCATCGTTATTTTAGAATTAGGATAGGATTGCTGTATTTTATATTGTTTATAAATAAATGATAAAGTATTTATTCAGTATTGTACTTTTTATTCAGATAGTTTGATTACATCTACAGAGTAGAACCAGCAAGAAACTCTTGTGGAGCATCTTAAAATGTTTAACAAAAATTCCATAATATTATCTTACACTAGAATACATTCTTTAATTTTATTATCTGATAGAATACTAAGTTACAAATTAGAGATACAATGCTATACAATAAAAATAATATAATATAAAGGGGAAAGTTTGTTGTATGTGTGTTGCGCCTTCACGCTGAAACGGCTGAACGGATTTGCATGAAATTTGGGATTAAGATGGCTTATACCCTGGAATAGCACATAGGCTACTTATCATTATCATCACCTCGCGGGTGACACCGCGGAGCGCAGTTAGTATCATATAATCATACAAAAGAATTATTTTTAAAAACCTGACACGTCGCACATCAAATATAAGAACATATATAAATTTTATGAATCAGTGTTCCAGTGTAGGCTGTAGAGGGTCACAAAGAATTAAGCCATACATACTTAAATACAAACATACTCTCCAAAAACATTACTCTAGTTAAAATCTAGTGAAAAAATCAGTGAAACAGTTTAAACATTTGAAAATTATTTTACTAATATGTACATAAGCAACATGAAATGACTTCGTTTTTTCTTCTGCTAATTTCGTTTTATTATGTTCCTATTAATATTATCATCCTATTATATGTCCTTCTAAAGGATTTCCTTCTTCTGTAATACAAAGTTACACAAGACCACACAGTCTGACTGTTTTGCCTGCCTTGATATGGGGTGAATAGTGCATCAACCTGTAAAAAAAACAAACAAAATCAGATATATTTAAAGATTCATGAACAGCAATGTTTGATACATTCTTGTTGTATTGCACTATTTTACCTATGTGAGGTGTCGACCGGACCACAATCTTTCCACAACACCTTGCCTTTCCCCATCTAAGTTTTGGTGGTTCCGCCGCTCATGTGCAGTAGGCTCTGGCTGTTGTGACCGGTCATTTAGAATTTCTTCATCGTCAATGGTGAAGCATTGGTCTTACACAAAGTTATGCAAGACCGCACACGCATCGACTATTTTCCCTGCCTTCACGGTTGTATAGTGCATCACACAATTAAAAAAAAAAAAAAATTTAATATGCATATAAGTTCAAGTAAAATTCTGCTGGAAGTTTTGGATATGATGTTGTGATGGTAGGAAGACCATAAACTACTTACCTGTGTGCCAAGAGACATTGGAAGCGAGTTTTCAGCACACCAATACAACGCTCTACCACATTCCGTGTGCGAACATGCTTGTAGGTGTATAATTCTTCAGGCGAGTTTGGCACAGCGTTGAGGATTGGTGTCATCGTCCATGGTCGCTGTGCATAGCCCGAATCACCTGTGGTGTTTTGATACATTATTCATTTAATCACTTATGAATCGTTCGTATGATTATGTATATATGTGTATCTGTGAAACCAATTGTCCTTAAATTTGTTTACTTACCGAAAAGCCAACACCTTTCCCCTTCAGCATTAATGTCTTGCATCAGAGCCTTTACTTGGCTATTATTCCAGACATGAGAGTCATGGCTCTGACCTCCAAAAGATGCATCTATGTGCAGGATACGCAAATCAGCATCACAAATCTAAACAAACAAATGTTTTTTTATTAAGTAGGTTTATAAAAACATGTCTTGTGTTATACCTTACCTACATCAAAACTCATAACATACAATTAGGACATTCAATGAATGGTATTGCTAACCTATTGTAGTAGGCCTCTTCATCTTCACTGGGATGAATGATTGCAACATGAGTGCCATCAATGCATCCCACCACGCCAGGAAATGCATGCTTATCCATGAATCTGCAACAAGAAGTTCTAGTTTATTATCAGTATTACTATTTTATATGAAAGCATTTTATAGTATCTTGATCTTTAAATGTACATGTAATGATGTGAACACATGCCTTTTGCTCTGATGCATATGCTTATTAAGTACAAGAAAACTAAAAGTAGATACAAATTTATAAATTGCAAAATTCACCTCCTCGTGATAGCCTCACACTCCACCATAGTCATAGGAAACTTTATATATTTGGCCTGAATCTTTGGGTTATTCAGGGCTTTGGTGACATCTCTTAGACAGAGTGACACAGAGGCTTGTGACAGGCCTAGGTGGTAATAGGCACCAATATTCTTTTGATAGCAGCCGTTGGTATAAAATGCCAGTGCTGCCAATATCTGCAAGACAGTATCAACGTCATATTATAAACATCAAACACTATACATTATTTGAAAAGGAATCTAACTAAGGTAGGTACCTAAATGCCTGGCCGTACAGCGCTAGTGCGCTGGTTTACCGGCAAAAGCGGAATTAAATCTTCGCAGAGTTGTTCGAAATCGGCTTTTCGTAGACGGTAATGACCGACAAATTCCTTCTCAGGTAACAATAGAGGCTTGCTGCCTGAGTACCCTGCGCTCAATGATCAACAGCCTTTTAAGGCGTTCTTCCTCTGCAGCTGCCAACTGTAGGAACGAGTTATCCAATACACGATATACTAAGTTACTTACCTATATTAACAGGCTTTACTGTAAATTCATTATAAGTTTATTTTAAATAACTTCTACATATTTTTCATACTTGACAACCGCTAGACATTACTACGAATCTGTTAGAAGTCAGATGGACTTCTTTATAAAACATTTCATAGAGTATCCATTAAACGAGGTCGCATTCTCACACTCCTCCTCGATTTTTATGTGAAAAGAATTGTAACAAATAAATCGTTAAATTAAATATATATGAACACTCACTCCTCCTAGATAAAAACTCACTTCACCGTGTCCAGTATCCATTATTGTAATACTCTGCATTGTTCTCGGAACATTTTGTGTCTTTGAATCGCTAAAGATTTCGTTAGCATATCAGCTAAATTATTATCAGTTTGTATGTACGAAATTGTCATCTTCTTCGTGCATATCAAATCTTTTATATGATGATATCGAATATCAATGTGTTTCGATCTTTTACTGTTTTCATAATCCTTTGATATAAAAATAGCTCCTTTGTTATCAACGTACAGCATTGGCGTTAGATTTATTCCAAAATCCTTTAGAATACCATTTAAATTAATTCCTTCGCATTGCTGCCAGTGATGCTGCTATGTATTCAGCCTCTGCTGTTGACAATGCAACACAATTTTGTTTTCTAGAGAACCATGCTACGACATTCTCATTGTATTTTACTATACATCCACTTATGCTCTTACGATCTCTTTTATCATTTGCCCAATCGGCGTCTGAATATATTTTTAGGCTTGTTTGTTCGCTCTTTTTGTACTGTAGTGCATAATCTTTTGTTGCACTTAAGTAACGCAAAATTCTTTTTCCTTGTTTCCAACATTCTTCATTAGGTTTGTCTAAAAATTGACTTAAGTAAGATACAGCGTAACATATATCTGGTCTTGATACTGTACTCACAAACATTAAACTTCCTATTAGTTCTCTGTATGGTACTTCTATTGTTTTTCCTGTTATTTCTATATTTAATCCCTTTTCCATTGGTGTGTTCTTTTCTTTGCATTCAGTCATGTTAAATTTTTCCAACATTTTCTCTATTTGTTTTGACTGTTTAATGCTTAGTACTCCATTTTTCATTTCAATTTCCATTCCAAGAAACTTTTTTATTTCTCCTAAATATTTAGTATCAAATTCGTTCTTCATTAACTTCATTATTCTGTCAGTTTCTTCCTTCTTTCCCATTATCAAAATGTCATCAACAAATATTAACATCCACAGGTTTTTGTTGAAATATAAGCAAAAATCGTTTTTCGATCTTTCTAATCCACATTTTACTAAAAAAGTATTTAGCCATTCATTCCAGCATCTGGGACTTTGTTTTAATCCGTATAAACTTCTATTTAGTTTAAGTACTTTCTTTTTATTCGCATTAACTCCTTGTGGTACTTTTATATATACTTCATCTTTTAAATAACCATTTAAAAATGCTGTCGGTACATCCATTTGGTGAATTGTATAATTTTGTTGTACCGCTTGTGCCAAAAATGTTCTGACTGTGCTCATTCTTGCTACAGGAGAATAATTTGTGTTAAAATAATCTTCTTCTTTTACTTGAAATCCTTTAGCAACTAATCTTGCTTTCTTTAGTCCATTTTCTTTAGTTTTAAATATCCACTTTGTTTCAATAGCTTTCTTTCCTTTAGGTAAATCTATGGCTTCTGACCATGTTTTTAAGTTTTCTAATGATTTTATTTCTTTTTGTATAGCTTCTGACCATTCTTTATCATTCGTTGCTTCTTTGTACGAATTTGGGTCTTTATTTTCATTTGTGATTAAACAATATGCAGAATATAACTGATATTCATTGAAATGTTTAGGTTGATTTATATTTCGACCTGATCTAGTAGTTATTTGATTATCAACGTTATTTTCAGGATCAGTGATATCATCACTATCGTCGTTGTCAGTCATATAGTTAGATTCATTTAGATCATCTTCATCTAATTGTTCATTTGAACTTGTTGTTGTTTGACTTTGTTCAAGTCTTTGTGGGCTATTTGACTTTTCTTCTTCATCAAATACTATGATATTTTGAGAAGTATTGTTTACTTCCTCCTTCTTTTGTGGTTGGTAAACTATTTGTGTTTCATCAAATATGACATCAGTTGATTGTACAATTTTGTTACTTTCGTAATCCCACAATTTATATCCTGAGCCTGTATATCCAACCATTATCATTGGTTTGGCTCTTGGTTGTAGCTTGCTTGGTTTTGGTATTGTGACCGTCCATGCTTTGGAACCAAAAATTCGCAATTTTTTTAGGTCTTTGTAACCATACCATATAGAAGCTGGTGTTTGTCCATTTAATGCTTTTGTTGGACTGCGGTTTAGTTCGTAAGCTGATGCGCAAATTGCTTCACTCCATAATTCTTTAGGTAAATTAGTTTCTGTGAATTTTACTCTTACCTTGTCGAGTAACGTTCTGTTCATTCTTTCAGATGTGCCATTTTGTTGAGGCGTGTACGGACTTGTATATTCTAGTATTATGCCTTTTTGTTGACAAGTCTCTTTAAATCTTTTTGACGTAAATTCTCCGCCATTGTCTATCCTTATCCTTTTGGTTTTTAATCCAAACTGAGTTTTAATTAGCTGTATATGTTTCAAAATATTGTGTTCTGCTTCATTCTTGTTTTTAAGTAAATATGTTTTTACCATATGGGAATAATCATCTATCAAAACTTGGAAATAGCATTCGCCATTTACTGATGTTGGATGAATAGGTCCACATAAATCTGAGTGCAGAAGATCTCCTATCTCTTTGCTTTCTCTTTTGCTGTATACAAAAGGTCTTCGTGTACTTTTACCTTGAATACAACTCTCACATCTTTTATTTGAAATCGGTAGTCCAAGAATACTCAAACCTTTTTTATTCAAATGGCCTAGTCGTTTGTGCCATACATCATCTTTTTCTTTTGTGATATTTGCGTATTCTTTCTTGTCTTTAGGTGGTATGATGTGTATTTCTAAAGTATATAAATTGTTATGTTTAGTGCCAGGAAAATTTGTTTTTCCTTTTCTTATATTCACTCCGTTTTTGTTAAATAATATTGTATAACCTTTACTTGTTATTTTTTCTACTGAAAGTAGATTGTGCGTCAGGTTTTCAACAATGATTGCTTCAAAATCTGTTTTTATATTGTTGCAATATCCAGTTATTGTTCCTTTTTTATTTGCAATTAGTCCTTTACCATCTGCAATTGTTACAGTAATTGGTTCATTTAATCTTTGGACATTCGTCATATATTTTTCAAGTTTTTCTGTAACCATGTGATTTGTGGCTCCACTATCAAGAATAAATTTATTGTCTTTTTCGGCTGATGCCGTTAAAGCTATGAGTCCATCAAATTTGTCTTTATTTCCTCTATAATAACCTATACTACGAGAACTTCGTCCTCTTGTAGGTCGTCTTGATCTTGTATAGTTATTACTATAGTTTGGTCTTTCATTATGAGTATTATAATTATTTGCTTTTGAGCTTGAAGCTTTGAATATATTTTGTTGAGTTTCTGCCATATCTTTATTTTTTATTTTCAATTCAACATCTAGTAATCTTGATTTTACAAATTCAAGATTTATGTCAGTGTTTATAGTTTCAATTGCTGTTATGGCATTTTCGTAGTCATCGTTGAGAGTTAATAGCAGATGACAGATCTTGTCTGAATCATCTAACTTTTTGTCTATATTTT
Source organism: Plagodis pulveraria (assembly GCA_963890685.1). Taxonomy (NCBI): domain Eukaryota; kingdom Metazoa; phylum Arthropoda; class Insecta; order Lepidoptera; family Geometridae; genus Plagodis; species Plagodis pulveraria. The sequence continues at coordinate 3,224,787 of OY982952.1, read as the reverse complement.
CTAATTCATGTACAATATTTTCAAATTTTTGGAAATGGTCTTCCAATTTTTCGTTTCGTTGTAACTTTAAGCTTAATAACTTTCTTTTTAGCGTTAGCTTAGTGAATACACTTTTACGTTGAAATACTGAGTCCAGTTTTTCAATCATTTCTCTTGCAGTTTTACAATCTTGTATAATTGATAAATGTTTGTCAGTTATGCATTGAATAATTACAGCTTTTGCTTTTGAGTCGTCTACTTTTATTTTTTCTATTGTGTCATCTTTATTTTCTTTTTCTAAAGTATGTAATACTTGTTTTTCTTCTAGTAAAGATTTTACTCTAAACTTCCAGTTGGAGTAGTTTTCGCCTTTTAATATTGGCAGAATATTTATATTTGCGTACATTATTGCTATAGTTATTCACTTACTTTGACATCGAGATTTTTTTAACTCATCCAAATTAATTGCCCATAACCTTTGTAGGAACGAGTTATCCAATACACGATATACTAAGTTACTTACCTATATTAACAGGCTTTACTGTAAATTCATTATAAGTTTATTTTAAATAACTTCTACATATTTTTCATACTTGACAACCGCTAGACATTACTACGAATCTGTTAGAAGTCAGATGGACTTCTTTATAAAACATTTCATAGAGTATCCATTAAACGAGGTCGCATTCTCACACCAACAACATCGTTGAAATCAGAGATTAATATCGAAATTGAATAGTATACTCAAGCTAGCAAGAATAATAAGCAAATATATCAATGCAATATTAATGAAACAAAGAAAAATCCTGTTCGACTTTCACAAGTGTTAATTTACACGAAAATCCAAATTTCCGCAGAATGAGTGGCTTAAATCAGATATAATAATATCAAAAATAATATGGATCTTTGAATTTACAATTAAAATAAGAAAATGTATATTTATATACAAACTCGAACTAAAAACCCGCCAACCAGTGAGCAATAAAGCTCCCTTGTTCATTTGACGTTTCGTAATGGTCTTGAAGCTGTCATTAGAGTTACATAATACCAATTTTACGTCAAAAGTCCCTAGTTTCGTTCATTCTCTCGTCTTCAGAAAGTCTGGTAATCGTCTTGTCGGTTAATTCAAAAATTGATGTCCACTCTGACGTTCACGAAGCCCATCGAGAGTTACGTAATAGCTCTGCCGGACGGGACACGGATCAGGCACGGTCTAATATAAATTGCTTCATACAAAATGTATGTAACGTTTCAAATCCGTGCCCCGTACGGGCCACGTGCACGGCACGCCCCGGTACGGCCCGCTCTGATATAAATCTACCCTTATGCCTGTCCATTACAGCTGCAGTGTCACTATACTCTTCCTGCACGATGATCCACTGCGCTCATCACACATAGGTAGTTTCATTATGATAGGCTAGCTTTTGACCACTATCTCACGTTATCTTAAGCGATGATGTGGTCAAAGATGTTGGAGGCTAACCTAGATTTATTGATTTATTTATTTTATAAAATTACTGGCTCTAAAAGACAGCTATTAGAAGACACGGTCAGGTGCTTGGTAACAGATTTTCTACTTGAGTGCAGTAGCTAGCCCCACGAGCACCCTAGTTATAGGCAAAATGCCCTACTAACATGCTTTATATGCGACTGCTATTGCCAAACCGGGGCAGTAGGCTCTGGTGAACCAGAGCTAGGGTACACTAGCAGTCCAAGTACTTACCACAGAGGACTCATAGGATGGGGCACAAACATCATTGGATTGATAATGTGTAGTGAGTATAAAAGACAACGCAGACGTTTATCGACCTTTATGAGGGTTAGTGTACATTATAATAACAATAGACTAACTAATATTGTGTTTACTTTATCTTTATTATAAATATATTATATATCATATAAGATTGTTTAGTACCCATCAATTTGGTTTGTACTATTGTTCAGTTTTTTTGTGAAATAAACATTATTATTATTATGTTTATCTTTTTTATGCTTGACTTTGACCACTAACTCACATACTAAAGGACATTTTTAGCCAATTTAACTTACGATTTTTTAACGACGAGAAAGCGTCTCGACCGGTTTCGTGGCTTTCAGGGTCGCTTCATCACGGAGTGCGTGCGTTTACGCCCGCGCATGCACTGGTGGTGGTTTTAATCAATAACTATCTCACATGATGGTAGGTGATGATGTGGTCGAAGATGTTTTTCAGGCTAACCTAGAATTGCTGGCTCTCAAGGCAGCTGCTGTAACACACCGTTAGGTGCTTGGCGACATATTTTCTACTTGAGGGTGGTAGCTAGCCAGGTGGGCATTCGCTCTAGCACCTTGCTATAACGACTGCCATCCTAAGACGACAACCGGGACCGACGGCTTAATTTGCCCTCTAAAGCACGGAAGCGCTCAGAAGTAATGTCATACGGCGGGTGTTGCTTAACTTTGCTGATCGCTTTAGAACAGCTAAGTATACTTCGCTACGAGCGCTTCAAAACCGTACGTACGTTACCTGGCCCATTCTCAACAGTCCGTTCCGATTCGAGGCGATGTAGATAAGATTTTTTTCTTTCTTTATTGTGACGGAACAAGCCCGAAGCCCTCCTGATGTTAAGCGGACGAATCTCTGCCTATAACAGATGCATTTCATCACAAGTTACGAATTGCACTACGCCCGTTACCTTGAGACATAGTTGTTAAGTCTGATGTGCCTGTAATTTCACTGGCTCTCAAGGACTGCTGCCAGAACACACCAACCAACATTCAATAATATGAACAATTTATATAAGTCAAGATAAAAACAAGGTTATATTGTTCAGTATTAATTTATTTAAATATCACAGATTATCATATATAAATTATTTACAATAAGTTAGTACATATATTTAGAATAAGAATTAATAATTATATAGTACACATTATAGTTATAACTAAATTAAAACTGCATTAAAAGTTTTTAAATGCATACAAAGTTGGCAGTTATCTGTTTGTGTCGTCATCAGTCTTTTTATAAAAACTTAGAATATTGCAATGAAAACATATTAAGATGATAAGTGAACGAGACGTGAGTTTCCACCTGAAGCAAAATGCACTTAGGATTTTTATAGCTCCCTATAAGTTTCATGAAACAAATAATAAGTATCGCTCCAAAGGAAAAAATACATTTAAAAAAATCTGTTTTTAATTTTGTACTTTAGGTACGTTTGGAATGTCCACTCTGTTTCAGGCATTGTTTACAGAGTATATGATAGGATAGCGTCCAATAGAAGAATACCCAAAAGCTCATCCACCCAAATATTTGTCTAAAAGCTACTTTTTTATTTTATTTTTTAAGCCTGATTTTCTGATTTTATGCATGATAGGTTAGCCTTTGACCACTATCTCACCTGATGGTAAGTGAAGATGTGGTCGAAGAAGTTGTTCACGCTAACCTAGAAGTTTAACTTTTTACTCAAGACTCTTAACTTTTTTTAGTTCCTTTATATGTTTTTCCTTATGTGGTGAATTTTAACAATGATAATTACCTATTGCGATGATTGGTTGTCATTGATCAAACTCGGTGTTTTATATACTCACTTTTTATTTAAACAGCTTCTATTGTACATACAAATAAATCATAACAGTAATTTTTACATAAAATTCTAGCTGTACAGATAATTGAAACGAACGCTGGATATACAAAATTCAACTTAGAATTTAGACCTTATGTGTCAAAAATAATTGAAACAATAGCTCCTTAGCCTGTTGGCATACAAACGCAGTAGTTGTCTTGCCGTATACTTATGATGATATAACTTGTTTTATATAAATAATGGATACAAACTCAAAAATGTCGCAACCAAACTATCTGAATTCTACAAAGGTCAAATAGAGTTTAGCTAAGGGATTTTAACAACTGGAGAAATAGAGAAGAAATCTGTGTCTTACTGTGGATAGTGATAGATAGTTGGCGTTCACTAATCCATTCAGCACTGTTAAGTTATCACTCAACTCAAGCCATTCAGTATTCTTTGTATGGAACTCCATATAAAGCCGCATTGGCATGAGTCGATCAGGACAAGGTTGGGAGAAGCTGTGACAATAAAGTTAGACGACGACGTCGATTTGGCGCTGAAGGGATTCTAAGTTGATCTTAAAACTTTATACCATACAAATGCAGATTCCAGTCGGATACCCAAATTAGATTCCCCACTACTGATTACTACAATTCTAACTGTAAAATTTACGGAAAATCACCGTACAATTATCAATTTAGAACAAATCCCCTTGCATAATGTAAGTACTGTAAAAATCAGAGAGAGATTTAGAAAAGGAATTTAATAAATATTGTAGATACATATGGTATATAGGTCTCTAAATTATTCCAAGACTTAGTATAAATTTGATTTTTTTAAATCCCACAGACCAGGATTAAACTGCTGTTAGTATGTATACTATATGTATACTAGTCTACAGTCTGTAGACTACAATACTTATATAAAAGAAATCCAACAGACAATTTTATTAAATCTATTTAACAATAGTCAAACATATCTTATCTCTATAACTTGTATCTATATGTCCAGTAGGCAATGTGACTGCTACGTCCACTTTAGATACAGATGTGGGGGATGACGTCACTAATTCTGCTAGTTGGGATGATGAACATTCGCTCGATCGGGACGTCATTGTTCTTGCTGTGGAAGAAAGAGGAATCAACTATCGACTAGACTTAATGGAATAAAAATCGATCAAGTAAAAAATAAACTTTGATTTGGTGTCTTGACTCTTCGATCAAGTAAAAAATAAACTTTGATTTGGTGTCTTGACTCTTCGATCAAGTAAAAAATAAACTTTGATTTGGTGTCTTGACTCTTCGATCAAGTAAAAAATAAACTTTGATTTGGTGTCTTGACTCTTCGATCAAGTAAAAAATAAACTTTGATTTGATGTCTTGACATATGACAACATTTCGTCATCAACACCTTTTACCTTTAGAAGAATATTTTTATATATTTCCTCCGAATTGACGAGCCAGGACCTATTTTTAATTATTTATGGAATGCAAATAGTAATTAAACAACTTTAAACGGTTTAAATCGTGTAAATTTATTATTATTTTTGTCCTGACGATTCAAACACTTTGCAGTGATCTTGGTCACAGGGTGATCGTTTTAAATGGTTTAACTACTATGTGTAATAATCGCGAAAACCTAAGACAACATTATGCAGTGCAAAATTTGAGTTTTAAGCTGGGATCTAACCCTAATACCGGTTAAACACGCTAGACCCATAAAGTTAAAATAATATAATGGTAGAATTGGTGGTGGAGAGGTAATGGTAATAGGCAACGACATATCAAAGATGGAATTTAGGCGGGACTACTTGTACAAGTGATATTGGATAAATAAGAAGTAGTTGTGACGTCATGACGAGTTATGACGTCATGTCATGTTAGCCCAATTGGTTAGAGCATGCCCCGGCTAAAGGGGCGGATGGACGCGGGTTCGAATCCCGCACATGACTTAAATTTTTCCTATCGTATATTTGTAATTTTGTAATGTAATCCGCATAGCAGGCGTTATTGCAATCATAACAATATAAAAATTATAAGGTTGCGTCATCATTTACAAGTATAAAACCAATTGCAAAATTGGTCTTGTTTGTAGTACAACGTAAGTGATACTATAGATGTCGCTCCATCCCAATACGATGGTTAATGAACGGTAGGAAAAATTCGAGTTATGACGTCATGTCATGTTAGCTCAATTGGTTAGAGCATGCCCCGGCTAAAGGGGCGGATGGACGCGGGTTCGAATCCCGCACATGACCTAAATTTTTCCTATCGTATATTTGTAATTTTGTAAAATAAGAAGTACCCGAAATCATTAATGTAATTTTCAGGACATTGTCTGCTAAACACCTTTTTCAAATCGATAACGTACAAAGCACTCACAATTTGTGTAACAACTTGATGCAGACTCCCCCGAAGGGCTGTAGGGCTTCATTTCGTAATGATTGCTTCCCAACGAGGATTGCTGCCGGCTTCTGTTGCCAAATGGAGATGAGTAGCTGGGGACGGGTAATATAATTATAACAGACGACACGTCGATGTAGAAAAATAAACAAGTGCATGCTGTTAAAGGCTGAAATATTACGTATACAGATATACTTTTGAAGCGCTCGTAGCGAAGTTTACTTAGCTGTTCTCAACCGATCAGCAAAGTTAAGCAACGTCGCCCGCGGTCATGAGTTGGATGGGTGACCGCTAGTGACATTACTACTGAGCGTTTCCGTGCTTCGGAGGGCACGTTAAGCCGTCGGTCCCGGTTGTCGTCTTAGGATGGCAGTCGTTATAGCATGGTGGTAGGGCATTTTGCGAATGCCCGCCTGGCTAGCTACCACCCTCAAGTAGAAAATCTGTCGCCAAGCACCTAACGGTGTGTTCCGGCAGCTGTCATTGAGAGCCAGTACTTCTAGGTTAGCCTGAACAACATCTTCGACCACATCATCACTTACCATCAGGTAAGATAGTGGTCAAAGGCTAACCTATCAAGCATAAAAAAAAAAAAAAAAAAAAAAAACTGTTTAACATGCGGTATTTTTTCGTAGTTTTTAATTTAGCTTAGAATGCTAGGAGAAAAGCAAAACGTTCTAAAACGAGACTCGAGAACTAACTCTACATGAGTATTTTAGAGTTCATAAATTCAGTTTTTCTTGTTTGTGCTTCTACCAAATTGAGTTTTCATCAACTCCTTTAAGCATTTTGCACATTTTCCGTAGTCAAGAACTGAAATAGCAGTACCTAATATATTTATAATCAATAATCCAATAGAAGTTCAAACAAACGTTAACGCATGGTCAAATGGACTACCGAATAATTTGTTAATCCAATGTCTTATAATTTTATCAAGTAATAACAGCTATGGATTTAACAATACATGGTCAGAGTTACATTGCTCTCATCTGCCTTAAGTTTTATCTATAAAATGAATCCATTCCATTTCCAATTCACTCTGTTTATTATATGACTCACTATTATATTCAGATAAATTCTTTCGTTTCTTAAACAAAATCAAGTTGATTCCGCTTTATGAAGAGTATAGAATCTGGACAACAGTATAATCTTACCTGTCTCTAACATGAGGCATGTCATAATGGTTGTCTGGTTGCATCCAATACTCATTGCAAGTCCTCGTTAAATCTGGTCCGTTTCCTTTGTCACTTCTGTTCGATTTTGGTATACCTAAACAAATCAAAATTTAAAGGACATTCAGAACAAAGTTACATAGAAAGAACGTATATAAACCTGGCTAGGTTTATTTGTGTTTATTCCTGTTAACTCGCGAGTAATAGAATATTTTGACAACCACGTCAACTGGTCATTGTCTGGAGCTTTTAAAATAGAAACTGAAAATTAGTCAGCCATCATGAACGACAGTCATGACATTTTAATATTTTTGCAATGACGCGTGCTCCGTGGGTTACATTACAAAATAACAACAAAATGAAAAAAATATAGTCATGTGCATGATTTGAACCCGCGCCATCCAGCTATAGCTAGGCTATAAGTATGCTCTTACCACTAAGCCAACATGGCATATGACGTATTAGTCTAATTCTTTCGTTTTATATCACGATGGCTTAGCGGTCAGTCATTACTAGTGCAACCATCTTCCTCTGGGATTCGTAGGAGGCGACGAAGGGAAAATACATCCACTGCGATACCTAAGACGCCTGCCATGCGTTAAGATTACGACATCCCTTTCCAATGGAGGAGACCTTTGTTCAACTGTAGACGTTTTTTCGACTGTTGATATGAAGACAACGAAGTAAAAGAACAAACAGATGTAAAACATTATTTTTAATCCGATGTGTCAAATAGTGCAGTAGACTAATTGTGATGGCAAGTAATATAAGTATGTCGAAACATTTCATTGTGATTTCCTTATTTTTAACTCGCTGGGAGTCTAATATAAAAACTAGCGTTTTTTTTACATTAGTCTTTGCTTTGTCCAATATTATGCAAATTGTTCAGCCTCTGAGCGAAAGGAGAAAAATACACGAATAACTTGGTCAGCTTACGTTGCATTTAATTTAAGAGTTTACCTGTTCTCCCAGGAGTATACCCAGGCCTGGTACTCCTGTATTTGCACCACACGTAGAGGATTGCTGCTCCAGCTGCTAGCATTGCGACGGTTATACCAATCCCAACATAGAGTGTCAGGTTATTGCTGTATAGTCCTAAACACAAAAAATACTTAAATATATTTTTATATCTGTTAGGCTTTGATTACTCTCTCACCTGATGATAGGTAAGTGATGATGTGTTTGAAGGTGTTGTTGCGGCTATCCTAGAATTATTGGCCCTCACGGACTGCTGCCAGAACAAACCGTTAGGTGCTTAGCGATGAATTTTCTACTTGAGGGTGGTAGCTAGCCAGGCGGGAATTCACAAAATGTCATACTACCATGCAAAGGGAAAACTAGTTTTATCTACTTCAAAGTCAGCATCATCCGCGATAGATTATTCGTGGCTGAGTATGTCTATTGTTTCATGATAATCTTTCCATTGTACTTCTATGATTTTAATGCAAGTGGTAATTGATTGAAATTCTCGATGGGGCGATAATATATTCAAATTCCACTACATGGTACTGTAATGTACATGTTCGTTTAATTTAGGCTATCTTCGTTTTAGGTTCCTGTTGCGATAGAAAAAAAAATTCTACAGCTGATAGGCTGTCCTTTGACATTTATCTTACCTGTTGGGAAGTGATATTGAGGTCGTGAATTTTTAACAAGCTTACTTAGAACTGGAACTAGCTTTCAAAAGTGATTGCGGCAGATTTTCTACTTGTAGATGGTAGCTAGACAGAAAGGTATTTACAAAATGCCCTACCACTATACGCTGAAGCTCCAGTCCAGCCCACAACATATTTTTTATTTATAAAGCAACATTTTGTTTATAAAGCATTTCATTACTGTAAAGCTTATCAATACTGCAAGCCATCTGGGCTTATAGAAACACTGGTCAAAACTAAAATTACTAATGGTTTTAGGACACTAGATTTTCTTTGCATTCAACAACTCTTTGAAATGATACTCATATGTTTGACTTACTATTTATTCTTGCATAGAAGTACACACATATTTAAAATTTAATAGTTAAATTGATGAAGTTGATGAATAAAACGGTTAATTAACCTATTTCGGACGCTGACCTTGTTGACGAATTATGATAGATTTGGCTCTCAAGATGTTTGCGTGAGACAGGATGTGCAAATAACTGAATTAGTAAATAGGACAAAGCAGTTACTGCTTCAAAAAATAGACTTACTAAGAACTCTGAAGAAGATAAGTGTGAGTAAATACAATTGATATATAATATATTATACAATTTATATACATTTTATTTACTTTATTATATATAAAATAAATAAATAAAATTAAAATCATGTATTTCAGGTAATTTACCTAATTCATTTCACAATAACAATCAAATTCAGAAAACCACATTACAATTATTTAAAATGGGGAAATAAAATATGCATTTTAATTAAAACTTAAAATTAGTTCCACTAATAAATATGAAACAAAATAGAAGAATAATTAATATACTAAAGTATTAAAATTACGTAATAACTGACATTAAAATATGGAAAATTAATGTACCTACATTGTTAGTCGAATATTTCAATTGTTACAATATCAGTCAATTTGTATAAAGATTTCCGACTATAATACAGTCAGGGTATTGTTACTGTTCAGTATCGCAGTCAATATTAGCATACATTTATTCAAGAATACACCTGATATTGTTCTACTTAGAAGCCCGACCACATTCGAAACTTTGTAAGTGCCTTTTTAAACAGCAAATACATATACATTTACCAGATTCATCCCTAGTGACGGAATCATTATCATGCCATACCATCACGCTGACACTCCCCAAAAGGGTAGTTATAAACAGGCACGTTTCAACAGATATGATTCAGCCCTATTTAAAAAAGGACAAGCCTATTGTCTGTTAAATACATCCCAGGTTGCTACTGAAAATGTATTAATCGGAAAACCCAACTGTTTGACTCGGGGATTGAACCCAAGAAAACTCCTCAAATTTATGAAAGGAGCAACGACATTCAGCAACGAAATGGTCATTACAACAACATTATTGTTTCACACTTTTTTTCTTATCCGATTAGTTATATAACTTTATTGCGAGAAATCTTTTAATTAAAATACCGCTTTATCATCATACATTTATGTATACATTATACCAACTGTTAGTGGCTTAGAGCATTTGGACTGCCTATGAGTCCAAATGCTTTTATTGTAGTAGCTTCAGTGTTGTATATAGTTCGTAGTATTTTGTAAATAAAATCATAGCACCGGTAAAAAAAAAATTATATATTATTTATGTTTATATTAGGTTATATAATATGGTATTGGTAATATTAAAATATATGGCATATGTATTTTGGGTATATATGGTGATAACGTCGCCCTTTGTGACACTTTAATCTAAGCGTTTGTATAAAAATGTATTCAAAATTTTATTTTTGTGCTGTAACAATAAAGAATTTTCTATCTACTCGTATCTATCCGTTGTACAAATCTCACTTAAACAGATGAAACAAGAAGAGAAAAATTCAATCCCTGAAAGTGTTACTTACTCATCCCAGTAGAGCAGAGACCGTCCACACAGCTGGCATGCTGCAGAGTAGACCCTGAGCAGGCTCCAGTGCACTGCCTTCTTCGGACTCGGACGCAGTCTCCAGTGCAAGTAGACCAGGCACTCCAAGGGGACCAAGTGCCGGCTATTAGACGAATAATGTTATTTATTTGTAAGAAGAAATAAGGACTTAATCCGTTACTACCATTATGTTGGTATTTTTTCTGTGAGGTATATGTTACTACTTTAATAAAGTTCTAAACGAAATACATAAACAAAAGATAAGTGGAATTATTAATCTGTCCATAAATTAATACCCTAATATAGCTAGGTATTGGACACTAAAACAACAATATACATTAGTTCAAAATATAGCAGCTAACCGCGTATGCTCTTAGATCGTGCTATAATTATTAAACTATGTACAAAAATCAATTAAAATCCCATTGGGCAAATCACAACGGCGTATTTAAGAAATATATAGCATTACTTTGTAAGGAACACAATGCTTTATTGTTTTTTTTTGCATATACGGACTTAAGTATTCTTGGTACGTAAATAAAATATCATTGTGATAAAATTTAGTTCTTTTTAAAATAAAATAATGGAATTAAGATTAAATCGTTATGAATAAATACTTTTATAAGCTTAACAAGGTTTAAATGTCGAATAATAGTTCAGTCCTTGCAAGGAAGTCATCAGGACGTTAGTCAACACATGTTCACTTATCACGGGTTCTAAAATTAGGTCAAGAACTATAGAAATTACAAGTTTACTTTATGTAATAACTTTAATCTGAGGGGTCGAATGCACATTGCACAAAGAACTGTCGTTAAGCTATAACAATGACAGAAATATTTACTAGTCATATAAAAGACCTTTCATATGACTAGTCATCACGATATTGTATATCCTGTAAGCTATTGGTACCATTGTAAAGAACAGTGTAACAAGAACTACACCAGAACTGACTTCGCCATTCCTCACACCAAAATACAGAAATATGAACAATTCTGCTTTCACGTCATACAATGCGATTAAAATAAGAATAGGACGGGCTCTCGGCTAACTTCACGCATATTCACTCTAATAAGTACGATCAGCAGAACAAACTTAAAAATAGAGCAGTGCCATATATTTATACGTAATTTTAAATTAGTGACCCGAAATGGTTAATTTTAATAAATTCATAGTTTTAAGGTTGACAGCACAGACGCTATCTTGGTTCGATGATAACGCGGGCGTCAGGGTCTTATTTCTTCGACAGTGTACTAGTACGCGACACTTTTCCGAGTGCTTATTGATTTTCTCGTTTAATTTGTTTTTTTGACTGGTTCATTTGTTCTTGTTGGCTGTTTAATTTGTTTTTGGTGGTGGTTATATTTGTTTTTGTTACCCGTTACGATGATGAACGATGAGTCTGACTCAGTTGGCCATCAGGACATGCGGTATCGAAGAGCTAAGCGATTCAAATTAAGATACCTCGATACAAAATATTGCTAACAAATAAAATCAGTTCAAATTATTTCTGTGTTTGCTGTACTTACAGTCACCTACAACTTCTTTTACCTACCTTTGACTAGTTGTTTTTTTACACGACTGCCCACATAAACGTGTGTTAAGTTTTCAGGGTTCATGTATGTATGTATGTATGTTTGTTTGTGAGTTTCTTCATTTCACCATAAGTTCTAAACGGCTTAACGGATTTTAATGTACGAGATATCGTTAGATTTATCTTGATAGCTCAAGTGACACTATGTACATTAAAAAATACATAACAAACTAGTGGATTTTAGACGCCATATAGTGAAAAAACAATTTATTTTTTCTTCCAAAGCCATCGTGTTGGGTATCAAAATGAAAGGTTTTAAAAAACGATTCAATAAATATATTATCTTGCTGTTTTAATTTCAATGGATCGATAAAATGCTTAACGAAAATAAATTATATGCAGTAGGGTTTTTTATTTTCTTTACTAATTTATACATGTTTTATCATTTCTTTTTTTTGCACACTGTACCAAGTTCTAGTTTTGACGTCACAACATGGCGCTAGGCCGATCCTATTCTTATTTTAATCGCATTGTACTTACTTAATATACAGGGTTATTGGTAAAATGCTAACAATCTCCTAGGGTTGACTTCTGCTAGTCCTAACAAACATTTTGAAACGAAAAATTATTTGGAAGTTTGATTTATTTCTAAAAAAAAAAATACTTTTTATTTATTTTGTGTTTGTTTATGTGTATATGACGGAATAACCTCGAGGACCACCTGATGTTAAAAGTTTCTTGCGCCTGTAATTTAATATTTTTTATTAGTTAGCTCGATGTAAATATTCAAAACTCTATTCAAAGGGAGCGCGGCGCGGTCCAGTGTTGCCGCGACGGGTGTCTGGTGGGGTGGCTCTAGACTTTTACCAATAATCCTGTGTATGCTAAAGTTATTCATTATTTTCATTGCAGAAAGGCAAGCTGTTGACTACTCTTCCACCTTTGGTACAGTTACCATCGCTCTGAAGACGCAGGTTCCCAGCACTCCCTCCACTTGCTCACACAACCCTTACTTACCACTCTGACACCGTATACAGTCGTCGTCGCTCTGAGCACTGAGCCCCCTGCAGGGCGCGCCGCCGTTGGCCGGCGCAGGCTCCGAGCACAGCCGCGTCCTGCGCCGCCCGCTCACAGCACCATTGCAGCGACACGCCGCCCACGCTGACCACTCCGACCATCCACCGTTTACTAGACCAACATTATATGATAGAGAACATCTACCTTCCCTTATTCCATGCAAGTTTTGTCAGTACATTTTTCCTGACGACACAAGTACGTTAGATGTCTAGGACCTACGATGGAGTGTTCATTTGCTGCCTTTCGTCGCATATGACATTTTTTTTTTAGTGTTATTGTGGAGAGCAAGCGTGAGGCCCACCTGATGTTAAGCGGTATCCTCTGCCTATAACAGATGCATTTCATCACAAGTGACGAACTGTACTGCGCCCATCACCTTGAGACATACCTCTTAAGTCTCATTTTGTCTCTTAAGTCTGTTATTTCACTGGCTCTCAAGGACTGCTGCCGGAACACACCGTTAGGTGCTTGCCGACAGATTTTCTACTTGAGGGTGGTCGCTAGCCAGGCGGGCATTCGCAAAATGCCCTTCCACCATGCGGTGAAGCTCAAGCTCTGGGCGGGATTCGAACCATGGACCTGCTGCACGGCAGTCCATAGCCAATGCCACTGAGCTATCACTGCTTCAAAACATTTACTACATACGAAGTGCCTGACCCTAGCAAATATATAAAACATGCTGTAGCGCCTGCAGTCATGCTTGCTGCTTATATGCTTTCACGGTACCGACCCCGTAAAGTATCTGTACTGTATAGCCAGATTTTCCACAGCTGAACACACTACCCTCATTAAGACGGGATTTGGAATAATCCTCACGCTTCGCAGGCGTCTTGGTGTTAGCAGATCCTCAAGAAGGCGTTGCTGCGTCCTTCTGGTATTTTACCCTCAGTCGCCTCTTACGACATCCAAGGAATGAGATTGGGGACATTCGTTGTTAGGTTCTATTATATTTAATGTGAATAAATAAATTAATATTATAATAGTAATAATTATTACTAAATTATAAGTTTAAACTATATACTAAAATAATAAGACTTTATACCTTGTCATTAAAGGTAATGAATTATTATAATAAATACTATAGACTTTGTCAGTAATAAATTTATTTATTGTATATGATGTAATTTCTCACCTCACCTCGTCTCATGTATACCTTATCTTAACTCATTCCATTATCAAGGCCAACATCATCATCACATCAAGCGAACTTCCACTGTTGAAAAAGACCTCTCCTATTTGGGGGATTTGCCATAAACCCCACTCTTGGCAGCCGTAGAAATTGTCAGTTCTTCAGAAGGTGCTGCTTCCCACCCTTCGGTTATTTCCTTAGTACTTAGTAATACTTCATAAAATAGCGGTTTCGCGATAACTTGTTCACATATGTTACTAAAGCTACTAAAGCTGTTACAAACTGAATTGTATCTATTACTAAAAGCTTTATTTATTATCAAATATACATACGCAATTGCGAAACCGCCGTTTTTCTATGATACCAATCAGATTATGATAGTTACAAATTACATATTTGACCTGCTGGTTTACTAATAAATGAAACTGGATTGCGTTTCTACTGCAAGAGTTTCGAAACATTCAGGACAAACGAAGACATTTTTTCAATTATTTTCTTTCTCACCTAAATACTTTATCAAGTAGGTATTTTTAACCACAATACAAATTATTAATTAATTAATTATGTTTCATTCAACAGTAGTTAGTCGGCGAGAGGGGAAATTGACCTAGGTACCAGTCAAAACAAATCTCCAGCGCAAAACCATGTGTCTCTTATATAATAACAAAATTCCGTCCTATATAAGTGCTGAAGATAATGTGGTGACTTTCAAAAGGGCATAAACAAATTGATAAAAGAGAAAGCTTACTACAATATTATGATATTTGTATGACATCAACTGTTCCTACTTAATTATTATCTTATTTTTGACATGTGAAATGATTATAACTAGTATGACAGCAATATTAAATTATAATTTTTATATGTATTTTAGACATGTTAAATTGTTGTTATTTGTATGACAGCAACTCCTTGTTTCGTGATTTTATTTTATTTTTTATATGACAGTAATTAACTATTTGTAAAAAAAATATGTTATTTTGGAATGTAAATTTATGTTATAATTACGTTGAACGCTCAATCAATGTATAATTTTATTGGTGTTTCACTCTATGTACTATAAGTATAACTGGCATTGCCGTACTTAAAGTTGTATATAAATAAATATTGACGATTTTTTAAAGAATAAACTATAAGTATTTGTCTTGTTACGTTAAAGTGTAATGTAATTGTTGTTATTTGTTTTATTATAGGTAATTTTATTAGTGTGTATTTCTAATTAATATCGATTTTACATTTTATATATTTAATAAATGATTCGTCTAAATTTGATATTTATAATGTAGTAATAATAATGTCATATGTTATTTTTAATGCTTTTATGTAAATATGTTGCATGCAATGATAGCAGAGATAGCGCCAATCTATTTTTAAGACCATTACTTATAATATACCTATTCTCGCAAGACTATGAATGTATAAATAAATAGATAAATAAATTAAAACAATATTATCTTGAAAACTTCCCCGTCGGGTGACGGATTAAAAGTATATTTTTGTACTTATTACATAATTGGAGGTACTCCGCGCTCCATTGCGGCATAAGCGGTTGTTACACTTTTGTATTTCGTAGCAGAGTCAGAATTTTTTATCTACTTCAATCTGCTTGTAGGTATCGCTCTTTACCTCGCTATTGTTATAACGCGATCATACATTCTACTAACAGCGTTCGTGAGTAGCTATTGTTCAATTCCTACCTTGAGGAAGTCGGTAAACATACCGTAGACAGACAATACGGCGACATCGGATTCCCGCCGTCCAGCGATGTTCTCAGCGATGCAGGTGTAGTTTGCCATATCCTATGAAATAATAGAGATAGCATGTAAGGCTTCTTGTTTTACTAGGTAGTAGGTATATTTAGCAAGTGTCCGTCTTTCTGGGTACCTCCGCAGTTTCAGATATTTTGCCCCAAAGCAAACACTACTGCTACTGTGCTGTGTGAATTATTGGGAATTACTGGGAAAACGAGACCAAAGAACTGACGTCTTGGATCGATGATCATTGCATTTGAAGCGCTCGTAGCGAAGCTTGCTTAGCTGTTCGGTAGCGATCAGCAAAGTTAAGGATCGTCCACCGCGGTTGTGAGTTGGATGTGTGGTCGCTAGTGACATAACTTACTGAGCGCTTCCGTGCTTCTGAGGGCAAGTTAAGCCGTTGGTTCAGGAGTTGTCTTAGGATGGCAGTCGTTATAGCATGGTGGTAGGGCATTTTGCAAATGCCCGCCTGGCTAACCACCAACCCTCAAGTAGAAAATATGTCGCCAAGCACCTAACGGTGTGTTCCAGCAGCTATCCTTGAGAGCCAATAATTCTAGGTAAGCTTGAACAACATCTTCGATCACATCATCACTTACCATCAGGTGAGATAGTGGTCAAAGGTTAACCTATCATGCATAAAAAATGCAGTGTCATGCAGAACGAAGACGGCGACACTGTAATGGACAGGCGCTTACCATCAGGTGGGCGACTTGTTCGTCTTTTCACTATGAAACAAAAAAATAAATGTTTCTATTTATTTTTTTATTATACCCTCTTATACCTTAGTGCTATAAACTAAAATTACTTAAAACGAGTCTTTTTATCACTTATTGGCTGGTAGCAAGCTGTGCCCAGCGGAAGGCTCAACTAGACCTTATATCTTGGTGCCAAAACATATAACACAGCTCACCTGTAACTCAACCTTGGGAAGCACCAGCATTTCGTCAGTAGCTTCCAGGGTGACTCCATTCCTCGTCCACTTCAGGGTAGGTGGAGGAGCAGCAGGAGGCGGTCTACATCGGAAGGTCACTCCTTGTCCAGATTCCACTGTCACTGACTGCGGTTGTTGGACAAACTGCTTCTTTATATCTAGAAATAAAAAAAACATTTTTAAACGACTTCTAAAAATCGAGTGTATTCTGAATAAGATTGTATGTTTGTTTTTTTTGTAAGTTTGTTACGCGTTTACTGCGACATTTTTTTTCCTGATGGTTTAGCCTTTCACTACTATCTCACCTGATGGTAAGTGATGATGTGGTCGAAGATGTTGTTCAGGCTAACCTAGATGATCTGATATTGTTGATTCTTTTTGTTTAAGTAGAGTATACCTCCAAGTTGATTCCATATTTTATATTTTTTCTATATTAGTTGAGCAAGTCATTTAAGTTTTATCATTATATTAACAGGATTATATATTTTCTGGATGATATTATAATAGTAATTGTAATTCACTTCGATGGTGAACAGTGTTTTAGGTGAGTGAATGATCTAGTAAGCAGTGAGCATTACTAAATAAAATAACTAATTAAATTAATTACTAATCCCGACTAAAACCACATGAATAAATAACCGTAATTTATTCATGTGCTTAAACGACCGAAACAAGAATGGGAATTCCGCATTAAGTTTAGTTGCAAACGGAATCCATTAATTTTCTTTTGATTTATAATTTGCAATCGAGTCCCGCCTGTTTCTAAACTTAATGCGGGATTCTCAATCTTATTTCGATCTTTTTGGTGCAGTCGGTATTATTTTTAATTATATATTTTTTTAGACTTTTAAGTGTCCTAATCCTCCTAAATCCAAATTTAGACATACAATTTATATATATATATTATTCTAATCCCTATTTATTTTGATTTATTTTGATACTCTACTAGATAGGTTTGCTCACTGTTTTATTAACCTATTACTGATTCTGTTTGTCTGTAAAATTTAAAAACCTGCCATTTTGTTTCAACACCTACCGAAAGATACTTGGATTTTTAATATGAATGTAGCGATACCTAAACTGTCTATATCGCGAGTGCCGTTGAATTGACCCCGTATGGGTGATCAGAGTTATTTTATAAGAAGAAGAAGATTAAGACACAACTCTTAACTCAAAATCAAAATTATAATATATACCCTAAATTAAATTATTTCTTTAATGTGCAACAGCGTTTGGCTTCCATATTTTTGTAAATAAAATCCTATGAACATGTTTTTGAAATGCAACAAAATTGTAATTTTCATAAAAATAAACCCATTATTATTGTCAAAATCCATTTAGCCGTTTGGAGGAAAGTAATAAAAAAAATTTCAAACAAGCGTGTAAGATACGCGCGGAAAACATTCCCCTTACCCTTTTCTTAGTAATAAAATATTTAAAAAAAGGAACCAACGTCCATTACTGAAAAGTATGAAAGAACTTGTGGAAGTCGGAACATGATAATGTGAGGTCAGTTTCTTTAATCAGCATGGTACTGACTTTAACAAGTTATTACATACTTTTCAGTGTTCGAAGTTGGTCTCGTATTTTTTGAAATAATTTTTATAACCCCAATTGTGATGTGCTTGCGGATGAATGGAGGTGATTCTCTGAATGTTTGATAATTTGTGAGGAAAATGGCTGACATCCTGTGTATTTTTAATTGCCATTTTATATTAAAATTCAATTATTATTTGTATTTTAGTTGTATTTAATTATATTTGACATTGTATTCGATAACTTTTTTGCCTAATTTATTTTTGTTGTGATAGATTTGTGTGATTTTATTGTTATAGACATGGACATGATGTTTTTCAATATTGACATTGTATTATTCATTTGTAAATCTTATCGTAAGTAATTAATAATATTCTGTCATTAACAATCTAATTAATGCTGCAGCAATAGCTGTACTAGTTATGTAAATAAATGAAATATATAAATATATTTTATTCGATGTTCTCGTATTTCAAATTAAAATAACATAATTATCATATCCTTGCTCTTGCACCATAATTGTGGGTCATGCTTGTGGACATGCTTAGCTGGTAGGCTAGCCCTTGATCACTATCACACCTGATGGAAAGTGATGATGTGGTTGAAAATGAGGCTGACCCATAACTGACTATCAAGGACAGCACGTCCAACGTTCACCGATCACCCATCCTAGTCATGACGCAGCGGAGTTTTTCTTTTTAGATTGTGATGGTTCAAACTTCAGGCCCACCTGAGGTTAAGCAGTAACCTCTACCTAAAACAGATGCATTTTGTCATAAATAATACATTTTGATGCGACCGTCGCTATGAGACAAAATTGTTAATCAATTCTCATGTGCCTGTAATTTTACTGGCTCTCAAGAACTGCTGCTGGAACACACTGTTAGGTGCTTGGCGACTGATTATTACCTGGTAGCTAGCCAGACGAGCATTTGCAATATGCGCAAAATTAAAAAAAGATATGAAAATCTTGCAGTGAAAACTCAAGCGGTGGTTTGGATCGAACCATGGACCTGCGGCACGGCAGTCCCTAGCTATTACCGCTCGACTTACATTGATTCCAAATAAATTGCTTATTACAGTTGATCGGTTATAAACCGCTACGCTACTAGTGTCAATTACATTATCGAAGACTTTCTAAGTCAGATATTCATAAAATCGACAATTTTTAATATTGTTATGTTTGCAATAACGCCTACTCGGCGAATTACATTACAAAAATACAAATTTACGAGCGAAAAAAAATATAGTCATGTGCGGTATTCGAACCCGCGTCCATAGGGATCCACCCCTATAGCCGTGGTATGCTATGACCGCTTGATCTAACATGACAGTGACTCATAACGCCAATTTATGCTCTCGTTCTTTATTTCACCATCGTATTGGGATGGAGCGTCACCCATAGTTCAAATTACGTCATACTACAACGTCTACGTTTACTTACGTTATACGACGCGGGTTCGAATCACATGACTATAATTTCTATATTAAATTTGTAATTTTCAAATACAGTCGACTATGCTGATATTAAGCTAAAAATATGATCAAATGACATCCAAGCCTCGAAACACTGGGGTTATTTCGAGCCACCCCCGCGTCACACCAAACCTGCAAACAATTAACGATCGCGCCCGAATACAGATAGCGTAATAGTTACTACGTCCCCATTGTCTAGAAATAGCCCCACGGCTATACCCTCAACCATGGCGACAGACATAATTGTTATATGACAATTCGGACGTGCTTCAAGTTTAATTTGCATTATGAATGGTAAAGAACGCATTTTAATGAGCATTGACTTATTTAAATGGATGCATGTACAGACATTTCCAATCACGAAGGCGCGCTTCTCTATATTTTTAGACCTGAGTTACATAGTAGTAGTTTAGTTTCTAGCCGGGCTAGAATGTCACCCCCCCATATCTACCCGTATAGGTGGCATCAGAGGCGATTAAAGGTGTGGGCAGCTGCGCTTTCAGAGAAACTGATTTCTCACACTGCAATCCCCAAGACGCCTGCCAAGCGTGCGAATTATGGCAAAACATGCCATAATGGGGGAGGCCGTGTTCAGCAGGACACATTACAGCTGATACAGTACAGTTTAGAGTATGTCTGCCTAGCCAAGCGATAATATTTTAACCGATTTCGAAAAACGGAAGAGGTCTCAATTCGAATTTTTCTTTTCTTTTCTGTGTGCCTTTTTACCTAAAGTACCGATTTTGATATTTTGTGTTATATTTGAAAGTTGATGCTTGTCATGTATTCCCATTCAAGTTTGACTATGATCTGACAATTAGTCTTTAAATTATGCTTTATAATGCGTATTTAATTAGCTTCGACTACATTAATTATGTTCTCATTTTCAATTGTCAAAAATACTGTATACGATAGTTTAGTTTATTTACTTTTTAGTGCATTTATTGTTTTAGATTTATTTGTCTTACATCGTTTTTTTCTGTTATTTTTTTTCACATTTATTTATAAGTACTTAACGGGATTTAATCGCGATGAACTAGCAGAAGGCCTCAAAAGGCGCAAATATAGTAATCTCAGTAGTTGTTACATGTTTGTGCCTTTTGGGGTCGAAACGCTGGGACCGTGGGGACCGAGCGCCAAATTATTATTCAAAGACGTCTCAAAACGTCTGGTCGACGCTACTTGTGACCAAAATGCTGGCATATACTTTGCACAGAGGATAAGCATTGCCATACAACGTGGCAATGCGGCCAGCATTTTGGGGACACTGCCTAATGGTAGCGGAACATTGGATTAGTTTCTTTTTTTTTTTTAACTAATTTTAAGTTTTTTAAGTTATCGCGATAATAACATGTATAAATTTATTTACCTTGACGTCTCAACCAAGTAGCATTGGTCGTGGTCACGAGCGGACTCGCCGTCTCGATAAATACTTATAAATATGTGTTCAAGTCGCGAAAGTCTTAAAGTTACTATTTTTACACATTGTTATTTTACTATATGTGCTATTAGCATTTACACCTACACTAAGAAGTAGTGTACAAACGAGACCTACCCGTACAATTGTACAGAAATAGTTTATTGTGTATTAATAAGGTTTGTAATTAAGTAAGGACTTGTTCACTAACGACGGAGCGCCAGTAGCTCCGTCGTTAGTGAACAAGTCCTTACTTAATTACAATTATCGTATACAAAACAACGGAAATTACACGAGCACTTTAATAAACGATAAAAACCTATTAGAATTAAATCAAAGCAAAAGAAAGAAACGTAGGTACACATGAACAAATCACAATCATTCTTTCAATAAATCCGAGAATTCCCTTAAAGTCTGGCAAGAAAAATAATGTAAAATAAAAAATTATATATTTTATTCACTAAAAATAAAATAATAAATTAACATTGTCCACACTTCCTATGTATAAAAAAACATGTCCATGCGAACTAAATTATGCCTAGAGAAATAAGTTTTATACACCTATCGGGGATGATGGTTTGTTATTGGATCCAAGTAAAATTTTAGTAATTTTTGTTTGTTATTGTAAGATTGGCAACTGTTTTTGAGGCGGGATTTGATTTCAATCTGTTATTTAGATCGAATACAGTGCTGGTTTTAATAATGTCGTATCTAGTGTAGATATATTGCGAATTTCACTATCGACAAGAACATCGAACAAATAGTTTGTTTTAAATTTTCATGGACAATAGAATTTCGTGTTCGGAGTCACTGAAAATGTTACCTACAGAAGGCCAACGGTGAACTGACCTTATCAAAAACACATGCTTATGAGTGATACAAAATGTTTAAAAGCGGTCGAGTGAGACGGTAAATTTGCCTCGCTCTGCCATGTTGCCACTCGGCTAATCCCAAAAGATCTAAATTTTCTCCAAAAACTTAATCCCATAAGTATCTGGAGACATGCTAGTACGAGCCAATTCGGACCTTACATTCATGAAACGCATTACTACTGCCAACTAGATGTGGGTTTACGATTTTGACATGCAAACTAGTCAACAAGCTCCGGAGTGGCGCCTTCCAACTAAAAGAAAAAACCACGCCAAATTCGATCAGAAGTCAGATGAAATATTATTTGAGCGTTATGCGGCGTTGCTACGAAGACACTATCCTTAAAACTTATGTCATGCTTGAATCATTGAATACGGTAATCATGAAACAACTCTTACAGGGAATCCAACTTATAAATTAAGTTAGTTACGTACATATATAAAATTTAAAATATTCAATTTGACCACCATATATTTTTTTCTTCTATAAATCATCTTATAAAGGCGTTAGAGATGCCTAAAACGTTAATTTTAACGTTCACGTGTCACTTCCCAGCCATCAAACGATTATAACAGCTAATAATTCGCCTGATAGCGTCCCAATTTGAAACACTAGATATGTAGTATCGTCCCTATACAGAATTAAAGCCCAGGAAATCTAATGAGATACTGGTCAAATGTGAGCCGTAACGACCATTTGCAAAATATAAGTCACTTTCAAATCTAAAGCTGCAGTGATTTCATAATATTGCTTGGAGACAAAAAACTCAGCAAAAAATTGATACCCACATCCATTTCTCCATTTTTTTCTTCTTTAGAATCATAGATTGACATTTCGTCGAGAACAACGGAAGGAAAATTCATTCTTTTCCACGGCCCTTACCCCTTACGGAGAGTCACCATCAGACAAAGAAATTATTAAAATAACTCAACTTTACTCTACCACTAGACCTCCTTCCCTTCGCCCCCTTAATAAACCCTTAGATAAAATTGAAAAGTTGAAAAATCAGACGTTGCACCATTAGACATTCTCGCTTGCCAGATCCTATTGATAGCTTTAGTTAAGGAGGAAATAAAAAAAATCATAATTTTTAACGAGTGTTTTTATTTTCATCCCTCGTTTTTGGAGGGGTGAACAGGAACCATTATGTAGAGGAAACATTATTTCCGCTCGTTAAGTCGAGCACTTTGCACTTTGATAAATGCTCACTAGCTTTTTATGTTGAGATGTTTGGGGTGTGAATCATGCCAGGAGTGGGTTAAGTGACGACTAAGTAAGAGTCATCTGGTATGCCTTGTTTAGGGTCTTCTAAGTGTCC
Source organism: Plagodis pulveraria (assembly GCA_963890685.1). Classification (NCBI taxonomy): domain Eukaryota; kingdom Metazoa; phylum Arthropoda; class Insecta; order Lepidoptera; family Geometridae; genus Plagodis; species Plagodis pulveraria. Next base: position 3,201,097 of record OY982952.1, on the reverse strand, counting down.
TTATCAGAAAGAATACTCCTAAGGACAGTTATTTTAAGCATTTACGCATGCTGAACTTTGAAAAAGAATATAAGAAAATAGTTATTCGATAAAACACTCACGTTTGGGATCGAATATGTCGACCCGGGTTTCTAGCATATCAGATGCTTATCGCTGGGGCGAATGCGCACCATTGTATACAAACTCTCAGCGGGACAGTGCCTGCCGGAATAGACTTTAAAATAATTTATTTATTTAAATAGAAAACCAACAGCTAAATATAGTTATAATGGTTACTAAAATGGATACAGAAACCCATTTTTTTCCACGGCTATAGAAATACAATAAATATATATATGATACGCACATGTTGAGTATATACAGTTAACTGCATGCCTATATCCATCTTATATAGTTTCTAGAAATAAAAAAAATGTCCCCGAGGTTCTAAAAAAAAAATAAAGGGCCGAAGTTGCCAATTCTAGACTATTTTTGTTACAAAGTCTGTCGCAAATACAAAATTAGTAAGAACGTAGTAGTGTTTTGTATCATATCGTCTATTTAACCAACAAAAGCTGCAATCGTAGATTATTAATATCATTTCCGAACCTGCGATATCAAAACCGAATTTTGAAGCAGTGATGGCTCAGTGGCACTGGCTATGGACTGCCGCGCAGCAGGTCCAAGGTTCGAATCCCGCCGCGGGATTGAGATTCACCGCATGGTGGAAGGGCATTTTGCGAATGCCCGCCTGGAAAGCGACCACCTTCAAGTAGAAAATTTATCGCCGAGCACTTAACGGTGTGTTCCGGCAGCTGTCCTTGAGAGCCAGTAATTCTAGGTTAAGCCTGTTAACACCTTCGACCACATCATCACTTACGATCAACAACAAAGAACCCTTCTATGGCCTATTGCACCACTTAGAAGACCGTGGCCCGACTCTCACTTGGCCGTTTCTTTTATTGCCTTATGTACATGTAGTTATACCTACTACTAAACGTATAATTTGAACTACTTAAACTTTACAATGTTTCTCACGAGCTATCTAACAATGTTCGTCTTCCTTCTTGGATGTCGAAAACAATGCGCTAAGTTAGCGCTATGCCACTACTTAAGTCGACGTTTTATTTAGAAAAGGTATAAGATATTTAAGAAATTATTGGAGTACAACATTTTGGGCATAAAATTTTATACTCCAATAATTTGTATATTTTCGCTTAGCACGTGATAGTGCTTGTAATAATATTTAGAAATATAGAAGAGTAGCGACATTATACCGAGAGTCAAGTCTTTTAAAAAACACTTCTTTCGATTAGATGAAGTCTAGTAGTCTGGTTGGCCGCGCACCGTCCCCTATGACGGTAGTAATACGATTGGAGTATGAAACGTTTAGGCATCCGACGCGATATCGGAAGACGGGAGTTCTATTCCCGCCTTGGGCATAAAATTTTATACTTCAATAATTTGTTAAATATATTTTCGCTTATCACGCGATAGTGCTTGTAATAATATTTAGAAATACAGGTATAAGGTGTTTGAAGTTTTACTACTACTTTGTATATTTTTTGCTAGTTAAGAGACATTAGATAAACAAATATAAACTATACAGGTTGCCATCTATCACGGGCTTTAATTTTTTGCTGCAATTAGTTTTATACACAAGTTTTATAGTAACAATTTATTATATCCCGACACAGATCTCGAAAACGTAGCTAAAACCTATCTCGACCACGTCAGCTTTCAAACAAAAAAAAACTGCATCGAAAGCGGTCCATTCGTTTAGGAACTACGACGCCTCAGACAGACACATAGACTCATAACACCCCTCTTCTTGCATCAAATCTTTCTTCAATGGATTCTAAACTTCGGTAAATGCCTCAGATCGTTATTACAAAAGAAAAATTGTCTACAACATAATCTTATGTAAAAGATTCAGTAATACTTTTATTTGTATATTTTGTTTCCTCGCAGTGCGATTAATCGTGTAACCAATGCAATTTCTTATTAAAAGAGGTTATTATACCATTTTTATCCGTAACTTTTTATGAGGTGTGAACATTGTGATGAATTATGGGAATCATTTGCCACGGCTTTCTCCCACGATTGTACCATGTGATTGTAATTTTCTCTAGACGTGATAAAACTTAATTCAATTCAGACTTCATGAGAAATGGTTGAGTTACGTATAACTGTGTAACACCTTGTTAAATTCATAAAATATTATTAATAAAATGGAAATAGTAGAATAATAAAAACAAATATTTTAAAATTATATTTAAATAAAACACTTATATAATATAAAAAAAAATATCTTGTGACAATTCCACCAAATTTTCCTGTTAAGCCGTCGTTTTTTTTTATTGCTGATAGGTGAGGCTTTGACTACTATCTCACCTGATGGTAAGTGATGATGTGGTCGACGATGTTGTTCAGACTAACCTAGAATTACTGGCTCTCTGGAGAGTTGCCGGAACGCAACGTTAGGTGCTTGGCGACAGATTTTCTACTTGGTAGCTAGCCAGGCGGGCATTCGAAGTCAAAGTCAAAGTCAAAATCATTTATTCAATTTAGGCGTCTACGACGCTCTTATGAAGGTCAATTACAAATTTTAGTATTGAAATATTCCACATTGTACTGCCACGTTCAGCAAATAAATTGTATAGAGCCACTGCGAGAAGAACGGGCAAGAAACTCGGGGCCATTCTTTTAAACATCTTTTAACAATGTGTTACACACATACTATTTAATAGAGTTATTACAATATTTGTCTAAATTATGTAGGTAACAGGCAATAGCTTGGCGGACGCGGAATTGTCCAGGCATTTTTGTCGTTTATGTAATCAGAAACTGTGTAGTAGGATTTTTTAATCAATATGTTTTTCACATGCAACTTGAATTTCCCTTCTGTGAGCGTTGTAATATGTTTAGGAACTTTATTATAAAACCGCACACAATTACCTAAAAAGGACCTTTTATTTGTTTTTGCTAATCTAAAACCTGGCACCGCTATTTTATCTTTATTCCTAGTATTGTAATCGTGATTGTCACTGTTTAATTTAAATTTACTCAAATTTTTACGAACATACATAATATTTTCAAATATATACAGACTTGGTAAAGTTAAAATATCAATTTCTGTAAAAAGATCCCTCACAGATTCCCTAGGACCCATTTTATATATGGCTCGAATTGCACGCTTTTGTATGATAAAGATTGTCTCTATCTCAGCAGCAGTTCCCCACAGCAATACGCCATACGACATTATACTGTGGAAGTACGCGAAATAAACTAGGCGAGCAGTAGCTACGTCTGTTAACTGTCTTATCCTAAGAACTGCATATGCAGCAGAACTAAGTCTTCCGGAGAGATCATGTATATGTGGATCCCATTGTAAAGTGGAATCCATTTTGATTCCCAGGAAGACTGTCGCTTTGTCAATAGGGAGTTTATCTGGGCCAAGCTTTATGTTTGGTTCAACATAAGGAACATTTGGTAAAGAAAACTTTAAACATTTCGTCTTTTTTGAATTTAGGAGAAGATTATTAGCGGCGAACCATTTACAAATCTTAGATAATACATTATTTACATGCGTCAGTTCATTGTCTTTCCTATCTACTTTAAAAATCAGAGAGGTATCATCTGCGAATAAAACAATATCGCAGAAATCTTTGACCATGCAAGGCAGATCATTAATATATGTTAGAAACAGAAAAGGTCCCAAAATTGATCCCTGTGGTACTCCCATTTTTACCAATGACCCGGAAGAAGTATTGCCACTTATTCCAACCCTCTGTAGCCTGTCTGACAGATATGACTCTATAAGATTCAGAGCTTTTCCACGAATACCATAGTGGTAAAGTTTACGAATCAGAGTGCAGTGCTCTACACAGTCGAATGCCTTGGAAAGATCACAAAATACGCCAATAGCATCATGTGAACTCTCCCAGGCTTCTAGTATATGCGACATCAATTGAACACCTGCATCTGTTGTGGATTTGCTCTTGGTGAAGCCAAACTGATTCTCATTTAATAAATTATGATTGTTAAAATGGGATAGTAGTTGTTTGAGCATAATTTTTTCGAATACTTTACTCAGAACAGGTAAGATGGAAATAGGTCTATAATTGCAAGGGTCAGATGTAGACCCCGACTTTAAAATTGGAGTGATTTTACTTTGTTTCATTAAATCGGGGAAGTTTCCACTATCGACACTTTTCGCAAAATGCCCTACCAGTATGCTATAACAACTGCCATCCAAAGACAACAACCGGGACCGACGCGACGGTTTAAAGTGCCGTCCGAAGCACGGAAGCGCTCAGTAGTAATGCCACTAGCGGCCACCCATCCAACTCATGCCAGCGGCGGACGTTGCTTAACTTAGCTGATCGGTTAAGAATGGCTAAGCAAACTTCACTACGAGCGCTTCAAAACGTCACATTCGGCACGCAGCCAAACCGGAAGAATTTTCGACGCGAGTCGCTTTTACACGAAAAGTCCTCAGAAGGTCTTGACTCCACGATTGCAGGATCGAGAATGATTTCAATGTTTTATTAAAATATTTTAAAAAAATTGTAATATTAAACTTGGATTTCTGCAAATTAACGCCTGAATCTATTCATTAGTAATAGTAGACCTACATATTTTTTTTGTTCCGTAGCAATTTTTTTATTTAGGAAAAAAGAAACGCTCGCAGTGTTGCTAGATTAGTTCTTGACCAGCAACGTCGCCTGCGCTCATTACTGTGACCGCTATGCGCTATATCGCATAGCGCATAGAGTTATTCGCTTCCGTGCTTCGGAGGATACGTCTACATATGCACACACTTTACGAAATTGAATGCGATTTGAACTATACAGTCGCATGTTCTCGAACGAAAGTACCGTTTGTGTGGCAGTTCAGTTCGATTTTTCAAAACTGTACCGTGGAACGGATTAGAATCAAAATCGAATCGGAGGAACTATATTTTACAAACGAAGCAGTCCTTGAGAGCCAGAAAAATTACAGGCACATGACACTCGACAAATGTTTGTCTCAGAGCAACGGGCGCAGTGCAGTTGTCACTTGCGGCGGAATGTATCTGTTATAGACATAGGTCATCGCTTACTATTAGGCGGGCCTCGAGCTTGTACCGTCCCAATCATATAAAAAAACGGCCGTCAATTTCGATCTCGATCGTAGAATATGGTGTGTACCGTCAGCTATTCTTGAAAGCTAGTAATTCTAGGTTAGCCTAAACAACATCTCCATCCTCGATTTATCTGTTATCAGAGACTGATAAGGGTAGCCTACAGATATCGACTATTAAATTAAATTTGTATTGATGAGATTATTAAACTTAATAGATACATATTTTTAATAAATTATACAAAATATATGAATGCAATTTGTATGCATGTTATCAATTATTAATATAATAGAGACATGATTCAAAATATTAATCCATGATAATAATTATTAAAACCAGTTAGTAGTAGAGAGACGTGGGTATTTCACCATAAATTAATAATTAAAATCAACGGTTACGATTAAGATGCAGTACGAGAAACAATAATTAAACCTTCCATTAATAATTATAGACCAGATACAGTTTTAATGCTTTAAATTTACGACTTAGTTTAATTAAAAACTTTATATTCATTTAACGTGCTATTTAAGAAGATAGCGGCATCTACAAACGATGATTAATATGTTAATTGTTTAATTAAAGTTTATACAACGGCAGAGCGAGTAAGAATGTTCCGCTGACATTGGTGAAACTAGTCTGTTTTTTTTTTATTGCTGATAGGTAAGCCTTTGACCACAATCTCACCTGATGGTAAGTGATGATGTGGTCGAAGGTGTTAACAGGCCCAACTGCCAGCCTAAATGATAAGCTAGAAACCCGTGTCGACAAATGCGATCCCTAGCCTGAGTATTTTATCGAATAACTCTTTTCTTATATATTTTTTTTATGTTATTGTGACGGCCCAAGCTCGAGACCCACCTGATGTTAAGCGGATTAACCTCTGCCTATAACAAATGCATTTCGTCAGGAATTGCAATGCGCCCGTCACCTTGAGACATAGTTGTTAAGTCTCATGTGCCTGTAATTTCACTGGCTCTCAAGGAGAGTTGCCGGAACACACAGTTAAGTGGTTGGTGACAGATTTTCTACTTGATGGTGGTCGCCAGCCAGGCGGGCATTCGCAAAATGCCCTTCCACCATGCGGTGAAGCTCAAGCCTGCGGCGGGATTCGAATCATGGACCTGCGCGGCAGTCCATAGCCAATGCCACTGAACCGTCATTGCTTCAAGTCATGGAAAAAGAACTATAACGTGTCATGGGGTGCTTTGATATCTCGTCTCGTCGTTTGTTTGTTTCTGATGCATAATAGTATAGATATAAGTGCGGTAAGTCTTGAAGCAGTGATGGCTCAGTGGCATTGGCTATGGACTGCCGCGTAGCAGGTCCATGGTTCGAAACTCGCCGCGGGCTTGAGCTTCACCGCATTGTGGAAGGGCATTTTGCAAATACCCGCCTGACTAGTAACCACCCTCAAGTAGAAAATCTATCGCCAAGCACCTAACGGTGTGTTCCAGCAGCATTCCTTGAGAGCCAATGAAATAACAGGCACATGAGACTTAACAACTGTGTCTCAAGGTGACGGGCGCAGTGCAATTCGTGACTTGTGACGAAAAAAGTCTGTTTTGGCAAATGTTAGTTCGCATAGCATCAGGTGGGCCTCGAGCTTGTTCCGTCACATTGGCATAAAAAAAATGAAAATTACAGCCAAGGCGATATTGCGACAAGAAAGCAGAGGTTGTAATTATCAAAGCGCACGTATGTCATATGACGTTTTTCAACACACTTACGTGGAACAAATACGAAAATTTCGATACGAAAATATTTATTTCATCTTTTCGATAATTATCTGATTAAGTAGGTTTATAATAAAAAACTTTATAATAATAATCTGATTAAGTAGGTTTACAATTAAATCTTCTAAAGTTCTACTTCAGTAGGTACAAAAAATTTGGTATTGTTTTTATATGAAATACGAATGAAACACACTACAATCTCCTTGGTGAGAAGTGTAACGTTCATTTCCTTTTTTTTCTTAACACAAGTGCGGTAAAGTAGAAAAAAGCACGAGTGCAGAATATACTACATTATGACACTAAAAAGGCCCGATACGAGCTAGTGTGTTGAAAAAACCACATCTTAGTGACTTTGTGGTCTATTGTTCTTTTTAGGGATCCATAGTTAGAATAAAATACTTAGATACTTGTGACGTGTTCTCGTAAGTGGAAGTCAGTTATTAATGAGTTTATGTATGAAATAATCGGCTGTACTCACGCGTACCTATTGGTCGAAAATGTCGTAAGTTTTGGGCCTATTCGGTTCCCCTGATGAAGGGTAGAGTTGACGCATCTAAATCGCGGCGACAAAGAATGTATCTCTCTCTCATACTCAACTTTCAAACTAAAACATTAACTAAATTCTTAAGTCGTAGCAGTCAGAGATAATAAGTTTATTTCATGTAGTAAATAAAGCCTTTATAATTATTGTCAAGGTTTTAAGTAATGCCTTGAAGATATCGTGTCTTCAGTGAAGTCGTAGAGAATTTTTAAAAATAAATTTTAACCAGCGATTACTTTTTGAGTCGTATAAAATGTTTATCTTAATATTTTTTTTTATTATTTATATTTTTCTAGGATTATTTACTTACACTTAATTACTCAATTATGGGTGAATATTAAACTACTGTTATGTAATGGAAATTTTATGTATTTAACATGATTTCTTCTTCATATATTAATATAGTTATCTACCCTCTTTGTTTATTACCTTTACATATCTGCCATCTATTATAAAGATAATTTAAACCTTTCTGGTTAAAATCTGCTTACAAGTACTGGAGTACTTGTTAAAAAAAAATTCTCGGGAAGCTGCACAAAATGCATTCACACAGTGGACTGTGTGAATGCATTTTGTGCAGCTTCCCGAGAAATTTTTTTTCATTGGAAAATATTGTCTATTTCCCGGAAAATGTGGTTGTCAGTCATCCATACAGATCTACTTTTCGTCACATGTCACGGTCCAAAATCCGTTTATTATTGCACCGATTTATTAAGGTAAGTTAAGACAGAACACGCGCTGTTCACTGCATATCAGGTAAATGTCTATGAGCCATTTTTTTTATTATACCATCATCATCATCAGCCGGAAGACGTCCACTGATGATCAAATGCCTCCCCCATAGAGCGCCACAAAGAACGGCTATTAGCCGCTTGTAACCATTGGCTACCCGCGACTTTCACGATGTTGTCAGTCTACCTAGTGGTAATTATATCGATTTGCTGCAAATGAGTCAATTTTGTGGCCATGCGTTAAATGTTTGCCTCATTATAATATTATCGTGATATTAGAGCGATCTTCCTTTATTATTTAAAACGATTGGTTAAATCTGATGTATTTTATTAGGAAAGATACAGATTTCACGTGAAAAAAAACTCTAAAATCTGCAAAAACTTATCATGTTTAATTTTTATCCAGAGTGGTCAGTGCGCTAAAATACTTGAGTGTATGTTATGTGCTAAAACGGCAACTTAAGAAAATTCTATATCGAACATTGTTTTCGAGTTGTAGGTATTATGCAAACGTATTTCTTCCCGCGGTTGATATTCTTCTAACATCAAAGGGATTTTAAAATCTGCAAAAAATTAAACCTACAAGCCTAGTCATTAATACGCTTATTACATGAAGACAAAAAACACAGATATCGGACAATATTAAGAGGTAGAAAAGAGGTTTTTCTTTTTGTATTGAGAAGTACGTGGTATATAATCATCTCAAGTTTAAAACGCCTATTATTATTACAAAAAAGGAAAGGAAAAAGAAATGTTGGTAGACCAATGAGACAGTGGGCTGATGATATATTAAACACTGCAGGGGACGATTGGATTTACTTAGGCAAGGATAGAGAGTCATGAAAGAAGAGTCCTTTACCCTAGAAGTCATCCATAGTTAAATAAATAAAGAAAATCAATAATACTTATAGTAATACTAATATAAATATAAGATAGATGTAAACCTAACAACATTTAAAATGTAATAATTATAAATTATGGAATAAGTGGCTTATTATTATTATTATTACAATTCTATTTCATAACATGATAAGTACAATGGCTAATTAGTACAAACCTCTACTTGAATTTATTGTACGAAAAAAATTATAATTGGACGAGAATAAAATATATTCTGTTCTTAAATTTGGACATAAAATAATTATGTGGGTGTAGGCACACCTAAAAGACTATAAAAATGTACAATTACGATTTTATGTTCCTAATATAATAAAAATGTGAAACATTAAACGCTGATATCAAAGTATCCATAAATAATAATAATATTGAAATAAATACGCCAGACCTTGTTTTTATTCAACTAGATTGTGTTACAAATTTCACAACGCATCATATTACTTTAAAAAACGCTTGCATAACCATTTGCCTTGAGCAAACACACGTTTCTTAAGATTGAGAGAAGTATTTGGACATCATTTTTTATTCTCATTCCAACGAGAAATTCGAACCTCTGTTTAATCAACATTAGCTTCTTAAATAGTTCTCAAATTACAGAAATGTCGACAATCTTTCGTCATGTTTCATATACTTATATAAACCACTATAGTTACCGGAAATGTATACTTATATATTTCTACATTGAGAAAAACTACTTTGGAGCTTAAATCAAATTTGACCTTTTACCGTTGAATTGTAACTACGCAAGGTGAATTCACAAGACTTAAGATGATTTTAACCAATCAATAAAAATTTACCATGTTTTATAATAAACGTCGTCAGAAAACGCCGTAAAGTATATTCAAAATTGAACTTGTTATACGATAATAATTGCAGTATTGACCATAAAATATACCATACTTTTACGGCGGTTTATATACGATGATTATCACTATAACGTACGACTTAATCAGCCTCATCGAAAAGTCAATATTTAAGAAAGACCACAAAATACACCTTAAATGAAGACGAAAAGAAACATTCGCCTTCACTGACCTCGTTTAACGCCTTCTAGTTGGAAGGCGTTTTTGTACGTATTTACGTTTGGTCGGTTTTTTGCCCTCATACCATATAAAATGGCCGTCATTAGGGCGCTTTTGACTTTAGATTTTTCTCAGTGTAAAATAGGGAATATAAGTCACTTTTTGTATGTCCTCGAGCTTGTCCTGTCACAATAAACAGGACAAGCTCCAGGCCCACCTGATGTTAAGTGGACTAACCTCTGCCTATAACAGATGCATTTCGTCATAAGTCACGAATTGCACTGCGCCCATCACCTTGAGACATAGTTGTTAAGTCTCACATAACTGTAATTTTCCTGGCTTTGACTGCTGACGGAACACACTGTTAGGTGCTTGGCGACAGATTTTCTACTTGAGGGTGGTCGCTAGCCAGGCGGGCATTCGCAAAATGCCCTTCCACCATGCGGTGAAGCTCAAGCTCGCGGTAGGATTCGAACCATGGACCTGCTGCGCGGCAGTCCATGACATCCGCGCAGCAGGTCCGACTAAACAGGTATCATGATACACGTAGTTGATCTAATTTCACGATATTAAGAAAGAATTAAACATTATTTAAAGCTCTTTATCTCAACAACTTACCGACTTCATATTTATTCGTAGTTACCGACCGAATAAGCTTATATAACGCTCGGAGCGCTCGTAGCGAAGTTTACTTAGCTGTTCTCAACCGATCAGCAAAGTTAAGCAACGTCGCGCGCGGTCATAAGTTGGATGGGTGACCGCTAGTGAGATTACTACTGAGCGTTTCCGTGCTTCGGAGGGCACGTTAAGCCGTCGGTCCCGGTTGTCGTCTTAGGATGGCAGTCGTTATAGCATGGTGGTAGGGCATTTTGCGAATGCCCGCCTGGCTAGCTACCACCCTCAAGTAGAAAATCTGTCGCCAAGCACCTAACGGTGTGTTCCGGTAGCTGTCCTTGAGAGCCAGTACTTCTAGGTTAGCCTGAACAACATCTTCGACCACATCATCACTTACCATCAGGTGAGATAGTGGTCAAAGGCTACCTATCAAGCATAAAAAAAAAAAAAAATTATGTACTTACATGCAAATTCAATATAAATCGCTTGACTTCTTATCCTTCCTTTACTGTTCCAGGCGTAACACTCGCAACTGTATTTTCCTCCAAAATACTCATCCAGCTCGTTTCTGGTTACATTGAGCTCAGCTTCTACAACCCTCACACCATTCTGAGGATCCACATGTTCATATTGAACTGTCTTATCTGTCCTTACGTCATTACATTTGAAGAATACTTGTAAAGCATTAGCAGCTCGACAAAGCAAAGTTGCTGGTTTCGTCCTTAGCACGTAAGAATCTTTCGGTTCGAGTTGGAAGATGGGTAGACCGTCGATTGTTTCGTCGTTTTCGGGTAGGGGTATGTAGTCATCTTCTTCGATTTCAGGCTTTATGTCTGAGAGGTAAGGGTCGAAGGTCAGTAAGCCGTCTGGGTGAATGTATTCTGGGCGGGTTTCTTTGGCTGTCGTGTGTTCTGTGTCTGCAACAATGAAAATAAGAATTTTATGATCTCACAAGGCGTTTAAAACTGTTCCAATTTTAAATACTAAATTTCGATCGATGGATGGATGTTTTAACAATGATTGGAAGTGCTCGTAGCGAAGTTTGCTTAGCAACACGAACACTTAACCGATCAGCATAGTTAGGCAACGTCGCCCGCGGTCATGAGTCATCCAGGGTAACCGCTATTGACATTACTACTGAGCGCTTCCGTGCTTCGGAGGGCACGTTAAGCCGTCGGTCCCGGTTGTTATCTTATGGATGATGCGATGGCAGTCGTTATAGCATGGTGGTAGGGCAATTTGCGAATGTCTGCCTGGCTAGCTCCACCCTCAGGTAGAAAGCATGTCGCCAAGCTCCTAACGGTGTGTTCCGGCAGCTGTCCTTGAGAGCCAGTACTTCTAGGTTAGCCTGAACAACATCTTCGACCACATCATCACTTACCATCAGGTGAGATAGTGGTCAAAAGCTAACTTATCAGGAATAAATAAATAAATAAAAAATATTAAATAGTCGCTGTTACTTCTTATAGTTGTTTATCATTGGTAACATACAAACATAAAGTATTTTTATATGTATATTTTATATGTCATTAGCTTCCCTACCCATGGGGGTGAGTGATATAATCCATATCGATTCGATCAGTAAGGATAAAGTTATCCTGGCCTAAGGAATTTCGGAATATATGTGTCAAGTTTCATCGCAATCAATTTAGCTGTTTCGGAAGTGAATGGTAACAAATACTAACCAAAACTTACTTTCGAATATATAACATAAATAATAACATAATATAAGATTATTTTTTTCTCTTCTTTTAATATTTTTTTCGCATTTATAGTCCGTTTGCCTTGAAAAATACCTAACAAACATTCTTTGTAATTTTTTTTATATATAAACAGAAGGGTGCTATTTTTAAGAATATTGTTTATGTTCTTAGTGCAGTGTACCATAATATTGGTATCGTCGGTTCCGACAGTTAAAACAACGCCATTATTATGCCGTCGGTGCCTCCGGTAATAAAATAATATATCGCATTTCAGTAAACAAGCGCATAAACTTGTTCTACTGAGAACTTTAAGACTGGAAGAAGTAAGATTAAACCAAGACGAACCTTCTCTTAAAAAATTTACAATGGGGTAATGATTTTAATGACCTTTGACCCCACCTTACCTGTTGGTAAGTAATTATGTGAGTTAACTGGCTTATCCTTAGGTTTTGGCTCTTAAGGAAAGCCGCTGGAACACACCCATAGTATGAAGAGCTCGTTGCAAAGTTTGCTTAGCCGTTCTTAACCGATCAGATAAGTTAAGCAACGTCCGCCACAGTCATGACTTGGATGGGTGACCACTAGCAACATTACTATATACTGAGCGTGAACGTGCTTCGGAGAGCACGTTAAGCCGTTGGTCCGGGTTGTAGTCTTAGGATGGCAGTCGTTATAGCATGGTGGTAGGACTACCTCGCTCAAGTAAAATCTGATAAATCCGTCGCCAAGCACTTAACAGTGTGTTCCGGCAGCTGTCCTTGAGAGCCAGTAATTTTAGGTTAGCCTGAATAACCACGTCATCACTTATCATCAGGTGAGATAGTGGTCATAGGCGAACGGTTTGTAGGAATGGATATGTTTTTATAAACCAATAACTACTGGAAAGTAATGTGCTAAGTGAGCAGCGCTACGGCACTGGTAGGGGGTATACTACCTATATGAGATAGCATTGTTGACGCTGATAGGAAGACTAAAGCTTATTGGCTTTGTTAATATACATACATAAAATCACGCCTCTTTCCCGTAGGGGTAAGCAGAGACCACAGATTTCTACTTGCTACGATATTTACATATCTCTTTCGCTTCATCTACACTCATCAATCATTTCATATATAAGCAGGGTACCCCTGACCTGGCCATATTTTAGAACGTCTTCAATTTGATTTTGGAACGTTCACCTGGGTCTTCCCCTTCCAACACTTCCGTTCACTTGGTTAATATGTACATAGCAATGACGGCGGTAATAGCTATGCCGTGCCGCAGGTTCGATCCCCACTGCCGGCTTTAGCTTCACTACATGGTGGAAGGGCATTTTGAGAATGATCGCCTGGCTAACTTCCGCCCTCATGTTGAAAATCTGTCGCCAAGCACCTAACAGTGTGTTTCGGTAGCAGTCCTTGAGAGTCAGTAAAATTACGGGTACATGAGACTGAACAATACATTTAAGAAATTATTGGAGTACAATATTTTATGTCCAAGGCGCGAATTGAACCCGCGTCCACCGATATCGCGTCGGATGCTTTAACCGGACGGTTAAAGTTATACAATTAAAGCACGAAATTTCGGCTAGAAATGCCGAGTCCAGGTGGCCGAGGAGGTTTAGGCATCCGACGCGATATCGGAGGTCGCGGGTTCAATTCCCGCCTCGGGCATAAAATTTTGTACTCCAATAATTTCTTAAATATATTTTCGCTTAGCCCACGATAGTGCTTATAATCATACATGAGACATATATGATTAATACATACCTATATGTCTCAGTGTGACGTGCGCAGTGCAATTCGTCACTTGTGACGAAATGCATCTGTTACACTCAGAGTCCACTTAACATCAGGTAGTTATAGCGCTTGTTCCGCCACAATTACATAAAAATAACTAACTAATTTATAGTTAGTGAAATATATTGTATCGAACTCACTGTATCAAAACGTGCTGTTTAAGGATATGGGATAAGATAGGATCAAGGATGAAGACGAAATGTATTAAATATTCATATAGTTACAAACACATTCAATGCCCCCGTCGGCATGTGGTTAAACTTTTCAACAAGTCTACTGCGTTCAGCTGCGAGATCAATAAATATATACATTTTATCGATTACATTTCAATTAACTAGTTACTTGATTCTTTATTATATTTTTAAGTGTAATATGCACATTGCTTACAAGCAGAATATTTTCTCATCAGTTATTATTGATTTGAATCTCCAGGTCGGAAGTGAGCACCTTTTTTAATGTTATACTGACAGAACACGATCGAGGTGGGCCTCGACGATTTATTTATGCCAGATATCTATAATAAATGCATTTCGTCAAGTGACGAACTGCGCTGCGCCCGTCACCCTGAGACATACAGTTATTGAGTCTCGTGTGCCTATAATTTTACTGGCTCTCAAGAACTGCCGTACACAATTTTAGGTGCTTGGCGACAGATTTCCTACTTGAGATTGGTAGCTAGCCAGGTGGACATTCGCAAAATGCCTTACCACCATGCAAAATATACTTGCAAAAGTTGCCTTTATAAATATTCGAAGTGAGGATACTAACAAGTCGCCTGCTTAATGGTAAGCATCACCCCTGTCCAAGAAAGTTGTAATGTCACCATCTTCATTCTGCATGACACTGCACTCGCCACTCCGAGAAGTAAGTTATTATGTCTCGTTTGTCTAGTTATATCTGACACCGCGGCGGTACCCACCAACGCAAACTCTTGCAGAAGAGACAAGAGATAGCTGGTACATACTATTAGGTGCTTGGCGAAAAATTTTCTACTTGAAGGTAGCAAGGCGAGCATTTGCAAAATGCCCTTCCACCATGCAATGCTCAAGCTGAAGGTGTGGATCATATTATCAAGAAGAATTGATGTCCGTTTTAGCCGGCCGCCAGCTGTCACCAACAGTCCTTGGGAATGCTTTTTTGCCTATTTAGTTGCTGAGGATTGCCAAACAAGCAACACATACAACAAAATGGTACCATGTACCTATAGATATACAATTCTTACAATGTATACCATTACTTATATACTTATCCCAAGAGGAAGACATAGGTATCCAAACATCAACATTTTACCAGATTTGTTAGTGTCAATACTGTCAAGTGATAGGGGGTGAACTCAGAACATATAATATAGGAGTCTAAGTATCTGCTTTTTACTAGATATTTATGTCATAGAATCAAGTGATAGGGGTAACATCTACCTACCGGGCAAACACCGGACGGCCACTGAAAATACATTAGTCAAAAATCCCAAAAACTATCCAAAGCCAAAATCAAACCGAGGAACTCGATTCCAACGCGACACTTAAGTCCACTAGACCAACGGTGCAGGATATAGTAATTATCACTTACCCCCATTTCTCACGTATCCAATTAGTGTTGCTATAACAACGACCATTCTAAATCCATTTGTGGTACACATCACTAAAAATCCATGTCCTTTTTTATAAAAACAACTGCTTTATACCAGAACCGAAATCAAAAAGAGAACACTCCTATTCTATTTCTATTCAAAGTACAATCTAGTTGTAAAGCTTAAAATTTAAAAAGGCGCGAACAGATTTTTTCGAACACGTGTTGCAATGGGATGGGACGTGACACGTGCGCCCGTCATGGGGTCCCGCGATACACTGAATGGCTACCCTTTACGGTTTCCGTAGTTTTATGGTGTATCGTTTTGATGAGATTCTTAAGATACGTAAACGCTTTTGAGACTCCAACTACGGTTAATTAGTGGGTAGGTGATAATTTGGACAGAAAGTTTTATGCCGTTCTATAAGTCATAGAAATTGTTAGGCTTCTGTGAAAGAAAAATATAAGAAACTAACATAAAACAACTAACTACTGGTACGGTTTCGATAACAATCATAAGGTAAGATTCAATAACTCAATCAAAGAATATCTTTTTAAAATATCTTACCTTATATTGTAAAACAAAATTACCATAAAATATGTTCAAAACATTGGAAGGCGAAAATATTCGGCAAACAGTAAAATTATACAAAAACTGATCAATTTTTAATTTTTGTATGTATGAATGCTTCTGAAAGTTTGCAACCAAACAAAAACCTTCGAATATGTAATTTATGCACATGTATCGCCATCTGTGACCAGGGAAATCAAAGTGGACGGAAGCTTTTACGTTTCAAAAGCTTCTAGTTATGTGCCGTACTTTACGTGAAAAAGCTTACAAATGCTTACATTCTCGTCGTTCGTAGTTCATAAGATTTTACACAGATGGCGTAGTTTCAATTATTGCTTTTAATGTGACATAGATGGCGTACCAGTAAAACGGAGTTATCTAAACCCCTATATAGATGGCGCTACTGAGATATCAAGCAAAGTTTTTAGAGCCATTTTGATGCCGTCATATTTTTGTTATCCTTGGCAGGGTGCTAACTAAAGCGGGTAAGCAAAGTTGCATTGAAGCTGATGAAGATGGCAGTAGTAGATATGAGATTATTATTATTTATTTAGTTTATAATTATGTTTTAAGTATTAATAGTTCGATTTTAAAGGAATTATAATAGCCGAATTATATATCTTGCAAGTATATATGCTATCAGGTACTGGTATATATCATAGCATATAGCTATAGCCTGCTGTGCCGCAGGTCCGTGTTTCGAGCCTACCACAAACATAAGATTCTCCGCATGGTGCGAAGGCGAATGCTCGTCTGGTCTGGATAGCTACCACCCTCAAGAAGAAGACCTGCCGCCAAGCATCTAACAGTGAGTCTCGCAACAGTCCGGTACAACAGTCACGTAACACTTAACAAGTGTATGTCAGAAATTACAGGCACATGAGACCTAACAACTGTACGTCTCAGTGTGACGGGCGCAGTGCAATTCGTCGTTGACGAAATGCGTCTGTTATAGTCAGAGGATACCGCTTAACATCAGGTGGGCCTCGTGCTTGTTCCGTCACAATAACATAAAAAAAAAAAAAAAGATAGGAGCAGTGCAAAAAATGTTATGTATATAATATTTATAATTTCTACCACGGGTTCCCTCGCTGGTATATATATGGTTTACCTATACAAAAATAATTATATGCTATGTCCAGAACCTAGAAAAGTACATTGTGTATTAAGGGCTGTAAGTAAGGAATTACGATCGAGGCTCTAGTGGAAGTCTTTCTGAGTCGTGGTTCGTAATTCTGTACCGCCCGTGAAACATACCTACAATGTTTTTCTTCACATTTGCGAGTAAATAATTATGAATTATAGCTTTAATACACAAGCCAGCCCAACTATTATTACGAAATACGTGAACTTTTTTTAGGTGGATGGCGGGCTTTTTGCCCGCACCGAAGATTATACAAATGTTTCGTTCAGAAACTTGCATAGGTATATAGCCATGACGGGAGAATAAAAATTAATTAATTTCGACGTTTGATACAAAAACTTATAATAAAATCGATTATTAAGAATGTTCTTGTTGTGTGTAGTTGAGTATTTAAGTAACATGCAATAAAATTCCTGTTTAGATCACATTTTAAGACAATTTTTCAATTACTTGTAAATTCCTTGCTTGAACTTGCATGATTTATGTGCTATGCTATAAATTAAAATAAAATACTCACCGATCTTGGGTTTCATAACAAAAAGACAGCTCGTGTGTTTTATATGGGGCATTACGGCCAAGTTAACCTATATGTTTAGATACTGGTTACGTGCAAATATGTGAAAAAAACTTACTTACATCAAACAAATTTCATCAAAATGTTTAATTCAATTAGGAGCTGAAAGCAACAAATACACACATTTTCACACAGAACATTTCAGTTAAAATTAGACCAGAGCGTAGTTTTGAAAAGAAATAACCTTTATTTTGAGGGATGTATCTGCCAGATCTACCGTCATTAAATTTCACAAAATAAAGCAGGCCTTACGGTTTTACTATAATCATAATAACTCACTATAGGACCACCAACTTAACTGTGCAGTTTTCGAGGGCGCTACTGTAGCCCAAGCACAAACATTTCGATAGTCCGTAACGTTATCGTATCGAGTTCACCGCCCGTTTACGCAGGAGGCAATGGTTGACAATACGCCGCATCGTTTGCTGGCTAACGTGAACTCGATAGGATTACAAAAGTGACATCATCCAGCGTAAATCACAACAATCATACCTTTTTTCTAAGACCTAACAACTCATTCGAAAAGAGGTTTTAAGTCTTATTTTGCCTATAAAAGTTCCTCTCACTGAGCAGTAATATTAAGAGTTGGCACGGACCTTGTTGCTTTGAAACTCAGATTTGAAGTTATTTTATACCAACCATTACAAATGAAAACTATATTTCCAACACAATAATAGTAACATTTGTGAGTGTTGTACTACTGATTCCCTAAAATCGATTAGTTACAATGAAATCGATTCCATTATAATCGATATAGGAAAAAATGGTAAGAAGGTTAGGTTTATAAAATATATGATAAGGAAATATAATATAAAACAAATCTTTCACACAGATTTATTAATTTATTCAAAATCATCAAAATATTTTATCGTGCGATATATCTTCGCTAGTATCGAAAACCGTATTATTGGGGTATGTATACATAGTTCCAAAGTAATTTGTGTACTAGAACATCTTTACCATACATATCTTTCATTGTACATAACAGTTTTCAATATATAATACTTATTTTCTAACTGTCGGAAATGTAAAAGTAAAAAATACTGCACGTAAGTTGCACTAGTAAACTTGTCATCAACTGTTAACAATTATTTGTAGTTCAATCATAAAATGTAGTATTTCTGACGCACCTTTTTTAATTATATATAGACTGTTGACTTTTAAAAACTTTTTTGGTGTAGGTAGTTGAATTATTTAGATATTTAATTTAATCTTGCAGCTGATCTATTTCATTTGTATTGCAAGAAGCTTCCTCTGCACTGATTTGTTTTATTTATCGATTCAATTAATATTTTTCTGCGTAACATATGCATATCTGAAATTACAAAAATAGTTTATTTAACTGCACTCGAAAGTTGGTTAATTTTAAAATCAAACAATGTATAGTATTATAAGTATTTAAATAATTGGGATTGTATCTTGATACACATGTTGATTTTTATATAGTATTGAGGTGACATAGTACCTTAAATTCCATGCCATAGCTCTATCGATTCAGCATTTACTTTGAAAGTATATAAGCGACGGAGTTTTGTTTAAATGAACTGAAAAAAAACAACTCAGATTATTATCACAAGCATAGATATGACGTTATTTATGCTAATTAATATTAATTGTATAATATTTAGGTCGATTTTTATATGTTAGATAATAAATATTGCTCTAGCCGTTCAGTTAGCAAGTACTGTGCCAGTTATGTAGAGAAAAATTGATAATACCTGGTGTTTCAAAATGCTTTTGAGCTAAAGATGTAAATAACAGTCCCTAAAATACACATGTTAAGTTTCGTGGCATAATAAAACATTCCGCGTGATGGTTTATGATCACCAGCTTCGAATATGATATTTCCTAACTTATTGACACTATGAAAAAGTATATGTACCCATACCACTGACATTATAAAAAATCGATACTTTTTTTTTTTTTATGCTATTGTGATGGAACAAGCGCGAGGCCCACCTGATGTTAAGCGGTATCCTCTGCCTATAACAGATGCATTTCATCACAAGTGACGAACTGCACTGCGCCCATCACCTTGAGACAGTTGTTAAGTCTCAATTTTGCCTGTTATTTCACTGGCTCTCAAGGACTGCTGCCGGAACACACCGTTAGGTGCTTGGCGACAGATTTCCTACTTGAGGGTGGTCGCTAGCCAGGCGGGCATTCGCAAAATGCCCTTCCACCATGCGGTGAAGCTCAAATACTACAAAGGTATCGATACTTTCCTTGAGCAATACTAAACTTACTTTACGTTACGTAAATATTTGTAATTTATATACAAATATATGTAAGTACAGCAATTCGCATGATAACACATACCTACTTAAATTACAATAAAAACCAAGCGATCATTAGCTCTGAAACAATAATGTAATTTCAATGACATATTTTCATCAACTCACCGGTTCTGGATCTCATGGAAATCTATTGTTTAAACATTTTTATATGTGTTTCGACACCACAGACTTCGCATTTTCTTTGCGATTTCCGTATTGTATTCCCTATGAAATATTAAAATTTTTGAATAAAATGTATTTGAAGTGATATATTTACTAAGTGCCATGACATACATTATGACATAGAGAAATGTAATATACCGGGAACAATACAAGGTGACAATGACTCGTATCGTATTTGGTAATGTTGGACAGAAATCGGTACACCTGCAATACTTTACCTTATTTTAAGGTTGGTGACGCTGGACTGGTTCCTCTATGATTGATATTCGTCAAATTTAGCTTTTTATTTGGTGAAAACCAAACATATTTTTTCCGGTATGTTACTTTTCTCTATGCGTTACTTGCTCAGTGAACCAAATTTTATTGTAACATCATTAGAGGTATTAAAATAAAACATTATATATAAATTATGAGCTATAAATTCTCAAGCCAAGAATCTACGCCACTGATAATTTACTATATGAATAATTACAAACAGCTACTATTACACCTTTAAACAAAGGGAGGAGTTTCAAGAAACCCTGAAGGGCCGCCAGCCGGCGTGAAGTGTATTTTGCGCTAAATTTTATGGTGTTTCAGCAGAAAAATAGGCTATTGAGTTCAAGCAGTGCATTCTATAAGTTCTAATTGTTCACTAAAG
Organism: Plagodis pulveraria; assembly: GCA_963890685.1. Taxonomy (NCBI): domain Eukaryota; kingdom Metazoa; phylum Arthropoda; class Insecta; order Lepidoptera; family Geometridae; genus Plagodis; species Plagodis pulveraria. The sequence continues at coordinate 3,180,016 of OY982952.1, read as the reverse complement.
GTGATTCCCGACAGAACTTTCGTCTCCAGCGGTATTTTACCGTCTGTTCTGGGAAAGAAGAATGCTGTGAAAACCTGGAGTGCGTAGTAATGTACCTACCTAACAGTTTTGCAAAGACAAACCACGTAGCATTTTATGAATGCGCCGTTACTACAAATCGAGAGTGCTGTGACTTGTAACCGTCTAGGTTTAGTGTTGTTTTAAGTTCATATTAATTTTAGGATAATTAAAGCGTTTATTTTGTATTAGTCAGCTTATGGTTGGTTTTTTTTTTGGATTATGATTGTGTTTGTTATTACATTAGGTACCAAAAATAAAGAAATTACTTAACTGTTGGTGTAGTTTTGTCTTTTTATTCAACTACTTTCCTTTATTTTTAAGGAATAGTGTGGCAAACGAGCATGATATCGAACTTACCTATCCTATAAGATCAGAGGGGGAAGAAAAATGCTTCTCACGGCCCTGCTATGAGTTCGCCACCCAATAGTCTTTTATGCGCCACCAATAGAAGCACACACTGATCCATCTCATCATCACTGTTGTATGCTCAATGCGTGGCAACATCCCACTCACACCGACCTTAGTAGTGGCATGCTGCCACGAATTTTGTCTTAGTCGCGTTTCACAACATCCAACGAGATATCCTATTATCCCTAACCCACGAACTGTTCGGTATATAGGTACCAATAAATGAAACGCACAATTGCACTTCGTAAGTTTTTTATTAAGTTTTTTTAGTAATTTTTATTAAGAACCAAAAGTCCAATAACACAGCTTCTACGTTTCACATTAAAATCTTCTTCTTCGTAGTGGTTAGAAAGTTGGCGTGAGCATGGTCATCACCTCAGAGTTCGTAGGTAGTTAGTCTGACAATCCGTTGGTATTCCTTTCGTGTCGCTGCCTGTGTTCTTCTGGTGCATTTGTTGACAGCTTTGGTTGATCTTGAAATCTTGAATGCGTAGGTGATCTTTTTTGAGCCTTATTGTTTTCAATTTGACCATGCACAATGAAGAATTTCATAGCAACATTATTGCGCCGCAAGACATATCCAACGAGCGAAATTGGTGTAAATGTGGGCTGGAACGGTGGAATATGGACGCTGTTTGATGCAGAGTTTTGGAAAATGTCCTGAATTGGGTTCATCGTACATTAGCATCACTTCCCTCCAGTGCCATAAATTAATAAATACCTACTTTGCGCCTGGTAAACGACATGGTACAATACTACTTCTAATCTTGCTCCCATGTTTGTAACTCTTTTCATAGGTAAATTATGAATGAACAAACACAATAATAACATGAATTTTCGAAGTTTCACCACAATTGAATACGTTACGTCAGTCATCTGACTGAAAATTTCTCAGTGACATGACATTCGTAGATTTTTGACAGATCCTCGATAGCCAGCCTTCGAGCTTACGTTAGAATTAGGTTCGTGCTCGCGATTTCATACAAAACTTTTTACTTGACAAAACATTCACGTTAAAATCTCGACACATTAGTTGTCAAAACCTTTTTTTCTGTCAAAATTTAGTTCCTTTTACGCACTGTAGAGGCGCTGATCAAATCCTATACAAAATGGTGGCTACTGTAGCCCAAGCACGAATAACTTGCGAAATCGTAACCGTTTCGTAAACGTATCGAAATGTCACCATTTTGTATAGGATTTGATCAGCGCCTCTACAGTGCGTAAAAGGAACTAAATTTTGACAGAAAAAAAGGTTTTGACAACTAATGTGTCGAGATTTTAACGTGAATGTTTTGTCAAGTAAAAAGTTTTGTATGAAATCGCGAGCACGAACCTAATTCTAACGTAAGGTTTTGACAACTAACGTGTCGAGATTTTAGCGTGAATGTTTTGTCACGTAAAAAGTTTTGTATGAAATCGCGAGCACGAACCTAATTCTAACGTAAGCTCGAAGGCTGGCTATTGAGGATCTGTCAAAAATCTACGAATGTCATGTCACTGAGAAATTTTCAGTCAGATGGCTGACGTAATGTATTCAATTGTGGTAAAACTTCGAAAATTCATGTTATTATTATGTTTGTTCATTCATAATTTACCTATGAAAAGCGTTACAAACATTGCAGCAAGATTAGAAGTAGTATTGTACCATGTCGTTTACCAGGCGCAAAGTAGGTATTTATTAATTTATGGCACTGGGGGGAAGTGATGCTAATACACGATGAACCCAATTCAGGACATTTTCCAAAACTCTGCATCAAACAGCGTCCATATTCCACCGTTCCAGCCCACATTTACACCAATTTCGCTCATTGGATATGTCTTGCGGCGCAATAATCTTACTATGAAATTCTTCATTGTGCATGGTCAAATTGAAAACAATAAGGCTCAAAGAAGATCACCTATCCATTCAAGATTTCAAGATCAACCAAAGCTGTCAACAAATGCACCAGAAGAACACAGGCAGCGACACGAAAGGAATACCAACGGATTGTCAGACTAACTACCTACGAACTCTGAGGTGATGACCATGCTCACGCCAACATTCTAACCACTACGAAGAAGAAGATTTTAATGTGAAACGTAGAAGCTGTGTTATTGGACTTTTGGTTCTTAATAAAAATAAACGAAGTGCAATTGTGCGTTTCATTTATTGGTACCTATATACCGAACAGTTCGTGGGTTAGGGATAATAGGATATCTCGTTGGATATTGTGAAACGCGACTAAAACAAAATTCGTGGCAGCATGCCACTACTAAGGTCGGTGTGAGTGGGATGTTGCCACGCATTGAGCATACAACAGTGATGATGAGATGGATCAGTGTGTGCTTCTATTGGTGGCGCATAAATTGGGTGGCGAACTCATAGCAGGGCCGTGAGAAGCATTTTTCTTCCCCCTCTGATCTTATAGGCTAGGTAAGTTCGATATCATGCTCGTTTGCCACACTATTCCTTAAAAATAAAGGAAAGTAGATGAATAAAAAGACAAAACTACACCAACAGTTAAGTAATTTCTTTATTTTTGGTAATGTAATAACAGACACAATCATAATCCAAAAAAAAAAAACCAACCATAAGCTGACTAATACAAAATAAACGCTTTAATTATCCTAAAATTAATATGAACTTAAAACAACACTAAGCCTAGACGGTTACAAGTCACAGCACTCCCGATTTGTAGTAACGGCGCATTCATGAAATGCTACGTGGTTTGTCTTTGCAAAACTGTTAGGTAGGTACATTACTACGCACTCCAGGTTTTCACAGCATTCTTCTTTCCCAGAACAGACGGTAAAATACCGCTGGAGACGAAAGTTCTGTCGGGAATCACCTTTAGTGAGCAATTAGATCTTATAGAATGCACTGCTTGAACTCAATAGCCTATTTTTCTGCTGAAACACCATAAAATTAAGCGCAAAATACACTTCACGCCGGCTGGCGGCCCTTCAGGGTTTCTTGAAACTCCTCCCTCTGTTTAAAGGTGTAATAGTAGCTGTTTGTAATTCATATAGTAAATTATCAGTGGCGTAGATTCTTGGCTTGAGAATTTATAGCTCATAATTTATATATAATGTTTTATTTTAATACCTCTAATGATGTTACAATAAAATTTGGTTCACTGAGCAAGTAACGCATAGAGAAAAGTAACATACCGGAAAAAAATATGTTTGGTTTTCACCAAATAAAAAGCTAAATTTGACGAATATCAATCATAGAGGAACCAGTCCAGCGTCACCAACCTTAAAATAAGGTAAAGTATTGCAGGTGTACCGATTTCTGTCCAAAATTACCAAATACGATACGAGTTATTGTCACCTTGACAACTCAACTGGACTGTCATGGCTATAGACTAATCATATTGTTTCCGGTATATTACATTTCTCTATGTCATAATGTATGTCATGGCACTTTGTAAATATATCACCTCAAATACATTTTATTAAAAAAAAAAAATATTTCATAGTGAACATCAATACAATACGGAAATCGCAAAGAAAATGCGAAGTCTGTGGTGTCGAAACACAAATAAAAATGTTTAAACAATAGATTTCCATGAGATCCAGAACCGGTGAGTTGATGAAAATATGTCATTGAAATTACATTATTGTTTCAGAGCTAATGATCGCTTGGTTTTTATTGTAATTTAAGTAGGTATGTGTTATCATGCGAATTGCTGTACTTACATATATTTGTATATAAATTACAAATATTTACGTAACGTAAAGTAAGTTTAGTATTGCTCAAGGAAAGTATCGATACCTTTGTAGTATCGATTTTTTATAATGTCAGTGGTATGGGTACATATACTTTTTCATAGTGTCAATAAATTAGGAAATATCATATTCGATGCTGGTGATCATAAACCATCACGCGGAATATTTTATTATGCCACGAAACTTAACATGTGTATTTTAGGGACTGTTATTTACATCTTTAGCTCAAAAGCATTTTGAAACACCAGGTATTATCAATTTTTCTCTACATAACTGTCACAGTACTTGCTAACTGAACGGCTAGAGCAATATTTATTATCTAACATATGTAAATCGACCTAAATATTATACAATTAATAATAAATAGCGTAAATAACGTCATATCTATGCTTGTGATAATAATCTGAGTTGTTTTTTTTTCAGTTCATTTAAACAAAACTCCGTCGCTTATATACTTTCAAAGTAAATGCTGAATCGATAGAGCTATGGCATGGAATTTAAGGTACTATGTCACCTCAATACTATATAAAAATCAACATGTGTACATACAATCCCAATTATTTAAATACTTATAATACTATACTCTACATTGTTTGATTTTAAAATTAACCAACTTTCGAGTGCAGTTAAATAAACTATTTTTGTAATTTCAGATATGCATATGTTACGCAGAAAAATATTAATTGAATCAATAAATAAAACAAATCAGTGCAGAAGAAGCTTCTTGCAATACAAATGAAATAGATCAGCTGCAAGATTAAATTAATAACTAAATAATTCAACTACCTACACCAAAAAAGTTTTTAAAAGTCAACAGTCTATATATAATTAAAAAAGGTGCGTCAGAAATACTACATTTTATGATTGAACTACAAATAATAATAATTGTTAACAGTTGATGACAAGTTTACTAGTGCAACCTACGTGCAGTATTTTTTACTTTTACATATACGACAGTTAGAAAATAAGTATTATATATTGAAAACTGTTATGTACAATGAAAAATATGTATTGTAAAGATGTTCTAGTACACAAATTACTTTGGAACTATGTATACATACCCCAATAATACGGTTTTCGATACTAGCGAAGATATATCGCACGATAAAATATTTTGATGATTTTGAATAAATTAATAAATCTGTGTGAAATATTTGTTTTATTTTATATTTCCTCAACATATATTTTATAAACCTAACCTTCTTACCATTTTTCCTATATCGATTATAATGGAATCGATTTCATTGTAACTAATCGATTTTAGGGAATCAGTAGTACAACACACAAATGTCATTATTGTGTTGGAAATATAGTTTTCATTTGTAATGGTTGGTATAAAATAACTTCAAATCTGAGTTTCAAAGCAACAAGGCCCGTGCCAACTCTTAATATTACTTGCTCAGTGAGAGGAACTTTTATAGGCAAAATAAGACTTAAAACCTCTTTTCGAATGAGTTGTTAGGTCTTAGAAAAAAGGTATGATTGTTGTGATTTACGCTGGATGACGTCACTTTTGTAATCCTATCGAGTTCACGTTAGCCAGCAAACGATGCGGCGTACTGTCAACCATTGCCTCCTGCGTAAACGGGCGGTGAACTCGATACGATAACGTTACGGACTATCGAAATGTTTGTGCTTGGGCTACTGGTCTTGGAAATCAACTACAGACTGTCACAATTTGAGGGAAAGTTTTAGTTCTTTTTTCTGCCAACTGAACAGTTAAGTTGGTGGGTCTGTAACATAAATTACGTGATACAAATAAGGCCTTACAGTGTCAAAGCTTTTCACACAGATGCTATAATGAATGAAGATTCACAGCCAAGAGCAATTCGCTTTAAACTGTATCCTTATTATTTCTTATGATATTAAACATGTTAAAAAAACCGGCCATGTGCGAGTGGTACTCGAGCACGAAGGGTTCCATACCATTATCTGTAACCTAATCTTGCAAGTTACAGAAACTTTTTGCAGTGTCCGATTGAGCTAGGTAGGTAAGGCGAAAACCTATTTTATTGTATGGGAGCCCGTTAATTATTTATTTTATTTTAATTAATTATATTTAAAGAGAACATACTAAATATTCTGTGAATAGTTAAAGCGTCTACCTGTCACTGTTATTAGTATCGAGCAAGAAACGGTAAAAAAATCAAGTTAGTTGTAAGGGAGCTCCCCTTAAATATTTATTTTATTTTATTTTTAGTGTATGTTGTCATAGCGGCAATAGAAATACTTCATCTGTGAAAAATTATTTCTAGCTATCACCGTTCTCGAGATTCAGCCTGGTGACAGATGGACGGACGGACGGGCAGCGAAGTCTCAGTAATAGGGTCCCATTTTTACCCTTTGGGTACGGAACCCTAAAAAAGTAAAAAAACACAAAGAGGCGGATTTTAGACGCCATATTGTTAGAAAAACATTTTTTTTTCTCCCGATACCATCGATTGGTGTATCAAATTGAAAGGCTCAAGAAACGATTACAGAAATATATATAACTTGCAATTTTAATTTAACGATAAAACTCCTAACGAAAATAAAAGTCGGGTTTTTAATATTTAATAAATTTACGCTTTTTTATTTATTTAATTATTTTCTATCTTCTTATAGTGCGTTTTATTTTGCAATATCGCACGGTATATACGTAACTATGTATAAATCGATAAGAATTTACTGTAAATGTTATAGAATATTAGGCATAATGTTACCATGGTTTTCCGAAAAGCTGAAAAATACTAACGTAACGACATAGTTAATTTGAACATGTGTTTCAATTGATAAGAAGAAACAATTTATAAAATATTAAAATGAAAGAAGCAACGCAGTACATATTTGGACGTATAAAGTATAACATTTTTTTTTATTATTCCTGACATCTGTTAGCCTTTGACCACTATCTCACCTGATGGTAAGTGATGATGTGATCGAAGATGTTGTTCCGGCTACCCTGGAATTACTGGCTCTCAAGGACAGCTGCCGGAACACACCGTTAGGGCTTGGCGACAGATTTTCTACTTGAGGGTAGTAGCTAGCCAGGCGGGCATTCGCAAAATGCCCTACCACCATGCTATAACGACTGCCATCCTAAGACAACAACCGAGACCGATGGCTTAACGTGCCCTTCAAAGCACGGAAGCGCTCAGTAGTAATTTCACTAGCGGTCACCCATCCATCCCATCGTTTCAGAACAGCTAAGTAAACTTCGCTTCGAGCGCTTCATAAATACTATTCATAAGTATACTTGAACTAATTAAAGCGTGTTAATTATGGACTGTTCAGCTCTATTTTAGGTATCATCTGAGGTGCCTTTATAACGGTCTTGATGATCCAGCATTCGCTGTTATTTCTTAAGCTATAACCATGTTCATAATGCCAAATATTATTCACAAACATTGAGCAGTATTAGCTAGTTCTTGTAAGACGTATGAAAAGATGATAACCGAGCGGTAATAGCTATAGACTGACGTACCGCAGTTCCATGGTTCAATCCCCACCGTCACCGCCTTGATCTTCACCGCGTGTGGAAGGGTATTTTGCAAATGCTCGCCAGGCAAGCTACCACCCTCAAGTAGAAAATTTATCTAGCGGGTAGTCCTTGAGAGCCAGTAAAATTTCAGGCACATGAGAATTAACAGCTGTATGTCTCAGGGCGATGGGCACAGTGCAGTTCTTCAGCTTGTAACGAAATTTACCGCTTAACATCAGGTGGGTCTCGTGTTTGTCCGTCACAACACGTAAAGGAAAGACGAACGATATTTTCTATCTGTTCTATCTTCGTTATTGGTTCTGGTCTAGTTACTACATTTGAATGTTGATTATTATACATGTTTACATAATTTATTTTTTCTAATGGCTGATAGGTAAGCCTTTGACCACAATCTCACCTGATGGTAAGAGATGATGTGGTCGAAGATGTTAACAGGCTTAACCTAGGATTACTGGCTCTCAAGGACAACTGCCGGAACACATCGTCAGGTGCTTGGCGACAGATTTCTACTTGAGGGTGGTCGCTAGCCAGTTGGGTATTCGCAAAATGCCCTTCCAACATACGGTAAACCTCAAGCCCGCGGCGGGATTCGAACCATCGACCTGCTTCGCGGCTGTCCATAGCCAATGCCACTGAGCCAGCACTGCTTCAATTTATTAAGTCCGTTATTATTTTGCAGATATTACACAATAAAAGCCCGGTGCCGGGCCAGAATGTCACAGCCATATCTTCCCGTGGGTGCCGTAAGAGGCGAATAAGGGTTGCGACTCTTTGGGTTGTTGGGTTAAAGGGTTGCTAACATTCCTGAAGGTGGGCAGCAGCACTTTCTGAGAAACTGATATCTCACACTGTCTAATTATGGGAAACCCCCTCATTTTGGGCCGGTTTCAGCAGTGGACTATCCGGCTGATAAGAGAGACGAATTTCTTAGCATTCCATGGATTCACCGTGCGGGTGCCGGGTCCATAGCGTTGCAGAGGAAGAGGCTCAAGTCAAGGTGCCTGGGACTTGCAACCCAGGAGTAGGATTAAGGGGCCCCTTTATGATATATATCAATGCTCTCCTTCACCACTCGAGCCTCCTCCCCTACCTAACCAAATTTGATAAGATCCTACTAATGCCGCCTTAGATACACGTTCTAGGATGGAAGTTACAGTTGTTCTTGGTAGGCCAAGGTCTTTAAGTAGGTTATATAGGGATTTCGCTGGTATACCCCTTGCTCCAACTTCTACAGCATATAAACTAACCACATAACCGTTTTTGGTTAATTCGTTTGTTAAGTCATAATATTTGTTTTTTTTTATTGTGTGGTCTTTAGGTATGTTTGTTTCCCACGGCACAGTAAGTTCTATAAGTACTATGCGTTTTAGATTTTTTGAGTATAGAAATATGTCTGGTCTGGATGACGAAACACCAACATCCTCAGGAATTCTGTAATGTTTTTCATACGTGTCCATCAAAAGAGTCCAATCGGGAGCTGCGCCTAAGATGGAGTAAGGCTTGGATTTAGATTTTGTAGATGACCCTTCTTTTACAAAATCGACGTGTCGTTTATTCGTGGTCAGACCTTTTTTTGCTCTAGCTACCGAGAGACTCGCGGCTTCACGTATGATTTCGAGGACTCTATCATGGCGACGTGAATAATGACCCCTATCAAGGAGCACCTTGCATCCTATCAGTAAGTGCCTAGCTGTACCGATCGCCTCCCGACAAATACCGCAAGACTTTTCGGTGGCTTTCCCCCATCTTACTAAGTTACTTTGGTGTGGGAGGGTCATCTGAAAGGCGTTTAGATAGAATTTTAATAAGGCAGGAGACCAGTCGTATATCAAGGTGCGCCACTTTAACGCCAGAGGGATACAAAATTCACCTATAGTTAGCCATTCGCTCTGCATTTCTAAGCTCATTGCATGCACTTTATAGCTATCATTTTCGTCTTGCTGTAGAAAAGATTTTACAACGTCTTTATCCTCCATTTTCTTTTCCGACCCAAAACCCGCTTTGCTGGTCTGTGCACCTATCATAAATTGTTTGTGGAATTGAAGCCTCGAGTCAAGGTCGGAGGCACTTTTGTCTTTTGGGAGAGATGCGACTATATCGTCTTGAGATTTTGATAAGACGTGCGTTTTGGTAACTCTGAGGTGTTTATAGAGCTCCGATGGTTTCTTTAATTTCATCCCAAAATTAGTTTGATCCCTAAATAGAGTACATGGGTCTGCCGAAAGTGCGAGCCCCAACCAAGACTTCAATGTCCTTATGACGTTTACATCCAGCTTTGTTAAAAGTGATTTTGTAATGTCGTATACTAGAAAAGGTATAGGTAGTAATATTTTACTAGAAAAGGTATAGGTAATAATCTTTAACTATATAGGTAACAAAGGGCCTGTTTCAGAATGTTCGAGTAAGTTCCGGTTATATTATTTAATCGATTTAGCCGATGGATAGGCTAAATCGATGAATGTGAAACGCAAAGATAGTGTTTTATTTATTAAATATGTTCTGGGTAGTACAACCGGAACTTACTCGAACATTCTGAAACAGGCCTTAAGTCTATGGCTATGCGTTCACTTAAACTGGCGTTATGTCAAACTAGCCGCTTTGATCTCAAATATCTGGTGTTTGTTTTGGAATTCCAAATTCAAATTTATTTAAAATTTATACTTGTGTATTTGTGCCTTCGAGAAAGTAACCCGAAGAGACGCCATTCTATTAGCTTTGTAAGAAACAAATTTCTGTCAATTTTTCTCATATCGAAACACGTTCTAATTGGCTAAGCCACGACCACGTGATTTATAGTGATGGGACGGAATGAATGTGCAATTTTAATCGATATCGATATAGTGCATACTTAGAACATCAACGTGGTAATATATCTATAAACACCTTAAGCGTTGAGTGTGAATTCTATTTATGCTTGGCTGTAAGAAGTAGGTAAATAATGGAAACTACTGTGTAACAAAACCTAATGTTAGCAAATTACAACGTCAAATACACTTACAAACTGCTGTATTGGCAGGATTGTCCACTTCCGAACACATCCTCCACCATTTAGGGAGAGTTTGCCATAATTCCCGCGCTTGGCAGGCGTCTTGGGGATCGCAGTTTAAGATATCAGTTCCTCAGAAAGCGCTGCTTCCCACCTTTCGGTATTTTACCTTTAGTTACCTCTTACAACACCAATGACACCGATGGCAATGGTGAATTAACATGAGTCACTCATCGTGTCTATTCTACTAAGTCTATTTTTAATGAAGTCAGCGCATTTTAGCTAATCCACATAATGGAAGTTAATATTTTAGTTTTCACAGCTATTAATAAGAGAAAATAAAATACAGAAGAAATATGAAGCAGTGATGGCTCAGTGCCATTGGCTATGGACTGCCGTGCCGCATGCCACGGCGCTGTCCTTGAGAGCCAGTAATTCTAGGTTAACCTGAACAACCTCTTCGACCACATCATCACTTACCATCAGGTGAGATAGTGGTCAAAGGCTATGTAATTAACAACTATGTCTCAAGGTGACGGGTGCAGTGCAATTCGTGACTTGTAACGAAATGCATCTGTTATAGGCAGAGATTAGTCCGCTTAACATCAGGCGGGCCTTGTGCTTGATCCGTCACAATTACATAAAAAAAGACTAAAACAACAGAAAAAATTGTAAGTTAGAATACTCATTCTAACTTATAATTTTACCTAACTCATTCTAGCTTACCAAATATTGTTTTATAAGCTTTAAGTTATATATATAGGTTATAAATAAAGTAATTACTATGATTCGCATCTCTTAAAATAAGTAAAATATTAAATGACTCCCTAATTAACCTAATCAAATATCAAACTACGACATTATTGAAAAAAATTAGATCGCTGAGTATTAAGAAATTCGGTATTTGAAAATATTAAAAATGGTTTATTATATAAGGCTTCCTTTGAAGTGTAACAGGTTTAGGTATAAAATAAGTATTTGAGTGTGTTTAGATATACATAAAACTAGTTCAAACAAGTAAAATAAAGATCATTTATACAATACATATAATAAATTGAATAATAATAATAATAATGGCTATATAATAAGTGTATAGGTGTAGTAGATATTTTACTTACTATGTAAGACAAAACTATATAGATAGAAATTAATAAGTTGTACGATATCTGTTTAAATTCCACTGTATCTTTTAGAAGCAGTGATGGTCCTGTAGAAATTCCATGGTTGGAATCAAAAATTTACCATAAGAAGGGTAACATAATATCGACAATTATCTATATAAAATCGATATACACCACCATAAGCACTGTAATCACAACACTAGGAGGAAGGATATTTTAAATTTGGAGTGTGTCCGATACAACACACTAGTTGCCAGATAGACCGAACCATTAATTCCACTCTCGAGGTTAGTTTCTCGATGATTTGTGCATTTAGTGATTTGATTGTTTTTGATTGCAATGCTCTTTGAGCCAAATAGGTGCCAGCATTTTGATCACGCGTAGCATCGACAAAGCATTCTGATAAGTTTTGTAAAATAAGATGAGCTCCCGGTCCCCACGCACCCTATGACTCAACACCAAACTGCTTAAACATATAACCACTACTGAGATTAGCTTTTTATTATTATTATATTTTTAGTTTGCTAATTATACTATAATGCATGGCCCGATAGCAATTTATCAGCTTTTACATAAAAAAATTGTAGGTACCTAAATTATGTTTTGATCGGACCCATTAGTCAAATTTGAATTTTCCACCTATATTTTCACAAGGAATTTCCACCTCGAACGTCTTACAAATTTGAAATTCCAAATGATTGATTCCAAATTCAAACGTGGCTAGCAGTGTTGCCAACATTGAATATTGATTGCACAAAAGGAGCTTGGCGCCAAAGCGTATTCTCAATTCAAAATTATTCTTCAAACATCGACTCCTTTTGATGGCGCAAAAATATGTAAGTAGCTGAATTTGTCAGTCACATTTTTATATTCTGTGCAACATTTTCATCCCTCTCTTTCGTAAGGATTTTGTATTCGGTGTCTCTTTCGAAAATTGCGGTACGGAAATTCAAATTTGGCGGGGCACTCGCCTTTCCGTTGGAGATTTTGAAGTCTAATGAGCCGGTAAAGGTTGAACAATCAATGAATATATCAAAGGTAAGGTTCTCCAAGCTTTGCCTGTATTTTCGGAAAAATTGTGGGCTGAAATTACAATCAGCGAGGGTTTCTAGAAAGGTAACAACTAGTTTGCTATGTACCTATGACCTATCATATTTGGCCTGCATTTTAGGTAGATAGGCACAGATAGTACCTAGCTGAAATCGAAAGATCACTTGCGTCGATAAATTGGCCTAATATGTAATATATTGACCAAATATGTAATTGAGGAGTTTATTTCCCGTAGCGCTTTCCATGCAAAAGTAAAATTCTGTAAATTTATGCCAAATTAGGTATTTAAAAATGTTTTTGTGTGGTAAGTAATTCTTATAATAAATAACATTTAAAGAAAAATAAATAATAAAACGAAACAGATTAACCAAAAGCATAGGTAATATATACTCAAGGATATGCTCAAGGATATCCTTGCAAAAATTCCTCACTAATGAATACTTTAGGAACAAGTTTTTTTATTTATTTATGAGATCAAGGCATAATACCAATTCCTTAAATAATTTTCTGCCAAACTGTTGAACAGTTTGACGGCAAATGTTACTCTCATTTTCTTATACATAATTACACCTTATTATGTTGATAACAGTTTACATACCTACTATTTGATATTAAATGTGAGTTATTATGCTTACTTTTAATCATGTATAATTACATAGCTTCTCAGCAACTATTCTAAATGATCAATGTCATAACTGCAATCGTCTACGTGACTAAATAAACAAATTCAAGTTACGTTAGTTGTTACTTATATTTAACTAATATTTATAGTTTCTACGTAAGTAATTCACAGTATTTGTTTAATTCTAGTATTCTCGCAGGTTTTGCTCTAAATAAAACTGTTAAATGAAAATTTGTGAATTTATTATTATATTACTCTGACATGAAACAATGTAAAAACCGGAAGGGCTAGAGCTGGTGTTTCCACTAGCTAGTATGAAATATAAACTATTTTTGTCTTTGACAGTATTAGTATTATTATATGTTCTATGGTATAGTAGACTTGCACGTTGCGCGTCGCGTCAGTGCGCCTAATTTGAACGTAAAAGAACATCCAGCAATGATGACTCTCGCTCCGGCCTCCCAACAACGTTAGTGACCGACAAAATTGGAAAAAAACTTTGAAAATATTGTTTTAGCAGATCGTCGTGTCACAAGTATGTACATTTATATGTGTTTATGTAATGTTCTTGCTCGTAGTGATTTCGATTTTCAAGGTTGTTGGAGTCTCTGAGGGCAGATTTGAAAATGATGAAGGAGTAGTCACCGTAGCGACTACTTAATAGAGGTTTGTTTAGGTTCTTAGGGTGAAGAGTATTTTAAGAGAGGTATTTTAAGATGAGATGCGAAATATTGCAACTTTAAAAAGCAGCTATATCTAAAAAAAGACGTAATAAAAAATGCAACGTACTCATTCTCATGTTATTGAACGTAGTTAACTCAGATAAAATATTTTATTTTCTGTTATTCTTAAGTTGTATCAAAAGCTAATTAATACAATACCTTATCGGCAAATCCTTCGCTAATCACCCGCAAAAGGGCGTATTCTGTAAGCGGTTTAGCTGTGATCGAGTTAAGCTCCCAAGATTCGAACAATTGGGACGAGCCCGGTCTCGCAATCGTGCACACACGTGAGCGGGGTGTCGAACGTGCATGGAATGGGGACATTTATACAACACGATTACTGTAATGAAAATGTTTGGAGTTTTTTTTTATTATTGCTGATAGTTGAACCTTTGACCACAATCTCACCTAATGGTAAGTAATGATGTGATTGAAGGTGTTAACAGGCTTAACCTAGAATTACTGGCTCTCAAGCACAGCTGCCGGAACACACCGTTAGGTGCTTGGTGACAGATTTTTTACTTGAGTGTGGTCGCTAGCTAAGCGGGCATTCGCAAAATGCCCTTCCACCATGCGGTGAAGATCAAGCCCTCGGCGGGATTCGAACCATGGACCTGCTGCGCGGCATTCCATACATAGCCATCACTGCATATAGATTTATATTTTTTGCACTGATTAACATGGGTATCCTAAAAGGCTGATTTTGGTTCTGATATCGAGACGTGAGTCGACCCTTCTAGAAAATATTCTATTCGTTAAGATTAAAGTTGAAGTAGTAAGTAAAGACTTGGTGTAATCTTTTTCTAGAAATGTTTATTTGTTGCTAAATGCGCGATGAGATTGAAATACAGCTTTCAAAACTAACTTTACCGTGAGATAAAAGTTTCAGCTCTCGTCAGCATCGTAAGAAAAAACTTTTTAGTTTCACATAGATGCTACATACTAATATAAGATAGAAAATGTGTATTGATACGACTTACTTTATAGACACAAAAGTTAACTAAGCGAAATTTTAAAGCTGATTCATGTTATTTTTTCTAGCAAAAGGAATAAATTGAATGGTATTTTCAGATTAAGCATAGTATTTGTCATAGCCCTCAGAATATTATATTGACTGTGAACTGGCAATCATTTTATTCATATCTGTAATGCGTCAACTTTTCCTAAAAAACATGTACAAAATTTGCCTTTTAAAATTCACTTCACCTGCAACAGAATTTTCATCGGATTACTCTCCTTACCTTTATATACCTATACCATATTATGTACGTTTTGTTTTTTAGGGCTCCATGCGTGAAAACGGGACCGCTAATAATATATGTACACTGTCCATCTGTCCTACCGTCTATACATCTATACACCTTATAAGGACGGTATAATTTTCCATCAGCAGCAAGGGATTCGATTTGGATCGCGATGTACGATGGCAGTTCTTTAACAGACGCAGGTGAACATTAGTAATTTTTATTATTTAGTAACCGGCTAGGACTCGCGTAATATTTACCGGATATTGCTCCGACCAGTTTCGTTCGAGTCAAGTTCTTCGTCTGGGAGTCACGATTGTTGGCCTGGCACTGGCCAAGTTGTGGCGTAAGTGGCCAGTTACGTGCTGAGGCCCGCGCTCGCCACTGTGCACAATCGTGACTCCCAGACGAAGAACTTCAAATAATTTCGAAACTGGTCGGAGCAATATCCGGTAAATATTACGCGAGTCCTAGCCGGTTACTAAATAATAATTATGGACAAAACTCGCCAAAGATTTTTTAACTAGTAATTTTTGTTCGTCGCCTCATACGACTCCTAGTATATTTTTTATTTATGTATTTTTTGTTTATTTCTTACAACTTTTTTTTATGTATGTTAATAGATACAAGCGTCAAACTTAATGTAATAATAGACAGACACTGCAGTTGAAAAAAATAATCTAAACTAATATAATAAAGAGGAAAGATTTGTTTGTTTGTTTGTTTGCATTGAATAGGCTCTGAAACTACTGGACCGATTAGGATGAAATTTGGTATGGAAATAGTTTGAGACACGGGATGAACATAGGATAGTTTTTATCTAACTGAGCAAAAAAGAGGTTAATGGTTTTGCGTTATAACCGATCTACTGGACCAATTAGGATGAAATTTGGTATTGACATGGTTTGAGACACGGGGGAGGACATAGGATAGTTTTTATCCAACAGCGCAAAAAGAGGCTAATGATTTTGCGCGATAACCTATCTACTCAACCGATTAGGATGAAATTTGGTATGAAAATGGTTTGAGACACGGGGGAGGACATGGGATATTTTTTATCCAACTGAGCAAAAAAGAGGTTAATGTTTTGGCGCAATAACTGATCTACTCAACCGATTAGGATGAAATTTGGTATGGAAATGGTTTGAGACACGGGGTAGGGCATGGGATAGTTTTTATTCAACTGCGCAAAAAGAGGTTAATGATTTTGCGCGATAACGGATCTACTCAACCGATTAGGATGAAATTTGGTATGGAAATATTTTGAGACACGAGGAAGAACATAAACTAGTTTTTATCCAACTGCGCAAAAAGAGGTTAATGGTTTCGCGCGATAAAAAAACATTAGATTAAAAAACAAATATAAATTAAAGTTCATAAAAAATAAATATTAAACATTCTTTATTATTTTCTTTTCTTAGTAACCTGACTTAAATAGAAGGGTTTATGTGTGTGTTAAAATATTATAATTATTTTTTTAATACCCGTGCGAAGCCGGGGCGGGCTGCTAGTAATAACATAAAAATGTAAATAACTAACCGACTACAACATCTGCATTTTTGTTCAGTCGTGTCATAAATACTGGCGTTACAATCAATCTGATGTACCAAATAGCTGATAAAGATGATTAGAATCTTATCCAATATTTTTGAATGAAATTTGAAAATGTGAGCTTTTAATAAAACATATTTGGAAAAGCGTTGTTTTGGTAAGAACTACTGGAAAAGCTACGTTATATAAGTACAAAAAAAATTATTGATATAAACTGATATGATAACGTTACTTTTCAAAAGAATTTATTTTCTTGTGACAATCACCACCTAGTGTTGTTTCAATAATTTTGATCAATTTTTTTCGAAGCCATGATGATCGAGCAGTTATAGCTATGGACTGCCGTGCTGCAAGTCCATGGTTAGATCCCCACCGCCAGCATGAGCTTCACCACATAGCGGAAGGACAAGGACAGAAAACCTATCGCCAAGCATCTAACAGTATGTTACGGCAGCAGTCCTTGAGATTACAAAATTACAAATATATGATAGAAAAAATTTAAGTCATGTGCGGGATTCGAACCCGCGTCCATCACCCCTTTAGCCGGGGTATGCTCTAACCAATTGAGCTAACATGACATGACGTCATAACTCAAATCTTTACTTATCACTCTTTAACCATCGTATTGGGATGGAGCGACATCTATAGTACATCTTACGTTGTACTATATACAAGACCAATTTTGAAACTGGTTTTATAGTCCTTGAGAGCCAGCAAAATTACAGGCAATTGAGACTTTAACTTAACATCAGGTGGGCCTCGTGCTTGTATCGTCACAATCACTAAAAAAAAGTTGATCTTCGTCAAGATGGTTTTCCGTCTAGCTATAAAAGGTAGGATGTCAAGCAAACAGACTAAGCATCATATTATGAAGTTTAGTATCTTATATTATTCTAAACTTGTGTTTATGAGGTATTGGTGATTTTTTTATGATGCCATTTAATTTTAATTCAATATAGTAAGCTTTTGAAAGGAAGACTGTTTTATTTTGACGGAAAAGTGTGGTTTTCTTCGAAACTCTCAGTAAAAATGAAAATTATATAGGATAAAAGGTGTTTTCGACAATCTTTTACTCATATACTTTAATGAATTTGTATTTGTTTGCACATAGAATAAACAAAACACAAAATTTTCATAAGTGGAAAATGTGGTTTTGTTCTTCACCTAGTTGTGGACACTTCAGTAAGGTAAGTTTGCAACGTGAGATTTAGCTTCAAGTGACTTTGTAATTTTTATACTATATAACAAACAAAGTTATATTATATAACGAAAACAATTGTAATTATATATAAAAATTACACATCTTAATTTTATTATATAAAAATTACAAAGCTTCGAATTCGCAAAAAGTCGTAGACTAAACAACGTAAAGTATAAATGTCCCTCGTCACTTGAAGCTAAATCTCACGTTGCAAACTTACCTTACTGAAGTGTCCACAATCCGCAGTGTTCCTAAATACGGATTTACTTAACTCCACTTGTTTGTATCTATACATTTTCTTTGTTTGTTGTTAAGGCCGCCATTATTTGCTTGGAAAGAAAAGAGTTGTTCAGTTTATTATTTGTCTTGGTAACTAATCCTGTTCGTAGATTATTTTGACGATTAGTTTGTCAATAAGTGACGAAGCATTATGTATAACGCTGCCACACGTTAGTAGCGTGGCTTGGTTTTGAAATATTATATCAAATAAAAATTGTGAATAAACTGGGCATGTTAGAGGTGGGCCTTGATTTTACCGACTTCAAAAAAAAAGAAGAGGTACTCATTTAGACAATATTTTTTTATGTTTTGACCTCATAACTTTTGACTGGGCAAACTGATTCCGATGATTATTTTTTTTATTTGAAAGCTGATGCATCCCGTTTGTTAAATTTGATCAAAATCGGTCGAGCCGTTTTTGAGTTACACTACAATAACTGAAAAGTGTTTTCCTACCTTGATGATATAGTTGTAGACAGTGAATGACGATCGATCCCGTAAGTAGCAAGGTCACTAAAAAGGGTGTTTTTTTTACCATGATAGTTCAAAAGTGCCCATTATTACACTATTGTACGCATTGTACCGAACCAACTTCGACAAGTTATTTCACACTTTTGAGTGCAGAAGTCGGTTCCATTTTTGGTATATAATTTTTTTAAGGTTCAGCATCGCAATAGCCCGTAAATGACGAAATGGTGGTTGGTTTTGACGACATTTTCAAAATCATATTGAGAATCTGCGTTTTCTGTATTTATGGTACAGGTGACGTAGAGGATATGGTTCGTAATAATAGGTACCGAAAATTCACAAAATTTTTAATAAACTCCATAAAATCAATCTAAAATTTACAATAATATTATTATGTTTGCAACAACGCCTGCTATGTATATTTGTATTTTTGTATTATTATTTCTTTTATTTATAAAAATTAGTTTGGGCTCTAATAAATGAGCTTTCGACGATGACACCACACATGCCAGATAGCAAAATTTTTTTTCTCTTGTATTGTAGTCTACACAGACAGATAGTTTCAATGAAATTGTAGTCCAACGTTCCACTTTGGGAAAACGTTTTATATCAAATATTAAAATTTCAGATTTGCTACTGATTCCATTAACGGGCTAGAAATACAACTGATGGATAAATAGAGAGACAGCAGAGTCTCGCGGGTAGGGTTCTATTTGATCTTTTGAGTACGAATCTATACAAGTGAACGGCCCCTAGTTACCTCCTTGGATGCGTTGGCAGCATGGGTAGTCAATGGCACTCAAAGAATTTTCCATATAAACCTATTTGTCAGGGGAACCTAGTTCAAAGACAGGGCATCTACAACAAAATTTCTATGAATCAATAAGTTTTGATAAAATCGAAATTACCATAACTCAGAAGTGTTTATCTAAATTAATTGAATTCAGTAACGTACAAATATTTTTTTGAAATCCATCAACTCTATTCCTAAATGTAATTCATGGCGATGCGCCTCTCGGAATATACATCCCAGTAAAAGTTGATTTTTAATACCTGTTCGACGAAGGTTGAACTGGTCGGTAACTTTTACATACAAATGTCGAAGGATGATTGATCACTTCCAATTTGAAGTTTTTGGTCAAAAATTAACATGATATCCATTTATCTCTTCATTACAGAGAGGATTGTTACAAATTTGTATAAAAATAATGAACTTGAAGGTAATCAGCATCAATGCTATTTTCAAGCCAAGTAGACATCTTTTTAGAAGTTTGTAACATAATCCTCCAGGATTAAGGAAGGATATATAAATTCCCTCGTTTGACTAAAAAAATGAGAATTAAAAAACGCCTCGTGTAAGTTATTATTAAGAAGGAATTTAAACAACTTTAGCATGTTTTAATACTGCTTTTCAAAACATTGTTTTATTTTTGAAAAGGTACTAAGTATTACCCCGTGGGGTGCCGGGTTAGAATTGCACCTCCCCATATCATCCCGTGGGTGTCGTAAGAGGCGACTAAGGGTAAAATACTAGAAGGTGGGCAGCAGCGCCTTCTAAAGAACTGCCATCTGCACTACACTGCGATCCCCAAGCCGCCTGCCAAACGTGGGGATTATGGCAAATACCCCCTTAATAGGGGAGGCTGTGTTTAGCAGTGGACGAACCGGCTGATACAGTACTAAGTATTACTCGCCAAGACGCCTGTCAAGCGTGAGGATTATGGCGAAACGTCCGCTAGGTACTGAAACGCCGCCCGTTTCATCTATCGCTACCTGAAGCTTGCTATTGTACCTACATAGTCGTATTTTGCCTGCCTAGGTCTGCAAGCATAGCTAGAATTAATATAAATAGTTATTCATGTGCTTTAACTGCCTAGCAAGCAGCAAGGACCTTATTCCTCATCAAATAGTATATGAACATTTTACGTAATTTTAAACCCTTTTTTCATTTCAAGCTTACAAAATAAACACCTGTCCACTCCCCACAAAATAAATCCAGAAACATACTTAAAGCGATCATCGCGCGCGCGATACCGCAAAATCATAACACGGAGATTTTCTCCTAAGCTACGTTAATTTGCTCCCCGTTGCCCGCAGACCCCCGCGGTCGCCCGCGCCGTCCGAGCCCGCGTCAAACACAATTTTACGCTGTGCTGGAGTCTGAGCCGATTGCGAGAGACAGGAGACAAGCCTGCCGAGACTAGCATTGGGATTTGGTAAAGTTGGATGTGACACATCGTCAAAAATGGTATTCGAATAAAGTTATATAAATGCACATAAAAATATAAATGGGCATATTAAATATCTCCGTAAATTAAACAAATGCAGCACCAAATACTCGCTTACTGCTTATTATTCTAAGATAACTTAAAATTGATCAATTCACTATCAAAACTTGTAAGGCAAAGAATTAAAATAAATGCATTAGAAATTATATTTCATATAATAATATAAAGCCAGTCTCATGCACTCTACTTAAATAGATTCTGGGATAAAACATTCGTAAAGTCTGTTTTTTCTTACCTGTCTTATTATGTAAACAAACATGGCGGTTGATCATCCAATGACAAGATTAGTGATGGGGTCCCATCGAATGAACGACGAGCCGTACTGAACAATACTATAAAACTGAGTGATTTGATTAAAACGTAATATAAATACATAGTTTCATTTGCTCTTTATTCATTTTGCACATATTTTTTTTAATATCGTAACTTGGAAATAATCGATTTTTGTAATAGAAATGTTTATTTACTTTTATTCGATATTGACGCGACGACGAGCGTAGTGAGGAGGAGCGTTATGCTGTTTTCAGACGACGGCGACGCCGTGTGTACGCAGCAAGCTCCATGGTTCGGTTCGAAAGTTCATTAAAGGTTCGAAAAATCATGAATACAAAGTTTGAGCAATCAATTTACACATATCGCTTGCCAGCTTCTTAATTATTATTACTGAATTTAGGACGCTTTCTTAAGTGCCGAAATCGCTAGGAACTGCAGCTGCGTATATTCCTTTGTTTGTTGATTTTTGCCTAGCACGCACTAACCTTGACTGCCGGAAAAACAAAAGAACACATTTCATGAATCTTTAGTAAGTCTATTGACCATTACGCTAATTGGCAGTGCGTATCTGATGCCAGTTGTGGCGATGGTTAAAATAGCTGTCTATAATATTTTCTTACTTACTTCAATGTTGGTAGTAGGTGACGCTATTGAGGTAAATACAGTTCGTGCAACAGTATGTGACAAAATACTGTCGAAATAAGTCTAAAACCAATAGCAAATTTTTAACAGGAGAGACAAGATAGTAAGGACATGGTAAAGATAAAATGTAAGCTTTATATGGTACTTACTTTTGTGAATACTCCAGGAAAATCACAATTACACGAAAACTCAGTCCTTGAAAAGTAGCAGAAAGTCGTCAGTCCAGATAATAACACCGTCCAATTCACAAAGCACACACAAGTCCACAAGATAGCCAGGTCGTCAGTGAATAATCCGGTAAAACTCAATCACACGATTAAATCAGAATCCTTGAAGAGTAGCAGCTAGTCGTCGGTCCAGATAATAACAGGGTCCAATCACAAAGCACACACAACTCCACAAGAAAGCCAGGTCGTCGAGAATCAATGTTAGGAGAGCACCCGAAACGTACAACATCAAGCGAAGCAACGGAACGAATGTCGTATCTTGACGTTAAGTCATTCAGTGTTGCTAGCTGTATAATAAACAAAATCATCCCATTCAATTTAAAAAATAAAATTAGCAAAAAGCATCCCTTGGTTTTTGCCTTATTCCATTCCGCCAAAATTGAATCAGACTTAAATGGATTATACAAATTAAATTATCTATTAAAAAATATATGTCATTTAATAAATATTTTTTGTGGTCAAAGGCAATCAGCAATAAAAAAAAGTCGTGTATTTTGAGATTATGTGGAACAGTATCCGTATTGTGAGTTCCGTATCAACACAGAATTTACCATAAAATCTTTATGTTTTTCATACAGTGCGAGAGCCTTACCCGCACTTGGCAAGTTTTTATTATTGGTAGATATTGGACTAAAATCAAATCAAGTTTGACGCTTGTACGTATTAACGTTTTTTACTATAGAGCAAATATAAAAATCGGTATATAAAGCAGGTTTCTTGTATGAATATCCCATTTATTTTAAACATATTGTTATTATGTATTATTATTTGTTAGGCAATATACTATTTTAACCCATATTCCGTGAACATTTAAACAGGCTACCTATTACTGTTACAAAGATACAGTCCTTTAAAGGTCAGACGGACTGAAGGACATTCGCGGCTATATAATAGGGTCCACTTTCTATAACTGAACCCTAAAAATTAAGCTAAATTATACTTATCTACTTGTTTTAACTATACAACCAGTTAGTATAATGAGATGAACGAAATATGTTCAGTTGTTCACTTCAATTATTCATTATTTTGATACCCATGTTCCCATCACTAAAATTCATAGATAAGATAGATTACTTAATGTCAAAACACTGTCATTACTGTCAACAGTTTTTGTGATCATTACGTTTATTGATTTATATTTTGTAAATATCTATAAATTTCAATGATATTTGTATGTTTTTCGAAGCGTGATGTTTCTTTTATTAGGTCTACTCAGTTGTGAATGGCCAAATATAAGTGATTATGACGGCAACTTGTGATTTTGTAGCAGAGGTATGTTTGTTTACATTTTAAGACAAGTAAGAAAAAACAGACTGTAGATTTTACATATATCTCTTTCCAACCTTAGAATTGTTTTTGAAAGCCGAAGGCGTGAAAAGGGAGAAAATAACGTAAGATATTAATTAATTTGTAAGTAGGGTTTAGTTTTTTTTAAATTAATATATATTCGTTGCAATATTATATTTATAATAAGATGTGCAATTAGTATCGTTGATAGTATATACAAATTTTTTTTTTCAAGTGTATATTCATTTTATGTGTAGTTTAATTCAATTCGATTAACAACTGCAAGCCATCAATGCTAGTTTCTAGTAGTAGATGGTATTTTTGGTTGTGATATTGAAGGCCAAATCAATTGCAGATAGCGTGTATTTTTGCAATATTTCGAGGAAATCAGTTCGGTTATGATCAGGTTTCTCTGTGCAATTAAAAATCTATCTATACTTGTAATAAAACTGTAACAGATCCAATTCTGTACATAACAGATATTTTGAAAAAAGAAATTTGTGTTTTTCTGTACCCCGGCCGCGCATCACTCCAAAACTACTGAATGGAATTCGATGAAACTTAACATGATTTGAATTCATACTACGAAGAAGGTTATTGTACACTTTTATCCCAAAATTCAGCACGGTTTCCTCAGGAAAGGGGATGAAAGTCAAAATGTACACTTAGTTGTAATTTATAAACGCGTAGTCCGATTTAATTATTTATTTTGTTATAATAGTGGCGAGTGAGCCCGGCACCCCATTGGCAGCTCGACACCCCACGGGCAGCCCGGCACTCTTATTTAGTTTGCAAGCTTGCTAAGATAAAACTCTAAAATTTGGAACAATCGCCACAATCAGTTTTTTTAACTATCTATCTTTTGTCGGATACATTTTGGAGACTGCGCAGTGGAAGTGCACAATCTAATATATATATTCGTTCTACCGCGAAACAAGGAGACCCTCGGCAAAAAGACACCAATTTAAAATCGAAATTCCAAAGAAACGCACAAAGTATTTTGCTTCAACATTTATTGTGCGAACTGCGAAGGAACTCTCGGAGTAACTTAACTACTGTCTTTTGGAATATACAACCCGGGAGTATCCAAACCCAAAGTAGAAAGCTCCTTTCTGAGCTTTGCTTTAATAAGAATGCTTCTCCACCACATCGTTGCTTAATATGAGATAAACAGTGCTCAAATGTGAATAATTAATCTGCAGGTACGGCAATCGCGAACGAAATCGCAGGTACAGCTAGTATTTTAATAAACTTATTTCCTATTATGATTGCACTCCTGATTTGAGATAGTCAACGCAAGCGGACCGAATCTAACTTGACCAATGGAATTGAGAGCTATATGGATACTCGATACTCGATATTGTATTTTTTTTATATTTTGACCAATGATGGAGATCAGAAAAATTTAAACGTGATAAAAGTAAAACAAAAATACATAAATACGTTCAAGGCAAGTTTGCCGTCAATATTATGTAAAGTTATCTTAACTTCTGTAAAATACATTTGTAGATACATATTTTAAACTAGCTGTACCCGCGACTTCGTACGCGGCCGTACCCGCAAACTAATTATTCACATTTGAGCACTGTTTATCTCATATTAAGCAACGTTGTGGTCTGTGGTGAAGCACTCTTAGTAAAGCATAGCTCAGCAAGGAGCTTTTTACTTTGGGTTTGATAACCCCCAGCTTGTTTATCCGACCGAAGACAGTAGTTAAGTAACTCAGAGAGTTCCTTCGCGGTTCGCACAATAAATGTTGAAGCAAAGTAGGTACTTTGTGCGTTTCTTTGGAATTTCGATTATAAAACGATATCTTTTTGCCAAGGTTCTCCTTGTTTGGCGGTAGAACAAAAATATATTACATTGTACACTTCCATTGCGCAGTCTCCAAAATGTATCCGGCAAAAGATAGATAGTTAAAAAAATAGATTGTTGCGAATGTTCAAGATTTAAGAGTTTTATTAGCAAGCTGGCAAATCTAAATAAGGATGCCGAGATGCTCGTGGGGTGCCGAGCTGCCCATGGGGTGCTGGGCTGTCCGTGGGGTGCCGGGATGCCCATGGAGTGCCGGGCTGCCCTTGGGGTTCCAAGCTCGCTCATCACTATTCTAACAAAAAAAGAATAGTTGAAATTGGATTACGCGTCCATAAAGTACAACTAAGTAAGATTTTGACTTTCATCCCCTTTCCCGAGGGAACCGTGCTAAATTTCGGAATAAATAGTATACAATAACGTTCTTCGTTGTATGAACTCAAATCGTGTTAAGTTTCATTGAATTTCATTCAGTAGCCCATGGGGTGCTGGGCTGCCCTTGGGGTGCCGGGCTGCCCATGGGGTTCCGGGCTCACTCATCACTATTCTAACAAAAAAGAATAATTAAAATCGGACTACGCGTTCATAAATTACAACTAAGTAACATTTTGACTTTCATCCCCTTTCCTGAGGGAACCGTGCTGAATTTCGGGATAAAAAGTATACAATAACCTTCTTCGTAGTATGTACTCAAATCGTGTTAAGTTTCATTGAATTCCATTCAGTAGCCCATGGGGTGCTGGGCTGCCCGTGGGGTGCCAGGCTGCCCATGGGGTTCCGGGCTCACTCATCACTATTCTAACAAAAAAGAATAATTGAAATCGGACTACGCGTTCATTAATTACAACTAAGTAACATTTTAACTTTCATCCCCTTTCCCAAGGGAACCGTGCTGAATTTCGGGATAAAAAGTATATAATAACCTTCTTCATAGTATGTACTCAAATCGTGTTAAGTTTCATTGAATTCCATTCAGTAGCCCGTGGGGTGCCAGGGTGCCCTTGGGGTGCCGGGTGGCCCGTGAGGTGCTGAGCTGCCGGTGGGGTTCCGAGCTCGCTCATCACTATTCTAACAAAAAAAGAATAGTTGAAATTGGATTACGCGTTCATAAAGTACAACTAAGTAAGATTTTGACTTTCATCCCCTTTCCCGAGGGAACCGTGCTAAATTTCGGAATAAATAGTATACAATAACGTTCTTCGTTGTATGAACTCAAATCGTGTTAAGTTACATTGAATTCCATTCAGTAGCCCATGGGGTGCTAGGATGCCCATGGGGTACCGGGCTGCCCGTAGGCTTCCGAGTTCACTTGTCACTATTCTAACAAAAAAAGAATAATTGAAATCGGACTACGCGTTCATAAATTATAAATAAGTAATATTTTGACTTTCATCCCCTTTCCCGAGGGAACCGTGCTGAATTTCGGGATAAACAGTATACAGTAACCTTCTTCGTGGTATGAACTCAAATCGTGTTAAGTTTCATTGAATTCCATTCAGTAGCCCATGGGGTGCTGGGCTGCCCGTGGGGTGCCGGGCTGCCCATGGGGTTCCGAGCTCACTCATCACTATTCTAACAAAAAAGAATCTTTGAAATCGGACTACGCGTTAGTAAATTACAACTAAGTGTACATTTTGACTTTCATCCCCTTTCCCGAGGGAACCGTGCTGAATTTCAGGATAAATAGTATACAATAACCTTCTTCGTAGTATGAACTCAAATCGTGTTAAGTTTCATTGAATTCCATTCAGTAGTTTTGGAGTGATGCGCGGTCGGGATACAGACAGACAGACAGACAGACAAAAATTAAAAAAAATACAGTT
Source organism: Plagodis pulveraria (assembly GCA_963890685.1). Classification (NCBI taxonomy): domain Eukaryota; kingdom Metazoa; phylum Arthropoda; class Insecta; order Lepidoptera; family Geometridae; genus Plagodis; species Plagodis pulveraria. The sequence goes on along the minus strand of OY982952.1, from coordinate 3,152,760 downwards.
TTGTCATCAGTATCAGCTACAGAGTGCACTCAATTTTTTTTTGCAAATTATCTTCAATGTACAGAATTGGACCTGTTACAGTTTTATTATAAGTATAGATACCTAGATAATATTTAGTTCTTGATGCTTATATTTTATCCAGTTACAGAAAACAGGCATAATAAGTATTCAAGTTACAGTAATTATGATAAGTATGTACGTAGGTAAAATTATGAATTACCTCATCCAATATTTCGTTTACGATGTTCTCTGTTGCAGTGGTCACGTATTGGTTAAAGGGTAGGCGAATGTTCACAGATTATAAGCGGTGGTTTGCAGCTCGTGCGTCCTTAAACGTAGATGCTATCTCCAGATACGACTATTTGTCGCGTAACACAAGTGCACTGGATTACGACCTTAAAGGTTAGATTGTAATTCAAATGAGGAACAGTATATTGGCCGTTTTAAATGGTAGATAATATAAGTAAAACTATTGTGCATGTACTATGTACCTACAGTGAAATTAGAGCCCGAATCTAATTTTATTTTTTATTTATTTATTTAGAACATATTACAATACATAATTATTTACTGCTAGCAACAAAAAACCTCGCAGAGGTTTGTCCAGTTGCTACGTCCTCTACTCTAAAAAAAAACAAAACTTACAAATTAATTTCAGTAACTAGAAACTTATTTATACAAATTATCCCTAGTAAAACTAAATGATGACACATATTATACAGCTGAAAGCATTTTGTGTTCTTTATGGTCTAGAAATACAAATAAAATCGCCACAGTCCGTAGGGATTAAGAGGGGTTCTAAACCGCTTGTGAACGCGATGTCTAATAGGCACAATACTCGTATCTAAGTAGCAAAAGTTTAATGACAGGTGCCCTAAACACTTAAAATGCAAATCGTGTTAGGAAACCCATGTATACCACGTTACCAGATAGAGATATGATTGATGGTCTCATATAAAGCGGGCAAAACTAATGACATCTATAACTAACACTATTCCAGACTTCAGACTGCTACTATGAGTTTCTTAGTACTTAGTCTAAAATCTTTTCGAAATTACGCGGGACCGATCGGCAGTGCAGACTCTTATGGTCAACATTCCTAAGTCACGTTTTCTGCTATTTCACCAACGAGGCAAAACGAGACCAACGCCTTCGTAGTAATCCAACGAATTTTTTATACGATAGGTATGTTTTTTGTCCTACAAAACAAAGGTGACTAAGAGTTGAATCATTGTTTTATATCGTCTATGCGAGGTTCAATCTAATCACATATAAACACTTCAAAAACGTTTGTTGACGTCAAAAATTAGTTAAAAAATATGGTCTTGAGGCCATAATATATGTGTTCTGAGCGGCTCATAAAGTTCATCAGTTTTGCCATTTTTAATTGCTGTACAAACTCAACAATCGTCACGGCAGTTGTGTGTTCCATAAACCAAATTAATATTTCAAAACCTTCACCACAATAATACATTGCAATAAAAAACATAACACAAACGATTCTTCATACAAAACCACTGCCGCGGAAAAACGCATCAGCTTACGTCGCACCGAAAATAATGCAATTATTTTATTTATTTTATATTGGAACTATAACAGATAATCAGATAAACGTTTTATTTAATAAAAAATGTTAATAAAGCGCTGTGGGAGTTTGGACACTTGTTAATATCGGCGTGAAATAAGTTTGATGGAATTGTGAGGTCATGCGGGATGAGAAACAGCAGGCTGTGGTTTGTTGGGCAGGCAATAGACAATGAATGAAGTGAAATTAAAACAGAGTTCCTATAGTAATTATAGCCTAAAACTTTGACCACGCCACTGCTTACCGACAATCCTCATAAAAAACCTAATATCATCAACATCAGTTGATATTCAACTCTCGATGTATGTATACGTGTTTATTTATATATAAATAGGTATTAACATGTACTTTGTACACAAACAAAAAATAGGTAGGTAAGTTTAAAAAGTGTTAACTTAGTTCTTATGACTACTTGTCTTCTTGGAGGTAAATGTTAAAGGTTAAGAAATTATAACATTAATGTATCACCATTACGTCACAGTATTACTGACAATACTCCCTGTATATAAAGTAAAACATTAGAAATAAAGCAATAGTTTTTAAATATATAGCCTCCCCATAAGGGGATATTTGCCATAATCCCCACACTTGACAGGCGTTTTGGGGATCGCAGTGTAAGCTGGCAGTTTATCAGAAAGCGCTGCTGCCCACTTTCGGTAAAACCGAAACCTTCACATGGTTTTCGTTAAATTTAAAGAATACCTTTATAACTCACGTGAATAAGTCAGATAGCTCCGAATATAGTTATAAACGATACGTCAACGCGGGCGTCCCGAGCTCTCCTTGAAAAAGACCACCGAATGTGGATGAAACTATAGTCGGAGCTATCTGACTTATTCACGTGAGTTATCCCGTATTATTTACTAAAATTCTCCATTTTTAAACATTTATACTTTCAAAATATAGATACAATTCCATCCCAAACCCTTCCCTCCCATATTTCCCGCTGCGAGTACAGTCTGTATCACAAATCCATGGGGAAATATAAAAAGCGTCGCTAAAACGTCTCTCGTCGAGAAAATCATATTCTGTTAAACTCGTTATGTCCACGCCTTGTCGCGCTGACCTGGCATGGGGTGGAATAGTGTGGATAAGTAAAAATATGAATAAACGGTGACAGATTTTGAATGCCAGTATGCCTTTATAACACTACTAAAATAATAAAGTATCTAAAACTATTCATAGGTAAAAATATATAGGGTTGCGTCATCGTAAAAACTTTCAAAGCTAATTGCAAAAATTTGTCTTGATTGTATTACCGTAAGTTGTGTCCTTCACTTTCTACAATTATTAGTTACGTATATTGTAAAAAAAAACAAAAACTAGAACCAACTTCAATACTCAAATGTGTGAAATAACTTGTTGAATCGGTACCTTGATGGTACAAAAGTAACTATTTTCACAATATTGTATGGTTTTTCGACAAGTTATTTCACACATTTGAGTATTGAAATCAGTTGAATTTTCAGGTAAAAAAAATTTTTTCACCCTTTTTGGTGACCCTAGCTACTTATGGGATCGATTTTCATTCAGTGTCAATAATTATATCTTCAAGATATTTTTCAGTTATTGGAGTGTAACTCAAAAACCGATTGAAATGAAATTTAAATGGGACCACACGGCAAGTATCATCTTTCATATAAACAAAAGAATCATTAAAATCTATTCACCCAGTCAAAAGTTCCGAGGTAACAAACATAAAAAAAGTATAGACTAATTAAGTACCTCCTCCTCATTTTGAAGTCGGTAAAAAACTGATCAAATTCAAGTCAGGTTTTTTATCGTAGGATGCAATGCAACAGTCCGTTACAGAAAAATAGTTTATTGGTTTTTACGCAGTTTCAAAACTTCATAATTGATCAACGTTTTTAGTTTTTATTATTGGTTAATTTCTATTTTCTTCTACCTTTTCGTGTATAAGAGGGCCCTAAAAATAATTTAATTTCTAATTCAATAAGCATTCGTCTTAGTTAACGTAAATATGTATATATATTTAAGATTTGTAGCTGATTCTGTTTACGAGCTGAAGATCAGTGACCTATGGACAGACAAACAGCGAAGTCTCATTAATTGAGTTCCGTTTTGCCTTAAGGATACGGAATCCTAAAATTGACAATATCTGTCTAAGTAAATACATTTAATGATGTACAAAAAATCCATAGCTTTCATTCATTTTGTTTACTCTAATACAACCCAGGTCGTATCAATACTAAGCCAACCCAAGCACTTCGCTGTGAAAGCAATACTGTATTGGGTTTTTAGCGGCCGCAGGACTCGGAGTGTCGGCGATAACGTAAAATATTGGGTCGGGACCTTTCGCGAATGTGGAGTTGATTGATTTTCGATACGGCTGTACTTTTTTCTATCTTAGAAAGGTAATTTAGTTTAGAAAATTTAAGAAGCAAAATGTTCAGAACATAGATAAAATCCGATCTTTGCCGGTACTAGGACAAATTTCAGGTTGCATTTGTTTAATTATTAAAGATACTTACTAGGCGAACTTGCATATGATTGCTAATGTAAGTCATCTTCATGTGGAAACGTTCTAATAAGAACAAATATTTAAAGGAAACAAAAAATATGAACATTCATTAAAATATTTCATAATTGAAGAAAATATTTTAGGAAGATAATTAAAATATATTTTTGGAAATAACTTAAAGAATTACCATAAGTATAATCTCAAATGACAATCCCTTTAAGTCGAATGATGATGATGTCAGAAATGCCAAGTAGTTTAACCGCAGTGAGAAAAACGACTTTGGAGCTTAAATCAAATTTGACGTTTTACCGTTGAATTGTAACTACGCAAGATGAATTCACAACAAAAATTTACCATGTTTTATAATAAACACAACCGTCAAAAAACGCCTTCCGTAAAGTATTTTCAGAATTGAACTTGTTAAACGATAATAATTGCAGTATTGACCATAAAATATACCTTACTTTTACGGCGGTTTATATACGGTGATTATCACTATAACGTACGACTTAACATCATCTTAATCAGCCTCATCGAAAATTCAATATTTAAGAAAGACTACAAAATACACCTTAAATGAAGACGAAAAGAATCATTCGCTTTCACTGACCTCGTTTAAGGCCTTCTAGTTGGAAGGCGTTTTAAAAGTATTTACGTTTGGTCGGTTTTTTGCCTTCATACCATATAAATTGGCCGTCATTAGGGCGCTTTTGACTTTAGATTTTTCTCAGTGCGGAATAGTTTTTGATGCATTTCCGTGATACACAAAACATATTCAGGTTTTATTTTGCTCATAATAATTCTATGTTTGGCCACCAACTCACCTGATGATAAGCGACTGGCTTTGAAGACATCCAGATTGTAATTCTCAGGAAAAACAGATGAGAGCAGGGAGTTCCAGTCATGCGCTATACGCATACAGAAAATGGATCGGAACCGTTGGGTACCAATTTTCGGAACCTCTACAAGATAGGGGGGGGGGAGAGGAGTATGCAATCTTTCTACTGGTCCTTTTGTAAAGGGAAAGGGGGAATACGGTCATGAAACTCTTGCGCAAACTTCGCGCTTTCGCCGAAATGTATCTTAAAGAAATAGTGTAATTGGAAGCAGTGATGGCTCAGTGGCATTGGCTAGGGACTGCCGTGCCATGGTTCCAATCCCGCCGCGGGCGTGAGCTTCACCGCATGGTGAAAGGGCATTTTGTGAATGCCCGCTGGCTAGAGACTACCCTCAAGTAGAAAATCTGTCGCCAAGTACCTAACGGTGTGTTCCGGCAGCTGTCTTTGAGAGCCAGTAAAATTACAGGCACATGAGAATTAACAACTGTACGTCTCAGTGTGAAGGGCACAGTGCAATTCGATGACGAAATGCATCTGTTATAGGCAGAGGTTAGTCCACATAACATCAGGTGGGCCTCAAGCTTTTTTTTTTTATGCCTGATAGGTTAGCCTTTGTCCACTATCCTACCTGATGGTAAGTGATGATGTGGTCGAAGATGTTGTTCAGGCTAACCTAGGAGTACTGGCTCTCAAGGACAGCTGCCGGAACACACCGTTAGGTGCTTGGCGACAGATTTTCTACTTGAGGGTGGTAGCTAGCCAGGCGGGCATTCGCAAAACGCCCTACCACCATGCTGTAACGACTGCCATCCTAAGACGACAACCGGGACCGACGGCTTAACGTGCCCTCCGAAGCACGGAAACGCTCAGTAGTAATGTCACTAGCGGTCACCCATCCAACTCATGACCGCGGGCGACGTTGCTTAACTTTGCTGATCGGTTGAGAACAGCTAAGTAAACTTCGCTACGAGCGCTTCAAAAAGCTTGTCACAACAACATAAAAAAATAGAAAAATAAAAAAAAAACGCAGTTAGTTTGAATAAGTACGAAAAAGCTTCTACCTCACGATTCCCATAAAACAAAACCACAAAACAATACCCCTGAAAGCTATTAATATCAGAATTGCGTTGTCTTGCACCCGACCACTCTCCACCAATATTTGGAGTGCTCTTCATAAGCCGTTTTGTATGAAATCATTTTTCCGATACCCTATTACACCCTTCGACCACCGTAGCAATACATCCCCAACCGAAATGTTGACCTTTATTGTCTACCATTTAAAGCTTATGCAGTCTTTATGTAGTGTAAAAAGTATATTTGTAATTTATAAAGCAGGCAATGCGATCGCCACTTGACGTATGAAGTGGTAAAGCTCAAAAATAAAATATACTTTAATTGTAAGAGATAACGCTTCGTTGGGTCTTGAAGTTTGTATTGTCTTTTACTAATTTCTGGCTGTTTGTTGTCGAGTGCCGTGTGGTCACCGTTGTCGAGGTTTTCCTGTGAGAATGTTGGGTTTGAGTGATTTTAGGGACATACCAGTGTTCATGTCATTCTTTTGTAGGGTTTTTATGTTATGAAGTGGTGAGATGGAGTCGCTCGCTTGATGGAAAGAAATCACGCCTGCCCTCGTTCTCAAGCAAAACGAAGATTGTGACATTGCACTGCGCTCATCACTCCAAGACGTTAGTTCACTTGCATCAGTGCCCTTCACACATTAATAGAGTAAGGTTTGTACAATACTGCGTCGAGGCAAGATATCTGACACTGCGGTAGTATTCACCAAAACGGACTCTTGCTAGAGAGACCTGGTAACACCTGGCCATGTATCGGTTGAAGAAGTTTGAGAAAAGTTTTAAGCAATGATGGCCGAGCTATGGACTGCCGTACCGCAGGTCCCTGGTTCGACCCCCACCGCCGGAATGAGTTTCACCGCAAGGTCGAAGGGCATTTTGCGATTGCCCGCCTGGCTTGCTACCACCCTCCAGTAGAAAATCTGTCGCCAAGCACCTAACGGTGTGTTCCGGCAGACATGAGACTTAACAACTATGTCGCAGAAGTTGGGCACAGTGCAATTCGTCACTTGTGATGAAATGCATCTGTTCTAGGCAGATGTTAGTACGTTTAACTTCAGGTAGGCGTCGAGCTTGTTCCGTCACATAAACATAAAAAAGTAGAACATGTGGAAATTGGAACATACTTATTATGTCTACCAATAAAATATATTTTTGCTCTGAAGACTTCTATGTAAGTAATATTAGGTATATATTCAGAGCGTGTCTTCGTAAGGAACCTAATGTTGGTGTAATATCGTAAGCTGTGGTGAACTGGGATGTGCTTAAAGTGTCAAATGTTACAGTGTTTCGTTACAGTTGCAATATGAACGATCGCTTAATTAGTTGGATTTAAATGGATATATTTTTAAAATTTTTAAACTTTTTTTCGGTTTATCTATAAGAACAGCTTTTTAAATCACAAATAGATGTAAAACCTAAAGTATGGCGCAGCGAAAATACAAAATTTTATGATAACTTTTTATGTCTTCATAAGTATATAAGCATACCTTCATAATAAGCTATAAACCACAAAAAGTTGAACATCTCAACTAAAGGAATCCTTAAACGGACCATCTTCATGCGAACGTCATTTCGAGCTAAGCAGCTTACCGTCCGCCATTTTCTCGAGTCGGTTGACAACAAAATGGCGGCGCGCGGTGCCTTGCGCCGTTCAATTTGAATATAGAACAGCATACGTCGCGGGAGCTGTGGCTCTAACTCATCGGATTGTGGGCGATGGTGTGAGATATGTAAAAGTATTATTCGTTTATTAAAACAGGAAAACAATGGAGCATCTCACGAATTATTGCGGAATGAAAAAACAATGATCACATCTTGTCACATGTCGTATATTATGTATACTACGAGCACCCGTGGGGTGCCAGGTTAGAATGTAACCTCCCCATTTCTTCCCGTGGATGTCGTAAGGTAAGAGGCGACTACGGGAAAAGTGCGCCATTTTGCGCACAACACCCTACTCATTTGAGTAGCATGCCATTTCTCACGTAGATGTGAGTAGAGTGTTGTGGGCAATAAGGCGTACAACAGAGCTGCATCTTAGTGCCCTGCAGGGTTTCATACCATATGTTCTTGTGTTCCCGTCTTAGATGTTGTTAGCGTAAACATATTATTAGTAACATATTCTTGTATTTCGTCAAGTGTGTTAGAGAAAACATTTTGTATGACCCTGAAACTGGGCCCGGTAAATGGCAATAGGCTCACCCTCTATTACATGGGACCAAAATCTGATTGGAGAAACGTGGGTGTTTACACACCTCCTACTCCTTCGGGGAATACAGGCGTGATTATGTGTATGTATACTAGGAGTACGTTGTACATATTTAGGATAGATAGATAGATAGATAGATAGATAACACTTCATTGACACATTAAAATTTATAACTTAAAACAATAAGTAAGAGTAGGTGTGACAATGGGCGGTCTTATCGCTGAGAGCGATCTCTTCCAGACAACCCTATACAAAGGGATATTTATAAATATATATATGCACGGAGGTATATCTTTAACAATACTGATAATAATAAAAATTAAACAATAATTTCCAACACAAGAATCGGACAATAAATTAATTAAGACGTAAATTACCTACATCATAAAAATTATAATTTCACAAACCAAAGTATCTTAAAATAAATAATAAATATAATAATATATAAATAAATATGTATATGTATATATATATATATATATATATTAAAAAAGTAAAATGTATAATGTAATAAATAAATATATATTTAAGTATAACTATTCATACATAAAACATCAGATATACGTACATTATATAATGTTACATTATTACAATATTTGCAGTGACTTGAGTCTAAACACACAAAACAATGGAATTAGTTTTACAATAGTAGTAGCAGCGTGATAGTTATCAAGAAAGGTAGTGAGTTTTAACCAGGTTTTTGAATACATATACAGAGGGTGCACGTTTTATTTCGATCGGCAACGAGTTCCATAAACGTACAGCTTCAGTGGAAAATGATTCGTCATAGAACTTTGTCCTGTGCTCAGGTATTTCAAGTGTCAGATTATTTGACGACCGTAAAGAACATAAATGAGTGCTGGAAAGGAAACTAAAACGTTCCTTGAGGTAGCGCGGTGAAGAAGGATTAAACAGAATACTGTAAAGTAGGGACAAAATATGAGCATTCCGACGAAGGCGAATAGGGAGCCACTTGAGCTTAGTGCGGAATTCGGAGACATGGTCATATTTGCGCAAGCCAAATATGAACCTAATACAAAAGTTTTGGAGGCGCTCAAGTTTATCTAGCATATCCTCTGTGAGGTCGAGGTAGCAGACATCAGCATAATCAATAATAGGAAGTAAGAGAGACTGTGCAAGCGCAATCTTAGTGGTAGTTGGTAGAAAATTGCGAAGTCTACGTAAGGCACCTGCAGAAGCAAATATCTTGCGACTGGTTTCAGCTAGCTGCGGTCCCCACGTTAAGCAATTGTCAATAATTATGCCAAGATTTTTTACTGTGGCACTATATGGAACAGTAACCCCGTCCAACGTCACCTTCGGCAATACATCCCAATCGATTCTGCTAATCATACGTGAACTGCCAACAACAATGACTTGTGTTTTTAATGGGTTGACATGAAGCCCATAAGCTTTACTCCAATCTGATATTTGAAGGAGATCTTTATTTATAGCTGCTACTGCTTCAGACAATTTGAGGAGAGGTGCTTGGCAATATAATTGAAAATCATCTGCGTAGAGGTGGTAGGAAGAAGATATGTTTTTTGATATGGAATTAATAAAAATAGCGAAAAGAAGAGGAGATAAGACGCCACCCTGAGGTACACCAGCTGACGTGCCACACCAAGAAGAATAAGAATCATCGAGGTGAACTCGCTGCTGGCGACCGTACAGGTAAGAATGAAACCAGTCAATCACCGTTGGAGATATGTTGTTAGAGCGAAGAATTGAAAGAAGGATGTCAAAGTCAACAGTGTTAAAAGCGTTGCTAAAATCTAAGAGTGTCAGCACAGTTAGCTGACCGTTGTCCATCCCTAGGCGTATATCGTCAGTGATTTTAACAAGTGCAGTAACTGTGCTGTGTCCTGGACGAAAGCCGGATTGAAAGGGATTCAATAGATCGTTATTTGTTAGAAAATAATTCAATTGATTATGGGCAAGTCGTTCTAGTACTTTTGATAGAAAAGGTAGGATACTTATGGGACGGTAATCTGCAAAAGATTTTGGATTAGATTTTTTAGGAAGAGGAATAACATGGGCTTCCTTCCATAAAGATGGATATACGCCATTTGTAATAGAAAAATTTAGTATATAGCAAAGAACAGGGAGAATGAAATCAAGAATGGGAATCAGCATGTTACGACTGATTCCATCCGCACCAACAGCGTTCGAAGAAATGGAAAGTACGCTCTTCTTAACATCACAGACGGTGAATTGACTAAATACAAAAGGAGAAAAGTCAGGAGCTGAGATGTTGGAAAGAGAGTTTAAAGTACGGGCTTTTGCCATATCATTAATATAACTTGATGAGGAAAAGTGTTGATTTAAAGAGTTTATATCTAAATTTACGGGAACAGATTCTTGACGAGATTTCCCAACTCCTAATGACTTCAGGAATTTCCAGACTTTAGCTGGGTTCCCGTTTTGAACAGATTCGTGGATATGACGTCTTTGGGCATCCCTACACACCACATTGCAGCGATTACGGTGTTTGGTGTACCGAGCTTTATTTGCATCACTAGGATCACATTTGTATTTGGTTTTGGCAACGTCCTTTTTGTGTTTTAAGGTTTTGATTTCGTCAGTTAGCCAAGGTGCTGGAGTATGTTTTATCTTTATAGGCCTAAGAGGGGCGTGTACATCATAAAGCTGAGTAATAGCAGTATTGAAAATTTCAATTTGATCATCTATTGTGTTCCCTTCAAAAACTGGTGACCAGTCAATTGCTTTAGCATCATTTATAAATGCTTCCTGATTTATACCACTAAAATTACGCTGCAGAATAATTGTTGGTTTAGATTTTGGAGGACGAACCTTGTAAGATAGGAAAAGCAAGTCATGGTAGGAGAAGGCATCTGCTGTACATTGACCATGCTTAGCAACATGATCTAATGAGGATACCAAGATAAGGTCAAGGAGAGATGGAGTACAATTTGGAAAATAGTGAGTGGCATTGAGAGGCAAAATATGCATGTTGCTAGATGCTACAGTAGTTTGTAGGGAGGAAGAACGATGGTCGCGTTTTAAAAGACACGTATTAAAGTCACCTAGTACTATGGTATGACTGTAAGAAGGAGAAAGATCTGACAAGGTTGTTTCAAATGAGGAAAAGAAATTATTATTAGACGAATTGCTATAATAGACTCCGAGAAGTACTTTGGTGTGAGAGAGAAGGACTTCAATGAAAAGATGTTCACCGACGTTGGAGGGAGGTGGTTGGGCAGATGAGCTAATTACTGAGTAAGGTATATGCGCACGGAGATAAATAGCCACACCTCCACCGACACTTCCCGTCCGATCGTTACGAATAAGATTAAAACCGGGTAAAGTATAAGAAATAGATGGAAGGCATGGCCTAAGCCAAGTTTCGGAGACTAGTATAGCATGAATATTTTTGTTGTCAAAGGATGTCTGCATGTCAGAAAAATGTTTCGGAATGCTCTGTGCATTTATGTGAACGATATTTAAGTTCTTAGGTACGTCAGAGAAATGAGACTGTAAAGTTTCAGAGAGAGAAGGTATGCTCGAGAAACTATCATCACTACTACTGCAAGAAGAAGAAACGGACAAGTAACTTTCGCTATCATTGCAATCACTAAATATATCCAACATTAGGTATGTATCATAAATAGATTTAAGTATAATATATAAATACTAATTATAAATAATAATAAAATGAATAAATAAAAATAAAAACTAAATATAAACAGTGTCCATTCTACCTGCCATTTACAATATAAATCTAAGCGAGTAATAAGTAAAACTAATCGAATAACAGTTATAAATCTCACCTAATATTAATAATTTATATATTGATACCTAACTACCTTAATCCTGGTCGAAACAAGCACGATCTTTACCTATATTGACATTATATAAAGTTGCGGCGGCAGAAATTAGGTGGCCGTATAGAAAAAAATATTATAATATGAGGAATGGAAAACTTACAAATCATACGAGTCCATAAAACAAAAACAAAAAAAGTGTATAGCATTGACTTTGACAATGGCATGTCTATCTGTCAATAATAGTAATCAACTCAATGAGTGATTGATACTGTACAATGATAACAAATAGGGCGTTCGGATAGGCTATCGGTGCCAAAAATAACACTCACAAACGCTAAATATGATCACACGGGCCGTTCGTTTTGGGACTTCGTGAGCAAAAATATCGTTTTCGCTCACCGTTCGGATAGCTTTGAAAACGCTACAAATGACAGAGAAAAGTGATATTTTTGACCCATGTCTTGCCGTGGGATCGTTGTGATCGTTTTTTGACAACTGCTGTTTTGACAGTTGTATTTGGCGCGATTGAAGAGTTTCACAAGTTTTTTATTTATGTAACTATCAGAAGCCATTAACAAAGAAATAATAATAATATAGGTACCTACTTTTTGTTAATTTTAGAGATTGATTCCATGTTTCGTACTGTGCAAAATTGTTAAAATATTGGCGGTTGTCAAAGTATGTTTTAAGCCGTTCGGATAGCATGCAGTAATTGGTGGTCAAAAATAGCAAAAGCTTCTATCCGAACGCTAAAACACAAATGCCACTTTTGAAACTGCTACAAACGCAATCGAGCCAAAACGAACGCCCCTAAAGTGAGTAAGATAAAGATTGCGTTCACCCACAATTGCGTTTAAAAAAAAAAAAAAATGAATGCCCAGGACAGGGTAGATTCTACAGTATGTGTGCATTAGTGTGAAAATGGGAAGAACTCGATACAAACTACATAAGTCGTTCACTTTCGGGCTGCGCTTGCTGCACGCCTGGGTTTACTGGCAGCTGCAGGCTCCTTCGCAGTCATTGCCGGTTGCTTCAGGGCAGGAACGGAGGCGTCCAGTCCGCTGAGCTGTACCAAATCAGCAACACAACATATGCGATGTCTCACACCATCTGCTCCAAGGGCGAATATATAACCCAGATGTGTCCAGCACTTGGATATGCCAAATCGTTGCCGCGCGAGCATAAATACATCATGCCGTGGTTTCGTCAAGAACTCCGATAGTGTTATGCCAGAATTCTTGAGGTTTTTCTTAACGGCCCAGATTTTATTGCGCATTGAAAAACTATGAACTTCGAACAATACAGGCCGAGGCTTAGCTGACGAAGATTCTCGGCCCATTCTGTGGCACCGGGTGATATCCTCGGCTTTGAAATCCTTCAACTTCAGCTTCTTTACTACCGTGTCAACGATAGTGGCCTCTACACTTGAATTTTTACTCTCCGCCACACCATGAAGAAGGAAGATATTTCTGCGATTGTGCATCTCCAAGTTATCATTGCTGCGAGCTATCATTTCGACTTGGGTCTGCAATGTCTTGAGAGCACTGATGACGAATGCTTTAAATGCACCAAACTCTGCGGCTAAATTTGTAGCATCTGGAGATGGAAGTGATGACATCCTCTGCTGTCTTTCTTCAAATTCCGCCAACTTGGAGTGGAAAGTAGTAGTTAGTTGGGCAATTGTATCCTTGATTGCCTCCATCTTGTGCAAAGTGTAGTGAAAAAACAAGTGTGATAATAACTTAGTGAATTGCAGTTTGTTTGTAGGGAAAACACTTCCTGGCAGGTATTGTAACACTTAGATTAATAAAACATCAAATTTAGTAATAATTGATTTGTAAATACAATTTATGTTAAAATTAAAGTTGCACTATTATTTGGTTGATGTGTGTTTTTTGACTACCCCCGAAAGAATAGGATGCCGTGCCGAAAGGGCAAAATAAAAATTCATGAGAGTTATCTGTCTGTTAGCCAGTCCACTGTACTTTACGGGTATCTACGTCGTAAACAACTTATTTATTTACATTTAAAATCTAAATAAATTCAAATCGAATACTCAGGTTTACTGTCCCTTAGAGCTATTAATAAATCAAACTTCTAAGTCAACCCAATCAAAAAATACAGCCGCTTATGCCGCAAATTTTCGACACTCGCAAGGGAATAACGACCTACAAGGTACTTCCCGTAAACTCAGAATCTTGAAATTTGGTACGAAGCAACGTCTTATATAGCACAGATAAAGAAAAAGTTTGGAAAACATACATTTTTAGTTACATCATTTAATAAAAATATTTTTAATAATTTTTAAATGTTATGGATTACATTCAGTAATAAAAATACTGTTACTTTTACTTATATACCTACAGGTTTGTACGGAACCCTTGGTCCGCGAGTCCGACTCGCACTTGGCCGGATTTTTCTTAAACAAGCAAGGTACCTACATAAACTTCAGTATTATTTTCCCACACTGTACAAAACAATACCTTTTTGTGGATATATGCTTATTACCTACGAGCATTACTGCAACAATGCTCTGAGCATATCTGAATATGTTTTTGTTTATACAACTTTGAAATAAATAATATTTTTCTTAAGATATGATTACAAGCACAATCGCGTGCTAAGCAATTTTTTTAATTTAAATTTTGTAAAGAAAGAAAATAAATGTGCTCAAAAAATTATCAATATTATAATTTTTGAAATTAAATTCTCGAGACGTATTCGATCCCCAACGCGAGTGTCTAAGCCGCTTAGTGTATATCATATTTAATATATTGTTACAACTAAATTGTTAAACTTAATAAGCTTATAGAGCCTGAATAAATATTAATCTTCTAAGAATATGCACTCAAAAATCAATTTGAACAATAAATGTATTGATATTGAACAATAAATGTTTTGATTTAAAAAAAAAACCTTATACAAATTGACTCAAGTTAAACTACAGTACATAGGTATGTATACATATATTCGTAATCGAATCTTTTGTAAGTATTTTTATATGTTAGAGAACTGTTGTATTAACTACAGGTCCATGGTTCGAACCCCGTCGCGGGCTTGAGCTTCACAGCATGGTGGAAGGGTATTTTGCGAATGCCCGCCGGGCTAGCGACCACCCTCAAGTAGAAAATATTTCGCCGAGCACCTAACGGTGTGTTCCGGCAGCTGTCCTTGAGAGCCAGTAATTCTAGGTTCAGCATGTTAACATCTTCGACCACACCATCATTTACCATCAGGTGAGATCGTGATCAAAGGCTTACCTATAAGCGCAAAAAAAAAATACTAATAAAAAATTCCATATTGTTTTACGAGTCTTCTTCTCTAGGTTTTTCTATGTGCTGACGAGTAACTACCCAAGATCGTAAGGCAGCGCTAAGAATATGTCGGTCAGGCCACGGTGCGGAGAGATAGCGCGAGCCATTGCCAGACAATTGTCGTAAAAAATGAACCCTATTAATATCTGAGCTTTGAGAAGTGTATAAGTATAGTGTGTTTCACAGAGACATTGGATGGAAAGGCGTTATAAGCAAATATTATATATTATGATGCAAATAAGTTGAGGTGTGTGTAGTCTATAAATGTGTGCTGCGATGATTCCGATGTGTTAAAATATTTTTGTTAGGAGGAATAAAGGAACTATTTTTTGGTCTAACAACGCTTCTTGGGGTATAGAAAAGGTACGAATCCTACGGCTGAGAGTTTCCTATCTCTGCGTCGAATTTCATCCAAATTGGGTTAATATCTTAGACGTATAGATTTGACAAGTAGACGAATTAGCTTACGCAATTTTATATATTTCCTGCTTTAGATATAATATCTTTAGAAAAATTAATTCTTTTCTAAGTTGAAACAACCGTCACTCCTGTATTCCCGGAAGGGTCTGGCAAAAGTCTCTAAACATCCACATTTTGCCATACATGTTTTGGTGCCCAAAAAATAGTGCGAGCACATTTCCATCTTCCGGGTGCCGTTCTAAACTACGAACTGTTACCACAGTTTACCTACTGTTACTAAAACTGGTATGTGTCGATGCAGCCATGAGTGAGGTACGGCAACTTGGCAACACAATTTCACGTATTTTTCAAAGAATTTTAGAAAAAAAATATTTGCATATACATAACTATAGAAGTATTGAATCTAACGTGGGTTCACATACTCTAATAGATGACGGTTTGCTGTCAGAAAATTTTTAGGTTATGATATTTTCTAAGCATATAAAATAGTGCTTGAAAATCTACAAATTTTCAAAATTGGGCACGGTGCCAACTGGTATTTGAGCTGGAATATAATTGGATTACCTGTAGGCCTGCTATGGCCTTTGACTTGTCTAAACGTTTTTTTGAAGTAGCTATATTGTTGCATATAGCTTGTAGTGTTTTCTCAATAGTTACATGCATACAGCCCGGTCAGAATAAATAAAAAAAAAAGAAAGATATTTAAAGAATCATAAAAATGTTCATTATGAAATTTTAAATTCTTAAAATACTTAATTTTCTTAACACACTTAATAGACGTAGTCATAAAAAAATACCACTCTCGACAGTAGAGGTGAACATAGATTCAATTCAAACCCAAGCCGAAATATTTGCACTATAAAAGTTTATATACGGATCAATTTAAGAATGGGATCATAAAATAAACCAACTGCATTACCACACAAACGTCATAACCATTTCAAAAACCTATTATTCCAGTCAAAAGTCTGTTCAAGTGGCGAGCAAATGCTATATCGATATGAAATCGAATTAAAATTGATATCGAATTGAATTTGTAGAGTTCAAGTTTGGTGGCCAATGGAGCGAGCTCTAATGTGGATATTATACGGAATGTGTTTCACAACTGTTTTGTTTTTTTAAAGATCAATGCTATATAACTTATGTATTTTGAAAAAAGAATGTTCAAGTACGATTCTTTTTTCGAAAACTCAGTAAAGTACAGACTGGCCTTTTTACTAACTTCTTCTTGGAAATAGAGAAATAAGTACTTACATATGAATTGGTACTAAAAATGAGTAAGAGCTTACAAAATACTTAACATCAATTTCTTAGGTGTTATTATATGTAACAATTTAAAATCAAATTATACTCAACCTGTATTTAAGTATACAGGTTGAGTTAATGTTTGTATAACATACTGCCTAACGAATAGCAAAAGTAGAAATTGTACGATCAACTCGTAAGGTTTTTTTTGTTTGAATGTTAAAATCTCGACAGTATTACACATAAAATAATTGAAGTAACAAATAACTTAAATTAATTTATGACACATTTGCTCGTAACGGGTCTCTTATTTCACCAATTCAATATCGTATTGTATCTCATTACGTACACACGTGTGCGTTATTGTAAAAGGAGTTTATTTTTAACTAGCTATACCTGCGACTTCGTTCACGATTGCCGTACCTGCAAACTAATGATTCACATTTGAGCACTGTTTATCTCATATTAAGCAACGCTGTGGTCTGCGGTGAAGAACTCCTAGTAAAGCATAGCTCAGAGAGGAGCTTTTTACTTTGGGTTTGAAAACTACCGGGTTGTATTTTCCAGAAGACAGTAGTTAAGTAACTCAGATTTCCTTCACTGTTCGCACGATAAATGTTGAAGTACTTGGTGCGTTCTTTGGAATTTCGATTATAAAACGGCATCTTGTTGTCGAGGTTCTCCTTGTTTGGCGGTAGAACGAAAATATATTAGATTGTGCACTTCCATTGCACAGTCTCCAAAATGTATCCGGTAAAAGACTGTTTAAAAACTAATTACGGTGAATGATTTTGTAGTTTTATCTTAGCAAACTGGCAAATTTAAATAAGGATGCCGAGCTGTCCGTGGGGTGGCGAGCTGCCCATGTGGTGATGGGCTGCCCGTAGAGTGCCAGGGTGCCCGTGGGCTGCCGGGCTGCCCGTGCAGTTCCGAGCGCACTCATTATTCTAACAAAAAAATAATAATTGAACTCGGACTACGCGTTTATAAATTACAACTAAGTAACATTTTGACTTTTATCCCCTTTACCGAGGGTACCATGCGGAATTTCGGGATAAACAGCATACAATAACCTTATTCGTAGTATGAACTCAAATCGTGTTAAGTTTCTTTGAATTCCATTCAGTAGCCCATGGAGTGCTGAGCTGTCCGTGGAGTGCCGGACTGCCCGTGGGGTTCCGAGCTCACTCGTCACTATTCTAACAAAAAAAGAATAATTGATATCGGACTAATAATATTCGTTAATAAATTACAACTAAGTGTGCAACGTAATAATCAAATTTACTAATTGTTCAAAATTTTCTAACTGCTTTAAAAAGTGATTAAAGATTTATTAGTTTAAGAAAGTCAGAGTTTCATTTATTTCCTCGCAAATATGTTATAAACGTTTCGTAAGGCATACGTGCGCTTTGATAATTACAGCCTCTGTTTTTTTGTAGCATTATCGCCTTGGCTGTAATTTTCAACTTACGCCACTTATTTCATAATATAATTTCGGCTTGGGCAAAAGCAAGCTTTAAGAATGTGGATGACACACAGGCTGGATGGGACAGGCCGACAGGGCGAAGTCTTCGTTTTTCCCTTTGGTACGTGGTAATGAGTGCCCTCCGAAGCACGGAAGCACTGTAGTAATGTCAACATTGTCAATAGCGGTCACCCGTCCAAGTCAAGGCCGCAGCGGAAGTTGCTTAACTAAGCTGATCGGTTAAGATCGGCTAAGCAAACTACGCTACAAGCGCTTCAAAATATTGTTAATATTGTTCTAATTATATATCTCCGTTCAACAAGGATGCGAAATATACAGATTCTAAACCTAAAACCACGCTGCACCAGCTCAAAATAGGTTAATCCGTACCCTAGTGGCAAACTATACCATATTATACAGTATGTAGTGAGATTTAATTAGCATTTGGATCCGTGTTCTGTGTTCGAGGATTATACAGCCGGCAGGTGTGAGGCGACATGTGGCTCCCACCGTCTTATAGTTTACATAAGCAGGATTTGGTGGACGCTGTGGTCTTTGTGATATACTCGTACATACAGGCTGGTGAGAACTGATTGAAAGGTTTTTTTTCTATACCAACAATTCTTTTTTTGCTACAATTGCTTTTTTTAGAAGTGATAACCGAGAGGTCACAGCTATGGACTGCCATACCGCAATACCACAGACTATTTTTATAATTGAAAGTAGGATAAGGTTTGAGGTGAGGTTTCGCAAAATGCCTTTCCACCATGCTTTGTCAAGATCAAGTCACGGCAATCCGTAGGTATTACCGCATGCCTATCATTACTTCAAAAATCATCACTTAAAAGTTGATCAGTTAAGAATAAAAAAGGAAACTCCACTGCTCGAGCGCTTGAAAAGTTCTTTCCGGTATAAAGTGTTATTATGTTAGTGGAGCACCTCAGGTCAAATAGCAGCTTTTAACGGAAAATAAAACAAAACAGGAATTAAACAAAGATCATATATATTAACAGTGGTGCGGTTGTTCGTTTAAAACCAAACCTCGTTTGATTATGAAAAGATTATTGTAAAAATTTGATGTGAAAATTTAGTATGAAGGAGGAGTTCCAAAATAATTTTAAACCGCTGCACCGATTCATTTTATTTTGCCTATAAATAAAGCAGTTATGAAAACACCTTCAGCACGGGTTTATTACCTAAATGGTCGTGACTTCACCTTCCAAGTGACCAAAATGAAGGAATGGAGCCCTGCATTGTGCCCAATTGCAGCCACACCAAAGTGAAATTGACGCATCCACTTATTACACACATACTTTCTGTAAATAACATTTTACGACCTACAAAAGGATATAAAATGGACCTTATATGTTTACTCTGTCAAACGTTAACTGATTGTTTTTTTTAGCTATAGTTGAACGTGTTTTCTTAGAAGATACATATCCACCTCTGCACCTGAATACTCGAAGATTAGATCTATAGGAAAGAGAGTATTAAGTAAGGTGTTTCATAACTCTGCCGTAACCATTACGCTGGATTTAAAATGCTTCATGCTTCGAGTATTTTCAGTATATTTTAACGACGGCTTGGTGCGTATATTCGTTATGTCGACTCCCGTACGTCTTGTTGTTCGATGAAAGAAACGTTATGGGGAATAAGGCTGTGTATATAGATCACACATTCTGCAAAGTCTGGAATTTTGCTCACGGTAGTCAGCAAGACTCACCTCCTATTAACCTCTACCCCCGTGGTGGAGGAGCAGTGCGAAGGCATTTCCCCCCCTCAAAAAAAGAACCATAAACATATTTGGAAATCGGATGGCTCAAACTCCATTGCTGACCCCTCCAAAATTCAAATGCGAGCTTAAATGCTAGGTTTGTCAACTTTATTGACAAATAGCTGCGCCCCGCAGTTTCACACGCATAAGCAAATATGTCCTAAAGTGATGATGGTGATAAGTCTATTATGTGTTAATCCAGGACTTAAACTATCTGTATTCCAAACATACCCACTCACATCTTTAGAAACAAACATTCGCTTAAATAATATTCTTGTGGTTCAGACTCCACCTGTAGCTCTGAGTACATATGCGAGAGATATACACATACATGTTTATAATTCAAGATTAATCCGAAGATACAAGGAAGGTGTTAATTCAATTTCAGATTAACATGTTGAATAACTGACACAGTTGCTGAAATGACGATGAAATGATGAAATGGGATTTCATCGGGCAAGTGCGCAACGCAATATTAACTATAATACTTTAGTAGGTAGGTTTCGCCTTAATTGTTTCATTCAACCATGAGGCTAACTAAAAGTAGATAATGAATTACGTGTTCAAATGGATCTTGTGATACATCCTGTATTTGAAAACGTAATCGTACTTACGTATACGTTTTCAAATGGATCCTGTATCACAAGATCCATTTGAAAACGTAATTAATTATCTACTTTTAGTTAGCCTCATGGGATGCCGGGCTGGAATGCACCCACCAATATTTTCCTGTGGGAATCCTTAAAAGGGAAAAATTCCAGTATGTATACCAGAGGGTGGCTAGAAGTGCAGTGCCTTCTGAACAACTGCCTCCTACTCTTCTTGCAATGACTCTATAAATATTTTTTATTGCTAGACTGGACAGATTGTTTTAAATTCTTTATTGTCTTTCATTAGTGAGTTACAGACGACGGAATTCAATGATTGTTTTATGCCTGATAGGTTAGCCATTGACCACTATCTCACCTGATGGTAAGTGAGGTCGAAGTTGTTGTACAGATTAACCTAGAATTACTGGCTCTCAAAAAAGGTTCATGACTACACTGCGACCCCTAAGACGTCTGCTAAGATTATGGAAAAACCCCCTAATTCGGGAAGCCTTGTGGCTGTTGGCCATGACGATGATGATGAACAAATATTTGTGTAAGATCTTTAATGACCGGACGACAAGTGTAGGTTGGACTTGATTCCAAGGGTTCTGTACTTACGAATTATATTTTTTTATACAGATCAGGATCCATAAAGTCGGTCCGTGTGCACGTGGCCGATTTTTTTTACTTGTCATGTTTTACTACGTATAAATTATGTACTTATAATCTTATCAAATTTGACTTTGTATGTACCTTCCTACTTGACCGAAAAATAAAGTGAAGCAATTAGCTACAACAACAAATATTCCGTGAAAATTTCAAGAGCGTACTTGTATATAACTATTCAAAAGATGCTGCCCTTTAAAGGCAGAACGAGCGGACGATAATATAGGTTTTATAAGGTCCCGTTGTTTTGTACAGAACCCCAGAAAATAACGCCTTCAATACGACACCATGGATACCACCTACTGCCATATTTCTGGTGCCAAAGGGGTCCGAGTAACACTGCCTTTTGCAATCGACTGTATTTCAATCAATAGGAATTGTAGAAATTGAATAAAATATAAAAAAGTATTTAAGTAATTATATTATTATTGAACAACCAGTATTTGAATTTTTAAATAACATTCACGCACTTATCGCCTGATAATACCACATATATACAGATATACAGGGTTATTGGTAAAATTCTAACATCCTCTTAGGGTTGACTTCTGCTAGTCCTTACAAACATTTTCAGATGTTTTTATTTGAGATTTTTTTTAGCCAAGAGTGCCCGCCGCGGCAACTTTGGCCCGAACCAATTTTTTTTTAGTTTTCTTATTTCTTATTTGTTTTTATTTTGCTTGTGTTTCTTTACATGTATTTGACGGAATAAGCACGAGGACCACCTGATGTTGAAAGTCTTGCGCCTGTAATTTAATATTTCTTAGTTTATATTAGGTACTTAGCTCGATGTAAATATTCAAAACTCTATTCAAAGGGCGCTCCCTTTACTTAATATTAACTTACAGGCGTAAGAGACTTACAACATCAGGTGGTCCTCTTGCATATTCCGTCAAATACATGTAAAAAAAACACCTAAAAATTTTGTTATGATTAGCAGAAGTGAACCCTAAGAGGTTATTAGCATTTTACCAATAATGTATAGACTGTGCCAGGCTGCTACCGTACCTATATTAATTTAACATTTACAGAACATATGTAAGGCAGTGTCATTTTTGACTTTTGAGATATATAAGAACTGAGCTGAGGGTTTGTACCACTGATGTGGGAAGAAACCTCAATGCTGTGCAGTGCCTTTTAGAACGACGTGATAAAAACGTGTTGTATCTACTAAACATGTGCTGGTAAGTAGCAGTGAATTTTACTACTTTTAAACATATAAAAAAGTAGAGACTTTATGAAAGGCTATAAATTAGCACATGCACAGTAATCCACTATCTACGGACCGCAGCGACACCTTCAACGCTTCGCTGCAAATACGCTGCTCTGCGCTGCTCATCGCTGTTGTGTGCCAGTAACGATAGCAAACAAATATATTTTAATATTGCGTAAACATTTTTATCACATATTTTGGACCTCCTGTACATACATAACTTCAAGATAATTTAAAGTAAAATCATAAATATATTGACTTGAAGATGTTTTTAACAAAAAAAACCAGTTCAATGAAATTAGACTAAAACAAAAAATGTTTTAAGTTTTCTTGCAGATTTCAGGCAGAATTGATTAAGGTGGGTCAGTTTTTGTTATTAATAAGAATATTAATATGCATTGTAAATGATCCGCTATTTTACACACATAAGAATTAACAACTTTATAACTTAGGGTGATGGACGCAATGCAGTTCGCCATTTAGGACTGCATCTGTTTCAGACAGAGATTACCGCTTAACTCCAGGTGGGCCTCATGCTTGTTCCAACACGATAGCAGAAAAAAAACATAAAACGTTTGATGTTCGTTTCTGTCAACGCTACCGTCCATCGGGACGGCCATTAATCATGGGTTATCGAGTGCTAATCCAGGTTTAAATAGATAACTATTCGAGTCGGGCCATTGTCACCTACTCACTACCGAGAACGCGGTGATAGGGCTGCCTCAAATGATTTCAAAATAAATTTTCTAATAAAAGAGGTCACAGTGAGTTACACGGGGGGTGCCAGGCTAGAATTACTCCCTGATATCTTCCTCTATGTAGAAGTAAAAAAAAAGAGGCGACAAAAGGAAAGATGATGAAAGGATGCAACAGCTCTTTTTGAAGAACTGCCATCGTACATGGCACGTCGCCAAGACATCTGCCAAGCGTGGGGATAATGGCAAACCCTTCTCTATTGAGAGGCATTCTTTTTCTGTGAATGTACATATGTAGTATGAGTTAATATTATATATGTATGTTATGACACGAATTAGAATTGTATTTTGACTTTTGCGTGGAGCAACATAGTCCAGCAATTAAAGTTACACTTTAATCCCAAGGTAGAAAAAGTACATTCACACTCAGTTATTCAAGATAATACTTTGATAATTATAATAATATATGGATAGTTTATATAGGCTGTTGATGCTTAAAAATCGTGGAAAAAAATATGAAAACTTAAAATGCCACTGAGAATATGGATATTTCCAGATATAACACAGAACGCATAATTTTATGGAAAATTTTATTTCTTCTACAGCGATACCGTAATCAATGGTGTAAGTAAACATTTTTATTCGCACTTAATAGTCAAATATTGTTTAGAATATGAATATTTTTCTAATATTTGTAATAAAACTTAATCACATTACTATTACATGCAGACGAACATATCATCTTAGCAAAACCATGGATGACTCCGTTTGCTACGGAATTCTAAAACAAACTAGTATTTACACACAACTGACAACCCTAAAGTCGGGAGTGATGTGGGTGCCTTAACAAAACGATGATTGCTTTGCTAACGTTTACTCTCGCTTCGGACAATGTTCTTAAATCTCAAAGTATAAATATTAATAAATTATTTTTTAAATATCTATAATAATATTTGGATACTGAATATATATAAAAAATTTGCACCTTCTATCCTATTTTTTTGCCCATGAGAGTCTGTATTTAGTTTCGTATGATCAAGTAATTACAGTGATAAAGACATAAACGAAAACCGAACAGGGGTAGGTTTAAATCGCTCCCGCCGCTCCTCAAGGCGATGACACCCGCTTCTTCAGTCTACTCGTGACCACGGTCAATGCAACTTGATAAAACGTCGAGGTTAGTCAAAATATAATGATTTTGATGTTTATTCGTGCGTGAATAGAACCGTTTAGGATTTAGAAACAGGTAATTACGTCCCCAGCGAGAGAGAAGACCATAGAGTTTAACAAAGACCAAGTTTAGTAGTCAAACAATTTTGAAATGGGATTTGCGGGATTCGCAGAACCTTTTGCATGGTGGTAGGGCATTTTGCGAATGCCCGCCTGGCTAGCTACCACCCTCAAGTAGAAAATCTGTCGCCAAGCACCTAACAGTGTGTTCCGGCAGCAGTCCTTGAGAGCCAGTGAAATTACAGACACATGAGACCTAACAACTGTACGTCTCAGTGTGACGGGCGCAGTGCAATTCGTCGTTGAGGAAATGCGTCTGTTATAGGTAGAGGTTAGTCCACTTAACATCAGGTGGGGCTCGGGCTTGTTCCGTCACAATAACATAAAAAAAAAAAAAAAAAAAAAGTGGGTATACAGACACCTCATCGAGACTAATATGTATCATACATTGAAACCAGGCTTTTGCACGACATAAAAAGCGGGTAATCAAAGGTGTAGGAGTCAAACTTTCCATCCTCAACTAGAGTGAACATGTTAGGGTCACCAAATCGCCCTTCTATAACGTTTGTTCTGGTAATAACGCGGGAGTCGTTATTGTCCGGACAGCCCTACTGTTTCCCTTTGTTTGATGTGACACCTGCCTTTTTGTTGTGATTGTAATATCCGTTCATGCATATTTCATCTTAGTTTAAGAGACAAATCGAGGCGATCTAACGCAACTATTATCACAGATTATTTACTCTATTATGTAAAGAAGTGAAAACACTACAAAGTCGCCGCTAAGCAGCCGTTTAGTACGGAGACGAGGATATCTAGTAAAGGTTGTGGGCCTTTGAATTGGAGAAGTGACTAGGCATTTAGTTTTTTTATTTATCGACACAAACTTATTAACTAAGGTATAATTAAGGTTTAGGTAAATGTAAATATATCTGTGTATACCTTTTATTTTTTTAAGTGTGAAACATAACTTTAAGCATTCCCGTCCATCCGGGGATCGTGGCCAGCATATGTCAGGCTCAACACCAACTACTCCCAGCAAGTGTCCCTGCCGACTAAATAACCTCTACTCCGCGGGGACGCTTTAGCACTCAACCACGTTCCCGCCACAGTTGTGCGTTACCCCGTCCTGGTGTGCTATCACGACGCACCAGAACACATGGCACGTCGCTACCACCCGGGGATCAAGCCCGCAAATGGGCGCCAGACGACCCCGTTTCCGACGCCCAAGGTACCTCTGCGACGTGTCAGATGAGTAGCTGTTATTTCTTACATCTGTAATATCGAGTAGATTCTAAGCCGGGTATCATCATGTACAATAGGTAAAAACCAAACTACAGAAGCAAATGAAAATGTTATTTTTTTTATTTTCCACGTGAGTTTTCACCTTAAGTTAATGTGACATACACGATGATAAATGCACATTATATTTAGGTACCCGTGGGGTGCCGGGTTAGAATTGCACCTCCCCATATCATCCCATGGGTGTCATAAGAGGCGACTAAGGGAAAAAGACCCACCTATGCTGCTGCTGCCCAGCAGTGCCTTCTTACACTGCGATCCCCAAGACGCCTGCCAAGCGTGGGGATTATGACAAATACCCACTTAATAGGGGAGACTGTGTTCAGCAGTGGACGATCCGGCTGATACAGTTAATTTAGGTAATAAGACTAGTTTAACTAACTTATACTCTATTGGCAAAGCTTAATTTGTCACCCACGCTTTTAGAATAATGTTACATTTATAAAATTTTCTTATTAAAGCAACATTTTAAGTATTACACACGATTCCCACAAAGTCTTGAACAAAGTATATTGTAGTGAAAAATTTAGCAAATAAACCATCAACGCAATCTACAAAACCACTTTTGCGCAATATCTATTAGTTCCGAATCAAATTGAAACATTAAAAAATACCCTATAAAATAAATCATATTAAAAAAAATCCTATCGGTCCATTCAGAACGGAGCATGCCGGTAAGCAAGATCAAATCTCACGAAACATAAATTAAAATTTTAGAATCGCACCCTTTCGGATTCACCCTTTGTTTCGCAAATCATTTGTTAGTGATGGGCGCAGTCTTGAATTTTTGCTCGGTCTCTTTAGTATCGAGACGCTACTGATTTTTCCAAATGTAAGTAAAAAAATCGTGACTCAAGAATTTAGTATTTAAAATATGTTTTCTTTACCAGAATAGGATGACATAAATATATTGTAGAAAATGGCTTCAGTTTTATATCCAGCTTCCTTAGAAATACTCTTTTTGGCAGCAAAACATGGCGTCGAGATAATAACGAGTTTCGTTGCGCCTAACATGCAGTGACACTCTCTCATGTCGATATGAGAACTGGTACGCTGCTCAGTCAACTCTTCTAGATTTCAGCCGCTTTGAAGGGCATCTGACAAGCAGATATGGAAAAGTTACTCTTTTAAGCCTGAAATAGTGGTCATTGGTACTACCTAAATATAGTAGTCGATATATATTAAAAGTAATGTTTTAAAAATTACTACCTACACGTAAATAACAAAGAAACAAAATTCTACCAAAAATGTTAGTTAGGACTAACAGAAGTCAACTCTAAGAGGTTGTTACCATTTTATTAATAAACAACACTACAGCTACTACAACAAAAGAATTAAACAGTTCACAATAGCTGCACATTGAATCCACAACTACATTATGTATTTAAGGTAAAATCATTATAATTTTTAGTATTTCTTACAACTGTCAGCGTTAGTTACCAGGTCTAGGCTAGCACACAATGTGAGTATTTTTGTGACAATATTGAGCAATACAATTTTAAAGTTATTAAAATTTTACTGACTTAATGGATCTTTTCTCTGCTGTACTTTATCAGTTGGATTGTCACTGCTGAACACAGACTCCCCATCTCGGGAAGTTTGGCAGGCGTTTCGGAGATATCATTTCCTTCGAAGGCGCTGCTGCCCACCTTTTTTTTATGTTATCGTGACCGAATAAGCTCGAGGCCCACCTGATATAAGGTGGATTAACCTCTGCCTATAACAGATGCATTTCGTCAACGACAAATTGCACTGTGCCCGTCACACTGAGACGTACAGTTGTTAGGTCTCATGTGCCTGAAATTTTACTGGCTCTCAAGGACTGCTGCCGGAACACACTGTTAGGTGATTGGTGACAGATTTTCTACTTGAGGGTGGTAGCTAGCCAGGGGAGCATTCGTAAAATGTCCTTCCACCATGGGGTGAACTCAAGTCCGCGGTGGGATTCGAACCATGGACCTGCTGCTCGGCAGTCAATAGCCAATCCCACTGAGCCATCATTGCTTCAAAATATAATCCGTATTTTACCTTAACTCGCCTCTTATGCTAACAGGTAGCAATGGCAGCAATAATGGTTTACTTTTCAGGACTACAATATTATCCCAACACTATCTCCAACATACACTTTTCTATGACTAAATTTCGAACCTTATTCCCTTGATGTAAGGCTTGTTTTATTTACTTTTAGAGAAAAGCTGGCTCAACTGTTGTTTCAAAAAGAGTTTAATAGAATTTGGCGTATCTACTAATGGAACAGCGTAATGAAATAAGGTATTCTGTCGTAATGGCGAATGTTCCCGACGATTTATTAAAAATTGCTCGTTTTTCAATATGCACGACATGGATTGAAGTTGTATGCTGGCTAGAAATTGTCTAATGCTGAAAATATAATTGAACCTCCTTTATTCTTATTGTAATACAATTTTGAAGCGCTCGTACCGAAGTTTGCTTAGCTGTTCTTAACCAATCAGTTAAGTTAAATAACGTCCGCCGCGGTCAGGAGTTGGATGGGTGACCGCTAGTGACACTACTACTGAGCGCTTCTGTGCTTCGGAGGGCACGTTAAGCTGTCGGTCCCGGTTGTCGTGTTAGGATGGCAGTCGTTATAGCATGGTGGTAGGGCATTTTGCGAATGTCCCTTTTTTGCGGACTTGGCGAAATCTGTCGCCAAGCACCTAACGGTGTAATCTGGTAGCTAACCTTGAGAACCAGTAATTCTAGGTTAGCCTGAAGAACATCTACGACCACATCATCACTTACCATCAGGTGAGATAGCGGTCAAAGGCTAACCTATCAGGCATAAAAAAAAATTTTTTTTTCGTACATACGTTTTTTATTGTTCATTTTATAAAACAGTACTTCACAGAACTGTTAATTTTCAGTACATTAAGGGTAACGGTATCTTTTAAACGTAGATGCTCGTATTATGTTTTTTCAAATTATTTTTATGTCATACGGCGTAAATAATACACAGGAGAGAGGTATGTAGGATTCAGCACTTTATATCGAAGTAAAATCTTTATTTTGCAGTATTTATTATAGTTTTATTTTATTCAGTGCTTTTACTAAAAGTATTCCTTTACCAAAACAAAGCAACCCTTCCACTGCAGATAGACACATTCTAGCTATCTAAGTATAACGCAAACAAATTGCCTGCTGGTCTCCACTAATTAAAGGAAATGGTCTAGAAACAAGATTGCGTTATTGTTCTCTCTAAACCGTAAACCGTCCCTTTCTTACACACTGAAATATTGAACTTTTCATCCCTCTCTCGCTAAACGTTTCGGCGATGTCACTCATTATGCTAAATATCCCACCCCCTTTTGTTCGCGGGTAGATCTCGATAAGAGAGAGGTTTTTTCTACTTTTTCTTTTCTCTGACAGTTGGTGTATGGAAGTGGATTAAGATAATTCGCTCGAGGTGTTTTTATAAGACGCTTAAGTGGTTTGGGAGATATTTTTATTTTTTTCGGGTGAAAATGTGGTCTTATATTAGGTTACAGCTAGCAAAGAGACTTGTTACCAACCCACGACTGGTTACAATGTCTAGCTATGACCACCGTATCAGATGTTCGACCTTATAGCAGTAGTGTGCAAAACTACTGTGTTTAGGCATTGTAACAAGTGAAATTACTGAGTGAACAAGATTTAAGAACGAATATCTTGGGGTGACGAGCGCAGTGCAGTGTACGAGGACGGTAACATTGCAAAAACTTTAATGGACAAACGTGACCGGTTTACCCTCAGGCGGGCGACTTCTTTTTCTCCTCAGTTTATATCATAAAAAATAGACCACTTCTACTTAAGGTAAGGTTATTCCTATTATGTTTTTATTTAATATACATTTATTATGTTTTATTTTACATATTCAATACACATTTATATAAAGACACCGGCATTTTGGATACTAGAGAACTACGAGCTCGTTATTTCATGAGAAAAGTCTCAATCAAAATGCAGCGCTAAAATTTAACTCAACAACAATGCAAACGATTTGAAGCTCAAAACATAAAACCATTAACAGAAGACATTACAAGCGAGCTAATATTGTAGGGTTAAAAGCGCGGACGAATCTTTCCATCGAATTAACCCTTCGACACTTAGTGAGGGAACGTAACGTGAAGGCCCAGTATGGAACCTTGTGCCATTTGCCATAATTACTTGAATAAAAGTGGTATGATCAATGAATGAGTGGATAAATCTAAATATGTTGAGTGTCAAAGTCAAAAATGTATACCCTTAGTTATTGACATTGTAGAAAAAAAACGTTGTTACGTCTACAGATTGTATTAATTAAATGCATTTCAATAAAATTGTTTTCTCATGGCATGAAATTTATTAAATTAATTATTTTGATTTCATGAATTACAATGAAAAGCCCTTGAGAAAATAATTTACGGTCTAATTAAGCCACATTTGCTCTTTTCCAACAACCTTTTAGCCTTGTAACATATTCCAAAGATTTGTAAAACAAAACCTTGCCGCTGGATAATAAACATCAATAACAACTCAGTATGTGTTGAACAGCATGGACATAACTGATATTTACCGTATTTTGTAATATTGTGAAAGTTATCTTTCAAGAAAAGGGATTATTAATCATACGAAATATGCATTAAAAAGTTTTCTAAAATTGGACCCTGTATAAATGTTCCAGTAAATATATTTATCTTCAAACTTACCAATTTTAGTAATTTTCTTATAACTATATTCATTTAATTTAACACTTATTTACAGTAACGCACCTAGACTTTTTAGTGTAGTGAGGTGAAAAATTGTATGTTGCGATTGGCAGCAAAGTTATTTTGTATCCTTTGAAACCTTCGGTACGTTCAGGATTCAATACTAATACTCGCGCCAAATAACAACTTTGCAGCCTTATAGCCTTAGCCAAATAATTATTTTGTATGCATCTATGCATGTCAGCAGGGAATATTAAAATAATATCTGATGGAAGAATATACCTTGTGTCCCGTTTGTAACCAATACAAGCGGGACACAAGGTTATTTTTTATAAATTTGTAATATTCTGATTGCTTGCAAAATCCATACTGTTAATGATTTTACAATATTTGCGGTCGTAAAGACCACAACAGAGGGCGACATGGCCGTAACGTTGAATTGAGACATTTAGCTTTGAATGCTTTGTGTTAATGACTTGCAGTGACACCGTAGTTAATGTGAATTAGACTCGGAAGCAGCGGATTTGGAGTCATGTTTCGTTTTGGACATGATAATGAATTTATTGAGTTAAATATTTTTCATATTATACATGAGTAGATACCCATTTAAAATACATTCTGTTACTTTTTTTTACCATAATATTGATGTAATATTTATTTTTTTAGTGCAGTTTTTCAATCATCAGAATAGTTACTTATCCAAACAATATACACTAATGATAGTTGTTTAAAATAAAAAGGTTGATTAACATTTTGTCAGTCTGATACTTTTTGTTAGACTTGGTCGAGCGTCTGTTCTTCATGTCAGCAATGTGTTCTTTTATTCGGATACCATCGCTCCTCTTTGTTTGCCCAATGTATGACAGCCCACATTCACAATCGAGTTTGTAAACACCTGAACTTTGTAGGAGAATATTAACTTAACAGTTCTTAAAAATTGGTTAATCTTCTTGTGCGGCTTGAAGTTTTTATTGTAGCTCGACTTAAGATATTACCAATTTTGCCTGTGACACCTTTGATATAAGGTAAGATGGCAGGTTGTCGCTCAACTGTGGAAGGCTTGGGCCGGCTTCTATGACGCATTCGTGGGAGCTTGTAATTATTGCTTCACAGTACTTGTTTTACATACTGAGGCTCCTCCTTGAGATGGTCAGTATCGCAGATATACCATGTGCTCTCTGTAACAAAGATTTGCCTACGATAGCCAACTGACATGGATGGTGATGGGAGTTACCATTGAGATATTTGTCTGTATGGGTGGGTTTCCTATACACTGTATGACTAAGGGAGTTGTCAGGATTCCTGATGACTAAAACATCAAGAAAAGCTAGGCATTTATTGACCTCAGGCTCCATTGTAAATTGAATTTTGTTATGTAAGGAGTTTAGATGGTTTACAAATGCAGAAACTTTATTACTGGGGAGGATGGTAAAAGTATCATCTACGTACCGTTTGTAGATCTTCGGCATAGCCACAGCTGTGGAGAGAGTTCTCTCCTCGAAGTCCTCCATGAAAATATCGGCAACAACGGGGGAGACTGGAGAGCCTATAGCTACACCATCAATCTGTATGTAGAATTTATTTTCCCAGAATAGCTATACTTGTAAATGATGACGCCACCTTATAAGTTTAATATTGTTATGTTTGCAATAATGCCTGCTATGCGGATATATTACAAAAAATTCATATCGTATATTTGTTATTTTGTAATGTAATCCGCATAGCAGGCGTTATTGCAAACATAACAATATTTATTTCTTAATAACTCATGTGAAAAAGAAAACTAATTAGTCACCCCGTGACCACTTTGCGTCACGACCCGTGACACAAAGTGTTTGAAACGTCGGGACAAAATAATTATATATATATATATATATATATATATCCGATTTAAACCGTTTCAAGTTGTTTAATTACTATGTGTAATAATAGCGAAAACCTAAGACAACATGACGGATATATTATACCAATATTTACCTTATCTTTTTTTAAGATTGTACTACGAAATAAATTGAATAAATGATTTAGACTTTGACTTTAACTTTGAAACTTTTCCAATCGTATCAAAAATGATTTTGCGTAGAATGCCTACGTCATATTTTATTAACAAAACAAAAGCGTACCAAAGAGTCAAACGTGTCATTAAATTAACAAATTTTTATCAATATGCTCCAATGTGCAGCATTCTTGGCATGAGCTTAAAAAATCTTGGCTCGAGCTGAATTCTGGAAGAAAATCAACAAAAAATTGCCCATTAATCACATCGGGCCAGACGGACCGACCCAGTGGATCCGGAATATGTAATGAGCCCATTCATTAGAGGGTTACTTCGCTTTTTTATGATTTCGTATGGATTTTCTCTTGCGTAATTTGTATAATGGTTGATATTTGGTGAGGTATGATTTTTTTATATAAGTATTTTTGTAATAGAAGAATGTAACAATACGAAATATATTTTTTTGACTCTATTGGAACCACGTGGCTTAAGTTCAACTGCACGTTACAAACATACATAACATTTATTATTATTAAAATTACAGATTTATCCAGATCAGAGAATATCTTTGGAGTTTATGGAAGTCTGTACCATGCTAATTTCTGCATTTTATTGTATTTTTAAAACTACTCTTCTATCAATAACTTTCAAGGAACTAACCGAACAAAACTGAAACAATTACCACAAACTAGTAAAATATATGCTAGGTTATTTATTCGTGAAAGATTCAAAATTCAGATATATCTCTTGATCACATATATATCATGGGCAAATCACCCCAAGATGGGGGAGACCTTATTTAACAGTGGACGTTCGGTTGGTTGATGTGATGGTTCAGGTGTGATGATAACAGCATGATTTGTGATCAAATTCCATCCTAATTATATTTTCACCACAGCAGTTACAGAACCCCTTGTGTCTATATTAAAGAATATAATTTAATCTATGACGAAGGAATGGAAAAATATATTCACTTGTCCAATAAAAAATAATGAATTATATTTAAAACTTCCAACAATGCAAAACACTTCAATAAATATCTACTTAATTGCTAACCCGGGGCAAAAGTGTATTAAAAAATCTCACCAACAATAATAAAGTAAAGAAAAATACCGTCGTTTCCTTTCCACAAAGAATACCTACTTATTCACGCGGCGTTTCCTGCCCTGTGTTCTGCTACAATGTACTTTTGTGAACTTTCTCTGTTCATTTGTTTTCGGCTTTTCCTTTTTTTTTGTTCACCTTTGCTCAGGATTTCTTGAACCCATATTTCATGTTCATATTGTGTAGGATTTGCATCTAGCCTCGGGTTTCTAGCTGTTTATTATGAGAGTTTGTTGTGTGAATTGTGTTATATTTTAATTTTATTGAATATTCTTTGCTGTTTTGTTAGTTTGAATTCCAAATACGTAGATTTAAAGAATTTTTAGTATCATTTAGCTTTGCTATATTTTTGTAATTTCATAAGGGATAAGGATATGTATTAGAAACTAAAACATATGCATTTTCTTAATCTTAAAGAAGATAAAACAAATATGAACAGATTTAATTATACATATTTAAAATTATTTCGATACTAAGATTAGCTATCCAATCATTTGAGACGTCGTAGGACGATATGTATATAATAACCCAACATTTCGATGGTCGTGATAACAGTCTAAAATTAAGTTAAAACATATTAACAGTTCTTGGCATAATATTAGGTCCTTACATATGAAATTGGCGTTTTTCGTACTGGCCACTTTAATCACGAATTTCTCCTCTTTGGTAAGGAATTCCAAATTCAAATTTGTACAGCTATAGACTCATGTATTTGTGCTTCGATGATCGTCATTCATTTGTTTTTTTTCTTCTGTTTTTTTCTGTTTGCGTCACTCATTTTACAAAATGGAAAACCTTAAATATCGCATTATTTACGAGTACGAGTTCCGCCGTGGCACTAGTGCTGCGGAAACAACTCGAAGGGTGAATGATGTGTATGGCGGTCGTGTTGCAAAAGAAAACACAGTTCGTTTTTGGTTCCAACGTTTTCGTTCTGGAAATTTCGACCTGCAGAACAAGCCCCGTGGACGGCCTGAGACTCAAGTTGATAATGAAGAGTTGAAGGCTATTGTGGAAGCGGATCCATCGCAAACCACGTCCGAGTTAGCTGCAGGCTGCGATGTTAGTGATAAAACTGTTTTAATTCACTTGAAGCAAATTGGGAAGATTAAAAAGCTTGAAAGGTGGGTACCTCACGAATTGACTGAAACAAACCGGCAAACGCGCGTCGACTGCTGCGTTACATTACTAAACCGGCACAATAATGAAGGTATTTTAAACCGAATCATTACCTGTGATGAAAAATGGGTTCTTTACGATAATCGGAAGCGCTCAGCGCAATGGTTAGATCCTGGCCAGCCAGCCAAATCCTGCCCCAAGCGAAAATTAACCCCAAAAAAGTTACTTGTAAGCGTTTGGTGGACTAGTGCCGGTATTGTTCATTACAGTTTTTTCAAATCTGGCCAGACTATTACGGCTGATGTCTATTGTCAGGAATTGCAAACCATGATGGAAAAGCTAGCGGCTAAACAACCTAGGCTGGTCAATCGCTCCACGCCACTGCTGCTTCACGACAACGCTAGACCACACACTGCGCTACAGACGGCTACTAAATTAGAAGAGCTTCAATTGGAAAGTCTAAGACATCCTCCGTACTCCCCGGACCTTGCTCCAACAGATTACCATTTTTTTCGAAATTTGGATAACTTCTTGCAAGGGAAAAAATTCAACTCCGATGGGGCAGTCCAAATCGCCTTCAAAGATTTTATTGATTCCCGTCCGACTGGTTTTTTTAGTAAAGGGATCAATGAACTACCTATGAGATGGCAAAAGTGCATAGAAAATAATGGTTTATACTTTGATTAATTAAATATATTATATTAAAAAATATTCGACTTTTTGTTCCTCCCATACAAAACGCCAATTTCATATGTAAGGACCTAATATTAAAACTGAAAATACTATGATCAAAACTTTTTTTTTTATATTTGATTACTATCTCACACTGAAGACGGAACAGCAAATGACTCTTATAGGCCTGTACCTAAAAGTTGCTTGGCAGTAATACATTTTCTTCTTTGTGGCACTCACTAAGGTGAGCGTTCGCCAACAAGACACAGTCACAGAGTGAACCTTGGGGTAGAATTCTAAAGTAGGATAGTTCTATAGGAACATGTGTTTACATAAAAAACGAGTCACGTAGATATTTTCCTTAACAATCTAAATTTAATATCCTGTTAATCTTATAGATTGTTAGATAATTGTAACAATAGAAATTTATTTTATCCTATAAATATACAGGGTTATTAGTAAAATGCTAACAAACTCTTAGGCTTGACTTCTGCTAGTCCTATGAAACATTTTAAGTTTTTTTTTTTTTTAGATTTTTTATGCAACTCCGAGCCTAGAGTGCCCAACACTGGACTTTGCCGTGGTCCCTTTGAATAGAGTTTTGAATATTTATATCGTGCAAAGTAATAAAAATATGAAACAATACAATACAGGCACAAGAGACTTTTGACATCAGATGGTCCTCACAATAGAAATGAAAAAAAAAATACTTTAAAATGTTTCTTTTCTTAGGACTAGCAGAAGTCAACTCTAAGAGGTTGTTAGCATTTTACCAATAACCCTGTATACACTGCCGATGTTTAGGGATTAACCTATATAACTTCTGAGACACACTTGTGAGAATTACCGTCATTACTTTTTTGACTCACTGTCTATATATACAGATCAGGACAACCATTTAGATTTTTAAAGTTGAAAAATTGTACTGACTTCCCTCCCCAAGCAACCTTGAACGAGCCAATACAATACTTTCAACTAGAGTAATACAATATTCATCTGCAGAGCCCCAATCTGCACCACATATGTCTAAGTGGGTCTTCGTAATTAAAAGTAGGGGCACTCGTGGTAGCTTGGGGTAAGTTAATGCAATTACCGCAGAATTTTTCACGACATATGGCAGCGGGTTCAACGTTTTGGCTGTTTAGGGTGTGCGGTTTTTTGAAGTAACGTCAGTGCAATGATTTGGTCATAGCTATTGGTACACTTGGAAACTTAAAAAAAATAATTAAATCGTTCCTAATATGAGCATTTGAAAAGGCGTTACACAAGATAAAGTTCACAAGACTTGGAAAATGAAAGTAGAGTAATGTTCTGATAGAGTGGTCGCCACACAAATGCATTCATGGAAGACCATTAAGTCTATGATATTTCAAAGATTTTCTATTCGAAAAATCAGAACAATAGTACTTATAGCAGCTATGCTTTCAGATAAATTAGATATATATTCGTTAAATAAACACATACAAAACATGATTGACAATTGACATGATTTCTAAAAAATAATAATTTCTGAAAATATTTTTTTCGAAATGAAATATTTATTTTTATTTATTATATTTTGTTTTGTAACAAAACTTATACATACAATAAGTTTATGTGAGAACGAAGCATCTATAAAATAATAAACCTCTCAAATCAACACGGAAATACAACAGAGATAAATACTTACACTTGATAGATAGAGGTTAGATAAATAGTTATTGTATACCTAATCTTCAACAAGTGCGAAATAAAATACCATAACAACAATATCGATTTCAACAATTCCATATTAGTCGATTCCCTTATCATTTCGATTTGAAAGGGCCTTATTCCCTTGAGTAGACTCTAAGCACAAAGGTACATATGGCGTGTAAATGCCCATCGTATTGCACCAGCCCTTGTTTTTGATAACTAAGCCAGGGCTTCTGAATCTTAAAGCATGAAACTGTAAAAGAACACAATAATTGCAAGTTTTTCTATTCACGACAAGAATAATTTCAGAATAATATTTGCAATTGTATTACCAGTGTTTTTAATTATATAATACACATAGCAACACTGGCTAATTCGAGTTTAATGATGCTTATAATATATAAAAACATATTTTATATGTAATATGTAATTATTGTTGTTCATCCACATTAAAGAAGCATTTCGTTACCTTATTTGCTAAAAAAATATGTGGCATAAGAGACATCATTTCAGTTTCAGAAACCCTGTATTGAATATCGATGTGATCTGCACTAACCAGAGATGTATAAAATGTGGTTTGATCCGCTTTAAAAATATTATTAAATTCAAATACTATTCATGAACGCCTTGTTATTTAATTTTAAATTTAATACATATGTGCTACAAATGTTGATTCACCAAGTGGAATATCTTTTATGAAACTTGGTACGTGATTTTGTCACGAAGTTATGGAATGTGAAATAGACACGCCTGACTTGGTAAAGGAATCTTCCTGGCCTTCAAGAAGATTCCTCTTCTCTTCTTGATCTTTTACCAACAGTGCGTGTGATCACCATTTCCTCTATGGTAACTCTAAAGTACAATATACATAGTTTTCACTATTTTAATATAGTTACTCACCTTTTATAGATGCATAGTCTTTGTACGTGTTTACCCGTACAAAAACTACATAAACTATAACCAAATAATATTTTTCTGAAACAATTATCGTGCAACAAGTAAATTTTGTGCAGCGAAGTTAGATGAAAATGAAATTAACAAATGACCGTTGTAGCAGTACCTCTGTAAATGAAATCGATATCTGGACAATATTATCGATATGCCTAAATATTCACGAACATTCTGCCAAATTATCACTTCAAAGCAAACCGTTCTGATTAAGCAGATAAAGGGGATGGTCTGCGACCATTATAGTACACGATCAGATGGTAGCACACTGGCCCATATGTTGTGTGATTGTGATGGGTGAATACCAGGCAACCTTGATACTTGTTCTAGTTGATGACAAGAAAATAAAACACTTTTTACGTTTTGGCAGAAAATTCTGGACTGTTAGAATTTAATATTCTGGTAAGTTCTTTATTCACAAGGCGACCCCACCGTCTGGTTTAATTGTTTTCCTCTCATTATGTCTGCAGATTTGTTTTTGGTCAATGTAGAAATTGACATTAATAGTTGTAAAGGTTTATGTTCTCTTTCAGTTCTAGGCGTTCCCGAGTTATTTTTCTTCGCTATTCTCGTTTCACCGCTATTATTGTGTTTGCGTCAGTTGCCTGTATGTTTAGTTTAGTGAAGCATGTCAGTGTCTGTTTTAAAATTGTCCAAATATATAAATGTCTTTCTAGACGTTTTAAAATTTGGGCAGATACGCAAATAAAAACTTCGTATAAATAATAAATTACATAGAATATTAATGTGCAGGTACTTAAACACAAAATCGACAACATCAAGCGAATGGCGGCACATCCTACCCAACCTTTATGTAAGTTACACTTTTTTAGTAAGTTTTTCTATGGAACTTTTTCGCCTAAAATTGATAATGTGTGTACTAGTTATGTTTAGTTGCTTTATCTGGGGGATAAACAAGCAATTTATTAAACATTAAATACACTACTGCCCTGCCAAGCTAGTGTCAATCGGGATGATGTAAGGATACTATTTCTAACAATACTCTATTTATAGGAATAATCTGTGGCAATGAGAGCTGTCACATGACTGATGTCAAAGATGTAATTCATACCAAATATTCACAAAACTGTTTCCATGGTGGTTTCGGCAATTCTTTTTGATACTATTAGAATTTAAGACTGTTAGAATTTAATATTTACTAAATGCGAAAGTTAATATTTATTTATTTGTTTATAATCATAACATCAAAAACTTACAGTCTACGACCAAAACGTTTTTGAGCCAAACATAAAATATTAGTATGTATACATAGTTAAATGAAGAAAAGAAAAACAAGAGATCTCTTAACTATAACAACAAAAATGGGGTAAATATCGAACACAATTTTGCAATTTAACTTAAAATTAACTACAAAACTAATCCAATATTCCGCGACCATTAGGCAGTGTTCCCAAAACGCCATACAACGTGGCAATGCTTATCCTCTGTGCAAAGTATATGCCAGCATTTTGGTCACAAGTAGCGTAAATTTACTTACTTTTATTTATTTACTTTAAATGTAAAGTACCTACATATTTTGTGGAGCGGTGTTAAATTTGTTTTTGACAAACTATTTTATTGTTTCATATGTCAGGATGTAATGTTATATAGCTTTTTTAATAGTTGCATATATAAGATAATATATGCTTGATTTTGCATGTTAGCTGTAGTTGATATGTCAATAGAATATTGTAATAGTAATTTATACAATATTGTCTACCACTGACAATATCATTGGTATACTACAAGATGCTATATAGTAATAATATCAATATACTACAATATTATGCCATAAACATACGTAAGATATTACATCTTACGTATGTTTATGGCATAAGAGAAGATCTAGCTTACGTTTTATGGTAGGCTGCCATTTTTGCCTGACTCCAATCTTCGCTTAGAATACTTTTGTTGGTTTTACTTGCTAATAATTCGGTTAATTAAAACATAAAAATGGAAACGCGTGGCATGCTGCATATTTCCCTAAGCCGCCATTTGGAAACTTCTGACATAAGAATATCTAAGGGATGTGAATACGTATAAAGTATCAAAACGAGTTACAAATTAATACCACACTATCATCGTCCATCCATACAATGCGCATTATTCAATGGCATTGTGCAAACTGTTTGCCTGCACACGCGCACAACGAAAACATTACAACCTGACAAGTGGAGACCTTATTAACAGCTGGATTAAATAATTATTTGTGTTGTGCCAGGGTTATACACAAAAATTTAAATAAGACTCGCAAGTAAATTTAGTAGTCATTTATTATTTTATAAGACACAATAAATACGCATAAATGCCAATATTACCTCGAGAGGCGAATGTAATAATTAAAGACAAAGCAATAATAGCACAACATATACAGTGCACTTGTTAACCCTGACCTGGGCTGAGTTAGGGTTCCGTATCTAAAGGGCACAACGACGACTTCTCTGTCTGACCATCTATCTGTTTGTCATGAGTAGTTCTCTAACTCACAAATAGAAGAAGTCATAAAATTTATATAAATGTATTTTTTATAGATTGACCCAAAAGCAAATTCAACATTTCATATTAATTATTTTCTGGGGGGTCCGATACAAGGTAGCCGGAAAGATATATTTTTGTACAGCAGCATTTGGAATATTATCATTGTCTGTAGCTTATTAAGTAGACTAATAATATAAAATATTTTTTTTTGTTTTTTATAACAATAAAGTAATGGAGTTAAGTTAAAATTGTTATTTTTAGACCATTTTGTTACGGGTTTTATGTGAAAACACTAATGTATGCATATAAAATACTAACTTGTTTTCCACACATGCCACACTTGTAAGCTCGAATTTAAACGCAATTTAACTTATGCTTAGTCATGAAAATGCGTCAGCAAATAACCTGGAACAACTCCGTGGTCACACCAACTTGTCACACTGGTAAAATAAGTATTTTCTTTAACTGGTACTTATGACACTTGAAAAGAACACGAATGAGTTTATCTTATTAGCAAAGTACTTTTTTCCCAAATAAATACATAATTTCGTAGGTATACTTCAACTTCGATCAATCAAACGTCAAGGTCATCTAACCCAATACGATTCTCTTGAAAACGCATTTAACGCGTCCCATATGGTAATAGGGCTATGGGGGTGCATTGTCCACGGCGGCTTTTATACCATATGGTCGAAAAATTCATAAACAAGTGCTCGCTGAATCCCACTTTAATGCCATGCGGAATTAGCTTTAGAACGCCATTAACCTAAACTAGACTCAACTTTAATAACAATAAAGCCCAGAATAGTGATCGTTGAAACAAAATTTTGATTAGCAGAACTGACCACTGCAAAATCAACCCTAACTGCAATGGAATAACATTCAAAATTAACGATTCCCTTAAAACTATAGACGTTAATGTACCAGTGGAAGTTAAAAGCGACAGAACTTCCATAAACGAGCTTGTAAATCAGATTAATGTTACAAATAATTATGAACTTAGTATTTAAAGAGATAGGGTTCATTTTGAATAAGAGGTTACAATAAAAGAAAATACTATTAATAGGGTGAATGATCCAAAAGAGAAGAGCATTGAATGCGTAAGGGATGATTGCTGTGCTAGTCAGGGTGTAGAGTTCGCTTTTGTTAGAAATCGGTACACCATATGGCTGTA
The DNA here is from genome assembly GCA_963890685.1 of Plagodis pulveraria. NCBI lineage: Eukaryota > Metazoa > Arthropoda > Insecta > Lepidoptera > Geometridae > Plagodis > Plagodis pulveraria. Next base: position 3,111,023 of record OY982952.1, on the reverse strand, counting down.
TGTTATTAGCACTGCATTCAGTATGGTAGGATTATGGTAAACATATTTTAATATCGTGTACAGGTGCTGTTGTGAGTTACGAAGTCAGCTGATATTTATTTGAACATACCAGCTGATTTGTTTGGGGTAAGCAGACTAATATAAAATATCTTAACTGCTCAGTTGATCAAGTGGATAATAAAGTATCACATCTGAATCGCAAATCCCTGGATCGGTTTGGGATTTTTTGGCTCTCTTTCAAAAAAATATTTAAGTATTATTTTCACTCTTGGAGCCACAGCGTAAACAAAAAATAATACAATTCAGGCCACATTGTATTCAGGCCTAATTTTTAGGGCTACAACGTATACAACCCAAAACTCTAACCCGAAATAACGTGGACGTGGCACTAACTATATGTGAAGCTCTTACGTAGTCCGGCGGATTTCCAACTGTTCTCATCTATAGGTCGGATTTCTCAACTGATTCTCCTGAAACTTTATGAACAGGTTCGATAATTATACTGAAGTTGTAAGAACGTATATTCTGTTTTTGTAAATGTTTCAATACGGCGACATATGGCGGTGTTGAAAACTTAAAAAATACATACATTAGTCTCTGCAGCTCACAGAGCCTCTAGTTTACTTCACAACATGTATATATTTTAATCAAAATGTTATTTGGACTCATACGCTTCGTTCGTTCGAGTTTTTTTTTAATGTTATTGTGGCGAAACAAGCTTTAGGCCCACCTAATGTTAAGCGGACTAACCTCTACCAGTAACAGATGCATTTCATCACAAGTCACGAATTGCACTACGCCCGTTACCTTGAGACATAGTTGTTAGGTCTCATGTGCCTGTAATTTCACTGACTCGCAAGGACTGCTGCCGGAAGACACCGTTAGGTGCTTGGCAACAGATTTTCTACTTGAGGGTTGTAGCTAGCCAGGCGAGCAATCGCAAAATGCCCTTCCACCACGCGGTGAAGCTCAAGCCGGTGGCGGTGGGGAGCAAACCAGGTTACTGCGGCACGGCAGTGTAAGTAAACATGAATCACATTCACGAATGTTTAAAAATGGCTTTTCATCATTGTTTAATACTGATAGGCCATCCTTTGACCACTATCTCACCTGTTGGTGAGTAATAATGACTGTATTACGTAGTAACGTTTTTTTGCAGTAGCAAAAAACAGACTAAGAAGAACGATAATGCGGTTGTTCTCAATCACGAAATATCAAACCGTCGGCGTTCTGTTATTGCGACGCATCTTACTGCGAAGGCTTTGAAGGAACAGAACTGCCGTGATTGATGCGGTCAAAGATTCCTTGTTCAGGCTACCCTTGATTTCAAAGCCAGCTTCCGAAACGCACCGTTAGGTGCTGGGCGACAAATTTTCTGTTTGAGGGTGGTAGCTAAACGGGTATCTTAAAATGCTATCAGTTAAGAACAATTAGTTACGAGTAAGCTTCACTACAACCGCTTCAGCTCTAAAGACACAATAGTGTTTTTTTCTAATTTTCAACGTTATTGTCGTTGTATTGCGGAAACGCGTCCGGTAGATGCGCTCATAAGCTTTCTAAAATTAAACATATATCATACCTAAAAATATACTTACATGATCACTTCTTACGATATAGACTCGATGGCATATGGTGTATTGATCCTGACTTTCTTTGAAATAGTTTAGCGAAGTAATATGATCATGTTTATAAAAGTAGGTATATAGTTTTTTTTTATAATTAAGGACAACATAGGAATATGAGGTCAATTAATAGATTCAGGCGTTACTTTGCGGAAAACCAGATATATTAATAACAAATATTCAAAAAAAAATTTAAGAAAATAATAAATTAATATTTTAATAGAACACTTAAAAATATATCTCATGATGTCATAAACGCCATGCAGCCAAACCGAAAGAGTTTTCGACGCGTTTCGCTTCTACACGAAGCATCCTCAGGAGGTCTTGACTCTACGAGCGCACGATCATCTTTCGGTTGCATGGCGTTTGTGCAGGAAAATTAGGTGGAATTGTCACTTAATAAAATCCAAATATAAGATAGGAAAAATTTAAGTCATGTGCGGGTTTCGAACCCGCGTCCATCCACCCCTTTAACCGGCCATCCCAATACGATGGTTAAAGAACGATAGGAAGGACGCGGGTTCGAATCCCGCACATGACTTAAATTTTTCCTATCGTATATTTGTGATTTTGTAATGTAATCCGCATAGCAGGCTTTATTGCAAACCTAACAATATTAAAATATTAAATTAATGTTTTCTCAAAATATTTTTAAAATATTTGTTATTAATATTTTGAAGCAGTGATGGCTCAGTGGCATTGGCTATGGACTGCCGCGCAGCAGGTCCATGGTTCGAATCCCGCCCAAAGCTTGAGCTTCACCGCACGGTGGAAGGGCATTTTGCGAATGCCCGCCTGGGTAGCTACCACCCTCAAGTAGAAAATCTGTCGCCAAGCTCCTAACAGTGTGTTCCGGCAGCTATCCTTGAGAACCAGTGAAATAACAGGCAAAATGAGACATGATTTGTGATGAGATGTGAAGTGATATCTGCAATAATGATAACAATAGAATTTCATTCATAAATTGGCCATAGTGGGTCAGCCGATGCCAAAGGATTAACAGGTATGTCTCAACGTGATGGGCGCATTGCAGTTCGTCACTCGTGATGAAATGCATCTGTTATAGGCAGAGGATACCGCTTAACATCAGGTGGGCCTTGAGCTTGTTCCTTCACAATAACAAAAAAAAATATGAAGTCAGTTGCACAAAGACTTAAAATATTACCAAAACACAGTCAATCAAATCCCAACATCCCAAGTAACGTTAAAGATCACCTAATCTGTTGTCACGCGATACATCATTGTCACGTGTACGATCTCAATTAGAACCCATTCCTCTGAGACCAGGACGAGTATCGACAACAGTGGATACCAATCAGTTTGTTGTTGAAGCCAGTCCTCGGGGTCAGACGCAATCTAAGTTGCAGATGCGACTTTTGCTTTGGTCAACTTTGTAAGATTGTGTCTTTGATTAATATAAGTTCACAAATATACTTAATTAACTATTGGCTTCCATAAGAAAAAAAACGGGGTACCACCTACTACTAGTGTACGCTGCTAGGTCTTACCTTTAAAGGGTTGATCTTTTCAATGCCAAATAAAAAAAAACTTCACATCTCATCACAAATAATATGTGGCAGGCGGCTTGGGGACGCTTGGCAGGCGGCTTGTGTGCCAGACCATCTCATACACGTATCATCAATTTTCACAATACTGTAAGAATGATAATTGATCTTAAGTATCATCATAGTGCCCACTCTCAAGTAGAAAATCTGCCGCCAAGCACCTAATGGTGTGTTCCGGCAGCTGTCCTTGAGGGCCAGTACTTCTAGGTTAGCCTGAACAACATCTTCGACCACATCATCACTTACCATCAGGTGAGATAGTGGTCAAAGGCTAGCCTATTAGGAATAAAAAAAATAACAATTTGACGTTAAAGTTGTATTTCAATTATTATGCAACTGAAATTTAAAAAAACATCAGAAAGTATCTAAAAAGTAAGTTGGTTGCAGATCTCGTTTTAATATATTTGGAAGTTTTGGTACCTACTTGAAATGATATGCCTAGAATAGTATTGAAGTAGTAGAACTATGTCATAGAAGTTTTATGTAAGAAATAAAATTATGCGTTCTATCGACGATTACGAGACTTTTATTCTTGGTCGTCATATTTTACAACCTATCATTTTTCGAGTAATAACTAGTCAATGGCAAATAAAACAGATCAATACTCTCATTAGAAATAAATCATATATAACACATAAACCAACTGCAATGTTTTTGTGTTTTAACCTTGCCTTAGCTTGCTTCAAAATATTTCATTGAATTTTTTCAACGCATAAATGTTTCAAAGCATGCTGCTACTACAAATAAACAAAACTTAATAATTCGGTAGCTTTTTTGATAACTTGGTAGTGTTTTTTGTGGGATAGTGACGGAAAAAGCCCAAAGCTCACTTAAACAGTAACATCTGTGTATGACAATGCATTTCGTGACAAGTGACATACTGAATTGCTCCAATTACCCTGTATATATTCTGAAGCAATGATGGCCGAGCGGTAATAGCTATGGACGCAGGTCCCTGGTTCCCCATCGTTAGCTTAAGCTTCACCGCATGGTGGAAGGGCATTTTGCGATTGCCCGCCTGACTAGCTACCACCCTCATGTAGAAAATCTGTCACCAAGCACCTAAGGTGTGTTCCGGCAGCAGTCCTTGAAAGGCATTACAGGTACATGAGTGCCTCCAATTTCACTGGCACACAAACTGCGTCTCAAAGTGACGGGCGCAGTGCAATTCATGACTTGTGATGAAACGCATCTCTTATAGGCAGAGGTTAGTCCACTTAACATCAGGTGGGCCTCGAGCTTGTTCAGTCACAATAACATAAAAAAAATTCATGTGCTTGTGAATTCATCGACACCAACATGCCTTTCAAATTAGATAACATTAACGTTTATTTACTTCCCGTTGGGTTCCGGGCTAGAATATTACCCCCCATTGTTACCTGTGGATGTCGCAAGAGGCGGCTAAAGGTAAAATACCAGAAGGTGGGCAGCAGCGCCTTCTGAGCAACTGATATCTTAAACTGCGATCCCAAGACGCCTGCCAAGCCTGGAGATTATGGCCAACGCCATCTTCATGGGGGAGGCTGTATTCAGCAGTGGACAATCCGTCCGATACCGTAACATTTATAACGATTTATGCATTAAAGTCCTTGAATTTACGTAGTTACTACGTTACGTGATGCAATAAACAAAAGTGTAGAATAAAAACACACCACATTTTTCTGATAGTAAAAATATCTCCCCTGATGGTAAGTGATGATGCGGTCGAAGGTGTTAATAGCCTTAACCTAGAATTCCCACATTTAGGTTTAGTGAATTATTTTGCATTCCTTTTGCAAGAAAAGGAGTTTACCAAAATAAAGTTAATATTACAAAAGAAGGTTTTTTTTTGTTTTAAATACTATTTATGTAGTATAATTAATTTCATTTTACTGCAAAAATCAGGTCTTTAACATATCTCAAAGTCAATATATAAATACAAATGTCCTCCTTGAAGTCGATTAAAAAGAAAGTAGTCGTCATTAATCAGACGAACATGTCGACTCCGTGTCCCAACATTGGAACATTGGATTCCATTATTGGGCGTCAGACGGGACTCTGTTGGCCGATTGATGGATGATAGCCTCGCGGCTATCCAATTTGTTCCAGTAAACATGTGAAAAACAGACAAAATTAATGTTTATTGTCTATTGTGTAAAAAGAAAAGCTATCTTACTAATATATTTTGTTATTAAGTCAAAGCGCGAAGAACACATCTTCAGTATTTCAACATTGAGCAAAAAAACATGATTCATTAATGTAGTCAATCTAAAATAGCTTTACAGAAAATATTGCAATCCAATCTTTAAATCTAAAGCTCCCTAAAAATATTACTCTAAAAATCTCATTAACACCTCCCGCAAAATAAATGGAACAGATTTTCATTGAGAGCAAACGAATGGCGAAAAAAATGGCTAAAATCTGACAAATGGCTTTTCTTTAACGTCTGCACCCATCTTATTATCGTTACCCACTACCGAACAGAACTCATTTGGGTCTTCTTTTAGGTTCTCTATATTCTAAAATCCGTTGAATAATCCATCTTTTCCTGTACAATTTAAGGTTCATTTTTCTACACCTTTATTCACTATATTAGCTTCATCAACTAGCATAGGGTTACCAATTTTATGAACATTACCTTAAGGTATACTTTCAAATGCAACAAATCTGAGTAGGATATCAATTTGAGGAGAAGCGTCTGTGTTAATAGCATTATACGCAATCTCATCCATACACTCGGGGGTTAGGCCTTCTATGGACGGAGTATCATTTTTTATGCGACATATAAAACATATTTATTGCAATCATAATCGTTTGAGTTCTTCGAACGCCATGTTTGGACGAGATAAATAGAATATAATGGGCGAAAAACTTTTTTATCGTTGAAATTATTTATATATTATTAGTTTTTGTCATTTTTATCTCTATTTATATAATTGAAAGGCTAGAAAATATATTAATTTAGTATTTTAACTGATTTTGAATTAAACCGTATTTACAGAGCTTTTGTATCTATAATATTTATATACTGCATTTAAATTCCGAGAGGGTAAATTATATTACCTACGAGCAGCAGCCTCAATGCATACGAAACTCAACTATCATCACCTATGTTAAAATAATTACAATATCTATATCCCTTTCAAGTGAATTAAAATTAAACATATCATACTTGTTATTGAAATAGTACAAATTTAACACCACGATGAAGGACACTTTCCAATATCTCGTCGTGATTTTCAAGCTGACCCTACCAAAACTCAATGCGCTCTCAATTCACGGCAGTTATTATTATCTTGACCTGGTGATTGAGCTCTCCTGCTCTCCATCGCGGTAAACCTTTCTTATTGGCTGACGGATTCTTCACACGCCTCTCGCCTGCCACTGATTGGCTCGGCCCGCCACGCCTTCTCAACTCCGAAGCCTCTGCTTCCAGTACTTTATACCCCACTTATATATTTTCACCCTTATGTTTCCCTCGCATTTGTACGACAAGCGGCGGACAGTACGCACGCGTCTATTTGACAACGTCGTCGCGATATAAGTGTAAAAAGTTTTGTTCTGTGTGCGGATAACTAAATGTAAAAACAATGACAATGGACGTTCATAATAATTATCAAAGTTATCAAGAGACTTCTCCTGATTCTAAAGAGACTAATTTGAGTATCGAAAGTGCAAAAACATCGCAAATAAATAAAACCGATATGCAATCGACTGTGTTAAATTCTGGAAAAGCTTCAAAGAGGTCATTTGATGTAGCATTTTTGATGATGCCTGATGACAAGTCGCGCCAAAAACCACTTGAGCGACAGCTGAGAGTTTCAAAGCAATTATTTCATAATGAAGAATGGGAACAAGCTCCCAAAAGGATTCCAGAAATTTACAAACATCATGAATACTCCAATGACACAAGTTCTGAACCAAAAGAGCAAGAAAACGACAGACTTCGTGTTAACAACAACATATCGCCAAGTTTCAGCTCCGACATAAACATTGATGTCGGAACAGACGAGTATCCAGGCAAGTCTATGTATTGTAGTGATTCCGAAAATTCTGATCGCTCACGAAGTCGTCCTAATTCAAACGAGAGTGCGGCCAGGACCCCTAAATTTCTACCAGAATACAAAAACAAAATTTTTGATGATCCAACATTGATTAGTATGCAGTCACGAGCAAGATTTGAAGGAAGATTTTTGGACAAAACAGATGTTTCTCCGAAGAGTGCATTTACTAAAGTAGCAAATTATACCATGAGATCACCAAACCCATCCGTCAGCCCTGACAACCTGCTTTACCAAAATTCTGTCAGCCCTCCCTTGTCTGCAGCAAGCCCGCCAATCAGTTCTTACAACAAAGCACCTGGTTTTAATAACTTGCTTACACCAGCGCATCTTCTGAATAGCGGAAGCTTTTTCAAAGGGCAGAGCGTTCCTGCATCATCACAAAACTACCCTGACTCAAACATTCAGCGATTTAACAAAGGTATGGAATACCAAGAAAAATCTGACTCTAAAGCTGCAACAAATAAATTAAACTTTTTGCCATTTAGGCCTGACATTCCGTATTTACAGGCTGGTTCTTCGTATCCCTTTGGAGTGCAAAATTTTCAACAGCCCAGTTCAGAATTTATGAAGTTCCCTGGACCGCCCAGGGAGCCAGTAAGTCCATTGATTGCTAACCCTGCTGCTGCTATATTGAGCACGTTATTGCCTCCAACGTTAGCCGCATTTTCATTGCCAGCTCAAAATGTGTGTGCTAAGTGCAGCATTAGCTTTAGAATGACATCAGACTTGGTCTATCACATGCGAACGCATCACAAGAGTGAAACTACAACTGACTCTAACAGGAGGAAGCGAGAAGAAAAATTGAAATGTCCCGTATGCAATGAAAGTTTTAGAGAAAGGCACCACTTAACCAGACATATGACAGCTCATCAGGATAAAGAGGGTGATATGGATGACGTGTCACCCTCTCAGAGTTATAAAAAGGGCAAGCAATTTTTCCCTCACAACAGTAGCTCACTTGTCCATAAATGAAATGTTTTATGTAAATGTGCTCAGCACTTTCAATGTAAGTGTTTAATTGATCCAAATTTATAGTAATATTTCACCAATAGATTTCGAAACTACACTCAAATTGTTTTAAATTATTGGCTAAGATTGTTGTTGTTATTTAATTATATCTTCTAAGTGCAATATTAGATGTATTACTTTTGTAAATATGTAATATTTATAATATAATAATTTTAGTAGTGAATCATTAAAACATGAACGAGTCTCCAATGATGGTGGTTTATTTTATCCTTACTAAATAATGATAGCAACACATCACAAACTGTTGTTGAGAGGAAAACGTATTTGCGCACATACATTTAGAATATTATGTCATTTGAGATAGCATACTTATGTATCTATTTCGATAGATGATTTTTTAGATTTAGTTTAATTCTCATTGGGCGTATAGCCACCACCTGTACTTAGATGGCTGGCTTAGATGATAAAAAGTCATGTTGCGAGACTTGCTAGTTTAATCGCAGGTAAAAAATACAAGTCAACTTTGTTTAATTGGAAGATATAGTAGAACTACAGAAATAAGAAAAATAAGGTAGAGAATATTTAATCACAATTCCCTGGCGTTATTTGACAAAAACGTATAATTATATATTTCTGTTTAATAAATAATAATATTCACCCGTTTTATAATAATATGAAAAGACGCTAAAAATATTCCCATGAATTCCATGCGTTTTTGCTAATAGCTTTCAGACTGTCATATATTCAGAACTCTAACATCCCTAGCGCAACGAATCCTTTAAAAGGGGAGAGTCAGTATAGTTATCGATAAAGTTGTCATAACCCTCGCTTGTCTCTACTCGATAATGTAGAAATTTTATTAGAATCTTTAAAATCATGTACATTGTATTGTATGTATAATAACATGGTTATAGATAACAAGCTCACTGACTTCTTCATTGGTGCATAAAAATTGCGCTTTGTAATCTCGAAGTCCTGCCTTCGATTCCCGGGTGGGGCATGTTCTAGATTTTTCAGTCAGTTCAGGTAACCTTTACCTTAACCCTTAATACATGAAACCAAAACGTGGGTGTTTAGATACTTCTGCCTCTCCTTTCCGTTTTATACGTATGTTGGATTCAATTGTTTTTTTATTAGATGCCACCTTTATCAAAATTGTGTCTTGGTGGGTCCCGACGCAGTATCAGATATTCTGCCTCGTAACAATAATGTGCAAACATTATTTTAGGTACTTATGCGTGAAGTAAACTTGAAGAAAGTGAAACTGGACGAACGAGTATCTATCGGTGACAAGTGCTGTGCCGCGCAGGACGAGTAAGGTAGCATTGCGATGGTAATAGACAGTGAATCTTACTATCAGGAAGAAAATTAGTCTGTCTCATCACCTTTTAACATAAAAGAAAATATAATGATAATAATAAATTTCAATGAAATCGGGACCTCATCGTATTTTCTAAAACAAATCTGAGCGCCTGCTCCATGCGACGCTTGACCAAGTTACTGGCACTTCTTTTACTCAACTTAAACACAATAACAACTTTTTTATTGCTGATTTTATGCCTTTGACTACATTCTCACCTTACGGTAAAGGATCATGTGGCTTAATTTGGAAAACAGTCTAACCCTAAAATTTGAACTGGCGCTCAGGGAAAGCTGCTAGAATAATAACAAATATTTTTAAAATATTTTAAGAAAACATTAAATTCATATTTTAATAGAATAAATTCTCGATCGTGCGCTCGTAGAGTCAAGACATCCTGAGGATGCTTCGTGTAGATCGAAACGCATCGAAAATTCTTCCGGTTTGGCTGCGTGGCGTTTATGACGTCACGTCGGCTTAACAGGTAAATTGGGCGGAATTGTCACTTGATATATTTATTAAGTGTTTTATTAAAATATTAATGTAATGTTTTCTTGAAGTATTTGTTATTAGTAACACCTGATTCATTATCTAAAGCTGCCAGAATATTTTTCATTTTTCAAGTTCATCAGATATTTATTATCTACTTTATGGCCGTAGCTGGCAGGCATGCTACACGCCTTACGCTATGCGGTGAAGTTCTAGATCATGGCGGGATTTGAAACCTGGAAATTCTACGCGTCAGTCCACAGCCAATAGCCTCTCCTTTGAAACTTGTTATGCACTGGAGTATTTTAACTACCCGTATACTTGCAGCGGCCGTTAGATTGACCAACCTTATGAATACTTTGTAGTAGCTGCAGTGCTGCTTAGTTTATAGTGTTAACAAAATTACAACGAAAGGAATAATTTGAACTATGAGCGGGATGCAAATCTGTGACCGACCGTCTCCAAAGCCCGGACAACCTCTGCCAATTGATCTGTTGTGGTGAGTGAGTCCTAGATCAAATTTATCATTTCGTCCATATTGTCAACAACACAGTTGAAAGTGTCTTAAGGAGATTTACTTAGTAACCGACTTCAAAAAAAAGTATAGGTGCTCAATTCGTCAATTTTTCATTTTATGTTTGTTACCAAGAATTTTGACTGTGTGAATCGATTGTGATGATTCTTTTTTATTTGAAAACTTATGCTTGAAAAGAGTGAACATTTTTTTTATTAATTAATGGAAGCTCTTTAACACTCTAATGTGTGAAATAACTTGTCGAAGTCGGTACCATGCGCATAATATTGTGATAATAAGTACTTTAGAACTATCATGGTACCGACTTCAACAAGTTATTTCACACATTTGAGTGTTGAAGTCGGTTCCATTTTTGGTAAAAAAATATTTCGTATATATTTTGCAAGCTATTTCGCGTAACAGGGAATAACGAAAAAAAGACAATTTTAGAATAGGTTATTTTGAGTGAAATAACCTGTATATTTACTAAGCATCATTTATTAGACTTAAGTCACATACGATGTCAAATATGATGAGGAACGGACGCGATTGCATAGAAAACCAGAATAAATTATGGTTAACGTACGAAGCAGGTTCTAAAGAACCAAGTCTTCCTGCTTCGTTAGTTCAGTTGTATAATCATTACGTTCACAAGATCGAAGGTTCGATTCGAAGGAATCGTTTTTAGGATTACTTGGCAAGAAACTTTTTGTACCACTTATCATTTAATATCTGTAAAAATTGGTGATTATGCACTAATTCTCCAGCGTCTAGAATTCATTATTGGGCGGCATTGTTTAAAAAAACATGTGTAAGAGGACTAAGAGGCAATAATTGTCTCTAAATCACAAACTCAGTAATAACATTTTATTCACCTTTTTGGAGTGTATATGCCGACTATATTTATATAGCTGATAGGCTAGCCTTTGACCATTATCTCACTGATGGTCTGTGATGATGTGGTCTAAGATGTCATTCTGGCTTACCTAGAACTGCTGGCTCTCTAAAGACAGCTGCTGTCAGGTGTATGGTGACAGATTTTCTACTAGAGGGTGGTAGCTAGCCAGGCGGGCATTCGCAAAATGCTCTACCACCATGCTATAACGACTGCCATCCTGAGACGACAACCGGGACCGACGGCTTAACGTGCCCTCCGAAGCACGGAAACGCTCAGTAGTAATGTCACTAGCGGTCACCTATCCAACTCATGACCGCGCGCGACGTTGCTTAACTTTGCTGATCGGTTGAGAACAGCTAAGTAAACTTCGCTACGAGCGCTTCAAAATTCGAACAAGGCATTTTAGTATTCGAAGTGTACACATAGGGTATATTATAAATATTTTAAAACATAGCAAATAAGAGTCATTCCCAACATTAGACTGATTGATAACGCGCTGTCTGTACGTCTAGATGCATATTTTTTGCACAAACGCTCTTTACTGCTACTGACCAAATTTTACTTAAATGTGTTTGAAATTGGAATGTAAGATCACATGTACAATTTCAAATTTACGAGAGAAAAAATTATGACTATATTTTTTTCACTCGTAAATTTGTAATTTCGTAATGTAATTCGCCAAGCAGGCGTTATTGCAAACATAACAATATTAAAATCACACGTACAAGTTGTGCTCGTTGTAACAAGATATATAAAAACTGACTATCATTCAAATCATTCTGCAGGAGCTATGCCAAACGATTATTATTATCAAATAGTGCTTAGTCATTCAATACTAAAAAAAAGATTGACGAACACTAAGTCGCACATAACAATTTGAGCAATGATGGCCGAGCGGTAATAGCTATGGACTGCCGCCACCGCATGGTGGAAAGGCATTTTGCGATTGCCCGCCTTGCTAGCTACCACCTTCAAGTAGAAAATCTGTCGCCAAGCACCTAACGCTATGTTCCGGCTTCCTTGAGAGCCAGTGAAATTACAGGCATATGAGACTTAATGACTATGTCTCAAGGTGACTGGCGGAGAACAATTCGTGAATTGTTCTGCGCCAGTCACCTTGAGACATAGTCATTAAGTCTCATGTGCCTGTAATTTCACTGGCTCTCAAGAACGCTGGATCATATCTTAAACATCAAACCATCATCCCTTAACGTCAGGTGGACCTGGAGCTTGTTCCGTCACAATAACATAAAAAAAACATAACAGAGACAGCTCGGATAACTAATAATATAATAAAAGCGGCACCCCCTACGACTGAGCATGTCTAAGCACCATGACTAAACTCCTGCGAACAGCTTCGTTCCCATGTTAGCGGGTGATTACACTTTAGTAGCGTGAATTTGAACTACATTTACGCTATTAATAGTCTGGATCAAGCTGTGGCTTATTAATATGGGAAATCTTTTTTTTTATGTCTGATTGCAAGGTACCGAAAATGTATACTGAGCTGCATGTACGAGAGATGGTCTTCATTGGCAAATTTGAGGGACTAAAAATAAACTAGCAAAAAGCTGAGCTTTGTAAGAGCACGCGTTTATTTTATAACCTGATTTTAGTGGTGTTAAGGCCCGTGGTGCTGACCAAAAATTGAATTGCTTTGATAGAATAGAATGGTACATCTTTCTGAGGGAGTGGGGAGTAAGAGGCACCGAAGCGAAAGATAGAAGGTGGGCAGCAGTGCTTTCTAAGGAACTGGCTTCTTACATTGGGATTCCCAAAATGCCTACCAAGCGTTTAACGGTGTAGTAGGTTTAGGTAGGTTTAGTAAAGCTAAAGGTAGGCAGCAACACCTTTTGAGGAACTGCTATCTTCTACTGCGATCTCCAAGACGCATACAAAGCGTGGGGATTATGGCAAACTTAAGGAGGGCTGAGTTCAGGAGTGAACAGTTAAGCTGATACAGTACTAAATTTTACTTCATTACATTTGTTATGGTACGCCACCAGAACACATTTTTATGTGCTTGGCGACAGATTTACTACTGAACATAGTATGTAAGCAGAAGTACCTTACCATCACAAGCCTCTGAATTAGAACCACTGAATCCTTGTACGGCGATCCGTAACTACTGCTACAGAACTACCATAAGAAGACATCGCTGACCCAATCAGACCAAACAAAAGACGATAGATATAAAGCCTGTCTAGCGTCTGGCAGACAGGCTTAATATCATAACAATCAAAAAGTCATAATTTAGCTGAAATCAGTATACCTAACTTGAACTTTTGTTCAAGTAACATAATAAACCTTGAGATCACCTTGCACCCACACACATATCTATAAAGCACCACACACTGAAGATTGTGAATGTGTAAAGTTCACAGGGTGTCCGCAGCAAGTGCGAGCTGAACAATATTTTTGCTGGCTCGCCGAACCGTGAGTAATTCAATAGAAAATATTCATATTGGGGACAGAGCGCGGCGCCCTTGCCTTGTTGCTTTATACAGCGTGTTCATTATGTTTAAAAGATTTATTATTATTTTTGTTGAAAAACAATTAGTGTATATGAAACTTTTGTACTCTCTCACAAACAATTAACGATCCAATTATGCGCTAAACGATGATACTTCAAAATATAAGAAAATCATCAAAGGAAAAACTTAAGGTGATTGCTACCGTCTTGAAAAATAAAAGGAATAGTAAAAAAATCAGGTGAATGTGTGTTCGATGCTTCTTATTTTTGACTCCATCTCATGCCATGTGGAGTCAGCCCATCAAGTGTTCTTCAACTTAATCTGTTCTATTACAATATGTCATCTGTCACAATAACTGTTAACTGTCACTATTTCAAAATTCGAGGTTTTTTTTCTTTTTTATGCCTGATAGGTTAGCCTTTGACCACTATCTCACCTGATGGTAAGTGATGATGTGGTCGAAAATGTTATTCAGGCTAACCTAGAAGTACTGGCTCTCAAAGACAGCTGTCGGAACACACCGTTAGGTGCTTGGCGACAGTTTTTCTACCTGAGGGTGGTAGCTAGCCAGGCGGGCATTCGCAAAATGCCCTACCACCATGCTATAACGACTGCCATCCTAAGACAACAACCGGGACCGACGGCTTAACGTGCCCTCCGAAGCACGGAAACGCTCAGTAGTAATGTCACTAGCGGTCACCCATCCAACTCATGACCGCGCGCGACGTTGCTTTACTTTGCTGATTGGTTGAGAACAGCTAAGTAAACTTCGCTACGAGCGCTTCAAAATATACTCATATTCTATTAATATACTCATTCCTCATCTTATCCATTCTAGCTATGCCATAGATTTATCTTAAAATTCAAATATCTCTATATGCAACCTTCTTACATCCACTCAAAGATACAGAACAAATGTAGGAGTAATAGTAAGTAAGTAAGTGATCATTTATTTAATAGATATAGATATAACATAGAGTACATACAGTTACATTAAAGGACAACAACACAATTTCATAATATATTTTAAACATTATGTACTTATGTTCTAAATTCGAATTGTCAGCGGGCCCCAAACTAGGCTGGGCCTGTATCTTGGTGACCTATATGACACATTTAAACATTAGATGTGTCGCGCGCAAGGATACTATCACTAACTTATAATATGTACAGATTAGTAGGGACTCATACTTTGTCTAATACTGAATTGCTTGACACTGAAAACGCACAACTAGTTTTTAGTGTCAGTGCTGCTGATTTCAACACTACATTTCCCTATTCAGCTCCTATTTAACCAATTTGTTCTACATCCCAGATAAATTTTCTTCGACAAAAGTAATGTTTACCAGAGTGCCTCCTCCTTTAATTTGTCTGTTATGTAGGTTATTGTTGGTAGTATGCCAAAGGCAAATTCACATTGACTGCAAGTCAATTTGTGGTAGTGATTAACGTATAAGTACAATTGAATTAATATTGTCGATGGGTTTTTAGAGAAAAGGCTTTGGCCAAGCGCTTGACAGGCTCCAACTCTCCATAGGAACTATCCTTGGTAAAATAATAATAATTCATCCAAATCAAAATTAGAAGACAGACTAAAGACAACTTAAGAAACATCCTGTATAAAGACACTATGCACAGAGTCTTGATGACAAATGTGGACAGTAATACGGAGCCAGCTACATTTGAATACAGCGTGGTGCTTTAAATACGCTGCTTGCTTTCTTGTCTCTATACTTACTTTCAAGACTCGTATCCTACCTAAAGAAGGTTTAGGTAATGGGGCTACGAATACACAGTGGTTTTAAGAATTATATACACAATTACTAAGGTTATGTCCTGAGTTTAGTGCTTACCGCTGGGAATTATGTATTTCGTCAACAGATATGCCCAAAATTAAGATCGTAAACTAGGCAAACAAAACAATGTGAGTGAAATATCAAGCGTTGAATTGACTTAAAATTTTACAAAAGTACTTGTTATTTTTATTTTTTTATAGTGTATCATCACATAAGTCAACACGCTTTTAAATTCAAAAATAGTGGCTAGATAATCTCGGATTTTAGCAGAAACCTTTTCGCTTCATGTAATAGAGAGCAATAATAATACACGTTCAAAGATAAATTTAAAATAAATAAAGATAACGCTTAATTACACATGTTTCAAGTACAGCATAGCATAAGTGTTCTATTGGCTGCCTTAGTTAGAAAGGATTTTGAAATTTCTTATAGCGAGTCGCTAGTTTACTACAAATTATCATATTTTATAACATAAGAGCGCGGCTAAAGAATTTGATGCCGATGTAACTAAAAGTAACATTTCTTAGATGCCATATGAACATATGAAATATATGGTAAGAAATAATCTAATTAGTCTAATGCGATCTGATCAGACACTAACAAAATGTGGGCCCAAATTAAATTACAAAACATTCCAACCAAAATCGTTCGACAGTCACGCTTAATCAATATGAAAAGTACAATATTTTCCACTCAAATAGCTCCGCAGAATACGAAAAATAATAAATATGTATTTTACTGAACGCATTTACAAGATTACAATATTAGCGAACGCACGTCCTCCTTCCGGCGCGTCGTCATTACAAATGATAAATAGTCGGCACACTTCGATAATCAAATTCAAATTTGGAATCTGTTCTACCCTCGTATTTTTTTTCTGAAGCAAGGGCGCTCGCTCAGTCATAGTGCCACGCGGTATTGTGAGAAGCTTGTGACTTTATTAAGCGTGAACGAATGGTCTCTTTAACCGATTCTCTTCGCTGACACGTGATCCGGAACCGATTTGGGTTCCGTACCCGATTTGTATGTATTTGTATGTAAATTGTGGCGTGGGGTGGAGAGATAACCGGGCGTGGTTGATAGGGATCTCTGTTATTGAATTAAGTGACGTTTAGTGACTATTTAGCGACACTGTTGTGCTTCGGAGATAAGTTTTGAATTGGAATGGCGTCTGGGAAAGGAATATCATATGTCTTATTGGTTGTAATAAATTTTATGATTTATTTTGAAGCCGCATCACTTTTGCCAAACATTATCGTATTATATCATGATATCGTCGATGTACAAGATAATGTTTGAATTCATTCAGAACTAATTCTGGTGACATTACGAGAAGTAAAAGATGAGAGAAAGAGACGTCATACAGCCAGTAAGATTTGAGTGCTCTGAACCAATATCTCCTGGAAACTACTCTGATTTTATAAAGACATCTCGTCTACTTTTTTTTTAAAGAAATGTAACTAAGCTTTGGTTGATCCTAATTTGCTATTTTAAACCGTACTTGCAACAGAAATGTCTGGCTAGCTGTACAATAATTTAGAGCAGCAACACAGGCTAGGGCAGCGAGTGTGACCAACGGCTTCCGTCTGTTCCTCCCATCCTTATGTCTCGAAAGGAAGCTGGGAGTCATCCTGAAGCTTTGTTTGGAGACGTTGCTTCGTGTCCTCATTAAATATATCCCTGTCATAATAACTGAAAACAGCTTTTTCATGTTGTGTTTTCAGTAATTATTGTTGCGTTGAAACAAAATAGGTTTTTTAACATTACCCAAATGCTTATATCAAAGCAGTGATCTAATAGTTGCTATAGTGTGGATCAGGTCAGGAGACGACAAATGATGGTGAGGATATAAATACAAATATCAGAAATGGTTAGAAGAAAATTGTGATTTTTTAAATTGATTATTGTAACGATTTGTAGTAATTATTATTATTTTTTTTATTAATGTTATTGTGACGGATCAAGCCCGAGGCCCACCTGATGTTAAGTGGACTAACCTCTGCCTATAACACATGTCACAAGTCACGTTTCGTCACAAGTCACGAATTGCACTGTGCTCGTCACTTTGAGACGTAGTTGTCAAGTCTCATTGTGCCTGTAATTTCACTGGCTCTCAAGGTTTTTTGTTGCCAGTTGTTCTTTGTTCCGGCAGTAGTCTGCCGGAACACACCGTTAGGTGCTTGGCGACAGATTTTCTACTTGAGGGTGGTAGCTAGCCAGGCGGGCAATCGCAAAATGCCCTTCCACCATGCGGTGAAGCTCAAGCCGGCGGTGGGGATCGAACCAAGGTACTGCGGCGTGGCAGTCCATAGCTAATACCGCTCGGCTTTCATTGCTTCTCAATCTCATCTTGCTCTGTCATCAGTAATCTACGAAGTACATTATATTTTGATTGCATTACTCGTAAAAATATTATAAAAATGTATACTCTAGGTATTTGAAAAATCAACTCTAAGACAAAGAATATGCCTAATAACAAATATGCCACTGCATGTAGGAGTGACTTGAGTGTTGCTGCACATTAGGTCTACTACATGGCTGTTTAGCATTCTCCTTCTTGACGTTAGCCCGTACTAAATGAAAGGTAGTGTATATAAAACGAACAAGAGCACAAACAAGGAATATTGTTCAGATAGGCAGTTAGTCTAAAAAACGAAGTCAAATATTTTTACAATCTGCTTCATTTTCTGCTTTCATTCACTTTCTGCTCTTGTGAAGTCTTTTATGTTATTAGAGTACTAATACTTACTATTAGTGTTAATTCTTTATCAGTAAATATACTTTTAATCGTGCTTAAGAGACTATTGGCATTAGTAATTATAATATTTTATTGATTTATAATTTATATATGTATATACATGTATGTATATAAATAAATATGTTAATATACATGTGCGTTTTTTGAAACAATGTTGGCCGAGCGGTAATAGTTATGGACTACCGTGCCGCAGTACCCTGGTTCGATACCCACCGCCGGCTTGAGCTTCACCGCATGCTGGAAAGGCAATTTGCGATTGCCCGCCTGGCTAGCTACCACCCTCAAGTAGAAAATCTGTCGCCAAGCACTTAAAGATGTGTTCTGGCAGTCTTTGAGAGCCAGTGAAATTACAGGCACATGAGACTTAAAAAGTATGTCTCAAGATGACGGGCGCAGTGCGATTCGTCACTTGTGATGAAATGCATCTGTTATATGCAGAGGTTAGTCCGCTTAACATCAGGTGGGCCTCGAGCTTGTTCCGTCACAGTAACAAAAAATATATAAATGAAGTTTTAGATAATTTATTAAACTTAGGAAATACGCTTAAAAATCAACCTCGAATCTTTAAAATACCCGTCTGCACATGCAAACAGGTATTTTAAACATAAGTAGGTGATTTATTCATGAATTTCTTAACCGAATTTTCAAATACGGTTAAGTATCTTCCATATGAGAAATTTTCGCGAAAACTTGTGAATAAACACTCTCCTGAAATCTTCCGAAGCGGGCAGAGCGGCCATAAGAACCAGTAATGTATTCAGTGAATATTGCGCGGGAGGCCGCTTATTATTTTCGACTTACTTTTGAGAAGGTTCCACTTGGTCCTTCTACTTTTTAAGATAGTTTTCTGTATATTACTGTATCAAATGGTCATAACCAATATATAACCTTATCCCGCTTATGTAGCGGTCGGTAATATATTGTCTTCTCTCACAACGCTATAAAAATTTGGATTGGGCTTGTAGGCCGACCGCCTACGCGCCTGTCTGATGCCGACTCTCCGTGGGGAGTTAGGGCGGCAAAGACCTGTGTTGTGAGAGTATATTTTATTAAAAAAAATACTGATTGGAGGTTTTTCAAAGCTTTCAATTTAAGATAATTTTTAACGAAGTCAACATTAAAAATAAACTTAATAAGTAGTAGTAATTTTGAATTGTAATATTTTATGTAGGATGGTAGTATATATGAAACTACTTAGAGAACAAATACTGAAACGATTTTTTAATTTGGTTTTTATGTTGGTAAAAATAATATCGTTTCTTTCACGGGTTAGTGCGACGCGGAATCCTAATATAGCGCGCGTATTTGTCTAGTTTTTTAATTTTCTTTGCCATTTTTTATAGCGAAAAACATGTTGATGCAGTTCCAATCGGAACAAACTCTTCAGTGCCGTACCCGGCAGCACATATCCATATTAATTTCAACCATATTTCACCGCATTTAATTCATATGCTAAATAGACGCGGAGCTTTGTCAAATGATATTTGTGTGAAACTATATTGTTTAGTTATATTACTGATTTTCAGTCTATTTTAATGTAATGATTGTTCGGGAGCAATTTCCAAGAACAATTAAATACTACGAACAATTAAGACTTTAATATTATTATAATTTAAATAACGATGTTAAAATGCAGCAACGATCGAATATTTTGATATATTTTTGAAGCAACAGCTCAGTGGCATTGGACTGCCGCGCAGCAGGTCCATGGTTCGAATCCCGCCCAGGGCTTGAGCTTCACCGCATGGTTGAAGGGCATTTTGCGAATGCCCGCCTGGCTACCGACCACCCTCAAGTAGAAAATCTGTCGCCGAGCACCTAACGGTGTGTTCTGGTAGCAGTCCTTGAGAGCCAGTGAAGTAACAGGCAAATGAGACTTAACAGGTATGTCTCAAGCTGATGGGCGCAGTGCAGTTCGTCACTTGTGATGAAATGCATCTGTTATAGGCAGAGGATACCGCTTAACATCAGGTGGGCCACGCGCTTGTTCCTTCCCAATAACATAAAAAAAAAATATATACCTACCTACTATTTTTTATTTACTGACAGCCTCATTGACCAAGTAGTGATATCCTCACTAAGGCTTTCCCAGGTCTTGAGTACAATCAATTATGTTATTATGTATGTATATAACAGTCATTGAGTCTTTATAAAAAAATGTTTCAGTAGTAGTTTGGAGTACTATACCCTGTATCAGCCGGATTGTCCACTGCTGAACACAGCCTCCCCCATTATGGGGGGATTTGCCGTAATCCCCATGCTTGGCAGGCGTATTGGGGATCGCAGCGTGAGATATCAGTTCCTCAGAAAGCGCTGCTGCCCACCTTCTGGTGTGTTACCTTTAGTCGCCTCTTACCACACCCACGGGTAGAAATGGGGGGTCGACATTCTAGCCCGGCACCCCACGGCACTTTATCCAGTAGATGGCAAACACCAACTTGGTTATTTTTATTTTAATATTGTTATGTTTGCAATAACGCCTGCTATGCAGTTTATATTACAAACTTACAAATATGCGATAGGATATTTTTTTAGTTCAGTTACCATTACTTTCCAATCTAGTTGCACGCTTTGAAATTTGGTAGCCGTGTAGCTGCTTCATCTAAATCGTGTGATGCGATACTTTTTGTGCTTACGGGATTGTGATTAAACCAAGTATTGCTTTTTTACAAAATTTATCATAATTTTTAAGATTTGACTTAATGCTATACGTCTAGAACAAGTACATAAATTAATTAAAAAACTTGTCAGAAATTTATTTACTTACGTTAAGCGTTTTATCGTTCTATTGAAATTAAAACTGCAAGTTATATATATCTATGGAATTGTTTTATAAAGCCCATCAATTGACACCACACACGATGCGACCTGGAGAAAGAAAAAAAAATCTTACACTATAGCGTCCAAAATCATGTACCTAGTGTCACCTGCCCTATCAAGACAAATCTAATTATATATTAAAGTTGCTTGAGCCGTTTAGAAGTTATGGTGAAATAAAAAAAACACAAACATACATACATAACATGAACCCTGAAAACATAACACTCCTTTTTGAAAAGTGGCAGACAGTGGGCAGTCGTGTAATAAAATCATTCTCATATGTTTTAAAAGTTAAATGATATCAGAATCAGAACACATCTAAGCTATTTTCTTTGAAGAGGTACATATAGTCGTTCAAATCAGTTTAAAATTATGTTTCGTAGCAACCCCGATGTATATCGAAATTTAACCTCATTTTCAATTCCTTCAGTTTCCCCTGCGTGCGCTAGCAGTAATATTCCCTTATTTAAATGAAGACATAAATTATGTGTCTTAGCGTATCGGCGTACAATTTCAGGCTGCCATCTGTTTATTCTTTGGAAACATAATTCGTTTTAAAAGGAATTGGAAGTTTTAAAACAGACTGTTTATCAATAATGAACATTCTGATACCTTTAGTAACCCAATAGAGTACTCTGCAGAACATTAAATGTTGTATGAATCAGAATTATATATAATCAATTAATTTAAAAGGATTTAATGCTATATAAAATGGAAAAAAAAATGTATGGAAGATGGCAAAAGATGCAAAAATGGCTAGGAAATTTCACTGCTAATCTTTTACATCGAGCCAAAATATTGATCTTAAACTTGATTAATCTATGTCATCTATGTGCACAGTTCAAAGGAGGTCCAAATGTTTATAAATGTTACTCTTACTGGAAAATCTCAATAGTCATGAATAAAACTAATTGCACTTTATTTTTAAGTGATCATAGCTAACTTACTAAGTTGTCGTTAACCGATCAATTAAGTTAAGCAACGTCCGCTGTCTTGACTTGGATGGGTGATCGCTAATGTCATTACTGCTGAGCGCTTCCGAGCTTCGGAGGGCACATTAAGCCAGTGGTCAGGGTCTTTGTTTAAGGATGGCTGTCATTATAGGATGGTGGTAAGGCAATTTACGAATGCCCGCATGGCTAGATATCACACTCAACTAGAAAATCTGTCGCTAAGCACCTAACGGTGAGTTTTGGTAGGTGGCCTGGATGATTAACGGCACAATCATAGTTAGCCTGAGCAACATCATCGATCACACGATCACTTATCATCAGGTGAGATAGTGTTTGAAGAATCGATATCGATATTTAAAGGAACGATAGCCTATCAACTGTAAATAAAGTGAAAAAGTACTGACTTCCAAAAAGAAGATTCGAATGCGTTCACTTGGTGGTAAGTGATCAGCAAACCATGGACATCCAGAGATGTCGAAAATGCATTGCCGACCTTTGATAAGGGAATAGCCTCTCTTATTGAAGGCTCCTAAGTCATATTGGTTCGGAAATACTTCACATGGTAGATGGTTCCATAATATGGCAGAAAATGTAGCAGCATACGAAAAGTAGTAACGTATGTGGTACTAAAAACTTTTGAAAAGTACACATTCTACTAGACAACTTAAACTTCAATAGATTTCCAAAACAGACTATATAAAAAAATGTAATAAGTATAATTAAGTATATGCACCGATTTCCAAAGTTATTTCTTAATTTTCAGTGTTAAACCTTTTTCGTTGTTTAATCATTGTTTTCCACATTCTCAACAAGTCCCATATTATTTTTTGCATTTGGACTGCCTTTGCGTGTGCATTGACTAAGGTATAGGTTTTCTATTTGCTTTTATTGTAGTCGCTGTAGTGTTGTATATAGTTCGTAGTATTTCGTTAATAAAGGTATACCGCCGGTTAAAAAAGCCCTAATTTAAATAAGTTATTTCACAGAATACCTTTAAAATCCTAAAGGCACTTGGTCCTCCAGTAACTCAGGGCCCAAAACACCTATTGTTTCTAAACTAATAAACCCCAACAATGTGAGCCCCGGAAAGACCCAAATGTTCGTCTCCATTGTAGAGAAACATTGTTAGTTGTAAGATTGTGCGTCGGAACGGAAGTCGGGGGAAGTGCGTTAGTTTATTGTGATATTTCGGAAATCTTTTGTTGTACCTTAAAATCTACCGCTTATTAAAACTACAGCTACCAAAAAGTAATAAAACGGAAAATGCTATACCGCAGGTTCAAATAAGTCGGTCTGCATCATTGATACCTATTGGAGTTTGGATACAGAGTAAAATAGACCGGCAGGGTAACTCCGCTAAGCCATATATAAATTTGCTTATTTATTACTAAGCAAATCTAGCTGTTATTCTCACTGCTAACTGTTCATGGATTAGTCATTCCACCAAAATGTCTCATAACATAGTCTGTTGCAGTTAAGTTCGTCAACTGCGCCCGACACACTGAGACGTCCAGTTGATAAGTCTCATGTGCCTGTAATTTTACTGAATCTCAAGGATTGCTGCCGAAACTCACCGTTAGGTGCTTGGCGATAGATTTTCTACTTGAGAGTGGTAGCTAGCCAGGGGGGGCATTCGCAAGATGCCCTTCCATCATGCGATGAAGCTCAAGCCCGCAATGGGATTTTAACCATGGACCTGCTAAAACGGCCTCCCCTAATAGGGTTGCCATAATCCCCGCTTGGCAGGCGTCTTGAGGATCGTAGTTTAAGAAGATCCTCAGAAAGCGCTGCTGCTTACCCTCTGGTTGTTTCCCTTCATCATCTCTTATGACTTCCAGAAGAAGATGGTGGTGATGGGGTTTGTAATAATAATCCGGACCCCACGGGGAATATACTTCTTGCAAATTCCTACACGTAAAATACCACTGTTATCAAAAGTTTGTCCTAAGTTAAATAATATGACGATTTCCAAACCAATTTAAAATCTTGCTTCTTTCTTACTAAACCGATTTCCAAAGTGCATTCAAACATTTTCTTTCTGAAGTGGAAATTGAATGATTTTCCATGAATGAATGAAAGCTCGATCGGAGACGTAAATCGAACTTCATATTAGCTTGATGTATGGACTGAAGTCCCGATGGTAGATTAGTCTTCAGTCTTAAGGCGATGCCAGCCTATCGCAAGGCTCCCACAACCCACAGAAGACATTCTACTGACATAAATCTGATGAACAGCGTATTATAGTGTATGTACTGGTTAGCCTAACAGTGATGGCTCTGTGGCATTGGCTATGGACTGCCGCGCAGCAGGTCCATGGTTCGAATCCCGCCCAGAGCTTGAGCTTCACCGCATAGTGGAAGGGCATTTTGCGAATGCCCGCCTGGCTAGCGACCACCCTCAAGTAGAAAATCAAGTAGAAAAGTCGCCAAGCACCTAACGGTGTGTTCCGGCAGCAGTCCTTGAGAGCCAGAAAAATTACAGCCCAATGAGACCTAACAACTGGACGTCTCAGTGTGACGGGCACAGTGCAATTCGTCGTTGACGAAATGCGTCTGTTATTGGCAGAGGTTAGTCCACTTAACATCAGGTGGGCCTCGGGCTTGTTCCGTCACAATAACATAAAAAAAAAAATATATATATATATATATATATATATTCGGACACATCATCATTTACCAAAGGTGAGATGGTAGTGGTGGATAGGCTAGATTAGAAGTTATAAAAATTAAAACATATGGGATGGATTATACCCTGTTTTTCTTTGCCATTATTTAATTGCAATCTATAAAATGTATTTCGAAATATACGATACGGATGTTTATAAATACATCGACACATGCTAAGAAAAAAATCGCATTTATATATATGTTAATGGATTTCGGGAATAGAACCAGCGTTCAGCGGGTGCCTTAGCCGAGCAGTAAATGTTGAGAAGAAATTGTTTTGCGCTAAGAATTTACTAATGCCATATTTTTTTTTAACATTACATGTCATTCTGTAGTACAACGAGTTAGTCATGTCGAGGAAATGTGTGTACTTCCAGAACAAGTAAATATTCAAGTATACATCCAAGTAATTCTTACCTAGATGGTAACATTTTTTTGGTTTTACACGCCACAGAAAACTTGCTTTTATAAATTTTCTGAGATTGAATCACGATCTTAAAAAGTAATCTGAGCCTTAAGTGAAAATATGATTAAGCTATGAGAAGCGATGCCGTCTGATCACTGATTTATAGATAATAGAGAATGTGCTACTCTACTTGATTGCTTGCGTGATGTAGAGCCTCTTTACAGACGCGCTTTACGAGCTTTAAAAGGTATTGATCTTTAATCTGATTTAAGAAGAGTCTGAGAAGATTAATCTTGAAGTTTATTTATATGTAAGAGGAACATACCCCTTAATAAGCAAAAACCCGTTCTGGTCAAAGTTACTTGGCGGATTAAATATGAAAACTTAATGTTGTCTTAGTTTATTGAGATTATGACACATAATAGCTAATAAAACCGATTAGTTACCCCGTGACCATGACCACTACAGCGTGTTTGAAACATCGGAATAGTCATAATATACGAGATTTTAACCGTTTAAAGTCTTAAAAAATATTTAAATTATTAAAACCTACTTCGAGTTTCCCGTGGGGTGTCGGGTTAGTATGACCCTTGAGTGTTTGTATGCGGCATTACCGTGAAACCTATTTAACCCATTGAAATCTGCGATAATGATAACAATAGAATTTCATTCATAAATTGGCCACAGTGGGTCAGCCAATGGCAACGAGTTAAAAGGAAAATGAAAGAGATTTTCCCTTTCTGGAAATTTTGTTAACAAAGTTAGAAACCGACTGCCAGATAAGGCTGTAAATGCATTGGTATATCACATACATTAATAAAAGCTTATTATATTTAAGGTTAAGTCAAATTTAAATATTGCTTTTCTGATTATATGTCCCTTATGAATTAATTCGAAAAAACACGTGAAAAACAGAGATTTATGTTAAATTTAGGGTCTTAAATTTTAATACTGACAGTGAGACTGGGCAGTTAAAATTGTAATTCAATTAAGGCGGAAGAATTATTATTAAACTATGTCATTTTATTTAATAATATGTTTTTTCATACATTTTGTAATTTCCCGAAGATCCTGGAACTCCCGAGAAATTACTGGTCCGGGATCCGGGAAAATAAATATGTCGAAAAATCAGAAACCGTTGTGTCGTGTCATAGGAGACGACTAAGGGAAAAATAACAGAAGGTGGGAAGCAGCCCCTTCTGAAGAACTGACAACTTCTACTGCTATTCCCAAGACGCCTGCCAAGCGTGGGGATTATGGCAAATCCACTCAATGGGGGAGACCTTGTTCAACGGTGGACGATCCGGTTGATGTGATGATGATGATTAACAAGTATGTACCTATGTACATATAGTTAAATTATAATTAGGCAGTGAGTGAGTAGATTAAATGTAGGTATATATATAGTAGTATAGTATGTAGTTATATAGGTGGTGAATTACTTATACATGTTGCATGTGGTTACGAAATTATCTACAACATACATCACAAAGAAAGGATCTATCAATTATATTATAGCAAGCTGACCTTACATATCTTCTATATATTGTAGAAGATTTTAGAACTTACCAGTTGATTGTCCTGAACTTTGGATGAAATTCGACTTATATCCCTGACTAAAATCATTAGATTTTATCCCCTGATAATTGATGTTCCTTTATTGGATACAAACAATAGGCATTTTTATTTATTTATTTAAAATGTATGTTACTTTAATATAACCTCTATAATGTACGACCATTGGATCGACCAGACAGTCTTAACCCACAGAATATCTAGATCAATTTGTGTAATATTTAGATACAACATTTACCTATATTGCAAGCACATAAAAACTTCCATTCTTCTATATCCGGGAGGACCTGTAAGAGGTAGCCCAGTATACACTGGGCATACTATACACTATACAGTTATAATTATATTTCACATAATGCCTGTATAAATAATTATATACCTACATTTATTGGTTCATATTTAACCAGACCACCTTGGTAGCCAATGGATACAAGTGGCTAATAGCGTTTCTTTGTGGCGTTCAATAGGGGAGGCTTTGTTGAACAGTGGACTTCTGCTGGCTGGTGATGATGATGATCTTGGTGGGTATCACCGGCCGTGTCAGACATTCTGCCTCGATTATAAATGTGCAAACACTACCATGTAGCGTCAACTTCACTTTGACAAGTGAAATTACTAGGAGAACGAAACCTAAGAACAAAAGCTACAGACGTCATGTCATGTTAGCTCAATTGGTTAGAGCATACCCCGGCTCAAGGGATGGATGGACGCGGGTTCGAATCCCGCACATGACTTAAATTTTTTCTATCGTATATTTGTAATTTTATAATTATGTAAAAGTTACAAAATAGAACGTAGTGAATTGTCACGTCACATAGAATGGTAAACATTTATACTGCCCAGAACATATTTAATAAATAGAACCCTATCTTTGCGTTTCACAGTCATCGATTTAGCCCATCCATCGGTTAAAACTTGAAACGCGCTGCATGTTAACTGTAATTTGTTATTTTATGTTCTGGGTAGTATAACCGGAACTTACTCGAAAATTCTGAAACAGGCCCAGGTATTTATTTTTTAGCAATTGTAATAATAGTCATCACTAAAAGTATATTTTTTTAAATAAGAAAACACAATAGTTTTGCTGCGGACATTACTAAGCAACTAAAGTAGCGGTAATGTAAGTAATCATGATATTTTTTTCTCCTAGAATTGTAAGTATGAATAAATCCCCCCGATTTACCCAAACAATCCACAAACCGAGAGATAAAACCTATAAAACAACAAGGCACACTTCCGTCACCCATAACTCTCAGAGTTTCGCATATTCAAAGGCGAAATATTGTCGTTTGTCCCTCGCGATATTTTCGCAAATATCTTCCGTTCGATGCGGAGACCAATAAAATATTGACAATTTGTTTTGCAAATATTGTCGAGATAGCACTTGAAATATGCGGGACGGAATGAGAGATAAGACTTTGTGGTTTATAGGCAGTAACTTTAGTACCGTGTTGTAGAAAATTCTACTCATAAAAAATAAAAATCAAGAATTTTAAGAAGTTTTTAACAACATTAATTATCTAACTGTAGTGTGTTTGTGCATCACATCAGAAGCACTGAACGGATTTCAATAATAATTATAATCATAGGCTTAGGATGTACCGAAAAAATCCTAGGTCTATGATTATAATAGTACATTCTACATCGAGGGGAAAAAACCATAGTCAAAATGACGGAACATGGATTTTCATTAATGAAAATCCATACAACTTTTCCGCCGTACATTTATAAGGGAGAAATTACGAACTTTATTACATGTTTTTGAACGAGTAATGAGACGCTTTCTGAGTGGGTATGGTATAAATATAATTCTAACATTTAATATAAACATTGCAATTCCACGGGGCAATACTGGGTACGCTGCCAACTGGTAGTGGGTTGGAGCATTTGGACTGCCTGAGAGTCTGCAGTGACTTATAGGTTGCCTAACTGCTTGTATTGTAATAGAATTCAATGTTTTGCATATAGTTCGGAGTATTTCGTTGATACACACAGCCGGTTAAAAAAACGGTTAAAAATAAACACATTTACTACATGTATAAGTTTTGGATTTTTTAATCATACGTAATAATCCAAATTTAAATAAAAAGTAACAAGGTACATAATATCGGCTGTGTTTATAAATGTAAATAATATCGGCGAAGTTTGAGTTTCATTGCCATACCGAGGTCCGAGGTCTCCGTACAAATAAAGACTGTACCCAAAAAAAGTATATATTTTTATACAGATTGATATACTTAGCGGAAATCCGACTTGCACTTAGTATGTGTTGTTATTAGACTATATTAATCATTTCCAGTTTGACGCTTGTATAACTGTTTTTACAATAAAGCAAAAACAAAAACACATGTCTTGTATCCCTTTTATCTAAACTTTTTGTTATTATTAGATATCTTGGGGGGGTTGACATAATCTCCTTGGCTCGTCTGGCAGGCATCTAGAGGATCGCAGTTTAAGATATCAGTTCCTCAGAAGGCGCTGCTGCCCACCTTCCGGTAATTTTCTTTAGTCGCCTCTTACGACACCCACAGGTAGAAATGGGGGGATGACATTCTTGCCCGACACCCCTCGAGGAACACCCTTCGTAATATACATTAAAATTTTATGTGTAATTATTACAAATACAATCGTTTTTCTATTCATGTACTGTATCAGCCGGACCGTCTACTGCTGAACACAGCCTCCCCCATTAAGGGCGTATTTGCCATAATCTCCACGCTTGGCAGGCGGCTTGGGAATCGCAGTGTAAGATAGTAGTTCTTTAGAAGGGGCGGCTGCCCACCTTCCAGTATAATTCCCTGAGTCGCTTCTTACGACACCCACGGCATGATATGGGGAGGTACAATTCTAACCCGGCACCCCACGGGGGTCTATTCATGTAAATATGTATAATTAGGTCCAAATATATAAAATGTTCAATGTTATTTAAATAAATTTGAGCATGTTGGCAAAAATTTGATATTCAACCTTCCATAAACAACGAAGCGGTCACAAGTCAACAAAACCAATAGGTACAGTACAGTCGGCTCAAAAACCATCTATCATCCAGACAAAGGCATGGCAGTGTTGTGCTGAAATCTTTTTTCGGATTCAACCGGATGCGAACCGCCGGAAACTCGTTCCGTGGCAACGGCTATTTAAAGGAGCGAACTCACGGGTCAAGTTTGCACATTGTGGTTGAATATTGATACACAAAAACACAAGGTATTTTTGTCGGGGTTTTGAAATGCTTGAATAATTTTATAATAATAAAGTTAAAATATCATTTAAAAAAAAATATGTTTACTACAAAAGCCAAAGTCAAATTAGACCCTAAAAGTTTCAACATCAAATTAGGCTAAAAACAACTTATACAAAAGTGTTTAAAAAACAAATACATTTAATATTTTAGTTCTTTGACTACATTTCCAATATACAATAATATATATTATATTTGTATATTATGGAAGTAGCACCAACACTTCACGAGTAAAAAATGTAACGTTGAAAAATTTACTTTTGTTAAGCAAATTTAAATTCCCATCTCCTCCTTAAAGACATCGACGTTTTTCTTTGTAACCGTGTCAATCGATGGTTTAACTTAATATATTTTAAATTGGTTTTAATACATATGATTTTGAAATAGAAGAACCGCGTGCATGTAAAAAGATATATTTTCTCAAATTTTCTTGCATTTCGAACGCAGTGACGGACGTAACTGCCACGTTGCAGCGAGCGCTGATATGAGCCTTATTTTAATGTTGATTTGTTTGATTTTCCTACCTACCAGCAACGAGATACAACTGTTAATTTAGATTTTACATGTGTATAATATAATTTTATACCTATAGTACACAACAATTATATTATTATTTTGTATCATTCTGCTTGTAGAAAGGCTTTAATCAGTTATTCATAGGCAGATTCGTTATTAATATGTTATTTACTATCTTTATACGTATTACTACAACAATAACAAAATTGAAGTTAAACCAACCTGCCCCTTTTTGTGAACGTTGAGACACATTTCTAACTCCTTGGTGTGTACGTAATAGCATCGTTTTGAAATGACTAGGCAGGACCTAGTCATTTCAAAACGATGTTGGTTGGTTCGAATCGAGAGTCGGACAATTTATTATTTTACGGATTTGACAAACAAATGTTCAATAGCCGTCCGCAGTCTTGGACTGTGCTTGGTATATAGCAAAAGCTTCGCCCTGTATTACATGAGACTTATGTCCGGTGTTAAGTGGGTTTTTAAATATCTCTTCCTACCACTTCGGGGATCACAGGCGGGTGATAAGATTGATATATTTACGTAAATATAACTTTTTTTATTTTTGATAAATGGGACTAATTTTTTGACAAAGGGATATCTATTAAGGCTATCAAGATCACTTCATAGCAATATAATTGTGCCACAGTTTCATTTTACAGTTATCAAATAGTTACCCTATAAGTTTAAAAGAAATTGATTAATTGAATACTACGGAAAACTAATGAAAGGAGCAATTTAAACATTTAAATCCTATAGACAGATTATTGTAACTGTTAATTACATCAGCAGTGTAATGTGTAAGTTTCTTGCAGCAGGTTTCCAAAAGAAACATAACTTAAAAATTTTGACGCACTTGTATCGTCTGTGCTCGACACCCAACCATTGATGAATGTCGCTGTCTCGCTCTCCCGTAAACATTTAGATAGAGACCACTCCACGAGGGGGTTGGAAGTGAAAATTGAATGTCTGGTTAAATGGCGGCCGTACAGGAAACAATACTCGATTCTGCGGAATTAATGACAGCGCGGATGGGAAACCAGGGGTTAGTAATCTTTGGTGCGGAACAAGGCTAATATAATTATATTTTACGAGTTTTTAAGATTTCTTTTGAGGCTATGAATATCAGAAATCAGAGCTGCCCTACCTACGAGTATAAATACCTACCCTAGTATTATAGCATTGCTTTGAATTTTCATGCATCCCAACCTGTGCCTGATACGATACCATATCTTACTGTCAAAGCCATGGTAGTAAAGTAATTTTAAGCAGTTTGTACTTTTACTGTTTGAAGCAGTAATAGCCGAGCGGTAATAGCTTAAGTAGAAAATCTGTCGCCAAGCACCTACACACTGTTAGGCTGTCCTTGTAAGACAGTAATTCTTAGCCTAGTCTGTTAACCTCGACCACATAATCACTTACCAACAGGTGAGATAGAAGACAAGGGCTAGCCCATCACCTGTACAAAAAGTCATCAGATTGATTGTCCAATCACCTGCTGAACTGCAATATGAGTAGATTTTGTGAATCTTACAATAATATTAATAATTTGCAATAATACCGTTTCATGATTTAAACTTCAGCTTTATCATTTATAGACAATTTTTCTAGATTATTTATCTAAATTTACTTTTGTTAAGCAAATTTAAATTCCCATCTCCTCCTTAAAGACATCGACGTTTTTCTTTGTAACCGTGTCAATCGATGGTTTAACTTAATATATTTTAAATTGGTTTTAATACATATGATTTTGAAATAGAAGAACCGCGTGCATGTAAAAAGATATATTTTCTCAAATTTTCTTGCATTTCGAACGCAGTGACGGACGTAACTGCCACGTTGCAGCGAGCGCTGATATGAGCCTTATTTTAATGTTGATTTGTTTGATTTTCCTACCTACCAGCAACGAGATACAACTGTTAATTTAGATTTTACATGTGTATAATATAATTTTATACCTATAGTACACAACAATTATATTATTATTTTGTATCATTCTGCTTGTAGAAAGGCTTTAATCAGTTATTCATAGGCAGATTCGTTATTAATATGTTATTTACTATCTTTATACGTATTACTACAACAATAACAAAATTGAAGTTAAACCAACCTGCCCCTTTTTGTGAACGTTGAGACACATTTCTAACTCCTTGGTGTGTACGTAATAGCATCGTTTTGAAATGACTAGGCAGGACCTAGTCATTTCAAAACGATGTTGGTTGGTTCGAATCGAGAGTCGGACAATTTATTATTTTACGGATTTGACAAACAAATGTTCAATAGCCGTCCGCAGTCTTGGACTGTGCTTGGTATATAGCAAAAGCTTCGCCCTGTATTACATGAGACTTATGTCCGGTGTTAAGTGGGTTTTTAAATATCTCTTCCTACCACTTCGGGGATCACAGGCGGGTGATAAGATTGATATATTTACGTAAATATAACTTTTTTTATTTTTGATAAATGGGACTAATTTTTTGACAAAGGGATATCTATTAAGGCTATCAAGATCACTTCATAGCAATATAATTGTGCCACAGTTTCATTTTACAGTTATCAAATAGTTACCCTATAAGTTTAAAAGAAATTGATTAATTGAATACTACGGAAAACTAATGAAAGGAGCAATTTAAACATTTAAATCCTATAGACAGATTATTGTAACTGTTAATTACATCAGCAGTGTAATGTGTAAGTTTCTTGCAGCAGGTTTCCAAAAGAAACATAACTTAAAAATTTTGACGCACTTGTATCGTCTGTGCTCGACACCCAACCATTGATGAATGTCGCTGTCTCGCTCTCCCGTAAACATTTAGATAGAGACCACTCCACGAGGGGGTTGGAAGTGAAAATTGAATGTCTGGTTAAATGGCGGCCGTACAGGAAACAATACTCGATTCTGCGGAATTAATGACAGCGCGGATGGGAAACCAGGGGTTAGTAATCTTTGGTGCGGAACAAGGCTAATATAATTATATTTTACGAGTTTTTAAGATTTCTTTTGAGGCTATGAATATCAGAAATCAGAGCTGCCCTACCTACGAGTATAAATACCTACCCTAGTATTATAGCATTGCTTTGAATTTTCATGCATCCCAACCTGTGCCTGATACGATACCATATCTTACTGTCAAAGCCATGGTAGTAAAGTAATTTTAAGCAGTTTGTACTTTTACTGTTTGAAGCAGTAATAGCCGAGCGGTAATAGCTTAAGTAGAAAATCTGTCGCCAAGCACCTACACACTGTTAGGCTGTCCTTGTAAGACAGTAATTCTTAGCCTAGTCTGTTAACCTCGACCACATAATCACTTACCAACAGGTGAGATAGAAGACAAGGGCTAGCCCATCACCTGTACAAAAAGTCATCAGATTGATTGTCCAATCACCTGCTGAACTGCAATATGAGTAGATTTTGTGAATCTTACAATAATATTAATAATTTGCAATAATACCGTTTCATGATTTAAACTTCAGCTTTATCATTTATAGACAATTTTTCTAGATTATTTATCTTGACATTTCAGATTATGGGAGAGAAATTTGTATGTACTAAGAATCGTGAAATTTTCACACACCGCAAGAACCTAAGAGCGAGTCTGACTCGCTTTTTATGGTGTTATAATTAGTTGTTCGAATCGTAGAGTTCGTAGGACGGGCGGACGGTCTTTTCAACGCTCTTTTAAGTTTGAAAACTGTCAGCTAGCTATCTTGTTTAGTACATTACAGCTAAACTAGCCTCCACAGCGCCATATTAATTTAGACATATATGAACGTTACCTTAGTTTTATAGTACTTATTGGCCGGATCGTCCACTGCTGAACACAACCTACCCTGTTAAGGGGGTATTTGTCGTAATGCCTAGGCTTGGCGGACGGCTTGGGGATCGCAGTGTAAGATAGTAAGTTCTTTAAAAGGCGCTGCTGCCCACCTTCTAGTATTTTTTCCCTTAGTTGCCCTTTACTACACCCACGGGATGATATGGGGAGGTGCAATTCTAACTCGGCACCCCACGGAAATTACAGTACTTTCTTATAATAAAATCCAACTAGCACATACATGACGAGGCTTGTTTAGTTGAGGAATTCCGATGACTATTTTTTACAATATTATATAAATATTAGTATATTCACCAAAGAAGCATGTTAAATCTCAACATGGTCGGACCAGCGGAAGCTGTATTAAAATCCTTTTCAAAATGTTTACCTTACAATACATGAATAACTATTTATACATATTTATTACACTGAAATAAATAAAATCATAAAGTAGAATACAATTAAGTAAAAAGGCTGCACACCCCTGGCTAGCGCAATATTTCAGTACAACAATAGACGGCAGTGAAACTGCGCGGTTTGTTCAGATTCCACCTGCGGACTTCTGGGCTCAGAGGTTGAGAGCACAGTGGTTTGGGTTCGATTCTGTTATTTGAAAAAATAACTGAAAGCTGTAAAATATAATTATTTAGAAGTTATAGCTAGCCAGCAAGTGACTTCATTTGAGAACAAGTGTGTAACAAAGTGAATATCCCATATTATCTATCACTTTTTTTTTCTGCTAGATTAGCCTTTGCCTACTACCATGTGTACAACCGGTATAGCTGTACCGGTAACCTATATTTACCCCCCTATATTTAGTTTCGGCTAGTGAGTAAGAGAAAACATTTTGCATGTCCCTGAAACTGTGCCCGGTGAATGGCAAAAGGCTCGGCCGCTATTACATGGTACTAAAACCCAATTGGCGAAACGTAAGTGCCGTTTCTCACGTTTATTATACGTTTTTTTAATGTAACTGTGACGGAACAAGCTCGAGGCCCACCTGATGTCAAGCGGACTAACCTCTGCCTAGAACAGAAGCATTTCATCACAAGTAACGAATAGCACTGCGACATCACCTTGAGACATAGTCGTTACGTCTCATGTGCCTGTAATGTTACTGGCTCTCAAGGACTGTTGCCGAACACACCGTTAGGTGCTTGGCGACAGATTTGTTTACTTGGCGGTGGTGGCTAGCCAGGCGGGCAATCGCAAAATGCCCTTCCACCATGCGGTGAAGCTCAAGCCAGCGGTGGGGATCGAACCAGGGACCTGAAGCACGGCAGTCCAGCTATTACCCCTCGGCCAACATCAGGTGTTTAAAATGGTATGTGTACCAGAACGAAATAATACCTTAGTTTTGTTATAGTTAATTTAGTTTCGTTTATTTGCCAGAACTTTGGTTACAATCTTATAAGTACTTAATAATGAACATATAAAATTAATGAACCGTAATATTAAACTACAACTAGGCACACTAGCTCACACACTAGGATTCCCTGTGTCGTGGGAGTCTAGTCTCTTCTACATATTTTGTGTTATTTATTAGCTACAAGGAAGTAACTACTAACTACTGTTAGTTAGACCCACCCACCTTTATTCATCAGCTGTGAATCCACTCGCTTACCTACGGAAATAATGTTACGGAAATAAACATGATACTTAGTTAAATCTAAGTTATAGTCCAAAAAAAAAGGGATCTATGTAACCTGTAAGTATGTAACCAACGCCGACGTTTTATACAATCGATTACTATCTTGGTTGATATATGTTCAAAGATTATGATGGTTTAAAAGGTTAATAAAGAAGGTGAAGCTCTCTAAATTGGAAATAGGCCGGGTCCGTTCGGCCCCGGATCATTAGAGGGCTCACCGGACGCGAACCGCTCCGGTCCCGGAACCGGTGAAACGCCGGTTTTCAAATTCTAATTATTGTTAGAAATTGATTTAGGTGTTTGTATGATAGGGAATTATGAACTTTATTGTATGTAGGTATACTTCTTAAGTGTATGATAAAATTTTTATTTTTGTAAATAAAACGTAAATGAAACGGCCATGTGCGAGTCGGGCATCGCTCTATTTAGATATCCGCTCCTCAACGACCTGAGTACTTATTTTTTTTTAATTATTTATAGACTATAGGCCAGCGTTTGATCAATATCTCACCTATTGGTAAGGCTATATGGTCGAAGATGTTGTTCAGGCTAACCTAGAATTACTGGCTTTCAAGGACAGCTGCCGGAATACACCGTTAGGTCTTTGGCGACAGATTTTCTACTTGAGGGTGGTAATAGCTACCGAGGGTGGTCCCTCAAGTAGAAATGGGGCAGCATGCAGGCGGGCATTCACACAGTGCCCTTCTACCATGCGGTGAAGCTAAAGACTGCGGCGGGATTCGACCCATAGACCTGCTGCATAGCAGTCCATAGCCAATGCCACTGAGGCATCACTTTTTCCCAAACAACAAAAAAATAACTTTAAAGAAGTAAATATACCGACATTTTTTTTTTTTTTATTATATAGAAGATAATTAATATACATTGCAAATTTATCTACTTGACTAGTTTAGGTGTGTATGAGATAGAGCCCGTGATACATGCCGTGTGCCTACTGGCTAACAGTCGGACGCTGCTAACTGTCGGTCGCAGCGGCACTACTGGTACCTATGAAATTCTATTTAATTACTTCCAACCGCCGAGGCACTGCAAGTGTCGCTTGGAATAGAACCTTTATGCACTCAGCGGCACATGGGACCAACTACCAACTCATAACTCAGTCTCATCTTAAGCTTATATTTACAATTTTAAATCACATTACCAAATACCATTAAACTTACATTAGAACTACAACGTGAGAGCGGACCGCACGCATTGAATCGAGTCATTCGTACGATAGAGATAGCACAATACGAACGTCATTGCTACGTGACGGACATGGTACGAATTTCAGTATTCATATTTAGGACTTTAATTAATGACGTTCGCAGTTTTTAAGAGGAGGGAGTTGGGCCTTATTATGTAACTAGTATCACGCATTTATCCTAATAGTATTGTAACTACTACTACCACCTACACAAAAACCTTTTGCTCTAAGCCGCTCGGCTATCGAGACTGGACGGACATAGCTCCAGTATATATAATATTAAATAGACTGGATAATACTTATATATTTCAAAACAAACAGTATCAACCGTTTGGTACTAAGTAGGTACACATTTAACAAAAATCTAATAATGACATCAAGCAATACAGTATGCTAAGTAAATATCAAACTTACTAACATTGATTTAATTGATTGAATTGATTGTATATCTCAATCCTTACAAATCACAACCACATCATCACGTCTCATACCACTGTCTTGTAGGACATACCGGTTTTACCCAGTGAGTTATACCGGGATACGTGGATTTAACTAAAAATGTTGAGCTCTAAATATAGGGTAGTTCCCATCTGATCCCACAAATCAGAACCCATTCTTCGAAAAATCCCATCCGTTCCCATAAATAATAAGTTTCACTCCCATCGGATCCCACCTAAGGATTCATTGTTTTATCATCGTCGACAAAAGTTCTAAGTTACTAGACTGGACTTGAAAGAAGCTTCCAGGGAAATATTATCAATTTAAATAAAAGGTATTACTAATTGACCATAATCATAAAAGAAATATGACATAAAGAAAGTTTGTAGAATTTCTAAAAACAACATTAAGTTATTAATGTTGTTATTATTAATGTTTATAGCCAAATAATACGCCACTTTAAATAAGTGCCTAAAATGACATAAGAATCTTCTAGTAGATTATTTTACATTTTTGTCGATGACGATATCTATAACGTTCAAAAAGAAGGTTTCAATGTCATTTGATTGGTTGTTTTGTTTCTTGATTTTGTTTGGGATTCGATGGGGATACTATATAGTAATTTGTGAGTTCCGTTGTAAGAAATATTTAGTGGGATCTACTTTATGGGATCGGATGGGACCTAACCTAAAAATTAGTAAATGAAAAACAAATCTGCCAAAATTATTTAGTATCAATTAGTTTCGCGTGGTTGGCTCAATAAGTATAGAGTTGAGATAAATATCAAATTACCGTTTTGTCCAGGTACATAAAGTCTAGGGAAAATTTGTGAAATCGCTTATTCGACCTTATCGGTCCCTCGCCGACTCACTGAACACCAGAGTTACGGAGTGAAAACTCACTCATACTTTACATTTCCACTCATTGAAGCTTTGTTAAACCGCAAAATAATGAGCTTCTTACTTATTGCTCCAATTCAGATTTTAGTCATCATCCCTCAACAGTAGATAACAATAACCCTTTCACCAATGTGTTCACTATTATTTTTAAACACTAGTCACGTAAGAGATTATCTGTAGATTGTTTTGGCCTAAATCCGTGGGTTTGTATTAGTTGATATAAAAGTGAGCTTTTTTAAGAATGGGAAAATTCTTTAATCACATATTTGCTATATTATAAGAAATAAAATTTGTATTGATACGGTATATACGGTAAACACAGAATATAATTTGCAGCTGTATTCGTGAACTTTTTATATCGAGAGAAATATTATGTTATAGAATAGTATTTTCAGATCAGCCCGCATTTGTCATATTCTCTAGAATATTATATATATGCCTAATTTTATATGTAAGACTTACCTACATTGTTTCTAAAGAACTTGTTCTAAATTTGCCTTTTTGAAACTCACTTCACCTCAACCTACCTACAGACAAAGCTATGTTGCCATTACCTGTCATGATGGTGAAATGTATCAATGATTTGTATACTGATGTAATATACCTATAACATTTTAATTTTCATGTAACACGAATATAACTTGTAATCAAATTATTACCAATAAATGAATATGAATATGATGTC
The DNA here is from genome assembly GCA_963890685.1 of Plagodis pulveraria. Taxonomy (NCBI): domain Eukaryota; kingdom Metazoa; phylum Arthropoda; class Insecta; order Lepidoptera; family Geometridae; genus Plagodis; species Plagodis pulveraria. The sequence continues at coordinate 3,071,669 of OY982952.1, read as the reverse complement.
TGGTAAATCCACTTGAATAGGCGAGTCAAAACAGTAGGCAAACGTCTTTATATTGGGCGCATGTTCTGATGGCTACTTGATGGCTAGTTCCAAAGAGCGAATCGAGCGAGCGAACGAATCACACGGTTCTCCGCTGGCCAAACTAGATGGGCGCCTTATGTGCTAGACACACCGTAATACCTACTTCACCGACTTTTGGAAAAATAGTTTCGAAACGCGCCGTCATGCTAGTTGCTAAACGATAAAACCGGCTAAGTGCGAGTGGGACTCGCGCACTAAGGGTTCCGTACCATTATCTGTAACCTAATCTTGCAAGTTACAGACACTTTTCGCAGTGTCCAATTGAGCTTGGTAGGTACGGCGAAAACCTCTTTTATTGTATGGGAGCCCCCTTAATTATTTATTTTATTTTAATTAATTATATTTAAAGAAAACATAAAACTATATATTCTGTAATAGTTAAAGCGTCTACGTGTCACCGTTGTTAGTATCGAGCAAGAAACGGTAAAAAAATCAAGTTTGTTGTATGGGGGCCCCCCTTAAATATATATTTTATTTTATTTTTAGTATTTGTTGGTATAGCGGCAATAGAAATACATCATCAGTGAAAATTACAACTGTCTAGCTATCACCGTTCTTGAGATAAGCCTGGTGACAGACGGACGGATAGCGAAGTCTCTGTAATAGGGTCCTGGTTTTACCCTTTGGGTACGGAACCCTAAAAAAGGACCCAGATACTTGACGGCTCAATAGCTTTTCATTAGCTGTCACTGAGTCGGTAAGTAGCTCTTTATCGCGCTACTGTCACTGCGCTAATATTAAAGTGTAACACGCACAGCGATTGCACTTCCTCTTATCAAACAACACATTTCTCGGTAAATTTTTGACTAATTGTGAAATTAGAACCATTACATACGACATAATTCATGTCGCTTTGACATTATGTCACATGTAAAATATATGATAGTTTTATCTGCACTTTCCCATATCAATATTTCTTGTAGACACAAAAAACAAAGCGAATTGATTTTTCATACAAATTTACCTGAAATAACGTTCATTTTCAATAAAACCATTCACTAATCATTAAACTCCTTCTTTCCGTGCCATTTGATACGTTTTTCGACGACATTAGTAAGGTATCAGCTCACCACGCATCAACACACACGAAAATGTGAATATTATTGAACCCATAAGACATTAGCAGGTGAGAATGCTACCGTGCGTGAATTTGTTGCTTTTGTTTTTTTTTATACTAAAAATTTTTATAATAAGTAAAATTTTTTTTATAATAAAATTTTGATACTAACATTAGCGAGTTCTAAAGAGTCAAATAATTGCAATTTGACTATATGCTCTATTACCTTGCTCTATATAGTGTCACATTGACAAGAAATCAAATCGTCAATTGCAAAATGTCTAAATATTATGTCTAAATACCGATTAGTATACTAAGCACACTATCGTAATCGAATTTACCTCAAATATCAAAGAAGAGTTCATCTCAGAAGAGATGAACTTTATTAGTGGTTTTATTCATTAGTAGGCGTGAAAATAGCCTACACCTATTGTGTACTTGCGTACCGTTAATTAGATGGGGTCAATGGCGCCTTGAAATGATGGCTGACCTTATGAACAAATTGATGAACCTCCTTGAAAAACACCAATACATACACAATGCAGTAGTAAATAGCCCACGTACCTTAAGCAATCCTTGTTATGCCTACAAACCCTTCATGTTGGGATTTACATCAGACATCGATCTACGCGTTCTTATATGGCGACCGGCCGGCGACACACAAATCCCAAGTAATCGGGAGAAAGTCTTGCACAAAGGATGTTACACTCACTGCACTGTGACGTTCATACAATATTGATTGTATAGCAAATGTTATTTCTTGCATGTTTCAATTGTTCAGTTATTATTAACAAAATTAACACGGAGCGGCGATGTGCGTTTTTTAGCGGAGAGAAAATCTAACGTATAGTCCACACATTACCCTCCATACAGCAAATATTTGCTGCGAGCATCTTGTATGGCTTCTGTAGGTAGATTATAACACCAAATATCTACTGAATCGATACTGCTGACGCCATCCTTGGGATCTGTTGAGCTAAAAACTCAGACAGCAGCTGAAATGATGGGCTCTGCAGCATATTGGAGCTATCCTGATGGTTCATCAATTCAGAACTAAGATATATTATATATGAGAAAATTAATAAGGCATTGACGCTTCACCCTTTCCCTAAAAAGTTGTGATCATTTTGGGTTTCAGTATTTCTGCAAACTGGGCAATTCTACAGGTTAGTCATTTTATGTTTACGGCATACTTAGAAGCGGTCATTGTACAATTTAAGAGTTTTGCTTTAAAGTCGAACTATAAAGTCTTGCTTCATAGACGATTTGATTTGTTGTCAGTATGGTCAAGAAGCGTTCAAACCAAGTATACTCGCCAAAAACGTGGCTGCGAATTCCACAATGTCCTTCTCTAAATTTACAGCGTATTTTATGTTAGTATTTCAATTACATAATAAAAACAAATATTATTGTGCCTCTAAATGTTACTAGACATCCATCTGAAGTAGTAGTTGAAAATTCGTTACCTACAGGAACTTTCCCCCGTGGGGTGCCGAGCTGGAATTCCACTGCACCATATATTTCCTGTGGGAAGAAAGAAAAGGAGAAAAAACTGTGGCCACCATTATAGGTTCAGCAGTGGGATTTATGGCTGTTTTTGACGTTGTTTAAGATTTTGCCTGTCTGAATAGGAAGGTAAACTCATTTAGCAGGTAACTCCAGATATTGATATGACATGGTAGATATTAAAAAAAACTATGAATAGATTCAGGCGTTACTTTGCGGAAATCCATTTTTAATAATAACAAATACTTTTAAAATATTTTAAGAAAACATCAAATTAATATTTTAATAAAACACTTAAAAATATATCTAGTGACAATTCCGCTTAATTTTCCTGCTAAGCCGAGGTGACGTCACAAACGCCATGCACAAACATCACGCACGATCGAGAACGAACGTGCGCTCGAAGAGTCAAGACCTCCTGAGGATGCTTCGTGTAGAAGCGAAACGCGTCGAAAATTCTTCCGGTTTGGCTGCGTGGCGTTTGTGACGTCACCTCGGCTTAGCAGGAAAATTAAGCGGAATTGTCACTGGATATATTTTTATATTTTTAAGTGTTTTATTAAAATATTAATTTGATGTTTTCTTAAAATATTTTAAAAGTATTTGTTATTATTGAAAAAAATCTTTTACATCAACTACAATTTTAAATTACAAGGTAGTGAGTATACGAGTATGTAATGATTATGAAATAGAATCCTAATTTATTGCTTATATTAGTAATGCTGGTCAGCATGGCAATGCAACCAGCATTCTGGGCAGTTTGCCTTCAGCCAATGGTCTTATAAATGGTCAGGCAGCGGATTGTGTGGTAGCATCAATTTTGAATATACTTAGCCGCGTTTAGTAACTTTTTCGATTTATCATTGACTATTTTATAGTTTAAACAGTATAATAATATACTATTATTGACAGTTTCGACTTTGAAGAAGGATAATTTTTATAACAAAAAATATCCACAGACTACGATAATTTACATAAATACGTTTAATTCTTATTTTTTATCATTTAGAAGTAATTAATGTGCAAGGCAGGCAAACAAGGTCAGGACATTAGATCATTTTAAAATGTACCTACATGACTTATGTGCAGATAGCCCAAAATGAGATTTATAGACAAATTTCCTATTTCAGTTCATTTGACCAAAATTCGGGTTAGGTATCACTCCTTGTGCGAATGTGGTTTGAACGAAGGAAACAATATCCACCTCTTTTTTTGGGTACCAGAAGCTGCCGCTATCTCTCTCTATGATATCCTCCCTCATGAGATCCCTCGTCACATTTCCCTAAAATCTTTAATCTTACTTTACCCTAATCCATATGTGTACCTCCTATTTAAATTTATTTCATATAATAAAATAAAATTACTATTTATAAAGTGAACTAAATAAACTTATTATATGTATAATTGTTATTTTTCTAATTATATTCACCATTACTATATATTTTATTTATGAATATTATAGATTAAATAAGGTAGATAGAGCTGTGCTTATGTGATATTTTATATTTTGTGTTTTAGATAATAATATCTCTAGAATTTGGAAGCTAGAGTTCGGATGCTCCCATAATCCTGCACAGTACCAACAATTAATGACAGATTTCGGAGCACTCGTAGCGAAGTTTACTTAGCTGTTCTCAACCGATCGGCAAAGTTAAGCAACGTCGCGCGCGGTGGTGACTTGGATGGGTGACTGCTAGTGACATTACTACTGAGCGTTTCCGTGCTTCGGAGGGCACGTTAAGCCGTCGGTCCCGGTTGTCGTCTTAGGATGGCAGTCGTTATAGCATGGTGGTAGGGCATTTTGGGAATGCCCACATGGCTAGCTACCACCCTCAAGTAGAAAATCTGTCGGCCACCACCCTCAAGTAGAAAATCTGTCGCCAAGCACCTAACGGTGTGTTCCGGTAGCTGTGCTTGAGAGCCAGTACTTCTAGGTTAGCCTGAACAACATCTTCAACTACTTCATAATTTACGAACAGGTGAGATAGTGGTTAAATGCTAACCTATCAAGCTTAATAATAATAATAATAGATTATTCTCCATCACTTGTCGGTCTAGTACTGTACCTAAGTAGTCGCAGAGGCCATAATCAAGAAATTAAATAGAATCACTATATTATCAGCAGAATGAGTTACAGGAACTTGTTAATTTTATAAATTGAATTGCCTTGCAACTCAGATAAAATTAAATAACTTATAGAACTTGTGAGCTCAGAGTGTTTAGAATCAGTATGAAAACGACTTCTAAGAGTTTTTACGCACATTTTACTTTAGAAGCATTTAAAAAAACACATCGTTATTAAGTGCTGGGCAAATGACACCAACGATCTCGTACGCAGAATGTATCACTGAAAAGAGTGAAAAGTGCTGATTCTAATACTTAGTGTATCCCACGCTGTGATGGCCCCAACCATCAAGTATCTTTGCATTTTCCGATTTCGAAGCGCTCGTAGCGAAGTTTACTTAGCTGTTCTTAACCGATCAGCAAAGTTAAGCGACGTCGCCCGCGGTCATGAGTTGGATGGGTGACCGCTAGTGACATTACTACTGTGCGCTTCTGTGCTTCGGAGGGCACGTTAAGCCGTCGGTCCCGGTTGTTGTCTTAGGATGGCAGTCGTTAAAGCATGGTGGTAGGGCATTTTGCGAATGCCCGCCTGGCTAGCTACCACCCTCAAGTAGAAAATCTGTCGCCAAGCACCTAACGGTGTGTTCCGGCAGCTGTCCTTGAGAGCCAGTACATCTAGGTTAGCCTGTATAACATCTTCGACCACATCATCACTTACCATCAGGTGAGATAGTGGTCAAAGGCTAACCTATCAGGCATAAAAAAATAAAAAAGTTTATTCATATTTTTGATTCGGGTTTTTGTTTTTATAGTACGTTGTACAGCTTCCACAATAAGTGAATTTGAATACAAAGCACATATAATTTATTTTCTCACAAATGCCCGTTACGAATGCATTGTTTTCGTAAGTATATATATTGCATTCAGTTTTACTTAAGGCGTAAATTAAAATAAAATGGTGTTGTACTTCATGCTACTCATTCATTATTAATCTTTAGGTATTATGTTGATCGTGATGCAGCACCTATACTGTACTTTCTAATTCTGGGCGAATAGCGCTGCAACTCATAGTTATAAGCATGATAGTCCTATTGTCAATGTGTTTTCATGTTTTAAATCCCTACAGGACGAAAAAGTTTTTTTGCGAATGTTCGCTTGACTAACTGGGTTAGTAAACCTCAAGTAAAAAATCTGTCGGTAGGTAAATAACGGTCTTTCCGGCAGTTTCCATGTTAATAAAGATCTGCACACCAACCTCAACTAATCGCTTTTAATTTTTAAGCATTTTAAACGTTAGCCATAGGTACATCATTGAAATATTTTTCTTTCAAAATCTTCGTTATCGTGATCTTACTCTTCTTCTTTTATTATTTTGTGAAGTCGGTAGGTATCATATTTTATTAACAACACATAGAATCCCATAAGAACTTTTAAGTTTTCTGTTGATCTGATACTGCTCCGTCATTAAATCAAATAAGCAAGCTTATTGCTGTATTGAAGCAGTGATGGCTCAGTGGCATTGGCTATGGACTGCCGCGCAGCAAGCATGGCTCGAATCCCGCCGCGGGCTTGACCTTCACCGCATGGTGTAAGGGCATTTCGCGATTGCCCGCCTGGCGAGCGACCACCCTCAAGTAGAAAATCTGTCGTTAAGCACATAACGGTGTGTTCTGCAGCGGTCCTTGAGAGCCAGTGAAATTTCAGGCACATGAGACTTAAGAACTATGTTTCAGTGTGACCGGCACTGTGCAATTCGTCGTTGATGAAATGCGTCTGTTATAGTAAGAGGTTAGTCCACTTAAAATCAGATGGGCCTCGGGATTGTACGGTCACAATAAAAAAAAAGGGATGAACGGCCAATTCAACAGTAGGCTATAATAACGCGCCCACACACCAAGTGCACAATATGACAGTCTTGACAAAACAGTAGCCGACCCTGTTAAGCTTTGGGATCGCGCTCATTACAGACTTGATTAAGCACTATGTGTGTTTTTTACATACCCTAAACTAATAAAATTAAAATTATACAGTTTTCATCGCAGGAAAATACTCTAGCAGTGTTGGAGCAGGTAGACTAAGAGTCTGCTGGACTGGGAAAAGTGCTTTGAAGGTTGGATTAGTCGTATGCTTTTTATTTATCCCACTTTAAAGAGTTTTTCTAAGTTATTATCCAATTTTATTTGGTGGAACAAAATTATTTGGTCCTTAATATTTGCAGACATGTACAGACATTGTACTATGTCTGCAGTTTTAGTCGTAATTATTCATTTTGCCAAAAACGTAATCATTTTTAACTGTCCGATTTCAGATAAGATTTGTGAATTAAGATGTGAATGTTTGTTTCCGAATATTATTTTACAGAAAACCCATTATTTTTTTTGCCGAAACAACATTCTAATATTTTATTCAAAATACAAAAATGAATGAATGAAAACTCATTAATTAAATGCAATATCATTTTGGTATAATATCAAGATTTCCATTATTTTAGAATTTCTTAATTTGTTTATAGCATTTATTCGGTATCTATTCCATTATATTAGGTTTTAAAAATTCATAGCTTAGTTTTACCCTATATATTATTGAATTATTTAGTACACTTTATGTAAACACTTTTGCTACAAAACTTTCCCGGGATAATGTCGAATTTAGATCAAATCTAGAAACAAATAAAAATTATTTGGTGTGATCAGCAAAAATAATTGGTTCTGACCATGTTAGTCCTAGACAAAATATATCGGGTTCAGGATCTAAGGCTTAATTGAACATAATAAAATGTGATAAATATCATAATAATTTATAACACCATCTTTTTGGCCTTCAATCAATAGATTATTTATTGAATTTGACTGCATATACAATTTTAAAGACATAAAATTATAGAATTAATACTCATGTTACGAAAATTTTATGATTTCTTACAAACCTATACTTGAAACTTATGAATGAATATTTAATGAATGTACGTACAGTCAAATACCCAAAAGATACTTTTCTGATTCGAATATGCCAAAATACCACATAAACATTTATGATGTTACCACACTACAAACTAGTAGTCTGCCTATTTTAGGTCAAATGAAATTCGGGCGAGAAAATTCGGATGTATGAATGAATGCTAGATAATCGCGTCGCATTATGTGAGATACTATTAAACATTTTTTTGAATATTGAAATCATTATCATTGTTTGGTTTTTTGTGGTGGCTCTCAATGTAGTGATTTTTATATTTTAAGTAATAAGTTGTCATATTATATTTCTACTAAATCACTTTAAAATTAACACAATACATTGAGTAAAAGTGTGATATCAATAGACACAACTTAAAAAAAATGTTTACTTCACCATAGCAATTTAAATACTGTTTGTTGATATTATTGGAAATATTCATTAGTTTACAATGATTTGCAATTATTTATTTATAACCATACTTTTTGCATGTAGTGTACACATAAAAGCAGCCAAAATATTGGTCGTTGCTCCTACTGCATCTATTAGTCATCAAGTGGAGTTACGACCTTTAACACAAGAGCTAGCAAGACGTGGTCACGAGGTGATGGTAATTACTACAGACCCAGCGTTCTCCAAAGGAAAAGCTCCGGCAAATCTTATAGAAATCGACGTACACGACGTCACGTATGCTGCAAAAAATGACGGGTTTGCCACTAGCGCTACTGGCAGCAAAAATGATATATTTGTGCAAGTTAAACTGTTTCTACGTCTTTGTCATGTGATGTTTGAAGAATTATTAAAAACGAATGAAGTACAAGCAATTTTTAATTATGATAAATATTACTTTGATCTGTTGATATTTGAAGCGATTTCAAGACCGTCTCTTATATTCTCGTATGTATTTAAAGCACCGGTTATTTTATTTAGTTCCCTTGGTTCCTTTGAAATGATCAATGAATACACAGGGCCAGCGACGCATCCTCTGATCTATCCTACAATTCTTCATCAAAAAACAAACAACCTTACTGTGTGGGAGAAAGCATTCGAACTTTACAAACATTATTTATTCACGAAAACAGTATCATCTACAGACGAAGAAGCAGATGAAATGCTGAGAAGAAATTTTGGTGATGATATTCCTTCGATAAAACAACTACGAAAAAATGTTGATATGGTATTTTTTACAGAATATCACATTTGGGATAACAATAGGCCCGTGCCACCTAATGTTCTATATCTAGGTGGAATACATACAAAACAATCTATAAAAGAACTGCCAAAGGTAAATACATGTTTTTAGACCTCAACACATTAAAAAACCCATCATTATATCGTATTAGCCCAACATTTTTAGAAGCATGTGATCAAATTTTCTGTTATAGGACCTGAAGTTATATTTGGATTCTTCGGAGCATGGAGTCATATATGTAAGCTTTGGTACAAATGTTAATGGCTCACTATTACCACAACAAGCGGTCCAAACGTTTGTCAAAGTGTTTGCCCAACTACCATTTGATATTTTATTGAAATGGGACAAAGATGTGCTGCCCGGAGCTACAAAAAATGTGAAACTATTCAAATGGTTACCTCAAATCGATATTCTGTGTACGTTTAGCTTAATCTGTATTGCTTGTAATAACTATGTTGCTCTTGATAGTTCTCTGGATTCAACAGTCTTTTCGTCAAAAATATGAAAGGTGGCAGGGATGTAATTACTTTACTTCAGTAATTTTTTTGCAATAACAGTACATCACGTATGTTTTCCAGTAAGCTGAGACTATGGACTTCCACTTGATATAATATGATCTTGACGCATATTCCTTGATTCCTTCACTCTTATTACATTATTTATTCATGACCGTATGATAAAAATTACTGGCCTGACTTTTTCCCAGTACATCTTCGGCAATACGTTTGCCAATCATATAACTATTCCTTTATATCACTAAATTTTTATCCTTGCTTTGTTTACATAGCTTCATCTATCCTTTCAACTTATCCAAACTATCTCAGTATAAAATTCTATTCGCAACTGACATCTCTTGATCTTTATTCACTCTATGCTTGTTTTCTTATAGCACATTTTCTCCGTTTGACATTCGGTACACATACTTCCCAATTTTATTATATTAACTACATTTATTTTACTATAATCGGTCTAATGCAATTTGATCCATCCCACTTTCGAATATGTTAAGGTCTGCACTAAACTTAACCTTTTACTGTCAGTAATGATTTTTTAGGCAACTATCGTTAGTTAAAAGAAGTACCTACATATGTAATGTACATATTAAAGATCAAAAAGCTAAGCACAATAATCGATTAGTACCTAACAATAGAATTATTATCAACTTACAGGTCATCCTAAAATCAAATTGTTTATAAATCAAGGAGGTATGCAATCTATTAGTGAAGCTATTCATGCTGGAGTTCCACTGATAGGGATGCCAATGCTTGCAGACCAGTGGTTTAACGTTGAGCAATACGAACGACTGAAAATTGGTTTGAAACTGGATATTGAAACAATTAATGAGAAAACAATGTTAACTTTAATTAAAACTGTTATCGAAGATAAAAGGTAAATATTATCATGGACGTCACTACAAAAAAGGTACTTCTCGTTTTAAGCGACTTTTAAAAAAAGGAGTAGTTTCTCAAATTGTCTGTATTATTTGTGTGTTTGTTACGCAATTACTGCGTCAAGTATAAAATATATATTTTTTATTAGGTAGAGTATACCTCTGATGTCGCCCCAATTTAATTTTTTCAAAATCAGTTGAGCAGTTTTTAAGTTAAAGTAAATTAACTGAAGAATGTTTTTGCATACCTTATCTAATAATGGTATTTGCTATTGTAGATGATGAAAAGTATTAAGGGCGTTACTAAAAATTTGATAACCTATTTTGTTTTTATTGCTTATAGGTTTGCCTTTGACCACAATCTCACCTGATGGTAAGTGATGATGTAGTCGAAGGTGATAACAGATTTAACCTAGAATTACTGGCTCTCAAGTACAGCTGCCGAAACAAACCGTTAGGTGTTTGGCGACAGATATTCTACTTGAGGGTGGTCGCTAGCCAGGCAGGCATTCGTAAAATGCCCTTCCACCATGCGGTGAAGTTCAAGTCCGTGGCGATAATAATAATATTTCAGTAACATAAAAACCAGTCCTATAACGTTCTGCTTGATTCCCCAAAAAACCTTGGACCTAGAATATCTGTGGTTAATCAGTCTTTTTACATATATTACTTGTTTTTACTACCCAAAACTGTGGATTGAACCTTATATAAGCTTGTAAACCTATATACGATTTCAAAAAAATTTAATTCCAGAAGCAACTTTCCAGACCAATTTGTATACCCTAATATATTTTGATTAAAGCTTTCGGCAAAATATTGAGCACTTGCGCAATTGGTCTAACGACCAACCTCAGAGCCCGTTGAACCGCGCGGTCTGGTGGACCGAACACGTCATCCGGCATAAAGGGGCGCGACACCTGCGAGCTCCAACTTCACTTATCTCTGACTGGGACTATTTTGAAGTTGACCTAGTGCTCGTCATAGGATCCTGTGTAATTCTACTTTTAACTGTAGTAGCTGCTATACTTCATATATTAGTTTTGTATTGTTTGCGTTTATATAAAAGCGCTAAAATTAAAATTGAATAGTCAAATCTAAATTTTTTCCATTTATTGTAATAAATAAACGTCCATCAATAAAACGTTTTTCTTTCATGGCTATCATGGCATTTCCAACCTCACTTATATATTAGACATGCCAAAAAGAAATCAGTGTTTCCCCAGGTGATTCCATTGCCAGACCAGTGAAGCCGGGTTAGAGATTCGTAAGAGGCAATGAAAAAAATAATACCAGAAGGTGGGCAGCAGTGCGTTCTGAAGAACTTCCCTACCTCCCTCAAGTAGAAAATCTGTCGCCAAGCACCTAACGGTGTGTTCCGGCAGTTGTCCTTGAGAGCCAGTCTATAGCGTAGGGATTGTGAAAAATCCCTCATTATTGGCATTTGTTCAACTGTGGACTATATTGTTGGCTGTTGATGAGAATGTAATAATTTGTAATCAATTATGAAATTAAAGTTCTATAGTTACAGTTACTAGTACAATGTTGGTTAAAGTTGCTATTTTTCTAACTGATTATTCATCTTTCACCACAATCCACCATGATGGTAGGTGATGGTATGGTCAAATGAAGTCAACTTAATACTTAATGTCGTAATGCTGTCGCCACCTTTTGAAAATATTAAATATGAGCTAATCACATAATATCATAAATACATTGAGAGCACAAAATTTTCATCTTTTGATAAAACAAACCCAGATCAGCCGGTGAAGCCCGATACCTGCTTGAAACGATAATTGTATGATTTAAAAACGAAATATGGCGAATATGATCTAAATCTGCGATAGTGCTTAAAATCCTAATAAACCATGTTGATGTTAGCTATAAGCGCTTCCAGCTATTCCTCATGATCGTCATTTACTGTACTGTATCAGCCGTATCGTCCAATGCCGAACACAGCCTCCCCTTTTAAGGGGGTATTTGCCATAATCCCCACGCTTGGCAGGCGGCTTGGGGATCGCAGTATAAGATGGCAGTTGTTTAGAAGGCGCTGCTGCCCACCTTCTAGTATTTTTCCCTTAGTCGCCTTTTACGACACCCACGGGATGATATGGGGAGGTGCAATTCTAACCCGGCACCCCACGGGGAGACGTCATTTACTAGATATTTAATAAATACTTAAAACACCAAGCAACATTTCAATACGCAAGAATATGACAGTTTTATACCCCTAACCTGCTGTAACTGAAAGAGCACAAGCCAAGCGCAACCGTGTCCCTCGCAACATTTATAAAGGTGTCTGTTTAATATTTATGAGGTCGCAAAACGCATCAGCCTGCGGTTTGTTTAATAACGTTGTTTTTAAACGACTCGTCGACGGGGAGCGAAACCCTTTAGGCAACAATCCGCGTAGAGGATAGGGTTGCTACGTTTGTTATTTTACAATACGTGATGTAAATTTTATTGTCAATAATGTGTGTTAGATAAGAACAAATTAAATAAATAAATATATAAAATATGCAACGTACGAAACGTTATTTATGTTCGGAATACTAAATAAAAGGTAATGATATAAAATATTTTAAAAATATTTAGGTTAATCAATTAATTAATATTTAATGAAACACTTTAAAAATATATCTAGTGACAATTTCGCCTAATTTTCCTGTCAAGCCGACGTTACGTCACAAACGCCACGCAGCCAAATCGGGAAACTTTTTTCTCGACACGTTTAGATTCTACACTAAGTATCCTCAGAAAGTCTTGACTCATCGTGTGCACGAGAATTTTTTTTTTGTCAAAATATTAATTTAAACTTATCTTAAAATATTTTAAATGTTTGTTTTCATTACATATGAATTTTCGCAAAGTAACGCCTGAATCTATTCATTATCATAATAAAGTGTCGAATAATATTATTAAAACTCATGCACATTTTTGATTTAATGATTAGGACAGGTTATTCAACAATTGTCGATCCTTACATCTACAACACGTAAATGTTAAATATCATGTGAATAACCTGTTCTAATCAATTAATCAAAGTATCTAATGTTGTATTGGTACAGAATCCTTCAAGTCTGCATGACTCTAACTCGTACTTGGCCGATATTTTTAATATTTCAATTCAAGTTGTAATAATTTATTTTACTTCAGATACAAAATATTAGGAGTGCAATAAAAAAAATACTATTAATATATCAGTCTACTGTAGAAATTGGCAATATTTTAAAAAAGTTTAGAGCTACAACAAGAAGAATATGCGAGAAATTATCGATAATTATTTTGACTTGATTTTCATAAACTACATATTTTTTACTGCTGACAGGGTTGTCATTTACAACAATCTCACCTGATGGTAAGTGATGACGTGACAAACTTAGTTAACAGGCATAGCTTTGAATAGAAACTGGCTCTCATGGTCAGCTTCTGCAACTTACCTTTGTGCTTCCTCGCAGAATTTCTACTTAAGAGGCCTTTTACATTATGCAGCCCTCTCACTCGCACTTTTAAAGATAATTTCAAATAGCAACAATATGGTTTAATTTTTTTTAAATGTGGTCAATCATTATTTCGCTGCATGCAACTATAGATGTTCTCAACATATTTTTACTTTGTTACATGTTGTGTCCAATTAGAGTTAGAGGCCCAAAATTTAAAACAACTAAATTACGCGTTTTGGATCCCCCATTACAGATATCAAAATGAAAATTAGTACAGAACATCTATAGTTGCATGCAGCGAAATAATGATTGACCACATTTTAAAAAATATAAACCATATTGTTGCTATTTGAAATTATCTTTAAAAGTGCGAATGAGAGGGCTGCAAAGTGTAAAAAGCATCTTAACTTGTGACTAGCCAGGTGAGCGTTAGCAAAATACTCTACTACAATGCTATATCGATTGCCATCGGAACCGACATGACCCCGAAGCACGAAAGTGGTCAATATTAACTGACAAACCCATCCCAGTGATGACCATTGCTCTACTTAAGCAGTTGACCGGTTAAGAATGACTAGTAAAGCTCCGCTACGAGCGTTTTAATACTTACTTCAGTTACAGAAGGCATTCCAAGAAAATAAGTGTGGAGAGAAAAGTTTTAAAATAGACTGAAATGATTTTTCGCTTTACACTTTTTATTTTCGTTACAAGTGGTAATTACTTTTTGAGAGATTCCGTGCTCCGGATGAATGTATGTAATAGTTTTTACTTTGCAACCGGTAAGAACTCGCATAATATTTATATTTGTTAAACCTTTGTGTTACTTTATAAAGTTTATCTTTATAATATTCGTTTATAAAATACAATTTGGATGACTTGAAGTTAATCATTAAATTGTTTTGAAGCAGTAAAACAATTGTTAAGTATCCCAAAAAATCTTAAAGTTATCGACCGACTTTGCAAGGTTTCTGTAGCAGAACGGTGTCACCTCTGGTGGATGCATAAGAGTAATTCTGAAAAAATATTACTTAGAGAACAGAAAAGTTTACAAATGATATTTGTCATGGAGCCAGCAAGTATGCATTTTGGAATTCTAACTACTTACTTTCCTAATGAGTAAACTAACAATAATGCGCGTAGGTAATTGTGCAACATGCACGCATAGTAAAAGTGTTTGGTATAAAAGTGTCAAAGCTTGTGAGCGGTTAATCCGAGTTACTGTTCGCTTAATTATAACCGAACAATAACTCGGAACACTTCCTATGATAGATGTGGTTAAAAGAAAGTCCATCTACTTTTTACATGCTAAATAATTGAACGGAGAGATGATTCGAGCTGTACTAATGGAAGGAGCTGGTTATGGGAAGCTCCCGCCCGGAGGTGATATCAATAATTCATGTGTGGCCAAACTTAAGCCTTATAAGTTGCAGGTGAACTACCAGACGTGAAATACCACTGTGTCTATGTCGTTATCGTCTTCAATACGTGCAACAAATGACATTAAAAAAACATGGTTAGATAATTTGCTAAGCGTGCCAACCCTAGCAGTATCACAGTGAGCGTTAAACAGTAGCGTACCCGCGCAAATCACGTTACAGAGTCATCTTCGTGAACAATCTTCGCTAACTGATTTACTGACTACACTGGAGCTGTGAGAAATGTGGCCGATGGGATTTTGTGCAGTGACTATTCCAAGACTTTGTTTAACAAAATGTTGGTCTTGGAAAAATCCGTGCTATAAAACAAACATAACGTCAAGTCTCTATTCACGTAATAGCCAATTACCATGGTCCGAGGAAAAGTTCCAGACTCTTGACTTCTGACTGTGCTTCTAAATAAAAAAGAAAATTTCCTTATCTGAAATCCCCACAATATCTTGTTCGTTCCGGGGATTGAAACTAGGAGGCCCGATGGCTTTCGAGATCGAGCCACATAAAAGTCTCAAAGCTTGTTTGCATGTGTTGGTGTAAAAACATCATCGCACACACACACACACATGTGGCAGTCACATTCACATTTCACACAAAATTCGTGTTACTATTTTTGCTGAAACAAAATATTTGATTAGCATACTGTATCAGCCGGATAGTCCACTGCTGAACACAACCTCCCCCAACATGGGGGAGTTTGTCATAATCCCCACGCTTGGCAGGCGTCTTAGGAATCGCAGTGTCAGATATCAGTATCAGTCATATTCGTTATCATATATTCTAACGTAATTAATAATTCATTCTGAAAATTAATATAAATGCAAAGGCTGCTTAACTTTCATGCTAACAATATTGTTTTCATCATTTATCATTCTGTTTTCTTTATTTCAAAGTGTGTTTGTTACTTTTAGTTATATCAAATCTCAAGCGCTTTTACCTACGGGCTAAACGACGCGACGTCACAGCAGTTGTCGAAGTTAAAATAGGATCTTGTATTTGCATATTCCAATCTCTGAGCGCCCCGGGCGCAGTGGGGCGCTATCTCCTATACTGAGTTACGTGAAAATATTGTGTTTCGTAAAAAATTGCTTGAAAAATTAGTTTTGTGGGAAAAGGATCTAACAATGGAAAATAATATTCAATTATATTCACGTTATCTTTATAACAGTTTTAAAAGTGTAAAGTTGTATTTTATAACAAAAAAATGCATGACTCAATGCATCTTTTTGTATAACAAAGACTACTTAATTGTATCCCACAAAGATTTTTAATTACTTAGATTATTTTACCTTTATAAAATCTCCACGATTCATTGCTAATTTATTTAGTAATATAGTATTTTAAACAAGATCTCATTACTTTTTTAACTGTAGGTACGTATACAGTGAACTCTGTTTATAATGACATCGCAGGGACATAACAAACACGTCATAAGCGGACGTCATACAAAGAATATAAAAAAAAATTGAGATTGTGCAATTATGCCTACCAGCCCCAAATTCCTTTGCGAGAGATTAGTTGGGTTCTCCATTTTCTAATCTGCATATTATTGCACCTTTCTCTTCAATCGTGAATGCTTTACGATGAGGTTCAGATGTAATTTTTTTTAACAAATCACTAATGAACAATTCCTGAGCTTCAACTAGCAACTACCCACTGAGACTCAAAACAAACATAGTCGTGCACGTGCTGAACGTCGTCGGGTAGCACGTGACTCTCCCGAACATTGCCAAAGATAATAATAACAAATATTTTTAAACTATGTTAAGAAAATATAAATTATTTTTTTAATAAAACACTTTAAAAAACTTACTGTCTTTATTTATATATATTATCATTAATGAATAGATTCAGGCGTTACTGTTCGGGAATCCATATTTAATAATAACAAATATTTTCAAAATATTTTAAGAAAACATCAAATTAATATTTTAATAAAGCACTTCAACATTTATCTAGTGACAATTCCGCCTAATTTTACTGTTAAAACGACGTGACGTCTCAAACACCTAGCATTTAATAATAACTAAAAAAATATTTAAAAAATATTAAATATATTTATTATTATTCAATAAATTAAGAGCAAAACATTCGGCTGACCAGTGACTAAGGCGGGTGCGTAAAGCGGGGGACGCGGGTTAGAATCACGCATGATATGAACAATTCGCGCTGAAATTTGTAAATTTACTTTTTGATTTGTTAAATATTATTTTACCAAAAACACCTTATAGATAAGTTGACTAATGTGCGAGGTTTTACGATAATTTAGTATTACCTAACATCTTCCATCCTCTCTTTCTTATGAGGGCCAAACTGCTAACACCGGTGAGGATGTATGTGGTCTCTTTGCATCTTATTTTCAATCCACATTCTTGCCGTGTTCTCCTACGCCAACTACAGGTTCTCATTGTACAGTGCATGAATACAGTAATAATTGCATTAACACTATAAACGATATAGAAACTACCCCCTATCAAATAAATAACCTATTAAAATCTTTAGATCTATCTAAGGGAGCGGGTCCAGATGAACTACCACCACTATTTATCACAAAATGTTCTGATGCTTTAACAAAACCCCTTACCATATTATTTACACGATCGCTAAAAGAGGGCGTCGTTCCAAGAATGTGGAAATCTGCTCATATATCCCCTATATACAAGAGTGGCAGGAAGAATGAAATTATAAATTATAGGCCAATATCAAAATTATGTATATTTGCTAAATTACTAGAACGAATTGTTTATGGACAGGTATACAATAGTCTAGCTACCTCTTTTATTACCGAGCAACACGGTTTTCTTAAAAAACGATCTACCACATCTAATTTGCTTACGTTTGTAGATTACGTAACCAATCATATGGATAATGGTGGGCAGGTAGATGCTATTTTTACGGACTATAGCAAATGCTTTGATCGCATAGATCACACGGTGCTGTTACAAAAATTATACAATGCTGGGATTCATGGAAATTTATACAGATGGTTTTCCTCTTATATTGAAAATAGATCTCAAGCAGTAGTTTTAAATGGTTATTCCTCAACATGGATGCTAGTGCCCTCTGGGGTACCTCAGGGTTCAATCCTGGGGCCCTTGTTATTTAATTTATTTGTTAACGACATTGCATCTTGCTTTCAACATTCAAAATTTGCCCTTTACGCCGATGACATGAAAATTTTCAGAAATATTCTCGACATTAGATACTGTTATCTTTTGCAACATGATTTAGTAAGATTTGAGGAGTACTGTAAAATAAACAAACTAGACCTCAATGTAAAAAAATGTTATACAATAACCCTCACCCGTAAATTTAAACCAGTCGATTTCGCATACAGGCTCAAAGGTCAAATACTTGAAAAGGTAGACCAAATTCGCGATTTAGGTGTAATCCATGAATCTAAATTATTATATGACAACCACATAGACAATATAGCTAACAGAGCCAATAAATCGTTGGGCTTTGTTATCAGGTCGAGTAGTAATTTCAATAGCATTAAGGTGATCAAAATATTATATTGCTCATACGTGCGTAGTATCCTCGAGTATTGTTCGCAAATTTGGAATCCACAATATAGTATTCATATCAATAGGCTTGAATCTATTCAAAAAAGATTTATGAGGCATTTACAATATAAATTGCAATATAAATGTAAAAAATATGATGACAATTATGAGGCCAGATGCAAGAGGCAACATTTATTACCCCTTCATATCCGACGCAAAATTACAGATATAACCACATTAATTAAAATAGCGCAATGTCAAATTGACTCCCCCGACCTTCTTTTTAAAATAGGTTTAGTAACACCTACTCGATCGTTCAGGCATAATAAATATTTACACGTACCTATAAGTTCTACAAATTATAGACAAAATTCTTACTTTATTAGATCATCAAAATTTATAAATGATTTGGACTTGCCTGAGTTTGACTTACACAACACATCACCCAATAAAGTTCGTACATTGCTTACGAAAAGTTGGTTCAATTGCGCGGAAACCTCTGACGAGTTTCAGAACCCGAGTGATCTCTAAGTTGTACATGTTGGACTAATTTTTTATTTTTTGTAGATACCTACATATTTTGTAACACATAAGCATCTAAACTCTATATGCGAAAACAATTTATTAGAGTGTAGTTCTTTTAATTTACTTTAAGATAGTTATAACAAACTCTGTATGTTTTCCGAAGAAAATAAAATAAAAAATAAAAAATAAAATAAAATAAAAAAATAAAATAAATAAATCTTTTTGTGTTTTGGCGTCATACCTATATACAATATTATGTTAGATACTACTAATTAACATTATCAATGAAAAAACAGCATGCTTACGATGAATTTTTATTCTCGACTGGGAGATCACCCTACCTCATCGAGTGCATGACATAGTCATTTCAAGGGAATATACAATACATAAGTACCTACCTAATGTTTAAAAAAATATGGTTGGCCTAGGCGAAACTTGGCAGGGTAAAGTGCAGAAAAAAGTGGTGTTATAATAATGTCAAAATACGTCATATACATACTTACCAGCATGAAACCTTGTTCATGCAATAATAATACTTGATAAGAAAGACTAGCAATATAATATGGCCATTCCACTTTTTTTTACTATGCTTTTCTTGACCATGTTTCTCGTAGGCCGACAATTTTTGTTTACGGACCTTTGTGAATCATGAATCCTTTTTTCATTCACTCGAGTGTTTTGGATCAGCGGAATAACTTGTGAAAGCCGTTACCATGCGGTACCAAGGACTTTCACAAGTACTTTTCAGTGTTGGAAGATAATAACTTTTTTTCACTCTTTTTCAATGATGTATACTGCTCATCAATCTATGACTATAATACTGCTTATAGATCAATTGTCACTCATCCACACTGTCTGGTCACCATCGTCATGAGTTGAAATTATCATGTCTACTGTAATTATTGGCAAATACTTACGAGTGAAGGTTGAATATATTTTAAAAAAAAGTACGTTTTGCATGTATTTCAGGTTTTAGTAAATTTAAAAACAAATCCGTTTATATAAAAAAAAACTGTGCTGACTGTTTGGAAGTCGACCATGATTGTTCAAAAGTACCTATTATCACAATGTTGTGCGCACGGTGCCGACTTCGACAAGTTATTTCACACTTTTGAGTGCTGAAGTTGGTTCTATTTTTAGGTAATTTTCTTTTTCGTCCTTTTTAGTGACCCTTGCTAAGTAGCGATATAGCTCAATAACCCGTAAGTACGGGTTCGATTGTCATGCACTGTCAATGACTATAATATTATTAAGATTTGAAAACACTTTTCAGTTATTGATGTGTAACTCAAAAATGGCTTTTCCGATTTTGATTAAATTTAAATGGGACCACACGGGAAGCATCAGCTGTTAAATAAAATAAGAACCATTAAAATCGGTTCACCCAGTCAAAAGTTAACAAACATAAAAAAATACAGTCGAATTGAATATCGCCTCCTTTTTTAAAGTTGGTTAAAAATTAGCTCAGATTGATTTGTATCAGCCTCTTTCATCACACACTTTTAATGTTAGAAAACGTTACCTTTTCAACTATTTCTATTAACTACACAGTCCTATTGTGGAAATGAATTTGGTTATTGGTTCCGTTATGTTTTTTGAAATGATCCCACAACAACTTTAGTGGGAGCCATTTTCCCGCCCTACAGGGCGGCGATTGGAGCGCCCATTCCCATCGCCCGGAAGGGTTGGCAATTAAACAGATTTACATCGCTTACTCACAGTAATGGTGGTAAGAATTTGCATGAAAATGCTGGCTGTCGGATTGCTTAAACATTGATGGTTGAACTAATAAATCATATAAAATATGGGAATTTTCGAACTATTCGTTGGTAATTTCAGAATACGAGGACTTTTTTATAACCTTATGTTAAGTTATCGTATTCACTTGTAATGCATTTACGTGTAATTTACCGTATATATCATTGTAAAAATCTTCTATCATGATTTTGATTAGATAACGCAATAGGTAGTTAGACATACAATTCTTTATTTGCGTACCATTCAAATAATATAACAATAATACATTACATATATAAGGGCGGTCTTATCATGGAAAGTGTGTTACATTAAGTATTTTAATTATTATGGTCTCTTTATTGTCCATGAATGGTATGTTAAGTTGGTCAAAGGCTACCTATCACCAATAATTTTATTTTTGTCTCTATACACCTTATCGTATGTTAGTGGAAAATATACAGTAGATGTCCCTGAGTGCGAGTTATTCTAGATTAACCTGAACATTATCTTCGGCCGCATCATCACTAACTATCATATGAGATAGTTTAGAATTAAGATATTGATAGTGGCTAGTCAATCACAAGCTATAATAAAATTCCTGTAACTATGATTACTAATTTTAATATTGTTATGTTTGCAATAACGCCTGCTATGCGGATAACATTACAAAATTACAAATATACGATAGGAAAAACCCCTTTAGCCGGGGCATGCTAACATGACATGACGACATAACTCAAATTTTTCCTATCATTCTTTAACCATCGTATTGGGATGGAGCGACATCTATAGTACTATTACAAATAAGACCAATTTTGCAATTGGTTTTATACTTCTAAATGATGACGCTCCCTTCCAAATTTTAATATATTTATGTTTTCAATGACGCCTGCTATGCGGATTACTTTACAAAAATACAAATATACTATGACATGATTACTAATTTTACAATATTGATGACAAACGTATTGTGTAAATAACACATACTGGAATAAAAAACACTACGGTAAAATTAAATCAAGATTGGGATACTACGTATACAAGTAGTGACGCTATATAGGAACAGTAGGTAGGAAGCAGCACGTTCTGAAGAACTGACAAATTCTACTGCGATTCCCAAGACGCCTGCCAAGCGTGGGGATTATGGCAAATCTTTATATTGTTATGATTGCAATAACGCCTGCTATGCGGATTACATTACAAAATTACAAATGGAAGGAAACATTTTTTTGTTTTTTCCCATCCCGCACATGACTTAAATTTTTCCTATCGCATATTTGTAATT
Source organism: Plagodis pulveraria (assembly GCA_963890685.1). Classification (NCBI taxonomy): domain Eukaryota; kingdom Metazoa; phylum Arthropoda; class Insecta; order Lepidoptera; family Geometridae; genus Plagodis; species Plagodis pulveraria. Next base: position 3,049,507 of record OY982952.1, on the reverse strand, counting down.
TTGTAATTATGGCAAATCCTCCCAATGAAGGAGACTTTGTAAAACGGTGGATTTTGTAGTTGATGTGATCATGATTATGATGATGAAGTGAGAGTTAGAGAAATCGATGGATTAATGTTGGCGTACCTACTTGTATATGAATGCAAAAACCGAATTATTCATAAAATTTCATATTTTATTTCTCAAACTATTTATTTATACTTTACAATATTATTTTACATTACAAGATTATAAATCAAATAGGATGTTAATTTAAACGTTCACAATACATAATATAGTACGTTACCGATCGCACAATCTGCGTCGAGTGCTGGTAATGAATTGGCTGGACTATGATCGATGCGGTTCCAACCGTCATCCACTAATGGCATTGTTGAGATACGCACTAGTTGCAAAGTCGCAGCGTTCAATACGCTGCTCGTAAGATCATGGATTCACCTGTCTGTACACAAGAGCAGCATATATTTAAGATTTAATTTTTGGTTTTGTTTTACATTTTACTAAACTCTCAAGGTCTGTGATATTAATATTGTCTTAGGTTTTCACGATTATTACACATAGTAATTAAACAACTTTAAACGGTTTTTAGAGTCACCCCGTGATCACGATCACTGCAAAGTGATCGTCGGGACAAAAATCATTATAAATATACGCGATTTAAACCGTTTAAAGTTGTTTAATTACTGTCTGTGATATTATTAGTTATATCACTTAAGGTTGAACTAGCCGGCCCGTTCTCCATACAAACGTCGTAGGGTGATCACTCCCTTATTTGAGTATTTAGGTCCAAAATAAAACATAATACCGATTGATCTCGTCATTATCTAGGCTTGTATGATGGCAAAATTTGAATAAAATAATTAACTTGAGAATTATGAGCCTCGAAACATTTTCATATAAAGTTTTCGATGTTCATAACTTACAACTTAATTATCTTTTTAAAATTTTGGCATCATACAAGCCTAGATAATGACGATATCAATCGATATTATGCTTAAGTCTTGACCTAAAACCTCAAATAAGGGAGTAATCACCCTACGACGTTTGTATGGAGAAGTGACCGGCCAGTTCAACCTTAAAGGGTAAAGTCGACGCTGTTGCAAGCGCCATGATCGTAGGACGACTGAAGAATGCAAGGGGATAAAAAACTAATTATTAAGAGCAGACATAATATCTATCAAATCCTCAATCTTAGTCTATTGCTACGCGCACTATTGGACCCCTATTGGTAGTCACGACAAAACACACTCACTGTATCACACGTTGTTCAGAGTCAGTAGGACATGCATATTTATTTATTAAATACATAACTGGCTTCCATGAACTAGATAAACGATATCCAGTTTCACGATTGCAATCGATATTTGGTGGTTTTAATAGCTTTATTGACCAACCCTGGAACATAATGGCGCACCGTTGATAATCAATCAACACCGGGAGTTCATTTCAAATATAATCACGGACTTTATTAATCTGTTATATATATCCTGTAAGTGAAATGATGTACTAATAATGAATATGTTTTATTGTAGTAACAGATATATAATTTTAATGAAGCTGTAACTCTCTTAAATTTATGAGTAAGAACTATTACTGTTCTATATAAGTTAGTAACAAGTATAATAAATATGTTGTGGTTTTATCATATGTTACAAAACCTGTATTCCTTATTAGGGATGTTTTATTCTTAATAATATGTTTGATAACGAGTGTGTTTATCGAGAGTATACTATAATTATGCCATTTTAACAATTAATTCAGATTAGTTGTCTCTCATGAGATACAACTTTTGACTTATAAAAAAACTCTTTATTTTATTTCTTATCACATGAGGCTAAAAACTAGAGGCAGTAAATTTCTTCAAACAACCTTTATGGCATATTGGCTTACAAACATTGCCAAAGAACCCATTGTGGGTACTTTGGCAATGTACAAGGCAAAGTACACATTGTATCTAAAAATGAGAGTAAGACCGTTGCAGAGTTATGATGATGAGTAACACTGGGAATCGGACTATACTTTTTTTAGCAAACAAAATCGAGTGCAACTGCTTACCAGAAGTTTATTAAATTCAAGTACAATGAAAACCACATCGAAATAAATTTAAGACAATTTTCTTTGAACCAGTATTGACGGCGCGTGTGTAATCTCAGTGCGTACAAATACAACGAGTTCCCGGCGAATTTAATTACATAACGAAATATGATTCAACGCCGCCCATCGAGGCGGAAAAGACGTTACTTTAAACATGGTTGCACTGCAATGTTTGGAAATAGATTAATGGGCAGTCTGGACCAAAGAACAACTTTATATGATTATAATTGTGACGATATCAATCATAAGTTATAAGACAACAACAATATTACAAAATTACAAATTTACGAGAGGACAGAATATAGTCATATGCGGGAATCGAACTCGCGTCCATTGACCCCTATAGCCGGGGTATGCTCGACCGACTGAGCTAATATGACAATGTCTCATAACTCCAAAGTTTCCTCAAGTTCTTTATTTATCCATCGTTATGGGATGGATAATCTGTCGAGCAGGCGTTATTGCAAACATAACAATATTAAAACAACAATATATAAGTATATCAATGATTTTAGACCATTTCCACTGGATATATGATTAATTAAATAAATGCCGTTCCAGCTTAAGTGTAATCCTGAGTTATTGATGAGCATATTTTTATATCTATAGATAAAACTAAGAAAACGTTACGAAAATAATAATGACCAAAGACTCGAAATATCTTTAAAACCAAAATAATTGCGATTTCTACACCATGCACGTGCTGGAAAGGGCAACTGTTACTACAGTTAGAGCTTACGTCCGGACAGGTCATATTGTAGTAAGCCGACCTAGCAGCTATTTAAATAAACTTTTATCACTATTACATAGGAAATAAAATTGCAAATTTTTTCATATATAAACAATTTCACATATATACTATGTACTGATTTTTTTCTTTTCTAATTCAATATTTTGGGTCTATATGCCACACAAAATATGGTACAGTCACGTTTGTAAGTTATTCCGTTTATAAACTAGAGACCCGTAACGTTAGGACGGACAGACAGTGGAGTCTAACTCCATTGGTACAGAACCTATCGTAAATATCACAACATTGAAATCAAGTGACTTGACGAGGGCACAGAATATAAAGGACGTGGGGAACGGACCAAGCGCAGGTGTATTAATATAGCTCACACTTATTTTCATGCTTCTAGTAAGTATTGGTGTTATGTCTATTCAGTAAAAAATATTCAAATTTACAGATTAAAAAAAACATTGAATGCAATAAAAAAATTATAAACAAAAATATACAATATTTATGTCATTTGTATTAGCCGGATTGTCCACTGGTGCACACAGCCTCCCCATAATGGGGGGGTTTGCCATAATCCCGAGATCGGCAGGCGTCTTGGGGATCGCGGTGTGAGATATCCTCAGAGTTCCTCAGAAAGCGCTGCTGTCCACCTGCTAGTGTGTTACCCTTAGTCGCCTCTTACGACACCCACGGGTGGAGACGGGTGGGTGACATTTAAGCCCGGCACCCCACGGGCATTCATATCATACGTGCTATAAATTAACCAAGTTACAATGAGAATATAAAGTCTTATGTCAAAATTTTTATATGAAATAATTGTATAGGTACATGACGTCGTAACTATTACTAATTGCTAGTATTTGACAGTAATACACTGAGAAAACCGTATTAAAGGCTTAAATCAAATTTGACCTTTTACCGTTGAATTGTAACTACGTAAGATGAATTCACAACTCTTAAGATGATTTTCACCAATCAATAAAAATGTACCATGTTTTATAATAAACACAACCGTCGAAAACGCCTTCCATAAAGTATTTTCAGAATTGCAACTTGTTATACGATAATAATTGCACTATTGACCATAAAATATACCTTACTTTTACGGCGGTTTATATACGGTGATTATCACTATAACGTACGACTTAATCAGCCTTATCAAAAGTCAATATTTAAGTAAGACCACAAAATACACCTTAAATGAAGACGAAAAGAAACATTCGCCTTCACTGACCTCGTTTAACGCCTTCTAGTTGGAAGGCGTTTTTGTACTTATTTACGTTTGGTCGGTTTTTCGCCTTATACCATATAAATTGGCCGTCATTAGGGCGCTTTTGACTTTAGATTTTTCTCAGTGTAGGACAGTAAAATTTATTAATTTTTAGGTTTAGTATCTGCTTTCATACTCATCATCTAAACATGTAAACGTAACGCATTGAGTCCAAATTGATAATGCTTTTAAAGAGTCATCATAGCTAAAAATAACATTGCTAACGGTGTTTATATTATGTGTTCTAGTTTTTAGAGAAACAATTATATATTATCGAGACCAACACTATACATAAAAAGAATAGAACAGAAGATAGATACAACAATCATTCATTTCGGAAAGCATTTTTGTAGACATCTAAATATCTTTTATCTTATCCTGATATCGAAATATACATCACCCACAATATTGGCAGCAACATCCGTCATGTTGTCCAATATTTGTGCAGTGCGCACATTGCCCGGTGAACTCCGACATTGGCCGGTCTGTTCCCATATGTGACAGCGTGACGTCAGCGCAATCCACTTAATGCTTACACGGAGGTATAAAACTGTAAATTCTGAGAGAAATGCTCCGAAAACCATAACTTATAATAGTCAGTTTAAGGTTCGTGATGGAGCCTAATCATTCTAAGCCTATCAACTAGTTTACTGCGGTCTTTGCTCGTAGATAGGTGACGACTAGAGTGACATCTAGTTGAAAGCTTTAGGATTTCGGAAGGCACATGAAGCATGGGTTACATTTCCAGAGCTGGTCCGTATTCTAACACGGTGGAATTGCAACCAGATTGCCGCCTTACACTTACCGGCCAATTCTTAATTTACATTCTATTCATGAGCCAGCTGCAGCCTCGAGAGGTCGTGTGATATAGACGAGAATTAATAGGTAAAAAAGAAATGCTCTTATAATGACTATTTGCATGGTGGTAAGGCATTTTGCGAATGCCCACCTGGCTAGCTACCACCCTCAAGTAGAAAATCTATTGCCAAGCACCCCAAGGTGTATTCTGGCAGCTGTCCTTGAGAGCCAATAATTCTAGGTTAGCCTGAACAAAACCTTCGACCACATCATCACTTACCATCAGGTGAGATAGTGGTCAAAGGCTAACATATCAGGCATAAAACATATAAATAAAATACTTTAAATTTTTTTTTATATTTAGTGCACACTAAAGCAAGGAAATGAATGTGTTATTTAAAATTTCGTTTATTATTAATCGAGAAATACCAAGTCTCAGAGTTGAGAAGGCACTGACGCTGGGGCAACCGGATCGGGTTGCGACTGGGCTATTTGCAGCGATGTTAGTACGAATGCCTCTTGCTTATCGGCTTGGGCATTGGCCACGCCCCAGCGTCTGGTAGCTTGCTGGAAACAACTACCCACAGTAGTAGATTTTTTTTTAAAGAAATCACACTTTATAGCAAACGTTTCCCCTCTTTACGAATTGCCGCTTTCCTCGTGCAGCTGGTCACGGGACCATTTACTCGTAGTGTAGCATTTATTTAGTCTCACGGAGAAGTCGGAATCCGCCGCTTTATTTTGTCACTATTATCTTACCCTCCACCACAAAGTCATTCCACAGAGGCAATTAAGTCGCGACACATGACCAAAAAAAATCGATACTAGTTACGGAGCACTCACAAATAGTGTTAGAACCATGTAAAACTATTCCATTTTCTTCCATCTTTCTTAGTTCCTTGATACACATCGTGTTCGATGACAGCTCCACTACGTACCGTGGTCCAATTTAATTATGTGCGCCAAGTTTTAGCAATTTTAATGTTTTCGAACGTCCTCCGACGACAGATAGGTACTTTACGTGATTGCATGTTTCTAAAATTTTAATATTTTACGGTACTGTGACAAAAATTTGCTTGACATAATTCTTATTACCAAGTACTGATGTGTACGGAAGCCCAACGTATTTGACTTGTTTATGCTTGATGAAATTTAGAGAGCAGACAGTACATTTAGGGTCATCACAGTACTCAATTTCACTTTCTGATACGTTTGTCAAACGTCATGCATGCACGAGTATATTCCTTTGTGTAGTTCTAATGACGTTTAGTAAACCTATCAGGACGATTATGAATAAGGGGTAAGGGAGTAGGTGTTAAAAGTTAGTCAAATTTTTCATTAACGTGCTAAGCGAATATGGTTACAAAATTGCAACGAGAGGAAAAATTTTATCAACGAGCGAAATTCGAACACGCAACCATCCATCCCCATACCCGGGACATGCTCTTCCAACTGAGCTATCGTAGTAAGTGTTCATAGGTCAAATGTATTCCATCGCTCCTGTCGTTTAAACGTCTTAAGGGCACTGCAAGCAAACGGAATTGAACTTCAAACAAGGCAAATTTTTCAATTAGCTTGCACTTGCTTGTTCTTGAGCTTAGTATCTATTGCGTTTGCCGCATAGTAATCCGTTATTTTTATATATTTTATGTGTAAATGTTACAAATATTTTTATCGTAAGCGATATGTTCCGAATAATTTGGATCATACCTAATCTTATGGAATACTGGCAAACTCAAGGACATACATGCAAAATTTTACTTAATAGAAACTTTTATGACACAATGTATGATGAAACTATGTTTTTTTATGTTATTGTGATGGAACAACTTCGAGGCCCACTTGATTTTAAGTGGACTAACCTCTGCCTATAACAATTGCAATTCATCACAAGTCACGAATTGCACTGCGCCCGTCACATTGAGACATAGTTGTTAAGTCTCATTGTGCCTGTAATTTCACTGGCTCTCAAGAACTACTGCCGCAACACACCTTTCGATGCTTGGCGACAGACTTTCTACTTGAGGGTGGTAGCTAGCCAGGCAGGCAATCGCAAAATGCCCTTCCACCATGCGGTGAAAATCAAGCCGGCGCGGCGGTGGGGATCGAACCAGGGTACTGCGGCACGGCAGTCCATAGCTATTACCGCTCGGCCATCATTGCTTCGAAATGTTTGTGTTTGTATGGAAAGTGCTATTAGTATGAGTAGCACAGTACTTGCTATATCTGGTTTATAATTAAATGATTTCAGAATGTCTGTCTACGAGATTAATTCTCGCGATTAGCAGCGAGTCAACTATTTTATCATGTCATTCTGAAATTTACTTTAAGATACACAACTTAAAGCCTATACTGTAACAGCCGACTCGTCCACTGCTGAACATAGCCTCCCCTAATAAGAAGGTATTTGCCATAATCGCCACGCTTGGCAGGCGGCTTTGGGATCGCAGTGTAAGATGGCAGTTCTTTAGAAGGTGCTGCTGCCCACCTTCCAGTATTTTTCCCTTAGTCGGCTCTTACGACACCAACAGAATGGTATGAGGAGGTGCAATTCTAACCCGGCACTCCACGGGGAGCGGCGTGTGTGTGTAGGTGTAGTGAGTTCGATCCCCAGGTCGAACAGTCAGTTTGCCGTCAAAACATTTTTCAGTAGCAGTTTTAGTCTTTTTATTTAAAGGTAAAAGTGAGTTTTTCAATCAAACCAAATTATGTTTTTAAGCTTTATAGTTTCAGAGATAACGGGATACTAACTTGTGCTCTTCTAACCAATCTTTATTGTTGATTACCCAACTATTTATATTTATAACTATTTACCTCCCGTAGTTGCGGAGAGTATGTTATATATAACTATTTACCTCCAGTATAGTTGCGGAGAAATTAGAATGTGATAAACGAACAGATATATAAGCGAGTGACAATAAGTATCTTCTGTACTATATCAGCCGGATTGTCCACTGAACACAGCCTCCCAGGGTTGTTTTATTACCCGCACCTGGCAGGCGTCTTGAGGATCGCATTTTCGTAGAAGGCGCTGCTGCCCACCTTTCGGTATTTTACCCTCAGTCACATCTTACGACACCCACAAGAGATGGGAGGGCGGGTGACATTCTAGCCCAACAACCCACGTGAGAATGAAGTAATCTTCATTAAAGCTTTATGTAGTTTCAGTATCCGCCATACTATCCACTATTACAATAACCAATACACATGATAGTGGAGTATCGCGTCCTCAGTCTCGTATTAAAACAGATTCTAATATATCATAATAATATTTCACACGTCGGCAGTAGCACAATGTCGTCCATTTAATCACCAAAGTGCCTTATTGCAGTAACTACGTTACTACAGCCCTCGCTGTACACAATATAGCAGTAAATTTCAATCAAAATGATGGTAGCTGGACGGAGCAGGGGACTATTCTGGTGTTTAGGGCGATATCGAAACTGTATCGTTTTGCGAAAGAAATTCTAAGTTACAGTACAGAGAACGACCATGTGCCTGGTAGGCCTCTTTGCTTATTTATAACAAACTCAATACAATACTAGCTGCGCCCCTTGGTATACCCCAGTAGACAATTATGAAAGTTGATTATGATGAAGAAGAAAAGTATCTTGTGTGATTATCAACACTGTCTAAATTGCAAGTCTGATTTAAATCGATTGAGCCTATTTATCGTGAAGGATTAACATATCCATCTCCTCACTCTCACAAACTTTCTCATTGATAATATTAGTGCGACAGGCGCTAGTCGGTACTATAATTTTTGAACTAGGTATATATGCAGGGATGGCTCAGTGGCATTGGCTATGGACTGCCGTGCAGCAGGTCCACGGTTCGAATCCCACCGCGGGCTTGAGCTTCACCGCATGGTGGAAGAGTATTTTGAGAATGCCCGCCTGGCTAGCGACCACCCTCAAGTAGAAAATCTGTCGCGAAGCACCTAACAGTGTGTTACCGCAGCAGTCCTTCAGAGCCAGTAACATTACAGGCACATGAGACCTAACAACTGTACGTCTCAGTGTGACGGGCACAGTGCAATTCGTCGTTGACGAAATGTGTCTGTTATTGGCAGAAGTTAGTCATTTCTCACAATAACATCTAAAAATGAAAAAATTAGGAGTTCTAGTACTTATCCTCAGCCTACTTAGGAATCTGGAATTTAGGTATAATATGAGTAACATGCCCTATGTGCCCTCATAACCAACGCATCTGAAAACTCAAATTTATTATAAAGTTTTGAAGTTGTGATCGAAACCAACATATTTTATTTTTACGGGCTGTTGCAATGCGGTATCCTAAATGAGTGAGGACGGACTTGAAATTATTTTGTTATGAGTTATTTATTTCGGTACAAGTATGTATGAAACCATTTTAAATACAATTTTCAACCTAAGCTCTTAACCAGCTTTATGATTGAATTTAACCAGAAAATTATTTTAAATAATTTCAATGCAAATGAAACCTGGATTATATAGTTTTAGGTGAACTGACATACGTTTTTTCTAGAATACGTCCATACGCAGTCGGCGACGACGGGCGGATGAAATACGCGGCCGGAGTCGACCAGAGACTACGCGACACGACACTTTACAATATTAACCCCCTGTTTATCATAGTGCTTATATAAATACTATTGGCATAACTAACAACTGAACCTTGTTGAAAAATTGTTCATTTTTCTCGAACTCCTACTTGACATGTTTGTTTCTGAGTGTACCCCATGGAGATATATATATTTATATATTCAGGGTGTACCCTTCTTCTACTCTGCTCTAATAGGGTGTACTTAAATTTCTATAGCTAGTCTTTGATTAGCATAAGTGACAATACGAGTAGTCCAACTGTTCTGATTTTGCGCAACACTGCCAGTGTGGTACTGCAGTTGATCAACTCGGTCACCATGGCCTCTCCTGCTCTTGAACTGTCGAATTTCCGGCCACGCCAGCCTTAACGATATTATTCACCAGGCTTTTCATACAACGTTGCAGCTATTCTCAACTGAAAGGTTTGATGCGTGACTATGGTAAAAGACCTGACGGCATGACTCCGGTTCCGTGGATGATAGGGCGGCCCTTAGCCTGGGACGCTACATGCGTAGACACTTTAGCGCCGTCACATCTTTCTGAAATCAACGTGTGGGCTGGCGCCACGGCTACTTCGGCGGAGCAACTCAAGCTGCGAAAGTATGCTAACCTCGGTAGTGGTTATATATTTGAGCCGTTTGGTGTAGAGAAGTTGAGTCCGTGGAGACCGGGAGCTCATCGTATTTCCAAAACTTATCAGAGCGTTTGGTCTATGCGATGCGTGATAAAAATGCTGGCACCTACCTGTTTGGCTCCACGAATGAGCAATGCAATTCAATGGGACAATGCTGCCTGCATGCTGGCCATGCTGCCAACTAGTAGTAGGTTGGTTACACAACAACATTTCTGATTTTCGCATCTTTGCTTTGTCTATTTATTTATGACAACTCATTCCGAACCTGTTTTTTTTTAATTTATTTATTTAAAACCAGTCAATGTGGCTTACATACTAAATCCAAAACACCATCATGTCAATTATTAATAAAGAGAACATATATAGAGTAAAAAAATAAAATAGTATAGTCGATAAAATAAAATATTTATGCTTGATACTCGTAGGTTAGCCTTTGACCACTATCTTTTCTGATGGTAAGTGATGATGTGGTCGAAGATGTTGTTCAGGCTAACTTAGTAGTATTGATGTCAAGGACATGCATGTGCAACTTCAGTGAACACTTGGTATTTAAAATATGATGAAACTATGTTCGTATAGAAAGCTCTACGTGCCACTATCCAAATACAAAGCTTCAAACAACACTAATTTGACAGAAGGAAATCCATGATATTCGGAGACATGACCCCAAACTGAAAGACCTTCAACAAAAACTCAATAAAAACTTTTTCCATATCTCACGCAAACATATAGAAATCGCCATAAAACCAACCACATAACTCAAATAAACAAAGTAACCACAAACTTGAACAAGTTTTGTTACACACATAATATGAAACAGTTTGCCTCGAAACTGTACAGCGTTATGTATTGTGTGACCATGAAGAAATAAGTATAGGTACACTTATGGAAAACCATAAGTGAACTTGGCAGTAGAATCTAGAAATTTTTTTTTTATGCCTAATAGGTTAGCTTTTTACCACTATCTCACCTGATCGTAAGTTATGATGTGGTCGAAAACGTTGTTCAGGCTAACCTAGAAGTACTGGCTCTCAAGGACAGCTGCCGGAACACACCTTTAGATGCTTAGCGACAGATTTTCTACTTGAGGGTGGTAGCTAGCCAGGCGGGCATTCGCAAAATGCCCTACCACCATGCTATAACGACTGCCATCCTAAAACAACAACCGGGACCGACAGCTTAACGTGCCCTCCGAAGCAAGGAAACGCTCAGTAGTAATGTCACTAGCGGTCACCCATCCAACTCAAAACCGCGCACGACGTCGCTTAACTTTGTTGATCGGTTGAGAACAGCTAAGTAAACTACGCTACGAGCGCTTCACAAAATTTCATGAATAAATGATGTATTTATACGAGAATGGCGTAAAGTGTATTTTGTAAATTTCACAAAATGCCTTTCCATCATGCAGTGAAGCTCAAACAAGCGGGGGGATCGAACCATAGACCTTCGGCACGGCAGTCCATAGCTATTACCACTCGACTATCACTGCTTCCATGGAGAGAAACTCACAACTTTAACATCTTTTTTGGTTTCCTTCTTTGATCGTCGAACATATTTATTTATTTTATAATATATAAAGCTGGATTACCGTACACTGACTCACTGACTGATTCACTGACTGACATCATTGTTCTCCCAGAAGGAGTCGAGAAGGAAGAAAGTGATGTATGGGAAAAGTGTAGAGAGGGTTTGGGGGAGTATGGGAAAAATCCGAAAACTCAAAGATGTCGTCTGCCAAGTAAAGTTGGTTAGCGTATCTCGGAAACGGTAAGAGATAGGTAGGGGGTGCTTGACCAAATGTCATAGGGAATTGGGAGAGCAGTCGAATGACATCTGTCAAAAATCCAAAATGGCGGATTTCAAAATGGCCGCCATACAAAATCCTTCGATCCCTCAAAAAAGTAGCTGGTTCTACCAGAAAGAGTTGAGTACGGTTATAGTAATGTATTACGAAAATGACTAAGGGGTTTAGCTGAGTAGGGGAAAAATTAAAAACCCTAGAAATGACGCCTGCCAAGTAAAGCTGGACTACGTATCTCGAAAACGGTAAGAGATAGGTTGGGGGTGTTTGAACAAATGTCATAGGGAATCGGGAGAGCAGTCAAATGACACCTGTCAAATGTGCTACTCTCATTCTTCATACATTATTTGGAGTATTTAACCTAACAATGTCGACTGTATTAGGAGTGTTTGTGGGAATTTCAACTCAATTTAGAGTAATTGTCCTACTGTCAGTGTGGCGAGCCCGAAGGGCGAGCTTTTGGTGAGGCCGAAGGCCGAACTTTCGGGCCGCGAGGCCGTAGGCCGAGCGGATGGTGCGCGAGGCCGCAGGCTAAGCCGTGTTAGTAACTTGCGAGGCCGAAGGCCGAGCTCAGACTTGCACCGATTTGGCTGAAAATCGATATATAGGTTGTTCTTGTCATCCTTATTCCAAATATGAAATTTTTATTTCGATGACGTCTGCCAATTAAAAAAAGTTACTCCGATTTGGCTGAAACTCGATATTTAGGTGGTTCTGGGTGTCCTTATTCCAAATCTAAAATTTTTTTTTCGATGACGTCTGCCAAGTAAAACAAGTTACTCCGATTTGGCTGAAACTCGATATTTAGGTGGTTCTGGGTGTCCTTATTCCAAATCAAAAATTATTTTTTCGATGACGTCTGCCAAGTAAAAAAAAATTCTCCGATTTGGCTTAAATTTTATATCTAGGTTGTTCTGGACGTCCTTATTCCAAATATGATTTTTTTTTTTCGATGACGTCTGCCAAGTGCAGATAAATCACGTATCTCGAAAACGGTAATAGATAGGTAGAGGGTTTTTGAAAAAATGTCATAGGGAATAAGGAGAGCAGTCGAATGACATTTTGGATGTGTCTTACGTGTTCCTATCATTCTTTATACTGCATTTGGAGTGTTTTTCCTTAATTTTCAAATGTATTAGGAGTTTTTGTGGGATTTTTGACTGAATTTGGAGTTACTGTCCAACTTTTGTGTATAGCGAGCCCGAAGGGCGAGCTCCTGGTGAGGCCGAAGGCCGAACTTTCAGTCCGCGAGGCCGAAGGCCGAGCGTGTGATGCGCGAGCCCGAAGGGCGAGCGCCTGGCGAGGCCGTAGGCCGAGCCGTATTAGTAACTTGCGAGGCCGAAGGCCGAGCTCCGACTTGAGAGTATTTTCCACATATCCGACTTGTCTCCATGGCAACTGCCTGCGGTAACCGCAGCACCTACGAGTGGGGTTCCTTAACAAAAGTGACTCAGAACCTTGGTCCCATTCTGCCCGTACCACCTTTTTATGGCAGTAGGGTGAATCTGTTTTAGTGGCTACAGTATTGTTCTTTATTGTATTGAGAGTTAATATGGGATTTCATACTGTTATGGAGTTTTGTTTTTTTTTTTAAATGTATAAGGAGTTACGGTATTATTTAGTACTGCATAACGATAAATGCGGGCCGCATGCGGCCCGCACACTGCCCGAAATACTAGTTATATTATATAAAGCTCGATTACCACTGACTGATTGACATAAATGTTCTCCTAGAAGGAGACGAGTAGGAACAACGTGATGTATGGCAAAAGTGTTCGGGTGGTTTCGGTGAGTATGAGAAAAATCGAAAATCATAAAAATGACGCCTGCCAAGTAAAGATGGATGACGTATCTCGAAAACGGTGCAAGATGGGTAGGGGGTGTTTGAACAAATGTCATAGGGAATAGGGAGAGCAGTCGAATGACACCTGTCAAAAATCCAAAATGGCGGATTTCAAGATGGCCGCCATACAAAATGATCCGAGCCTGCTGAAGCGAGGCCGTTAGGCCGAGCTTCAGTAGGGGCGGAGCAGTTTGTATGGTGGCTGTCTTGAAATCCGACATTTTGGATGTGACCCACATGCTCCTATCATTCTTTATACTGCATTTGGAGTGTTTTACCTTATATTTTCGACTGTATTAGGAGTTTTTGTGGGATTTTTGACTGAATTTGGAGTAACTGTCCTACATAAGTGTAGTAGCGAGCCCGAAGGGCGAGCTCCTGGTGAGGCCGGAGGCCGAAGGCCGAGCGTATGATGCGCGAGCCCGTAGGGCGAGCGCTTGGCGAGGCCGCAGGCCGAGCCGTGTTGGTAACTTGCGAGGCCGAAGGCCGAGCTCCGACTTGAGAGTTTTTTCCAAGTCTCCGACTGGTCTCCATGGCAACTGCCCGCGGTAAGCAAAGCACCTACGAGTGGGGTTCCTTAACAAAAGTGACTCAGAACCTTGGTCCCATTCTGCCCGTACTACCTTTTTATGCCAGTAGGGTGAATTTGCTTTAGTGGCTACAGTATGGTTCTTTATTGTATGGAGACTTTATTTGGGATTTCATACTTCTATTGGAGTTTTGAACTTTTTTTTTTTAAATGTATAAGCGGTTAAGGTAAAGTTTACTACTGCATAACGATAAATGCGGGCCGCATGCGGCCCGCACACTGCCCGAAAAACTAGTTTTTTATAATATATAAAGCTCGATTACCACTGACTGATTGACATAAATGTTCTCCTAGAAGGAGACGAGTAGGAGCAACGTGATGTATGGCAAAAATGTTCGGGTGGTTTTGGTGAGTATGAGAAAAATCGAAAATCATAAAAATGACGCCTGCCAAGTGAAGATGGATGACATATCTCGAAAACGGTGCAAGATAGGTAGGAGGTGTTTAAACAAATGTCATAGGGAATTAAGAGAGCAGTCGAATGACACCTGTCAAAAATCCAAAATGGCGGATTTCAAGATGGCCGCCATACAAAATGCTCCGAGCCTGCTGAAGCGAGGCCTTTAGGCCGAGCTTCAGTAGGGGCGGAGCAGTTTGTATGGGGGCCGTCTTGAAATCCGACATTTTGGATGTGTCACACGTGCTCCTATCATTCTTTATACTACATTTGGAGTGTTTTACCTTCATTTTCGACTGTATTAGGAGTTTCTGTGGGATTTTTGAGTGAATTTGGAGTGACTGTCCTACATTAGTGTATAGCGAGCCCGAAGGGCGAGCTTCCGGTGAGGCCGAAGGCCGAACTTTCGGTCCGCGAGGCCGAAGGCCGAGCGATTGGTGCGCAAGCCCGAAGGGCGAGCGCTTTGCGAGGCCGCAGGCCGAGCCGTATTAGTAACTTGCGAGGCCGAAGGCCGAGCTCCGACTTTAGAGTATTTTCCACGTCTCCGACTGGTCTCCATGGCAACTTCCCGCGATAACCAAAGCACCTACGAGTGGGGTTACTTAACAAAAGTGACTCAGAACCTTGGTCCCATTCTGCCCGTACCACCTTTTTGTGGCAGTAGGGTGAATTTGCTTTAGTGGCTGCAGTATGGTTCTTTATTGTATTGAGAGTTTTTATGGGATTTCATACTTCTAATGGAGTTTTGAACTTATTTTTTTTTAATGTATAAGGGGTTAAGGTAAAGTTTAGTACTGCATAACGATAAATGCGGGCCGCATGCGGCCCGCACACTGCCCGAAAAACTAGTTGTAGGTATATAATTCATCTTGTAATGCGTGAGACATGGAGGAGATATTGTGATATTTAACATATTATTTTATTAATACATAGATAGATAGAAAACATTTTATTGTACACCAAATGTAAGAAAAACGTGGGCTTAATATTAGCTTAAATATAGAATGGTCGGTCTTATCGCTTAGAAGCGATCTCTTCCAGACAACCTTTGGATGGAGAGGAATTAACATACTTTTTATAACGGTGGTGCGATTAAATAATATAAGTAAGTAAAAATGTTCCTACTCACAAACTCATAAAATATATAAATATAATAAAATAAATACACACACTACATATTAAATAGAATAAATTTATAGTTTTATACACACCTACTGTACTGTATCAGCCGTATAGTCCACTGCTGAACACAGCCTCCCCCAATATGGGGGGTTTTGCCATAATCCCCACGCTTGGCAGGCGGCTTGGGGATCGCAGTGTGAGATATCAGTTCCTCAGAAAGTGCTGCTGCCCACCATCTGGTGTGTTACCCTTGGTCGCCTCTAACGACACCCATGGGTAGACATTGGGGGGGTGACATTCTAGCCCGGCACCCCACGGGCATACACACCTACTTACATTATAATATATAATTACAAATTAGATACTATACTACATACATATTATAATGAATAGATTCAGGCGTTATTTTGCGAAAATCCATATTTAATAATAACAAATATTTTTTAAATATTTTACGAAAACATCAAATTAATATTTTAATAAAACACTTAAAAAATATAAAAATATATCTAGTGACAATTCCGCCCAATTTTCCTGCTAAGCCGACTTGACGTCACAAACGCCACGCAGCCAAACCGGAAGAATTTTCGACACGTTTCGCTTCTACTTGTGACGTCAAGTCGGCTTAGCAGGAAAATTGGGCGGAATTGTCACTAGATATATTTTTATATTTTTAAGTGTTTTATTAAAATATTAATTTGATGTTTTCGTAAAATATTTTTGGACGGTGTAGACTTATAAAATTCCGTGTCGAAGTACAGTGTTCGTTGTTGAGTATTAGCTTATGCAAGTAATTCAAACAATATATATATATATATATATATATATATATATTTTATTGTATTAATATTTGACACTCGTGAATGGGTATTCACGAATGTCAAATAATATTAGAAGTAGAATGGTTATTTTACTTAACTACAAGTGCGATAAAACGGTAACTGCTTCAATTTTCCATTATCCGCCAAAATCATGAGTTTCCACCTATATGATACTAACAAGTGTTAAATAGCTATACTTGAATAGATTTATACCAAAATCTATTTGGTAGCGGTGAGAAAACTTTATATTCAGTTTGATCATATTGTGTATAGCCAAGTTAAATACGAAATACGGTTTCTTAAGATTTTCTGAATAAATATAATTGCAAAGTTGTCCCTAAACTACACTTGTAACATAAATATCTTTATTATTAATATTAAATGTATAAAAATATAACAATAAAATAGTAAATATATATCAAGAGGGACAAGTTAAGTATTTTTTTATGCCTGGTAAGTTAGCCTTTGACCACTATCTCACCTGATGGTAAGTGATGATGTGGTCGAAGATGTTGTTCAGGCTAACCTAGCAGTACTGGCTCTCAAGGAAAGCTGCCGGAACACACCGTAAGGTACTTGGCGACAGAATTTCTACTTGAGGGTGGTAGCTAGCCAGGCGGGCATTCGCAAAATGCCCTACCACCATGCTATAACGACTGCCATCCTAAGACGACAACCGGGATCGACAGCTTAACGTGCCCTCCGAATCGCCGAAACGCTCAGTAGTAATGTCACTAGCGGTCACCCATCCAACTCAAGACCGCGCGCGACGTTGCTTAACTTTGCTGATCGGTTGAGAACAGCTAAGTAAACGTCGCTATGAGCGCTTCAAAACTAGTTCTGTGTTAATAAGCTTTCTCTCATTTTCACTCACTGATCACGATGCCACCATCGCTTTCTCTCTTTCACTCCTACGCAGTCCAAATAGCGTTTCGAAAATAGAATCTCAGCATTTGTCAGCTTCGTAGAAAAATGTATAAACCGTACGAATCCAATTCAGATCTAAAAAATACCGAACATTTAGCGAATAATATTTTGTACATCGCTGTAACTGTTTTGACTACAATATGCGTCCAATCTCAAGTAAGAGACTCTCGTATGGCTAGCATCTCATATACGCATAATAATGCTGTCTAAGTGCAAGTTGCAGACGGAAGGTTCCGTACCAACGCATAATATATCCATAATACCACTAATGGTATCAGTAATATTCCTATAATACGTAATTTTTTAAATCCGTTCCCATTCTAAAATTCTAAAATCCTTTGCCAAAGCTGACTCGTACTTAAACATTTTTTATTATTCATTATTATGGTTTATGCTTTTAACTATAATAATACAGTTTTAGGCTTACATGCATTATCGTTTTTTCAGCAGACCCTAAAAAAAAAGTAAAAAGAAACTCGTTCCTTGTATCCTCTTACAAGTACCAAATGGGGTATTTGGTACTGGTGTTATACACAGTTAACAACGAATGCAACAAACCAAAACTCGTGTTTCAATATTCCCCAAAAGCAATTAATAGAGATATTATCAATTTAAATAAAAGGCACTATGCAAACACAATTGTGAAAGAGGTACTTTGCGCTTATATCTCTTTGGACTTATTAAGAGACGGTAGAAGTAGAACTCAGACTCAGAAGTAAAATATAGAGTATTATTTTCAATGAAAAGTACTAGGCGAGCATAATCGTGAAAGAGGTATTATTTAAAGATTTATTGCGCTTATTGTTATTTGGCTTATTTTGAGACGGTGCAAATATAATCATTATTTTACAAGCCGACTTCAAAAAAGGAGGAGGTTGTCATTTCGACTGTATTATTTGTGTGTGTTTTACCTCATAACTTTTTATAGTGTGCACTGATTGAAATGTTTTTTCAACACCCTTGCTCGTAAAGTGAGCTTTATTATATCGTTCTTAGAGCCATAAACCGAACTATAACACCCTGGTGCATAATAATATTATACAATTTTTTTTTATTACATTTTCAGCTGGATCGTCCACTGCTGAACACAGCCTCCCCTATTTAGGGGGTATTTGCCATAATCCCCACGCTTGGCAGGCGGCTTGGGGATCGCAGTGTAAGATAGTAAGTTCTTTAGAAGGCGCTGCTGCCCACCTTCCAGTATTTTTCCCTTAGTCGCTTCTTACGACACCCACGGGATGATATGGGGAGGTGCAATTCTAACCCGGCACTTCACGGGGTAATTATTATACACTAGTCCGTAATAGAATTATCCCTACAAATTTGAGCTAAAAAACTTTCGCGAGTTTTGTCCATAATTACGAATTAATTAATTCACTCCCAGACGAAGAACTACAAATAAGTTCAAAACTGGTCGGAGCAATATCTGGTAAATATTACGCGAGTCCTAGCCGGTTACTATATAATAAATAATAATTATCCCTACAAAGTTAAGCTAGTACCTAACTACAAATTATATGCGAGTAAACAGAACATTTTCAATTTAATCGGGTAATGTATCCCTACAAGGTTAATATTATTAACCTCTTTGATGTAACAAATTTGTATTACCCGGTTAAATTGAAAATGCTCTGTTTACTCCCATATAATTTGCAGATATGTAATCAAACATCATACATTAGCCGCGCGCAAAAAAAAACACTTGCGCGCTATTTCCTATAATTTTCGTATGTTGTTTGTGTCGCATTTGTGTAATATATATTTTTTCCTCGCAAGGGTGTTGAAAAAGTGTGTATGCAACTCGTGAGCAACTTAGCTCACTTGTATCATAATCTACTATTGTATATTCGAAAGCTGGTACTTGTACGAAGTATTTGAATTATCCCTAATGATGCGTATTTTATGATTGGAGTCGGTTTTACACAAAAAAACAGTCGAATTGAGAACCTCCTCCTTTTTTTAAATCGGTTAAAAATAGGTGCCAACGGCATTGACTGGTTGTTTTTTTACTTGATTTTGCTGAGAATACTAAATAATTTGTAGTTTCAGTTGCAAGAAATATTTAGTAGGATCTGTTTTTTGGGATCGGATGGAACCCAACCCCGAACTGAAGAATGTAAACTTAAATAGTTGTTCGGACCGATCAACTTATCGGGCAGTTTTCGAACGCACCCCTTTGTCGTCTATTTTTGATCTATGGATTTTTGTATGTGAAAATAACTTGAGATTTTGCTATGTCACTTTTGTCGCTGTTTTTTGGAAACCTAGTTGGTTTTACCTTTTGATTTAATAATTTGTTGCTTTACGCGTATTTGTTTTATAGTATATTTGTTTACACTACGCGATCTATAAATTTGTCAATACTGTGTCGTGACGTTGGAGTCTCGGAGGACTAGAGGAGGAATCTCGCCATCGGAGCTTCTCACCCACGCGTGAGTAAAAACTTACTTTTATATTGGCCAATATTGAAAGTTAGGTACACTCTAGTGGGATCGTAGTATCATAAGTTGCATGTAAGTGTTATTGTTGTAACTTAATTTTCGTGTACTTTTTACCTTGTCATTTTCAGCCCGGCGAACTGCCGGCGAAGTTAAGTATTCAAAACAGATTGTCCAGGTGGAAGGCGCCTCTGCTGAACAATCCCTGCCTGGGCAATCTGGAAGCTTAACAATAGTTTACATTCTTCTGTTCGGGAATTCGCGATAATAATAAATATTTTGTAATTATGATTCCAAAGGTATCTGGCGGAGAGACAGTGGAGATTTTCGGGCGGTTTTCTAGTACTGAACCCTAAAACACCCTCGACAGCGCCTCAAAGCACTTTAAATGCCATTTAAGTAATTGGTACAGAATACACATACGTGAATGTGTGTGAAAGTATTAAACGAGAAGTACCTATATTATTCTCAGCTCATATTTCCACTTTATTTGATGATAAAATTGCTGGGTTTCCTTTATGTAACGTACACAAAAGGCATGACAGCTTTGATAATAGGGCTGTCTGTCCGTCTTATCGTATGTCCGTATGTCACGGATCTAAACCTCGTAAGCAGAATAATTTACAATAATTTTGATATTTTGTGTGAAACGTTGACCAAAACACGGATTTTGAAATAGAAATTCATTCAAATTATTTGTCAAGGGGCATCATGCATCAGACGAGAAAACCATATACTTGTGCAGCCTACCGTGTAGGTGTCACAACATTCTTTGAGATCAAAACTATTATTTAATTTTCTTATGCAAAAAATATATAAATTGGGGGCCGTCATGGTAGATTTATTATACGGGTTCAACCTAAAATCTCAAATTTCTGTAATCGCAATAATAATATATAAACTGAAGTAGATAAAATCTCACAGCCATAACAATATTTAACCCATAAATACCTTGAACGCCAATATACGAGAAGGTACAATTTAGTATATCTTTTGTGAGGACTACTAAGCAACATTATCGTTATAGACCCTTTACATCTAATTGTCGTCCACTCAAACTACAAATACCATATACATACACACTAGAACTCAGGTACTCATACTTGCAACGCAAACACGCAAAACTTAAAAGCAATAAAGTAATCCAGTCTCTTACAAGTAAATCACATAAACAAGTTTGATGACGCGATATTTACATACGCGCGGTTGGGATCCCGCCCGCCCGGAAGCGAGGGCGGCGCCCGGAAGCGAACGGAAGCCACTTCGGCAGGTTGCGTTTTATAGCACCCGCAGGGCATGAACGAGGCAATCGTTTTTGATATGCATGTGTTTTGAAAGACAGGTAACGCATTTATTTCTAACTTGCTTTTGCTCATCCGCGTGACTCACACTACTTTTCAAAGTACAACTTCCTTGTTTAGTGTTTCACTAGTGGCTCTATAAACTAAAAACTGATTGAAATGTTTGTTATTTAAATTTTTCAACACCCTTGCTCGTAAAGTGAGCTTTATTATATCGTTCCTAGGGCCATACGCCGAACTATAACGCTTTCGTGCATAATAATATTATACACTAGTGCGTAATAGAATTATCCCTACACAGTTAAGTTAGTACTAACTGCAAATT
The DNA here is from genome assembly GCA_963890685.1 of Plagodis pulveraria. Taxonomy (NCBI): domain Eukaryota; kingdom Metazoa; phylum Arthropoda; class Insecta; order Lepidoptera; family Geometridae; genus Plagodis; species Plagodis pulveraria. The sequence goes on along the minus strand of OY982952.1, from coordinate 3,027,825 downwards.
ATATGCCAGTAAACAGAGCATTTTCAATTTAACCAGGTAATACAGATTTGTAACATCAAAAAGGTTTATATGTAATCAACCATCATACATTAGCCACGCGCAAAATAAAAAAAATTGCGTTCTATTTTCCATAATTTACGTATGTTGTTTGTATCGCATTTGTGCAATATATATATTTTTTCCTCGCAAGGGTGTTGAAAAAGTGCGAATGAACCTCGTGAGCAACTTGCTTATTATACACTCGGATGATTTACGCCCTCGCCTACGGCTCGAGCTTCAACACACAGCTCGTGTATAATGAGCAACTTAGCTCACTTGTATCATAATCTACTATTATCAAACCAGTTCTTGAGAGCTAGTTATCTATTTATCTCAAAGATTCTCGCCATAGTGTCATAACTTACCGGGAGCTCATCGTATTTTCCAAAACTTATCAGAGCGCTTGGTCGATGCGACGCATGATCAAAATGCTAGCACCTATTTGGCTCAAAGAATAAGCATTGCAATTCAACAGGGCAATGCTGACAGCATGCTGGGGACCCTGCCAACTGGTAGTGGGCAGGAGCATTTGGACTGCCTGTGAGTCTGCGATGACTTATAGGGATCTAAATGCTTTTATTGTAGTACAGCTTTTATTGTAGTGTAGCTGTATTGTTGTATATAGTTCGTAGTATTTTGTTACAAAAGGCATACCGCCGACAACAATATAAAAAAATTATACGTAATATTATGAAGTATTCAGTGCACGAGCAAACATTTGAAAAACGGTTTAAGAAGTCTCCGTGCAGTTAATTGTAATATTTTCTGAATAGCATATAAAAGAGCTCGGTATGCGCTTTCATACGCAATTGAGAAAAGATACTAAACTATTAGTTCCATGCCACTAGCTTCTCCCATATTACTATGGTAAATATTGCTCCTGATTCTGTCGCTACGATATATAAGGTTTCGGTTTAAAGAACTTTATTACCATCAAAGACAAACTGTCACTTACGTGGTAACATGATAAACTATTACATAATATACGTGTTCGTCATCGCAAAAATGTGAATAACATAAAATAAAGTACAATCACATAACAGCGCTTATTTAGCGTTCTAAACATGCACAATGACCCCTTTCATACATTTGACTTGCTTATTAACATGATTCATTGGGAATAATATGTTCATATAGTAGTTTTTTAAAAGCATGAAAAGAGTTTACATTTTCTATATGTGAGGGTATTTTGTTATAAAGCCGCGCTCCTTCAACAGTTATTATATAAATAACATTATTACATAATATACTTTGTTTTTATCATTGCGGTTGCTACTTAGTGCTGTCAGAATAGCGATTGCAATCAGACATTCTAACAAGTCACATAGCAGTCATTCAAAGATTGTCTGAATTCAAAGAGATTGTTTTGAGCTTTAAGTTTTGTTTACTATTGAAAGCTTAATACTTGTAATATTGCTTTCTGTTTATGGTATTTAACAAAGAGTTATCCTATTTATCTAGCTATAATCGCCCTGTAATTAATTCTGATTTGGTATGCGTAGGAAAAAATAAGACCTAACAAAATAACAATGCCAGTAAAAACTCTGAAATATGTTATATGTATAGTAGAGTAGCAACAAATGAGATGTCCGTAGTATACGTTTACGCCCCAACCACGCCTAGCTATTACCTTACGGCCCGGGGCTGCAGGGAAATAAACTTTACACGGATGTACATACCCTGAAACTGGCAATATTTTAAACTAAAAATGATTACCTACACGAGCTTGATCCTCTGTAATTATGGTTTCCGTTTTTAACCGACTTCAAAAAAGGAGGAGGTTCTCAGAGCTTCTGTTTTTTTTGTTATCTCAGAACTTTCTACTGGATCAACGGATTTTGATAACTCTGTTTTTATTTGAAAGCGGATGATTGACGTGTTGTCCCATTTAAATTTCATCAAAATCAGTCAAGCCGTTTTTGAGTTACACTCCAATATTTGAAAATATTTTCCTATCTTGATGATATCGTCGTTGACAGTGAATGACAATCGATCCCGTAAGTAGCAAGAGTCTCTTAAAAGAGAGATGCAATTTTGTTTTACCTTAAAATGGAACCAACTTCTACACCTTAAAATGGAACCAACTTCTACATTTTTGATACCAGAGCAATCTCTTGACATAACGGGTCGGCATTAAAAATCGTAAAGGGCCTCTCTATTCCCAGTATATTACTTTTCTCTATGTTCTACACTCAAAAGTGTGAAATAACTTGTCAGAATTGGTACCATGCGCTCAATATTGTGATAATAGGTACTTTTGAACAATCATGGTACCGACTTCAACAAGTTATTTCGCACTTTTGAGTGTTGAAGTCGGTTTCATTTTTAGGTATTTTTTTTATATCTGATCGTTGTTTGACCTCTATCTGACCTGATGGTAGGTAGTGTAGACGTGGTCCAAGATGTTATTCAGACTAACCTAGAATTAGTGGCTCTCAAGGACAGCTATCCGAACACACTGTTACGTGCTTGGCGACAGATAAATGGATCGTTTCAGTATAAGTAATAATCCCACTATAGGTACACGTAATTATAGTTCCTGTTCTAAAGGAGAAAGTCGGGATTGATCACCGCGAGTAGAATTGGAAAGAAGAGGGTAAGTTTTTTGTTGTTTTTCGTTAAGTTTGCCATTACTGATATATTAGTTCACTACTGCTAATACGATAATATATATGCTTAAATCACAGAACAATAATAATAGGATCACAAAAAAGTAATAGAAAACTCATTAACACATCATGAACCTACAATAAGGATGACAACATGCCACTCACAACAAAACTGTGGAACTCCAAGTACGCCAATCTGTTTGTACTAAAATCAGTAACTAAAAATCGGCCCAATAAACCCTCGGTTTCTGCTGTACGGCAGCTGGAACGTCTGAAGATCATAACCTATCAGACACACATTTTTAGTGCACTAAAATAAGTAAAAGAGAAACACTACTATTATTTCCTTTTATTTCACCCACTTACAATAAAACAGCGGAACTCCAAGTACGCCAATCCATTTGTACGTGTACCTACATAGTAACTAAAATCAGTAGTTAAAAATCGGTTCGATAAACCCTCGGCGTCTGCTTCACGGCAGCTGGAACCTCAGCCATTAATATTTGTAGTGCATAACAATATGTATAAGAGAAACACTTCTATTATTTCCTTTTATTTTAATTAAATGTTCCAGTTGCACCCTGAAGCCCCTATTACTGACCTAACATAATGTTTATTCTAATTTCAGTCTAATTCATAATTTTGACTTCAAGAGACATCTATAGTTTAACTTAATATAAGAATTGGCACTCAAGGGGAGCTGTCGTTAAACTTCAATGCTTGGTGACACAATTTCTAATTGAGTAGGCATTTGCAAAAGTCCCTGCCACCATATTTCTTTATTCTTTGCCTTTGCTCCAAATAAACTAGGTTTCAAAACTGTTAGACATTTCCAGAAAACAAAGCTCTGGTTAGGACCGGTGTGCGATACAAAAAATATGAGGTCCGATATAAAATATGCAATATCCATATTGGCAGGTCGGCCGGTCGCCATATTGGGGGATGGCTCATTTTCTTTCACGGTAATGGCTTTGGGGCTAAAAATTTACCGCGCAGATGACTTTCAGGAAAACCTTTTATGATTACATTTTACGGATATTCAAGGTTTTCTCTATATAAATATGATTTTAGCACGTAAAGACTAATACTATATAGTTGAATACTACCTAGTTATGAAAATATTGAAGCGCTCGTAGCGAAGCTGTTCTTAACTGATCAGCAAAATTAAGCAACGTCAGCCGCGTTCAGGAGATGGATGGGTGACCGCTTGTGACACTACTACTGAGCGCTTCCTGCTTCGGAGGGCACGTTAAGCCATCGGTCCCTGTTGTCGTCTTAGGGTGTTAGTCACTATAGCTTGGTGGTAGGGCATTTTGCGAATGCCCGCCTGGCTAGCTACCACCCTCAAGTAGAAAATCTGTCGCCAAGCACCTAACGGTGTGTTCCGGCAGCTGTCCTTGAGAGCCAGTACTTCTAGGTTAGCCTGAACAACATCTTGGACCACATCATCACTTACCATCAGGTGAGATAGTGGTCAAAGGCTAACCTATAATGCATAAAAAAAAAAAAATTATGTTTACAGTATCTAGGTATCTAGATCTATCTATCTAGGTATAGGCAGCCCTACATATAACACATTGGAACTTTCAAACTAAATCCACATATAACTTCACCTTATCCCCCGAATTACTTAAGTTTATATATGGAGAAAACAAATATGCATAATATTAGGTACATGAGTTTCCAGCGGCAAACAAACAGTTGTTCTACCGCGACTAACTCAGGGGGAGCACACACTGTCTTATGTTCAACCGAGCGGATGTACAGCGATGTACGACACTAATGGAGGTGACATTTTTGTAGTATGACCTCTAATTTATATAATAGTTTACATGCTCACCGTGCTCATAAAACTTACCTATTGCCTACACCTTCCATACATTTAAACTCTCGTAATAATGAATAGAGCTAGAATTATCCCATTGGCATCATCAGGACCACTTGGGTCTATTTATGAATGAAATTCTATCTTAATATTGTTATGTTTACAATAACGCCTGCTATGCGGATTACATTACAAAATTACAAATATACGATAGGAAATATTTAATTAATGTGCGGGATTCGAACCCACGTGCATCCACCCCTTTAGCCGGGGTATGCTCTAACCAATTGAGCTAACATGACAATGATTAATAATAATTGAAGACATAATTTTCCCAAATTACATTTATCCAAATTGACCTAATGACTTGAAATGGATAATCATTCTTGTATTTTTATGTATTACTGCTGGATATGCAGCAACAGCAAAAAAAAAATATTGCTTAGCACGCGATAGTGCTTGTAATTAAACTAGAATACGAGTTGCGAGTTCTGATTGGTAGTCCATATCTCTTGTTACTTACATTGGTGGCGAGTTCCGCGGCATCGCCCCACTAGTCATAACTCGGTTCCCATTCTCGAGTTATGCAGATTCACGCGTATTTATCGTCCAAGTTTGCCAGATACGACGCGACACGACGAATCTGATTCCGCTTTCCATCCACGCGATTTATCGACTGTATACACACATATACATCTCATCTATATGTATAATATCAAATGATATATCACTGATCTGTATTTCGTGTATGACTTAGTCAGGTGCTGTCACGCTTTATGTTTGTTTGATTTTCACCATTTTAGGACTGTTTGTGAGAAACAACAAAATATTTTAAAAGCCAACGTGTCATGGATTCATGGCGTTTATGACGTCATGGCGTTTATGACGTCGCTTTGACATAACAGGAATACTCAGCAGAATTGTCTCACGATATTTTATTTTGACGTGTTGTTTTATATATATATTTTTCTTATTTTTTTTTGTTAAGTATTTTTCTAATTCATTATCATAAGTGAAACGTCAAACACTTCATATTTAAATTAACTACAAATTTTTATTTGTTTTTAATATATGTTATTATTAAATATGATTTTCCCGATAGAATGAAATTGCAATGTTGACTTTTAATTACGCTTATAATAAAAATATCTTATTTATTCATGTAATAATTATGTAAGTATGTGAATAAAAATATAACAATAAAATAGGAGAACCTAACCGCGGGTTCGATTCCCGCCTAGAGCATAAAAAAAAAGTTGTACTCCAATAATTTGTTAAATATAATTAATGTATTTCAGTATATGATTAGAATTTAAAAAACTAAAATATCGAGAATTGTTTTCCTCAGGCTTAACAAATATACACGTTTAAGAGAAGTATATAAAAAAACACTAACAATATATATTAGACGTTTAAGAGAAGTAGGCAAATACCCCCTTAATAGGCTGTGTTCAGCAGTGGACGAGTCGGCTGTTACAGTACAGTACAGAGAAGTAATGAAAAAAATCCAAAGAGAACCTAAAACAATAATATAGAGAAATCCTAATACTAGAAAATCTTGATTTGAAAGCCACAGAAGTACAAAAATAATGAAAAAAAATAAAATAATTGTTCTTCCAAAGAGCGTTCTAGACGGTAAGATTGAATAAGTGATTTATGAAATTAACATGATTAGTTTTACTGCTGTCTCCAGTTTATATAGTCCGCATGCTCAAAGAACATAAACTCAAGCTTTACATAAAAAGAAAGAAGACTCTTGTCCACAAAGTAAATATCAGTGGTACACATGTACATACTCTGTATTACACGTAACAACTATTACTATATTCTGTGGCAAACACTAATAAGGGTTTAGTACTTCCGTGTAATTTTACCTACGATGGTTTTTTGGTATCGAAGGGCTGTTGTTGGGAGTTTTTTCGGCGTGCCTTTGTTTACTCTAGTAGAAGACTCGTTTATAGAAATTGTGGTGTTGTTACCTACGCTGTAACTTCCCAATGCGTTGTTTTTCTTGGTAAATTGAAGTAGGAAATGGAAATATTCATAACAATCTTTTTTTTGGCTAGAAATACAAGCAAAGATTAAGTTATTTTTTGAGATGGTAAGAATGAACGGGAATAGAGTGAAGACCATGACTAAATAATTCACGACTGTAAATTTACGTTTTTTATGTACCTAATTATTATTTTATTCTCCGCGGTTTTCCGTGGGGTGCCAAGAAAGAATTTGATCCCCACAACCCTGCTGGTTGTGGGTGTAGTAAGAGGCGACTAAGGGAAAAAATATCGGAAGGTGGGCAGCAGCGCCTTCTGAGAAGCTGTTATCTTATACTGCGATCCCCAAATCACCTACCAAGTGGGGATTATGGCAAACCCTTCCTTGATGGTGGAGCCTGGGGTTTAGGAGTGGACAATTCGGCTGATATAAGTAACCGTGGCTGTATTAGTTTCTTATTCTTATTACATCTGTCCAAATCCATGTGAAAATTTTAAAATTATATTTAAAATAATAAGTTGCTAAATGAGGCTCAAATAATTTACTGTACTATTTTTTTGTTGTTAGTGCTATGTAATGAAGACTTTTAATGCAGAGGGAGCTACACCTGAAATAGAGCGAAGGATATAAGACTGGCTCTGTAAAGTTTGAAAAAAAGGATGTATTCATTTATTTACTTACCAGCTTTTGCCCTCAACAAACATACAAACTTACATTCGTGTTCATAGTGATAATAAATGCAAACCTACCTACATTACCTATAGGTTCTAATCGTATATACGATATCATTTTTTATAGGTAACAGGCTCGCCTTTGACCACTATCTCAATTGTAAGTGATGATGTGGTCATAGATGTTGTTCAGGCTAACCTTGAATTACTCGCTCTCAAAGACAGCTGCCGGAACAGACCGTTAAGTGCTTGGCGACAGTTTTTCTACTTGTGGGTGGTAGCCACTATGAAAAATATACTACTATAATATAATATAGGCAAACATATTAAATAATATGCATTTGCATGACCACAATACGTATAGTTGGATTTTCAAATTAAATTCATAAATCAACACTAGGAATCTCCCTTGGGTGTGAAACTAAATTTACACAGTTGATATAATATCTCTAGTCGAAAAAGATCTACTTTCAAAGAATGCGAGTGATGTGAAAGTGTTATCATTCTATATTTACAAATATACTAAATATATTTAATGGCATTTTTACCATGAGTTATATAGCCCTAGGCTATTTTTGATACATTTGTATCTTGAATTCAGTCTAGTACTTCTGAGTTATCCGGAACAAAATCTTCGACCACATAATCACTTACCATCAGATGACATGGTGGTCAAAGGCTATCCCATCAGCTATAAATAAATTAACAAGTACATATCATCATCATCAGCTGGCCTCCCCCATATAACGCCACAAAGAACGGATATTAGCCGCTTGTAAACATTTCTTGGTTACAAGTACATATACTACCGCAAAATAAAAAACATTACATAGATAGTGCCATCCACGAAAACGCGCCCTCTCTTTTTCAACAGAGGGAAGTTTCAAGTTGGCCGTTACGCTGTTTCGTGATTAGTCTATTCATCGTAGTGTGCGTGTGCCTCATAGGTAATAAGTGTGTACCGGCAACACTAAAACACTAGCAAAATATTGCACACTTGTACTGTAAGCGATCAAGAAGAGGGGTGAGGCGCGTTCATGGATGGCACTATCTATACTAATATCGCATTTATTCTCTAGTGATAATATTTTATACACAACAATATCTATTTTGATTTACCCAATCACTAGCTTTATCTCCCCAACTCAACCATATTCCTCCGAAAGCGTTCCATTTTTATTCCCTACACAAGCTGATACGAAGAGTCGTTAGGTGTTATCAGCAGAAAGAGTTACGTCTTAGAGACATCTCTAACTGTTATCACCACTCTTGTATTCAGAAGGTGTTCTTAGTCGTTACTCGAGACAATATAGATGCTTAAGTGGCGGTTTATATTTTATTAGTGGAAGGTTTCTCGCGAATGCCTCTTAGGGTTGGCGCGTCAAAGAATGTTATAATGGCAGTGTCATATTTTCAAGATATATTGCAGATAAATTATCGTAGAATACCATACAATTCCGGAAAGGTAAAATACCGGAAGGCAGCGGTGCCTTCTGATGAACTGTATTTTTACACTGCAATTCCCAACGCCTGCAAAGCGTGAGGATTAAGCCAACCTCTCTATTTGATGGATGAGGCTGCGGCCAGCACTGGACAAGCCGGCTGATACAGTACTATGTAATTATGAAGTTATAAAATATTCAGCAAAGAATAAAATGTGAAACAAGTATAAAATATTGTTATTGTAAATGAAAAGAACAAAGTCACAACGTTACGGCGACTTTATTGCTTCTTTCTTGAGATCCAGTAATTCTAGGCTATCCATAACAACATCTTCATATGATTCGATTGTTTCTTTAAGCTGTTTCTGTTTTATTTACATACAGAGCACAGATCTTTTTTTATTGTTTAGACCTATATAGGTATATCGGCTAACATCTGCCCGAGTAGGATTATGCTGAAAAACAGCGCAGCTTTTCTTTTTTTCCTGTGAAAAGGGACTAAAGTTGCACAAGCTGAGCATAACCCTGTTGCCCAAAAATTAAATTATAAAGTTTTTTTAAGTATTATTTCGTGTAAATTTGGTGAAGGCAATAAATTGATTTTTTATATATTATTATTATCTTGAAACACATCATCACCTACTATAGGTGGGATAGTGGTCAAAGGTCAAAATATCAGCTATAAAAAATGTTTATATGGCTATTACTAAGCCCAAAATGCTTGTGTTTTCGCTTATGCATCGAGTTTGATGTGCCGGCAAAAATTCTCGCGTCGTGCATAATCTGCTCGATATTGCTGCAGCGTGCAGATAGTCAGTGAGACGTCAAGTAAATTTGCCCATCTTTTATCTGAATATTAAATAATGTTTCATAGATCTCATGACATAGTCACCGCTGGAGGCGGATAAATGTAGCGCAGTGTCCTAAAGAAGTTACGAAATTTTAGATACAGACTTTCATAAAGGCAGCCTGAATTATCAATCCATGTGCTTCGAAACAGATTATTGCTAGTTCACGCTTATCGCCATGAATACCCTAGTTTAGGATGGGATTGATTGGCTAGTATTATATGACTCGCGTTCACGTATTCTTTCATAGAAAATAACCATTAAGAAAGGGGTTACGATGGAGGATAATCATGTATTCTGTGCTGTCCAACACAAAGATTTGAAACTCGACGCGTCTCTTTGCATCCCGTTTGTTCAACCAGCACACTGCGTTACACAAAGCAACTGACAACCCTACTACACAAGAAGCTCGCTCGCTCCACGCTATCTAGATCACGTCCCAAACGAAGCTCGCGACTTGCATATTCCGAGTTCTAAAACCTTATCGTTTTATATAAATTAATTGCGCGGAACAGAGATTTCACCGAATCCGCGGTTATCATTGCGACAGAGTTCGCTGGATGGCTAATTGAAAGGGGTTGCGGTGAACATTGATTTGGAAGAGTTTGTTGGGAAGAGAAAAGATGAAATGGAACCGCGTTTTGTAATGTTCTTGTAAGTTTAATGGCTTCGTTCCTGATTAGGTAAGTAAACATACCTACCCAAGGTATGTTACACAAAGAAACTAAGACCGTGTGAAAATAGTAAGGAGATGATACTCGCACCTTCTGATGCTGATGACTATTCAGAGGGTTCAGTACTGTTATAGTACTGATATCAAGGTCTTGTTGATTTTTCTCGTCTACTATGCTGGCACTTGGCTCAACGAATAAGCTTTTGCAATCCAACGGAGCAATTGTTGCCAGGTTGCTGGTACAACCTGGCAACAATTGAAAGTGGGCTGGAGCATCTCGACTACCCATAGGCCTGCAATGGCCTTTGGGGTGCCTAAATGTTTTACTGTAATGTAAGTAGTTTGTATTGTCACCATCATCATCATCATCACTTTTCTACATTGTCCACGCGGGTAAAACCGCTGGCTTAGCTTGTGTGTTTATTAATTATATTGACAAAAAAAAACACAAAATTGTCTCAAGCATTGACAGCTCAATGGAAATAACTATAATATTCCAGACTTAAGCTTAAAGGCTTTTGTTTTACAGTTTGTGAATGCTCACCTATCACCCTCAAGAGAAAACCTGTCACCAATCACCGGACCCTGCGTTCCGGCAGCTGCCCAGAGAGACAGTTTTCTTTCTAAGTTTAGTCTGCTTAACATCTTTGACCAGATCATAACTAACCACTAGATGCTAGAAGACACCGGTCTGCTCAGGATGCTAACGCTGATTGATGACTTTGAAATACGAAATGTAGACTTAAGGGTAAAAAAGCCAAGAAGAAAAAAAAATACTAATCGGTAAAAAATCCTTTCTTTTAAAACTGCTCCCCTTAGAATGTTGTATGTGTGTATGTTTCCTATTTCTTCCTTATTTAAAAAATGGTAGTCGATGAAAAAAGTCACGGATCCTGGAGGAGAGAAGAAAAAAAACATCAGATAAGGTAGTGGTCAAAGGGTATCTAAAATTTTGTTACTAGCCCGGCCCTCTTTAAATAAACTCTATGTATGAATTAATTTAACCCTTATGGCATAATATTTTCCTCATTGACAAGTTCACATAAAATTTGTTGTCGTGAAATAAAATCTCCATAACTTACTCTCCCACGTAATTTCACTTCGCAATCTTAAATCAAACTACGAAAACAGCGAGCGAAATAAAATAATAAGCAAAAAACGAGCCAAGTTCTCTATTGGGGTAGTATCGAGCAATATCTCGTTTATAGTTAGGAAACAATCCCCTCGGGGACATTATGAGTGGCCAATGATTATTTTGTTCCAGTGTAGGGGATTATTCTGAGTTCTCTATAAAAGTTACGACGATGTTGAGTCGAAGTCAACTGGAGTGAATTTAAAAATAGGTAACTATGATAAATTTTATTAATAAAAACAAAGCAAAATTCCAACATGAGGAAAAGTTATCGTATTGTGCGGGATTTGACGCCGCGCCATCCACACCTGTTAGCCAGTTTTTTTTTTATTTTTTTTTATTCCCGATAGTTTAGCCTTTGACCACAATCTCACCGTATGTGATGATGTGATCGAAGATGTTGTTCAGGCTAACCTAGAAGTATACTGGCTCTCAAGGACAGCTGCAGGAACACACCGTTAGGTGCTTCGCGACAGATTTTCTACTAGAGGGTGGTAGCTAGCCAGGCGGGCATTCGTAAAAAGCCCTACCACCATGCTATAACGACTGCCATCTTTAGACAACAACCGAGACCGACGGCTTAACGTGGGCACGTTACGCACCGAACCTAAGCACGGCAGCGCTCAGTAGTAATGTCACTAATGGTCACCCATCCAACTCATGACCGCGGGAGACGTTGCTTAACTTTGCTGAATGGTTAAGAACAGCTAAGTAAACTTCGCTACGAGCGCTTCAAAATTATTCGGGTATGCTCTGACCCCTAAGCCAACATGACATCTGACTCATGGCTCTAATTGTCCTTTCGTTCTTAGCCATCTTATGGGGATGGAGCGACATCTATAGTTCAATTTACGTTGTGTTATCACCAAAAAAATACTTACCTACTTGAATTTCAGATTTTGAAAATTGTTACTCACGTATGTAAAATTGGATCGTTCCGACTACATCAGGAGGTGTTATAAAGAAATGTTAGGGACGTTTGCATTAGTGTGAGAGGTGAACAAACTATAGTTGAGACAATCCAATCGATAGATACAATTTTATCTACCCGTTAAAAAATTTAAATTACTAGCCGGTAATTCAAAGTTATCTTGAACAACAACTTCAACCTTATTATAGCATCAGGTGATATAGTGGTCAAAGACCCTATCTATCAGCTATATAAAAAGAAAAAATACATAATAGCAACTAGACACACTTTAGTTCGGAGAAGGGATAAGGTACAAAATGATTGAACTTAATAAAAACTCGAAACCTCCTTGCATACTTTTGCAGAAATAATATATAATATGTTACTCAGCCAAATTTAACATTGTCAAAATACTGAAAATTCATGTCTATACTATGCAGACGTATGGATATAAAGTTTCAGCACTTTAATAATCCTTTGATTTCTTAAAAAGGTATTCAGTTGTGTCTACTCACCTATAAACGTCACCAGGTTCTAGACTCCGTAACAGAGGACAAACATATTGCCAATACTGCGCATGGTTTCACCCTTCAGAATGCAACTGAATTTTGTTCGTTAGAAAAACTCAACAATAATAAACATATTTTTACTCATTATTTAAATAATTTATGCAGACCAATTTTCTTGTTACAAAGACTATTCTGATTCGATTCAACTTCGACACTGTTTCCATCTTCTTGCAACTATTCCAGAATAACTCAATGCGTTCCGTATTCACCCCTCTTAAGATTCTCATAAACATGTTTTTCTCGCAATAAAAATGATAAATCATCCGTTTTTTATATGGTCAATCAGTAGATACAGCGCCTTCCCCATTGACGGATAAAATATATAGAGATGATGTTAGGACGCGTGTACATGTTGTACGGGAAATCTCTATGAAAATGTCGTGCCTCTAATCGCAACACAATGACTTGCTGGCGGCTTGGGGATCGCAGTGTAAGATGGCCGTCGTAATAAGGCGTTGATGTCCACCTTTTGCTATTTTTCCAAACAACTATGTCCGTGGCACTGCCAATGCATGCGAACTAATAAAGTTCAATATTATCCTTTCGTTCATAAAGTTGCACTGACTTACTTCCACCACAGTAGCTCTTATTGGTAAAGCATGTTATTGGTAACCCTGGCCCTATGGACAGATGGTAGCGGGTTCATATGCCGATCGTGACCAAATTTAAGGTTTTTGAGGCTATTGATTAATTTTGTAAGTTCATTCGCTTATCAGACTTTAATACAAAAATTACAATGTTACAGTATGATACTTCTCTTTTCTAGCTACTAAATATTATATAGTAACAGCTAGTAAATAGTAGCCATGTAAAGTAGGTTGTCTAATGAATTGTTTTGTTGACTAGCATTTATAGTATTATACACAAAGAAAACAAATAATGGGAAGCCCACTGTCAAGTTAGTTTCACCCAGATGGTACCCAATTGTTTGTTACAGAATAAGTCAAATTGTAAGAAACGACCTATAAGACTTTTTTTTTCGGAAATGTAGCTGTTTCGGTTAGTGCTATTTTATTTCAACAACCAAAACATCAACATTTGAACTTCACCATCTCCTTATGATAGAATCGAAACGCGTCGAAAATTGTATCATCTCACGGAGTAACCTACTAACCTGGTTTGCCATTTCACGACGATCTACGTGTGCTAGTTCTGGTGGGATTATCACTTAGTATTTCTAACGATATTATTGATTATGAAATTCTGTAAGTGCCTGATTCTATTGAATACTATAACATTCATCAAGAAACCATTATTTCCGTCAGGCGATACCCAGTCAGTAAATTCAAGAAAAGACAAATTATTCGATACGATCTCTCCAAAAATCTCTTTGTTCTCTATCACCTCCAAAACCGTAATAGAAAATCTTACTGATTTTAACCCATCTAATTTTATAGTAGGACATAATTATAAGTATCATCCATCTTTACTATCATCAAAATCTCAGGATCCGTAAACTGCCTAGATTTTATAATACACACATACGCTCTAAGCTTCTTTTTACGCCTAATACCTGCAAATACATTTCAGAGTTAATCATCGGTAATCATTACTTACCAAAATCAACTGATAAGACAAAATTGCGGGTTTTAGCATGTTTAACTACTTCGGTAAACTTACTACTGATTTTCTTAGCTCTACAATATACATATATTTATATTGACGACAACTTTAAAAAATAAACCTATGCGAACCGCTCTCTTTGTGGCTGTCTCGTCATATTTATATCTACGAAATTATTAGTTATCCTAGAGCTATTTATGCATATGTTTACCCTTATTGTTATTTTATTATTGAAATAAGAATTTTTGAGAATACAAATAATAGAAAGATAGACTCATATACAAGGAGCATAGATAACAGTCTCAAGTAACAATAAATAATGGAATGTACCGTATTGTCCACTGTTGAACGGGGGGATTTGCCATAATCCCCACGCTTGGCAGGCGGCTTGGAGATCGCAGTGTAAGATGGCAGCGTAAGATTCTCAGGCGCTCCCGGCAATTTTTTTTTATAAGACGGCCAAAAATGGAGTGTAATGTTTTCAGGGTTCATATATGTACGAGTATGTATATAAAATGTTTATGAGTTTTTTATTCCACCATATCCTCTTAACGGCTAAACTGATTTTAATGTATGAGATATCGTTAGATTTGTCTTGAAAACGCTAGTGACACTAAGTATAAACTAGCGGTCTGAAGACATACTGTGAGATAAAAGATATTTTTCATCTTTCGAACCCATCGGACTCGGGTATCGAAATGAAGGGCTTTAAAAAACCATTCCATAAATATATATATAACTTGCAGTTTTAATTTAAAAGGAACGTTAAAACGTTTAACGAAAATAAATAATTTGCAGTCTAGTTTTTTACTCTTTTGATTAATTTACTATATAGGTACTTTGTTTTCCATTATTCGCTTAGTGAGATATATCTTTGCACATCGCTTGGTCATCACAATATCGCGCTTCATATTGTGAACACATCTTTACAGGAAAAGACTAGATAACAAGCGAGATTCCATTTTGATTGATGGTGTTGTGACGTAGGAAGTAGCGGGAATGGTGGAGTTGCCACTTTTTATGGGAATCCTTTGCTCGTTATTGATTGCTGATTGTTTTTGTAGCTGTTGGGTATTTAATGTTGAATGATACGAAACGAACATATAAATACCGACCAAGTGCGAGTAAGACGCGCGCACGAAGGGTTCCGTACCATTATCTGTAACCTAATCTTGCAAGTTACAGGCGCTTTGCGCAGAAAAAGTTTTCCTATTTGTAATTTTGTAATGTAATCCACATTGCAGGCGATATTGCAAACATAATAATATTAAAGTTAAAGCGTCTACCTGTCACCGTTATAAGTATCGAGCAAGAAACGGTAAAAAAACCGAGTTTGTTGTACGGGAGCCCCTCTTAAATATTTATTTTGTTTTTAGTATTTTTTCTTATAGCGGCAAAAGAAATTCATCATCTGTGAGCATTTCAACTGTCTAGCTATCACCGTTCTTGAGATACAGCCTGGTGACAGACGGACGGACGGAAAGCAAAATCTCAGTAATAGGGTCCCGTTTTTACCCTTTGGGTACGGAACCCTAAAAATGACCAAGGAGTCATAAACGTGAAGGAGTCATGAACGGGTTCGTTTATTGCCTTATGTGGTCCAAAGAAAACTTTTTCTTCACAAACTTATGAGGAAGGCCTTCTTTTTTCGTTTCTTACAATTAACAAAACCAACAAGTACCTTCTGAAGCGCTCGTAGCGAAGTTTGCTTAACTGTTCTCAACCGATCAGCAAAGTTAAGCAACGTCGCGCGTGGTCATGAGTTGGATGGGTGACCGCTAGTGACATTACTACTGAGGACATTACACATTATTTCGGAGGGCACGTAA
This sequence comes from Plagodis pulveraria, assembly GCA_963890685.1. Lineage (NCBI taxonomy): Eukaryota > Metazoa > Arthropoda > Insecta > Lepidoptera > Geometridae > Plagodis > Plagodis pulveraria. Next base: position 3,011,720 of record OY982952.1, on the reverse strand, counting down.
AGCGGTCGGTCCCGGTTGTCGTCTTTAGATGGCAGTCGTTATAGCATGGTGGTATGGCATTTTGCGAATGCGCGCCTGGCTAGCTACCAACCTCAAGTAGAAAATCTGTCGCCAAGCACCTAACGGTGTGTTCCGGCAGCTGTCCTTGAGAGCCAGTAATTCTAGGTTAGCCTGAACAACATCTTCGACCACATATCACTTACCATCAGGTGAGATAGTGGTCAAAGGCTAACCGATCAAGCATAAAAAAAACCTAATATGCAGTGCAATGCAATGTAGTCTGTGCAATATATATCAAAGAGTTTTTTAGCCGTTTATTTTTTTGAGAACCATAGGAAACAATATTTCCTTTAAAGAAAAGACAACAAGTAACTATATGAAATAAAAATCCTGACATAAATTCATGCCCTATATTTCTATCAAACGATCGTTTTTTTTCACATCTAAAGTATCTAGGTACTATCAGATTTGTATATAGAGATTATTTAGTTAGATCCGTTACTGCAGGACAGCCTCGGGGGAGTTTGCCATAACCCTCACGCTTGGCAGGGGATCGCAGTTTAAGATATGAGTTCTTCAGGAGGCGCTACTTCCCACCTTCCGGTATTTTAACTTTAGTAGCCTCTTACGACACCCACATGTAGAAACGGGGGGGTGACATTCTAACCCGGCACCCCACGTAGCATTATTGTTTTAATTTGAGAAGTCAGTATATTTTTTACTCTAAATTAGATTGAAAACAAAGATCTTATCAGAATAAACAATTTGTAAACAAGGTGTAGATCAAACGAATAGGTATACATAATCATGACATATTATTTTTCGTAGTGTAGATCAAAACATTTTCACATGCTTATCAGAAACCAGCATTATTGCAGACATGCTATGATATAAGGCCTATTTGCTGGGGTATTCAGCAATATTTCATACAATGTTTTCGTCGCATACTCAATAAGGCATAACGTAAGCTATGTTGGCGAAACCGGGTTATTTATGCACTGGCGGTGATATGTGGCGAATCTTGATGTTTTTCGTTATATTTTGCTAAAATAATATCTATCTAATAATAATATTAATATGGTTTATGGGGCTGTTTTTCTTTGCAGGTACTTAATACGCCTAGATAATAAAACGATGTCAAGCATTGCATCAGAACTTCGAGGTTTTGTTGTTTGATTCCCTGCGTCGTAGTTACTGAGTTTTCGTAAGATTTTGTTCATCAGAAGTTCAATTTTTGGGACTATGCTAAGAAGATGTCCATTGGCTCGCCCTTCTTTACATGGAAACTGACTCCTTATCTATTATTTAGTAACCGGCTAGGATTCGCGTAATTTTTACCGAATATTGCTCCGACCAGGGCCTAAGCACGTAACTGATTAGTTACGTGCTGAGGCCCGCGCTCGACGCTGTGCACTATCGTGACTCCGAGACGAAGAACTTCAAATAAGTTCGAAACTGGTCGGAGTAAAATTCGATAAATATTATGCGAGTCCTAGCCGGTTACTAAATAATAATTAGGAACAAAATTCGCGAAAATGTTTAAGCTCAACTCCATGTCTGGCAACTTTTTAAGAGTACATACCCAAAGAGAGAAACGAAACCCTATAGGTGTCACTCTGCCCGTATCTCACGGGTCTCGATATAGCAGGAAATCATTAGCTATCTCAGTTACAAATTCGAAAGTTAGGTACTTTAGCTTTAAAATTAAATAAGAAAAAATAAATTTGAGGGTCCGTAATCCCGCCGATTTCGATCATAGCTCCAAAACCACAAGATAAATAAGTTTTTCTAAGTTACTTAACATCTTTGTTAAATAGAGGATATAGTAGGTAATATATCTAAATATACCTTACTAGTTCAGTTTTTGAGATAGACACCGCAACAAAAATATTCTTACTTTACTATACAAGGTAAAATAAATTAGAAATTTATTCATACTCTTCTCTAGACAATAACACATCAGGTGCAAGAGTCCCGAAAAGGTGGACACCGCAAACCCGTGGAATATACATGACCACTATCTCACCTGATGGTAAGTGATGATGCGGTTGAAGATGTGGTTCAGGCTAACCTAAAATTACTGACTCGCAAGGACAGCTGCCGGAACACACCGCTAGGTGCTTGGCAACAGATTTTCTACCAAAATGCCGTACCACCATCCTATTACGACTGCCATAGTATATTAGACCGGGCCGTGCCCGTGGCGTACCGTGTACGTGGCCCAGACGGGGCACGCATTTGAAACGTTACAAACATTTTGTATGCAGCAGTTTATATTAAACAGTGCCTGATCCGTGTCTCGTCCGGGCCCGTCTACTAGCGTACGACGCTCGTCTACACCGCGGTTGTTGCACGGCTCGCCCCGTCCCCTCCACGCTCCGACGTAATACGAACACTCTTCCGTGCTGTTTATTAATTATTCACATCACTACGCTGGAAGCGACCATGGCGGCTTATAAAACCCGGTTAACACTCGGTGTAATATAATCGTGCAGCATGGACGGCTCCACTCCGGCCCGCCCCGGCCTCGGCCCGGCCCGGACACGGCCCGGTCTAATATAAATCTTCCCTAATACGTCAACCGGGACCGATGGCTTAATTGCCCTGCGAAGCACGGAAACGCTCAGTAGTAATGTCAATAGCGGTCACCCATCCAACTCATGACCGCGGTGGACGTTGCTTAACATTGCTGATCGGTTAAAATCATCTAAGCAAACTTCGCTACTAACGCTTTAAAAACTTGTGGAAATCATAAACCATTTGAATGATATTATACACCACGATATACACCACGATATCTATTTATGGGTATATATGTTAGTGTGACAATTCTAATTCCACAGAAAATAATTACAACAATCACAAACCCCATATATAAACTAAATTTAGCATACAAAATCACCCAGTGTGGCACCAGCCTAACACCTTCGCTACATAGAATGAATATCACATGCACACATCGTAACTCTTATCTATAAAATCTGTATAATTGATTATTGCTTAGTAATATTGAATTAGAATATCTTAGAAATATTTTTGTAATGTTCTAATGTAAGTCTACGTGCAAAGTTGTTGACAAGTTTTTGTGAGCTAAAAATTCGCATTATGTGTGATACGAGTGCATGTTCTTTTTAAAGGGTATGTCCCAAACTTTCTTTTATTTTATAATTCTAATAAGCTTATATATTTTACATTATGTATATTATTTTTCAGATCCTTATTTTTCATTCGTTTATAATAAAATGTTCATTTCATATCCGAAAATAATTCCTTTTTCGGCTTTGTTACAATGTTTAGATTACTTTCCAAACAGGTTTCTACTCTAATAGTTTTTAATTATTGCTTCTTATAATTGTAATGACGTCTTGTCCCTAAAAATAAATGTTCTTTGGGAGAAACCAGTCCACCCAAAACACAGGGTATCCTAGTGTGGGGGCTAGTGTGATATAAGACAACTTTCATGTTAGCTCATATAATGTTAAAATTCCTTATTTGTCTGATCTATGTACCTGTTTTTTTGCACAATAAACGTTATTATTATTATTAATGTGTGAGAGTGTCTGAATCAACATGGAACCGATATAACAAGTTACCTACGCAATATTTTTCCATTTAAGAAAAACATTGAATAATTTTTTTTTTTTTTTTTTTATGCATTATAGGTTAGCCTTTGACCACTATCTCACCTGATGGTAAGTGATGATGTGGTCGAAGATGTTGTTCAGGCTAACCTAGAAGTACTGGCTCTCAAGGACAGCTGCCGGAACACACAGTTAGGTGCTTGGCGACAGTTTTTCTACTTGAGGGTGGTAGCTAGCCAGGCGGGCATTCGCAAAATGCCCTACCACCATGCTATAACGACTGCCATCCTAAGACAACAACCGGGACCGACGGCTTAACGTGCCCTCCGAAGCACGGAAACGCTCCGTAGCGGTCACCCATCCAACTCCTGACCGCGCGCGACGTTGCTTAACTTTGCTGATCGGTTGAGAACAGCTAAGTAAACTTTGCTACGAGCGCTTCAAATTTCCAATGATTCCAATGTAATACTGAATAACTATACTCAACTTCATTCTTTGTCATCTCAAAATTGAACAAACAAAATAACCGACCAAGTTAACAACATAAATAATAACCTAACAGTTTGTTATTCAAGGCGAAACTTATTTCTAAACAAATAACTGAATATTGTAATTTTGACACCAGAAGATAATTTCATTTCCCAAACTTTGGCACTCGCAAAAAATAATTATGATCTCACTCCAGGGAGCGAACCAAACAAAACTAGTTAACAAAACGATACAATAAGTGTGGCCAATAAACTGGGACCTATTCTAATAATTAGATGGTGTTGCAATGTGCCATTGTCATTTATCATGAGATTGAGGTACAAAAAAATGTCAATAAAAGCTTAATTCTTTCTTTCGGAAGATATTTTGCTGTAGTTAAGCATGTGGACAGCCACGTAGGAAAGGTTGCCGGGTTAATAGGTGCCATTCTAAACCCACTAGACTACAATCTCACGTATAATTTAGTTAAATTTCTTTAATTTTACTAAATTACACGTAATTTAATTTACTGAGGCAATTGGCGAATTAAACTTTGGATGCTTAGCGATAGATTTTCTACATGAGGGTTGTATGAAGCTAGACGAACGTTTTCAGAATACCCTACCGATACGATACGATGCGGCGAAAGTTCAAGTCACCTGAGGCATAACTGCTACTCTATTTATGCTTCATCATCATATCATCTCTATTTATGCTACAGTATTTTGAAATCATCTTAATAATTTTAACATTGTTATGTTTGCAATAACGCCTGCTATGCGGATTACATTACAAAATTACAAATACACGATAGATTTTTTTTCTCCCGTACATGACTTAAGTTTTTCCTATCGTATATTTGTAATTTTGTAATCATCTTAATAATTGAAGATGTTTCTACAAAATTCATGTACTTACTGTGCGAGTATAAGTGACCATAAGAATCATTTAGTTGAAACTCAAATTTTGCACTTTTTTAAAACATTAGAAGTGATAAAGCATTTTGAACATTTCAAACTGACTCATATTGCAGAATCGTCACCCGAACAGAATTAACTGAACAACAAACAAGAGATTCGTTTTTATTTTTCATAGTTTATTGTTTTGTTTTATCTAGTTGGAGGTTTTCCGAGACACCGTAGTTATTGTCTTCGGTTCAAAGGTTAGAACACACTGAAATGAGAAATACATAATGTAAGCCGGTTTTAACATTGCACATTTTCGTACCTACCCCGCTTGTGGTACAAATTTTACTTTTCGTGGTAATTTGGCTTAACCTGATTTAAATAGATAGCAAGTGAACGGTAATGATTAGCGGTACCATTTTGGATTTGTTGCTTTGATAGACCACTTATACCATTATTTTGAATACTTATAAAAACTATAGCAATTTCCAAACTGCCTGCTAAGCACAGATGTAGAAGCATATATGACCCAGTGGCAATAGCTATGGACTACCGCGCAGGGGGCTCGTGGTTCGAATATTGAGGGTTCGCTATCATCTCCACGCTCAGCTGGCACCTTGTGGATCACAGTGTAAGATGACAGTTAGTCAAGAGGCACTGCTACCTTCTGATATTTTTCACTTCGTTGCTACGACGTTTACTGACCATCCTACGACGCTGACTGTAAGATATGTGGGGTGGGACAATACTGATCTGGCACCCATGGTTTCTAAATACTTAACTGACGTAATTTGGGTGATAGTTTAGTTAAACACATGCGTGTGATTTGTACCACCGAATGCCGAAATGTTGGCAACATTGCTGGTTTTTCAAAGGAAGTTACGAGTGCTGCCTTTGCTGTGCGAGTTGCGATCTATAAGCGCCACCTGGCGACCTGCGCGGATACTTGAGAAGGCGTTTTGGAGGGAATACAGTAATGGCACAGCTAATAGCTAGCTGTGAACTACTACTCATCTGATGGAAAGTGATGATTTCGTTGAAGATTTTGTTCAGGCTAACCTAGAATTACTGGCTCTCAAGGACATCTGCCAGATCACACTGCTAGGTGCTTGGTGACAGATTTTCTGCTTGAGTGTCGTAGCTAGCCAGACGGGCATTAGTAAAATGCCCATGCTGTAACGACTGCCATCGTAACACATCAACCGGGACCAACGGTTTAACGTACCTTCAGAAGCACGGAAGCGCTAAGTGGTAATGTCACTAGCGGTCACCCATCCAAGTCATAACCGCGGGCGACGGTGCTTAACTGAGCTAGAAGACTAAGCAAACTACTCTACGAGCGCTTCTAAATCTGTCACAAAACACCTTATGGTGTATCCCAGAAGTCTTTGAAGCTATTCTAGCCAACTACTATCCTTAACTACTTAGGCATATCATATACAAAAAGATAAGTTAGTGTTCAAAGAAAATCCCTAATTATCATTATTTCCTAAATATCTCAACTTTTATCCCATTTAGGTGGGTTGGTACAGTATGTATCTTCTAACTATACAAGAATTATTTTGACTTCAATAGTGGAAAATCGTCCACCGTTGTACCTAGGTCCCCTGGAGACTTAGTTCAGTTACCTTAGTTAGATTGGGACTGGGTTAGGTTAGGCGTTATGGGGAGCTTCCAAGCGGAGATCCTCGCCGAAGTTTACCACTTCGTGGCGGCGAGGAGGTCCCGCGGGGAGCCCCCAGCGTGGGAGGAGGTCACGCGCATGCGACGGCAGGCGCGGGCCGCCCTGTTGCGGCGGTGGACGGAGGACCTGGCTCCACCGGTCCCTGGACAGAGGACGGTGGATGCCATTCGCCCGGTCCTTCGGAGGTGGGTAGGGCGGCGATTCGGGTCGCTCACCTTCCGATTGGTGCAGGTGCTTTCCGGACACGGATGTTTCGGAAGGTACCTGCATCACATCGCAAGACGTGAGGCGACCCCCGCCTGTCACGAGTGTGGAGCGCCAGAAGACACGGCGCTCCACACGCTGGAGGAGTGCGCCGCGTGGAGTCCCATGCGGCGCGCCCTCACAGCGGTCATAGGCGCAGATCTGTCGCTGCCGAGCGTGGTTAATGCTATGCTCGGCAGCGACGGATCGTGGCAGGCGGTGGTCTCTTTCTGCGAAGAGGTGATGGCGCAGAAAGAGGCTGCGGAGCGGGCGAGGGAGGACGACGTCCTCGCAGACCCGCTCCGGCGTAGATGAACTGGTGGAAGGAGAAGGCGATTCGGGCGCCTTCTCGCTCTATCCTAGTGTTGTGCGGATCATCGGTGGAGAGTCGGGGGATTCTCCACTGGCTTGCACGATCCCACACGTCTGGGGGATGGCCCTAATGAGCTGGGTCATCCCTCCCTTGGCCGGGGCCCGTCACCGGTGACGGGCCAACCGCCGGGGCGAGATGGTGATTGCTAACGCTACCCCATCTCGCCCCGACTAGGCGGCAGACTGCTCATCCCGGGTTTTTAGTGGGTAACCTCACTTACTACCCCCCCGTGGGGGTAGTAAGGCCCCTCAGGCGAGGACTCCCACATAACCACCCTGCTCCCCCCGGAGCCGGGTGGTATCCATAAAGGATTTTCCCGGGTCAAAAAAATAAAAATAAAAAAAAAATAAAAAAAAAAAAAAAAAAAAAAATGCGTTATGGGGAGCTTCCGATAATTACCACGCTTTGCGAGCGTCTTGGGGATTGCAGTGTAAAAGCTCAGTTTTTCAGAAAGCGCAACTGCCTTTTGGTATTTTTCCTTTCGTCGCCTCTTACGACACCAATAGGGAGATATGGGAGGTGCAATTCTTGCCCAGCTCCACGTGAGATACAGGAATATATCTGATATATGTATAAAGTTTTGGCTTTGATTGTATGGCCAGCCGCTTTCCTGCCGCCTAATTCTTGGGAATGCTCTCGTTGGTAGCAAACCCGCCAACTTTCGTGTGATCTGTGTTAATATAGTAAAGTGTCCTGTTGTGCGCCCATACTGTGCAGCAAGTAAGTTATGGTCTCTCATTTGGCACATTTTTCCTTCCATCACCTTTTAAGAGATCCAGGAGAAGATGAGCAGCAAGAGAATATGAAACCGTTTTTATATTCTTAAGCCGAGAATTAGAGCTTAAACGCACTTATAGATTTTGCGAAGATGTCTAGTTCACCTTTTCCTTGTCAATTATTCCTTGGCGATGATACTGTCGTTAATTTTATTCTGTCATTTCATGTCATTGTTTAAAACTCTGCTTTAAACAAACCAAAAGTGTATGTTGCCATAAACGCAGACAGTTGCCAGTAAACTCGCAGTACATTGTAAAACCATGGTGCGGAAAATGGTGACATTATGGTGTTGGTTTCGGCGCCAAGTTTTGATGATTATTGTTTTATTAACCAATATTGAGTGCGGGAATTTTCAAGAGTCCGGCTTCACAGAAAGTTTAATCAGAGGTTAAAACAACATGTATAATAAACACTCACATGTAGTCGTTCGTGTCACCTTTCGAAATTAACTGTATGTATTTTTAATGCTACTTAAAGTATCCTTGCTTTTTATTTACTTTCCTAATTCTACTTATTTTTTTTTATATCGAATACATTCTTTTAACAATCAAATATACGAAATTACCAAATTAAGCTGGTATTATGATGATTTGAACAGTCTGAGCTCACACTTTCAAGGAGCTAACTTCCATAACTTATAAAAGTCACTGATTAAAAAAACATATCTTGTAATATCGTCATGGAATCCTTTTTTTATTAGGAATCATTTCAAATTGACTGTTTGTATTTGTACGATTAACAATTGCCCTTTATAGAATATTGCTAACTGTATGCCTTTTTGTCTTTATAATTCTGTTCTTGACGGTTGATTGTACTTAAGCTTTAAGAGAGACAACAGGGAAGTGTTCTGACATAGCACTATACTACCAAAATATAAATCGCTTCCCTGGCAAAATACTTGAAATTGAAATATTCTTAGATAAATATCCATTTGACGTATTATGTTTCACTGAAACTTGGCTTAGAGCAGATAAAATGTTATTTAATGTTAAGAATTTTAGTGTGGGTAGTGCGTTTAACAGATCATCTGCAGAAGGAGGAGGGTGTATTATACTTGTAAAAAATAATTTAAAATTTAAAGAACGCCGTGACCTGGTCAGATATTCTGTCGAACGTGTCTCCGTCGAACGTCCACACAAGCAACCTCACGGTTGCTTGTGTGGAGGTGGATAGGCATCTCGTGTTGTGCGTATATCGACCACCAACAGATGAAGGTCGTGCTCAAAATTTTACAGAATTTTTATCCACTTTGGAAAATATACTACAGAAAATTTCAAAATGCAAAAAACCCATATTTGTATGTGGTGATTATAATATAGATATTTTATTGAATACTAAAAATAAGACTGATCTTATTTCATTGTTTAAGTCATTTAATTTGAAATTTCTATTCTGTGAGCCCACTAGGATATCAGACACTTCAGCTACCTGTATAGACAATATATACTCAAACTGTAAGACTAAAGAAAAGTCAATAATGAAGGGTGTTAGATCTGATCATGAGGGCCTAGCGATAAAATTTGATGGAATCAGAAAAACAGAGAGGTATGAAATTGAACATAGACCATTAACAACTAGTAGGCTGGAAATACTCAGTACCAACATAGAAGCTAAGCTTGGCATTACAAGTTTTTCTCATAGTGACCCGAATGACATTTATAATAGCTTATTTTCTTTAGTAAACACTGAATTTCAAAAAGTATGTCCAAAAATAAAAAAACAAATAGATGGAAAGTTGAAGTTCGGTGATTGGGCCACAACAGGTATTCGAAAAAGTAGAGATTATTTGTTTGATCTGTATCGCAGGAAAAATTTAACATCTTGCAAACAGTTTCATGATTATGTTAGGAAGTATTCAAAAATGTTCAAGTCTGTTTGCTTGTGTGCTAAATCTCTTTTTATTAGAAACAAAATTAGCAAGTCTAAAAATAAAATAAAAACCATTTGGAAGACTATAAATAGTGAAACTGGTAAAAATAAACCTAGAGATTCAACATATGTCTTAACTATTGATAATAATCAAATCTCTGATTCAATACAGGTGGCGAATATATTTGAAATTTTTTTCTCTACCTTGCCCCTAGAAGCCACTAAGTCATTGGATTCTTGTCCCAATGTAGCAGAAACTCTGTTAAAACATAATTTTCCAAGTAAATCACCGGACTTTTCTTTCAGACACACCACAAGATTTGAAATTATAAAAACATTTCAAAGTTTAAACATAAAGAGTACTGAAGACTTGTGGGGTATGTCAGTAAAAGTGGTAGAGTCTATAATTTACATTATTGCACCATATTTAGAAACAATATTCAATCTGTGTGTCGATAGTGGAAACTTCCCCGATTTAATGAAACAAAGTAAAATCACTCCAATTTTAAAGTCGGGGTCTACATCTGACCCTTGTAATTATAGACCTATTTCCATCTTACCTGTTCTGAGTAAAGTATTCGAAAAAATTATGCTCAAACAACTACTATCCCATTTTAACAAGCATAATTTATTAAATGAGAATCAGTTTGGTTTCACCAAGAGCAAATCCACAACAGATGCAGGTGTTCAATTGATGTCGCAAATACTGGAAGCCTGGGAGAGTTCACATGATGCTATTGGCGTATTTTGTGATCTTTCCAAGGCATTCGACTGTGTAGAGCACTGCACTCTGATTCGTAAACTTTACCACTATGGTATTCGTGGAAAAGCTCTGAATCTTATAGAGTCATATCTGTCAGACAGGCTACAGAGGGTTGGAATAAGTGGCAATACTTCTTCCGGGTCATTGGTAAAAATGGGAGTACCACAGGGATCAATTTTGGGACCTTTTCTGTTTCTAACATATATTAATGATCTGCCTTGCATGGTCAAAGATTTCTGCGATATTGTTTTATTCGCAGATGATACCTCTCTGATTTTTAAAGTAGATAGGAAAGACAGTGAACTGACGCATGTAAATAATGTATTATCTAAGATTTGTAAATGGTTCGCCGCTAATAATCTTCTCCTAAATTCAAAAAAGACGAAATTTAAAGTTTTCTTTACAAAATGTTCCTTATGTTGAACCAAACATTAAGCTTGGACCAGATAAACTCCCTCCATTGACAAAGCGACAGTCTTCCTGGGAATCAAAATGGATTCCACTTTACAATGGGATCCACATATACATGATCTCTCCGGAAGACTTAGTTCTGCTGCATATGCAGTTCTTAGGATAAGACAGTTAACAGACGTAGCTACTGCTCGCCTAGTTTATTTCGCGTACTTCCACAGTATTATGTCGTATGGCGTATTGCTGTGGGGAACTGCTGCTGAGATAGAGACAATCTTTATCATACAAAAGCGTGCAATTCGAGCCATATATAAAATGGGTCCTAGGGAATCTGTGAGGGATCTTTTTAAAGAAATTGATATTTTAACTTTACCAAGTCTGTATATATTTGAAAATATTATGTATGTTCGTAAAAATTTGAGTAAATTTAAATTAAACAGTGACAATCACGATTACAATACTAGGAATAAAGATAAAATAGCGGTGCCAGGTTTTAGATTAGCAAAGACAAATAAAAGGTCCTTCTTAGGTAATTGTGTGCGGTTTTATAATAAAGTTCCTAAACATATTACAACGCTCACAGAAGGGAAATTCAAGTTGCATGTGAAAAACATATTGATTAAAAAATCCTACTACACAGTTTCTGATTACATAAACGACAAAAATGCCTGGACAATTCCGCCTCCGTCAAGCTATTGCCTGTCACCTACATAATTTAAACAAATATTGTAATAACTCTATTATATAGTATGTATGTAACACATTGTTAAAAGATGTTTAAAAGAATGGCCCCGAGTTTCTTGCCCGTTCTTCTCGCAGTGGCTCTATACACTTTATTTGCTGAACGTGGCAGTACAATGTAGAATATTTCAATACTAAAATTTGTAATTGACCTTCATAAGAGCGTCATAGACGCCTAAATTGAATAAATGATTTTGACTTTGACTTTGACTTTGACTTTGACTGCAAGGATATTTTATATATCTCTTTATATATCAATTCATCACTTAGGTACCAATAGGTGGTTTTGCAGCTTAAATACACGATACGAGGACGTAGGTCTAGATGTAGTTACGTGGAATGAAGCTAGTTAGTATGAGCACATATGTTGTATAATATGTACAGTCGCCTGCAATAAGAAGTATACACATTGTAATTTTCAAAATAGTGGCAAAGAGTTCTGTATTTCTCTATATAATCAGAAGTATATTAAAATCAATTAATAAGTTAAATATTTTTACTCATGTGTAATGTTAACGTGGTCCAATCATATATATATATCTTGGGGCTTTAATCTCAAACAATGGCGGGTGCATCGATGAGATCAAAAGACGTATGAGTATCACAAGAACGGCTATGGACAAGATGAGAAAAATATGGAGGACCAGAAAAGTAACCAAGGCTACAAAAACTAGGCTCGTGAGGACACTTATATTTCCCATATTTTTATACGCAGCTGAAACGTGGACTCTGCGAGATGTGGAAAAACAGAAAATAGACGCTCTGGAAATGTGGTGCTGGAGAAGAATGCTCGGTGGTTCGTGGACTGAGTTTCGAACGAACGTCTCGATACTTCGAGAACTCGGTATCAAGCAGCGTCTATTTTCAATAGTACAATCTCACATCCTTACATTCTTCGGACATGTTTCCCGGCGTGACAATCAGTCCTTAGAACGCCTTGTCATCCAAGGAAAAGTGGAAGGCACTAGACCGCGCGGAAGGTCACCCACTCGTTGGACTGACCAGATCAAGTCTGCCATTGGAGGTTCACTAAACCAGTGCAGCAGAATGACCTCCAGCAGGCAAAGGTGGCGAACCATCGTGAAGAGCATCACATCTGCCCTGCCAGTACTACTACTACATAACGATCACGACCGCTCTGTCAAGAGCGTACCGGATAAGAAGAAGAAGAGAAGAAGTAATGTTAACTTCGATTATTAATAACTAAGCGACATCACATTATTTTGAAAATTATGAAGTGTATTCTTCTTATTGCAGGCGACTGTACCTAGTGCTGCGACCAAATTTCATTATATTCAAAATTAAAAACCCCGAACATAACTTTTTCAGCGCCTTCTTTATGCATTAGTTTAATTTCAGAGCTACTGCTCGCTCTGCTCAGTACAATAACTAAAAAATATTAAAGTTAAATATTAATTTCAATAAGTATATTAACCAGATTTTTTTGCGATTCACACTGAATTTTTGCGCGTTGTTGATCTGGATTCATTCATAATTTTTCAGTACATCATATCAATATTACAAAATAGACATAACCATCGTTGGTTAAACATGCCCGAGATATCCCAAGAGAGCGGCAGTTAGCCGCTGCGTCGCCGTTTGATTGGCCCCTCGTAAACCAATCCATGCCAACACCAGATACTTTAGCATTGGTGATGGGACACTACTACACTCGATTCACTAGCAAATTATTTTAATAATTTTTGTGCTTTTGAATAAAACAAAATTAAGGATTTATAGTGGTGCCAACGGCGCTGCTGTATCAATTTGTTTCATCAACCATATGTGCATGTAAATTTAAAATAAATCGAAAAAAACCTTTTTAGGATTCCTTACCAAAAGGGTAAAAACGGGACCCTATTACTGAGACTTCTCTGTCCGTCCGTCCGTCTGTCACCAGGCTGTATCTCACGAACGGTGATAGCTAGACAGTTGAAATTTTCACAGATGATGTATTTCTATTGCCACTATAACAACAAATACTAAAAATAAAATAAATATTTAACGGGGGCTCCCATACAACAAACTTGATTTTTTACCGTTTCTTGCTCAATACTAATAACGGTGACAGGTAAACTCTTTAACTATTCACAGAATATTACGGAACCCTTCGTGCACACGTCCCACTCGTACTTGGCCGGTTTTTATATATTGATGATTGTGCCTACTCGTTCAAAGCGAAACTTACCTCATGTCTTGATAAAGACCAATTTTTATTTACTATCATAATACTGTTCTTTAAACTTTTGTCAAATAAATCTACTCTTCTTAATGCTCGTATTTACTGAATGGCTGCGGGTACGTATACTATAAACGCCAGTTCGCATGGAGTATTGGTATCAGGTGGGCAAAGGGCTGGTCATTAAACCTAATATATGGTTGGTTAGGAATAGTCAATTTATGATATCAATTTTACCACGGAGGATATTAGATAATATTGCTACAAAACCAATGAATTTTCAGATTGGACTTTTTTTACTTCAGACTAATAGAGATGCGGGTACTCATAAAATACACTACCACAAGCAAGAAACTTGGGTTATTCTTAGAATTCTATTAAACGTGTTACTTAACACAGTTTATTGCTAGCTTACACTTCCGGCTGTGCCTGCTAGGAAATTTGTTACTTTGTACTCCGTCATCAGAAACAAGTTAGGACTTCTTTTTTTTTTCGGTCTAAATTTATTTGGGCTTGAATCAAGCAGTATCCTCAGTTTGCCGTCAGCGCTTGTTTATTTCCTGTTTTCCCTCATACAATCCATACATTTAATCTTTGGTCATCCTCTGCCGTTGCTCTGTTTTATATCTTCACTATATCGCAAAAGCATAATGAGTAATTTATACAAGCGTCAAACTGAATTTAGGGTGCATACCATTTGAAGTTAGATTCGCTAAAAACGCTAAAAACGATCACACTCCCAAAAAGTTGTTCCACATGGGTCTTGGCGTTATTTTCGCCATAAACGCTATGAGGCTAATGGAACAGTTTGAATTCCCTACATCTAATCTCCTAAACTAATCAAAAGTGACAGAAGTGGCAAATTTTAGTGGCATTCTTAGCGTTCTTATCCTAAATGGAACAGGGGATGACAGTTACAAACGATCACAGTGATCACAACTACAGACGCAGAATGTGATCAAAATTATCGAAATTAACGTTCTTAGCGACTAATGGAACATACCCTAAAATCTAAGGCAAAAAGAACAAAAAACCGGCCAAGTGCGAGTGGGACTCGCGCACGAAAGGTTCTGTAACTAAATATTCTGTGAATAGTTAAAGCATCGAGTATAGTGTCGAGCAAGAAACGGTAAAAAATCAAGTTTGTTGTATGGGGGCCCTCCTGAAATATTTATTTTATTTTATTTTTAGTATTTGTTGTTAAATCGGCAATAGAAATACATCATCTGTGAAAATTTCAACTGTCTAGCTATCGCCGTTCTTGAGATACAGCCTGGTGACAGATGGACGGAAAGCGAAGTCTCAGTAATAAGGTCCCGTTTTTACCCTATGGGTACGGAACCCTAAAAACAAATGAGTAAAAGTAACTTAACTTGATCACCTCACGCCAGCCTTCACAATATACTTGATTATGTACTTAGTTTTGGTACCAACCTTAATATCTAACTCAGATATGGAATAAGAGGGTTCAAAGTGGAATAAAAGATTATTTTCACGAAATAATTATGTCTAATTATTACTATCAGTATGTATTTTATTTCAGTAGAGTATGTTTTTGATAAAAAAATATATGTAGTTTACAGAAAAAGGATGTCCTTATATTTAAGATGTCGATATTTTGCGCCCCTGCCCTATTTCCAGCTTGGAACCAAATAACTAAATAAACTGAAAATTTTAGTAGTTTACGACAAGTGACTTATTTCAGGATTTAAATGGCTTTTCTAAAGCAGACAGTGTTTTCTTTATATACCACTAAAATTTGGTGTTGCTTTTGAACTAACTACTTTTATTTTTAACTATAAAGGATAATATTAAAATAGGTAATGAAGCAGTGATGGCTCAGTGGCATTGGCTATATGGACTGCCGTGCAGCAGGTCCATGGTTCGAATCCCGCTGCACGCTTGAGCTTCACCGCATGGTGAAAGGGCATTTTATGAATGCCCGCCTGGGTCGCGACCACCCTCAAGTAGAAAAATCTGTCACCAAGCACCTAACAGTGTGTTCCGGCAGCAGTCCTTAAGAGCTAGTAAAATTATACAGGCACATGAGACAACTGTACTCTCAGTGTGGCGGGCACAGTGCAATTCGTCGTTGACAAAATGCATCTATTATAGACAGAGATTAGTCCACTTAACATCAGGTGGGCCTTTTGGGCTTGTTCGGTCACAATAACAGAAAAAAAAAGTTAGATGGTGGAGAATAAAATGTAAGCAAAACATAATAAAATCAGGTCAAATTTCAGGACACGTAAAACAATATAAGTTTTTTACTTTTTACTCTATTATCATAATATTTGTTTGATTTGGGTTATAATTAAAGATAATAAACAATTTAAGGTAAATTATAATACAGATTTAATTTGGTTAAAAATTCTACACTTATCGCCATCTACATGTTTACATCAGAACCCGCAAGGGTTAGATTCCAGCGCGCGACATGCAAGCTTTGACCTTTGCCATTATTATCTTGAAAGCTTTAGAATTAGTTCCACTACTCGCTCATAGGTGGCCTTTTCATAAATTGTGAAATATTATTTATATAAGTACTGTTGATTTTTAGACTATTTAGCTATATAGGACAATTACTTATAATAGTGGGTAGGTAAAAACAAATGAGAAAAAACGTCTACCTTTAGGGATCAAGGTGCATATATATTATAATTTTATAATTAGTTATATACTTAATACTAAAGTGAATAGGTCGGTCATTCATACTAATGCTTATATATTTATATAACTATCTATATAATTTCAGTTTCTAACTGCACTATGAATTGGTTCATTGCAGTAAATCAAGATCAAGCCGATCCATGAACAAATCCTGTAATGGGCCACTGTTGGGCAACATATCAAACATTTACAAACAAGGAATAAAAATAGGGCAAGTGCGAGTGCGTTGATGGGTCCCGTAGGTAATGTAGTTTTAGAGACGCAGTATTTTTTTTTGTAAGGAGTTAGTATGAACAGGTTATGATGTAGGATTCAGGAAAAATACGATTATAAATGAGTGTACACTTATTTAAATACTAAACAATAATCGGTGAAAATACTCACGTTGGGAATCGAATACTTACGTCTCGCGCTTACATTTTAATTTAAGTTAAAAGTTATTGAGACGAATCTCGTCATATTCCGCCCTTTCCCAATCAAATTATTATATACTAGAAAATGGAAAAAAAATGTGTTGTTGTTATCTTTTTGAATGAAAGAAGTGTGTGGAAATAAGAACTGCTTTGACAATAAAATACAATAACAAAGTATACGATGTATTCTTTATAGCTCAATAATCCCTACCGGATAAAACAGTTTTTTTTCAATATTTTTATAGCACAAAATTTGTATCAAAGTCAAAGTCAAAATCATTTATTCAATATAGGCGTCTACGACGCTCTTATGAAGGTCAATTACAAATTTTAGTATTGAAATATTCTACATTGTACTGCCACGTTCAGCAAATAAATTGTATAGAGCCACTGCGAGAAGAACGGGCAAGAAACTCGGGGCCATTCTTTTAAACATCTTTTAACAATGTGTTACATACTTACTATATAATAGAGTTATTACAATATTTGTTTAAATTATGTAGGTGACAGTCAATAGCTTGGCGGAGGCGGAATTGTCCAGGCATTTTTGTCGTTTATGAATCAGAAACTGTGTAGTAGGATTTCTTAATCAATATGTTTTTCACATGCAACTTGAATTTCCCTTCTGTGAGCGTTGTAATATGTTTGGGAACTTTATTATAAAACCGCACACAATTACCTAAGAAGGACCTTTTATTTGTCTTTGCTAATCTAAAACCTGGCACCGCTATTTTATCTTTATTCCTAGTATTGTAATCGTGATTCTCACTGTTTAATTTAAATTTACTCAAATTTTTACGAACATACATAATATTTTCAAATATATACAGACTTGGTAAAGTTAAAATATCAATTTCTCTAAAAAGATCCCTCACAGATTCCCTAGGACCCATTTTATATATGGCTATCGTATCTCGTATAGGAATTTTAAATGATTGTATAATAAAATCACGAGGTGCGCCCCGCGGTTTCACCCACGAAAGGAATAACGCATAGTGACGATATGGATAAAAATGATCTTATGTCAAATAAATTAAATTATTCAAGACCTAAACCATCTATATTCCAAGTTTCATTGAATCAGTGCAGCCGTTTCAACGTGAATGAGTAACAAACTCACACCCTCACTCATAAACTTTCGCATTTATAACATTAGTGTGAAGTGCGATATGATAATATTAGCCCGGAGAAAAAAGTGCTTATCGTTTTATGTAAAAAACTAATGGAACCCCAAAAGATCGTTATGGTGTCGAATCAATAAAGCTTCCAGAATTCGATCGCTTCTCATCGCTTCCGCGATCGTCTACGGTAGCCTTTGATCGCAGCTAATTTGAGAACGTGCTACATTCTAGACACGCTCATGTCAGATATAAGACACAGACCTAAATTCGACATACGAGTAGATCAATCTTTAGTGCCGCGACTTATTCGTGAGAAACACATAGAAAAGATGTACATGTATATTACAGAAAAAGCAATGCTACTGCGCCATGTTGCTGCCCAGTCTTTTATTTTATTATATAGTTACAAGACGGAGAAGTCACCCACCTGATTGGAAGAATATTTTTGGCCGTGCGGTGATATCTATGAACTGCCGTGCCGCAGGTCCATGGTTTAGAGATTCACTGCATGGTGGCAGAGCATTGTGCGAACGCCCACCTGGCAATCTACCACCCTCAAAAAAATGTCGCCAAGCACCTAACAGTGTGTTCCGGCAGCAGTCCTTGAGAGCCAGTAAAACTACAGACACATGAGACCAAACAACTGTATGTCTCAGGGCGACGGGCGCAGTGCAATTCGTCACTGTGACGAAATGCGTCTGTTATAAACAGAGATTAGTCTGCTTAACATCAGGTGGGCCTCAAGCTTGTACCGTCACACATTCTTAAAAAAAGGGTGTCGCCTGTCTATTACAATTGCAGTATCACCATCCTCGTTCTGCTTAAAACTGCACTGTACTCCTTACTCCGATACGTTAGTTGTTATGTCTCGCATGCCAAGTCATTTCACTTGTGTGTGCCCAGCATTTTACTGGTGAACATTTTTTAAATATTTAAATACATTTGCTGTATTAACGGATAATTTAGCAATGTAAGTGCTCATATACCGTTCCTTACAGGTATATAAAAATAATCAATACTAATACTAATATTAAATTTTAGGGATAAACTGATAAAACCAAAGTCCAATCTAGAAATGTCCGGCCCCAACTCAATGGCTATAGATATATAATAAGCTGCCTAATACGCTATAAGACATTGAAAAGGTAGAATTGAGTATTGAGTGGTACATAAAGAGGAAAGTTTTATATGTTTGTTGTATATTGTAACGAATAACTTAAAAAGTACTGGACCTATTTGAAAATTTTCTCGTCATTCGAATTCTACACTATCCTTGATGAACATAGGTTATAGAATAGTTACAGATCCGTGTTAAAACTTCAATAATGTAACCGTCCGCGTGAAAAAAAAAACAAAAAAATCGTTACATCGCGTACGCTGAAATTGTTGACTATAGAGCAAAGTGCAATTTTATAGAGGACATCAATATCTACAAAAAAACCCGTAATACCATATGTCTAACTATTACAGTAATGTCGCAATAACTACTTTTGATGTTTTTTTTTATATTGTTATGATTGCAATAACGCCTGCTAAGCGGATTACATTACAAAATTACAAATATACGATAGGAAAAATTTAAGTCATGTGCGGGATTCGAACCCGCGTTTATCCGCCCCTTTAGCCGGGGCATGCTCTAACCAATTGAGCTAACATGACATGACGTCATAACTCGAATTTTTCCTATAGTTCATTAACCATCGTATTGGGATGGAGCGACATCTATAGTACCACTTACGTTGTACTACAAACAAGACCAATTTTGCAATTGGTTTTATACTTGTAAATGATGACGCAACCTTATAATTTTTATATTGTTATGATTGCAATAACGCCTGCTAAGCGGATTACATTACAAAATTACAAATATATGATAGGAAAATTTTTTTTTTTTTACTTTTAATGTGTTTCAATTTATATTTTTGTTAATTATCCGTGCAAATAATTATTATATATATATATTCAATGTGGAGCTACCCGTCCAGACGTTTTTTCTTATTACCTATGCAATTACTTACCGACCTGTCGAATTCACAACATTGTAGGACGTATTCAATTTGATTATTATTTAAATAAAAATGCATCAATGTTATACATAATCGCATAAGATCTCAAAGTCCGCCCTCACCTTTACACGTGGAATGTGCCCCAGTTATTGGCCGACAATTTCTCCACGTGTTTTAATCAAAATAATTAACCACACAAATGATTTATGGCCCCAAAGGGTGGGAGGTCCAAGATATTCGGAGAAAAAAAGGTAAAAAGAATGAAGTGCCACCAACATCGGTCCCCGTGATAAGTTCGCGTAAATTTTTATCTTGCACAGTAATTTAGCGGGCCCGTTATTGCACATCTGTCAAATACTGGTGCTTTCACCCAGCAGTGGAATGTTACGGTAATTGGAGTTGAAACTCTTAATTTTCATTTTTATGCCAATACAAAATTTAATTGTGCCACCGTACGACTACGCTTTACGGTCGCACAAGGCGGTATTTCCTAAAGAGGAAGACGTCTGGATGAATACCACTGCTAAGAACCTTATAGCCCTAAGTTATGGACCTGAATTAAGGCAAATGATGAGGCCGGGAAGATTGTATGTAGCATAGATTCGCATGTTGAGATGTATCTGTTTCTTTTATTGAATAGCTTGATAGGCTAACCTTTGAATAACTCACCTGATGGTAAGCGATGATGTGGTTGAACATGTTGTTTAGGCTAACCTAGAATTGCTTGATCTCAAGGACAACACACTGTTAGGTGCATGGCGACAGATTTCAACTTGAGGATGGTAGGTTTTCACGCGGTTATCCGTAAAATGCCCTACCACCATTCCATATGGTTGCCATGCTAAGAGAACGAGTGGAACCACGACCGCTTTTTAACGTTACCCCCGAAGCACGGAAGCATTTAGTAGTAACGCCACTAGTGATCACTCATCCAAGTCGCTCATCAGGAAGCGCTCGTAGCGAAGTTTACTTAGCTGTTCTCAACCGATCAGCAAAGTTAAGCAACGTCGCGCACTGTCATGAGTTGGATGGGTGACCGCTAGTGACATTACTACTGAGCGCTTCCGTGTTTCGGAAGGCACGTAAAGCCGTCTGTCCCGGTTGTAGTCTTTAGATGGCAGTCGTTATAGCATGGTGGTAGGGCATTTTGCGAATGCCCGCCTGGCTAGCTACCACCCTCAAGTAGAAAATCTGTCGCCAAGCACCTAACGGTGTGTTCCGGCAGCTGTCCTTGAGAGCCAGTACTTCTAGGTTAGCCTGAACAACATCTTCGACCACATCATCACTTTCCATCAGGTGAGATAGTGGTCAAAGGCTAACCTATCAGGCATAAAAAAAAAAAAAAAAAAGTCATGACTGCAACAGACGTTGGTTAACTTAGTTGATCGGTTACGAACGACTAAGGCAGTGGTGTAACTAGGAAATGTAGAGATAAGAAACGATGGTATTATCTGTACTGTACTCTATCAGCCGGATCGTCCACTGCTGAACACAGCCTCCCCTATTAAGGGGGTATTTGCCATAATCCACACGCTTGGCAGGCAGCTTGGGGAGCGCAGTGTAAGATAGCAGTTCTTTAGAAGGCTCTGCTGCCCACCTTCCAGTATTTTTCCCGTAGTCGCCTCCTACGACACCCGCGGGATGATATGGGGAGGTGCAATTCTAATCCGGCACCCCACGGGGAATTTACGGGGATATTAGCTTAATAGGCTTCATGTGATAATGCCAGTGGCAGAAAAACTTAAGACTAAAAATAATATCATAATAGCAAATTTTACAAGTAAATGTATATTAACGCTCTTATATTTTTGAAGCAGTGATGGCTCATTGGCATTGGCTATGGACTGCCGCGCAGCAGGTCCATGGTTCGAATCCTGCCCAGAGCTTGAGCTTCACCGCATGGTGGAATGGCATTTTGCGAATGCCCGCCTGGCTAGCGACCACCCTCAAGTAGAAAGTCTGTCGCCAAGCACCGAAAGGTGTGTTCCGGCAGTAGTCCTTGAGAGCCAGTGAAATTACTTTTTTCACTGGCAATTATTGCAACTGTTATAGGCAGAGGTTAGTCCACTGAACATCAGGTGGGCCTCGGGCTTGTTCCGTCACAATAACATTAAAAAAAAAGAAAAAAACAAAAAAAAAAAAAATAAGGTCGAAACAACCCAAAATGCTGGCACATTTTTTGGACACCGAACTAGCATTGCCATACAATGTGACAATGCAGCTAGTATTTTGGGAACGATGCTAATTAATGTTATATACAAGAGGATTTTAATGTATGATAAGCTTTAGCTTGATTCCGTCTATTGAGAGGTGTATTCTTGCCAAGATTGGTATAATATTTGTAGTTTGGTAAAACATTGAGCCTCGAAGCCCAGAGATATTAAATGCTTCGATAGTCAGTCAAGCAAGCGTCTGGCTCGCCAAGGAGTTCATGTTTTAACTTCACCGGATATCTCTTTTTGGTTTTAGCAACATAGCAGGAAAAGGCAAGATGCCTCAAAATAGAAAAGAAGAGAGCGCAGCAGAATAGTGGAAGATAAACACATTTATACTAACCCCCACATAGCGTGGGATAGGGGCAGGAAAGAGACTTGATACTATAGCAATGAGACATTGAAAATGGAGATAATAATTCGTCGATTGCGTAACATGTTCCGGCAGTTGTACTTCAGAGTTAGTAATTCTAGGTTAGCCTCAACCAAATCTTCGACCGTGTCATCAGGTGAGATAGAGGTCAAAACAAGCTTATCAGCGTTAGAAATCCATTTTTAATATCTATGCAACCTGTCTTTAATTGTTTTAATATGTAATGTATATAAGACAGGCTTCTCGATTCGCAATCCACCGAAGATGGAAAAGATATCCATTATTTTACAAATCGTAAACCAAACAAATGCCATTTAAGTTTTTAATTACTACACAACCACTTCTGCGTCTTACCCTCGTCCTAAGTACCGTCAGCAATTTATGTATTTTTATTCTTCAATCTCCTATCATTGTTACTTTATGCAATAAAGACAACAAATACAATTTTAACACATCTTGGAAATTATCATCGATAGTGTTTAAACTACCAGTATGTGCATAATGCGCGCAAACACTTCATTAATATTTTGACTTATTTAATTTAATTCTGACACTAATATGACAGCCAAGGTATGGCATAAAATGGGTCAAGTCGAATAATGCTTTGAGAAGTATATTATTTTGAAAGACAGAATGAGGTACAGCTATATAAATGAATTTGGGAGTAAGGTAGAATTTATCTACATACTTGAGAAGGGGATGCTGTGGTGATAACGATTATATATAAGGATGAACGGAAGGATATTGAAGCGACCTGAGAATACTTAAAAAAAAAGGGTAAGTACCTACCCGTAATCGATGGCACGATTGATGACAATAACGCACATGGAGAATGTGGTGAGATTGAAGGAAGCAAGAGAGGCATGCTAGGATATGCTAAGAGCCTACCCCTCGAAGAAACATACATGACGAATGACCTGGATGTTATCAGATATGTAATTCATAAAAAAGTATTAGAGAAAATATGGAGCCAAAACAAACCTGTACGTATGCTCTTTTAATTACCGATCGAAGTTAATAAATAAGTAAATAAACATACACGTGATTACCGGACCGCCTGTGAGTCGCAAAACGAATAAAAATAAAAAGTCCGCGAAAGATGAAAAAATAAAAACAAAAAGTCCGCGAAAGCCGAACAACTCAATTTTGGAGGCACAACCGATGGAAATAAACTTGGAGAAAAAATTGCAATGGGATTTTGTTCGTGTGCTGTGGAACGGTACTAAGGAGTAATTAGTTAGACTATATATTTCATATTGTATACAAGCTGTATAAGTATGAATAAACAGTAAGTCTGGTAATAATGTATATACTAAATTAAACATACGTAATTATTAATTTTAACAATTCGTTGATGAGAAATGAGAACCACAATAAACGGTTAAATTCGGAACATTTGAACTAAGATATACACAGATTTAAGTTTATTTTCATTAGATTCTATCATTTTATGTTAAGTTTTTATCTTATACAGTGCGTATTTTGGTTTTAATTGGGATTTGTTAGTTAAAGACCGCTAAATGTGTAAACTCTACCAAACATGTTAAAATATCTCGGTTTTTGTGAATTATTTGTATTTTAGAAAAGCAATTGAAATTATCACGGCATCCATCATATACAAAGAAAATGTTTAACTTGCATTGCTGCCTTCACTTCGCTGTATGAAGGGAACCCAAAATAAATGTACAGTAAATAATGCGCCTGCGCGCGCTCAGATTACAGAGCTGCGGCGGCGCGCGCCGGTGGTCTGCAGAGGTCCTTGCATGCCGCACTGAGTCCTACTTCTGCGATGATATGCTATGCTAAACTTGTAGATACTACTAGATACTAGACTTTAAGATACTATCTACTTTTATATAGGACTAGCTTTCTGGCGGTTTATTTCGATTATCACGCTAAATCATTAAGCTCTTTTTGCGCAGTTGGATAAAAAGTATCTTATGACCTTTTCCGGGTCTCAAACTATTTCCGTACTAAATTTCATCCAAATTGTAGTTTTTAAGTTTATTTTGATATGGTGGTATATGTATATCACCATCTTACAAATAAACCGTCTTAATGTATTAGTTCCATTCATTATTAATAAATTTAAAAACATAGATCTTAAAATTTTAAAAGTACTTGTGCACCTATCTTAAGCAAGGAAACCCCTCTATTAAATTCATTCGTGACGACGGCCGATAATATTTGTTGAAATATATAGTAAAAAGAAATTATGTGACGTTACAAACAATACTTGAAATTGGTACAGAGACTCGTACTTATTTATATAATGCGATGAACCTCGTCAAATTACATATTAGATTAATGTGGAAAAAACACTGCACATACATTTTTTATATAATTGTGGCGGAACAAGCCTGAGTACCACCTTATGTTAAGTGAACTAACCTCTGCCTATAGCAGATACATTTCATCACAAGTGACGAACTGCACCCGTCATACTAAGACATAATTGTTAAGTCTCATGTGCTTGCAATTTCACTGGCTCTCAAGGACTGCCGCCGGAACACACTGTTAGGTGCTTGACGACAGATTTTCTACTTGAGGGTGGTAGCTAGCCAGGCAAGCAAACGCAAAATCTCCTTCTACCATGCAATGAAGCTCAAGCCGTCGGTGGCGATCGAACAACAGAACTGCGGCACAGGAGTCCATAGCTATCACTGCTCGGTTATCATTGCTTCAAAATCACTTGCTGGTTACTGAAAATTATGACAGGAAGAGTCATTGCTTTGCAGATGGTTCTTACTTTGAACTAGCACACGGGGTGGTAATTCTTTAAAAGTAGTCCTTTTGAATCATTAACTTGTGACAAACCACAAATGGACAGAAAAGCAGCACAAATTATATACTTACGGTTGATAACTAAATCTACCTGAACATTCTCGAGTGGCAATGAAATTCTCAATTTTTTAAGACGAATTGCATTACGCGTACCATCACTTGCATATTGATTTTCACTTTTCTAAGCCCTTGGAGTAGCTTGGCGTAGCACAGCTCACGTAGAGCACGGTCACGGGGTGACTCTACCGCGGGTCTCTACACCTAACGAGCCAGATTACGTGGACTCCGTTTAATTTGCAAAGTCCCGCATCTTTGCAACGGTGAGAATGATATTGTTTCAAATATTTCAAAGACTGCTTCATTGGGTCAAAATGCGAAGTAGCGGATTTGATTCCCGGGTCAGGTCAAGTTTTTAACAATTTCATTCTGGATTTATGCTCTATATCCATCGAAATATTGGTTGTTATAAAATTTAAAACAAGTTTAACAACATTATCTTATATAAGACACTGTCTAAGATTACCTGTACTGTACTCCAATTTGTTACATCAGCATTATAAATTTTTTTATGGAATAGGAGGACAAACGAGCCACCGGCTCACCTGGTGTTAAGTGATCACCGTTGCCTACCGTCAACCACAACACCAAAGGTGTCAATTATGCGTCGCCAAAGTTTGAGGAAGGAATATTCTCCTGCTCCCTTGTATCAGTATGTACTTTCTAAGTTGCTGGAAACAAGACTTATATCGTAATCACTTCAGTAGGGTGTTGCTTAGCATCAAATGTACATGCCTGCCTCGCAAAGCACGACTGCCCCGCTCATACCAAGCCCTTGAATCTGTGCGTGTCACAATTATTTTCGACGAGCAAAACAAGGAACCCGCGGCATCGGCTTCCTATCGACAGGTGATGCTAAACGAATATATATCACAAATAAAATAAACGCTTCTTCTTCTTCGATTTTTCCTCATAAATATGACATGGGGTCATTTAAAAAGGGGATTAATGGGTTGGCAACGCCTCGACAGTACTAATAGTATTGCAGATCTCTAGAGGCGACGGTAGCCGCTTACCATCAGGCGGGCCGTATGCTTGTTTGCACATCACATCAAAAAACGCGAGGTGTTTCTTATAGCATAACTGTTAAGTCATCTAGATTTTGAATGTAAAAATAATGACATGCCCATTTTTTATGTTATGATATATTATAAAATTATGTCATAAATAATAGAACTACTATTGATCATCTCTTACAAAGAAACATCCGAGTATTTCACCAGAATACAATATAATTTACTAACACAATATTATGATTGTCTCCTCACCGGCGCGGCGACAAACAAAAAAAACCACCCAAATACTTTCGCTACCAACAATATAATTCCCACACAATGGCTTGGTGGACAGCAATGCGTGACTGCCGACAAACGGCCCAATCGTCTAATAACGCCGTAAAACCGTAACGCCGCGCCGTCAATGAAACGTCAGACGTGTCTTTTTCACTATTCGTACCCTATTGCGCTCCCACACTAGAGCCAATACTACAGTTCATGTTTATTGACAGTAACAACACTTCACACAAGAATTAAATTATGTAGTGATGAAAAAAAAATTATGTGTATGAATAATTTATGAGATAATTATAAAATTATGTTCATTTGATTAGATAGATGCTCGGCTCGAAAAAAAAAAGCATTATATTGTGGCAAAATGTTTAATTATATCGCTACATATTTTGGTTGAAAGTGGCTTTATTAATAAATAAAATACTGAGTACTTTTTTAATACCACTAATATTATGGCTAATATACTTCAATACAGAAGAAAACAGTGGAAAGTTTGGAATAACTTGTTGAAGTCGGTGCAGCGCTGATTCAAAACACTGACGTAATATTATTTTGGTCCGGCTAATAAGTTTATCACGCTTTTTAGACTTGAAGCTTGTCTCGGTCGCAAAATAATCACTCTTTTTAGTGATAAATACTGACAAATTATACTAATTGCGTAACAAGCACACAGTAGAATTCAGACCTCCTCCTTTTTGGAAGTTAGTTAAAAAAAAGATTTCCAGAAATGTAATTTAGGTACGGTATGTTTATTTTTATTATTTACAATGGAATTGTTAATTAAGCTTTTATTTTAGCGCTACAAGACAAAATCATCATCGTTCCACATTTTTTGTGTATTATAATACAAATAAATAGCAAAGCTAACTTTATAAGCCTATGAGGCCTTATGAATGGAAATAAGAGTACAAATTGTGTAATACAAACAAGGAACTCCCCATACTGTCTCTACTATGTAGAGAGTACCTTTGTAGGGAAGTGCGTTCCCTTCCCGGTATCGCATACAATTTTTTCAAGTTATTATTGCTTAATCCAGGGCAGTAGTGCGGGAACACGTCCGGGATCACGGTGATATATTGGGGTACACGATACCTGCGTAATTAGTGACGTAGTGACGGGCTATTTTGGCAGAGAGATATTGATGTTCTCTTTTGTGAATGGATGTAGTTGTTATTTTTTACTCATCCAAATACACTATTTACCTTCATCAGATTAATTATCCATGGAAATTCAATTAGTTTCACAAAACGTTCCCCAGGGTTTTGATATCTACATCTTCCATTCCAACGATGTGCAAAATCAGTAAATACGCATTGGACCTTTTTGTTGAGTGTGTTCTATGAGTCATAATGACTTATTACCATTTTACATGTACTTATTGGCTAGTCGATTCCGGGTACATTGAGTACATTGGGTACCTTGGGTACATTGGGTACACAGGCCAACGAGAATTGCCAATGAATGTTGAATTCGGTAGACCTTTTTTTATTGCTAACAGGTAAGCCTTTAACCATAATCTCACCTGATGGTAAGTGATGATATGGTCGAAGGTATTAACAGGCTTAACCTATAATTATTGGTTCTCAAGGACAACTGCCGGAACACACCATTAGTTGCTTGGCGACAGATTTTCTACTTGAGGATGGTCGCTAGCTAGGCGGGCATTCGCAAAACGCCCTTCTACCATGCGGTGAAGCTCAAACATGGACTTGCTGCGCGGCAGTCAATAGCCAATGCCACTGAGCTGCTTTAAGAAAAGGCTTTTCTTAGAACACTTAGTCTTTTTTTAAAGTGACGAGTAATGAAATGATGAGATGGACAAATCGCCTACTTGATTGTAAACATCACGCCTCTTCATCACAGTTGCAGTTTAACCGTTCTCGTTCTGCTTGACAATGCACTGCGCTTATCACTCCAAAACTGTATATAGTTATTGTATCTGGTTCGACCAGCAATTTTGCTAAAGTGCCTTTCAAGCAAGTGTTTGCACACTACTTCTTTGCGGCAGAATATATGATACTGCGGTAGTACCCACCAAAACGTAAACTTACTATAGAGTTACCTATTTTATTGGCTTTTATTGGATTTGTATATTTTTGTTTGTTACGTTCAGTATTCTAGTAATGGAAACTTAGTGTTGTTGGAATATGATGATAATAAATATATGTATCTATATCAAGTATATTTTTAAATTTCTAGACTAATGTTCCACTTTGAGACAACATTTATACCAAGTATTAAAATATCAGGTGTTAAACTGATTATTTTTCTAAGCTAAAGATCCGTGACATACAGACATGCGGACAGACAGTGCAGTCTCATAAATAGGGTTTCGTATTGCTATTTGGGTATGGAACCCCTAAATATACCTCCCCTTTAGATATATGTGATTTTTTTGAAATTTCACTCGTTTGTGCAAACATTTTCCCGTGGTCTTATTTGACGAGAATGAAACTGCGTCATCGATCTCTTCAAAAAAAGATAAAAGCTCACAAATATGTTAAAGAACCAAATTGATTTGAGATTATCTGAGCGATAATGAAACGCAGACGTACAGTTTTGTCCTGGAGAGGCTGCGTCGTCCCGCGTCCATTCGATGCAAATTCTCACATCGCCCAGCTTGTGGTATGGTACAAGTTCATGAGAGATTGTCTTTTATATTTTCTTGTTATATTTTCTGCATGTTTTATAAAACTAACTTTAGCAAAGGCCATTTTTTGTTAAAAACTGTAAATATTTCTGCTGCAGGTATTTTTTTAAACCCCTATTGTGTTGCATCATATGGCAACAACGAAAACAACAGGCAACTCGGGTAAGCTTGTAATCATTATTTCATAAAGAAAATTTGTCAACAAGCACCAGTGGTGGTATGCTCCGGAAGCTACCTTTGAGAGACAATCCTCATTATATGTAGATTAACCTATTTACTACACTCTACTAAATCATCAGTTACCAAGAACTAGCCTAGCAGCGGTAAAACCAATAACAATAATAAAATATTGGAAATTTACTAGGTCGTCAAGCAAGAATACTCCTGCATGGTAGGTTTTATTTTACATTTACTACTGAAGTGGCTGGTAATCTGCTGCGAAGCAGTAGTGTGCAATCAAAAAGCACTTAAATGTCAAGGACACCTAGCAAGAGAAATTACTGAATAAACGAGACACGAGTAACGGGCGCAGTGCAGTGTCCAGCAGAATGAAAAATGTGACACTGCAACTGTAATGGACAAACGAGATGCGTACCATCAGGCGGGTACCTTGTTTGTCCCATCAATTTGCTACATACAAATTTATTATTTGACCATCTTCTTTTCAAATTACCAAGGACGATGAAGTGACTATCTTGTTACTACTAACGCTAACATACACAACTTTGAAATGCGAGACTGTCGATAGTTAAGATTTGTAAAATTGGTAATGGTAAAATTGCTAAATACATCAAACTATCATAATATATATTTAAAAAAAACCAGTAAATTGCAAAATTACAAATATACGATAGGAAAACTTTAAGTCATGTGCGGGATACGAACCCGCGTCCATCCGCGCCTTTAGCCGGGGCATGGTCTAACCAATTGAGCTAACATGACATGACGTCATAGCTCGAATATTTCCTATCGTTCATTAACCATCGTATTGGGATGGAGCGACATCTATAGTACCACTTACGTTGTACTACAAACAAGACCAATTTTGCAATTGGTGTTATACTTGTAAATGATGACACAACCTTATAATTTTAAAGTTTTCCTATCGTATATTTGTAATTTTGCAATGTAATCCGCATAGCAGGCGTTATTGCAAACCTAACAATATAAAAAAAAACAGTAAAGCTTATTTAGAAACCATCTTGCTGCAACAGAATTATTTTGGTCTCACATAAACGATAGAAAAGCGCGAGTGATGTCCAGACAGAGTGTACATATAGGCTCTTCAAGTAAGCAGTCGAAATGTCATAATCGGTCAAAGATTAACTATAAATAACATGTCATGAATAATTTTGTAAATTGTTTGTATATAGAAAGAATGTCAGTAGCATTAGAACTCTTTGTGGGAGTTCGTCCAGGGAAGTACACCATACCTAATTTTACCGCCAAGCGGAAAGGTCACATTTCTGCGTTCCGGTTTGAAATTGCGGGTACATGAGACTTCACAATTTTGTGTCTCAGGGTGATGAGCGCGATGCAGTTCACCACATGTGATTAATAGCATCTGCTATAAGCAAAGGTTACCGCTTAACCCCAGGTAGGCCTCTTGCAAGCAAGGAACAAGTTCCATCACGATATAATATTATAAAGCGTAAATTTGTGATTGTGTTAGTATGTTTGTTATTTCTTCACGATAAAATGGCTGGACCTTTTTTGATGAAATTTGGTATAGAAGTAGATAATTAAAACATCGGATTTACACTTTTCATCATTATCATCATCATCCATCATCACTGCGGGGCGCAACTAGTCAAAAAAATAAAACATATTTTATAAATGTTTTCCATAGGTACTACTCTGTTGATTTCAAATCTCTGTCCGCTCACCTCTCGCACCACCGTACACCGGTATGCGTGGAATGCAATATTCGCTTCTACGGTGTAAGGGCCGACTTTAAATAGCTATGAGAACGCATGAGGGATTATAGGACTGAACGATTGTTTAGCGCAAAGCTATGCGAGGACATACGAGTTACTGTGTGAATTAAAGCAATCGGTAGCGTAGCTGGTACATGTGGTGCAAGTGTTGATTAATATCGAAGAGGAGAAGATGTTGATTACACATACATATTGATTAAGAAGTCCTATTACACAGTTTGGGATCACTTATACGTCAAAAATGACTGGACAATTCCGCCGCTGCCAAGCTATCGCTTGTCACCTACGTAGTTTAAACAAATATTGTAATAATTTTATTACATAGTAAGTATGTAACACATTGTTAAAAGACGTTTAAAAGAATGGCCCCGCGTTTCTTGCGCGTTCTTCTCGCAGTGGCTCTATACAATTTTTTTTGCTTTACGTGGCAGTTCTGTTTAGAATATTTCTATATTAAATTTTGTAATTGGCCTTCATAAGAACGACGTAGACGCCTAAATTGAGTAAATGATTTTGACTTTTACTTTGACGTATAGTTTCTCCGCTCAAGTAGTAGCTCAATTTGAGCAGCTGCGTAAGTATCTACAAATATTTTGCTTTCTATATGCCCTTAAGGTCTTTATAATACCCGAATTATCTGCTCGGTACAAGCCAGTATGAAAATGAAACCAAACTACGTTGAAATAAAGATCATATCAGCGCATGGAAGTTAAACTCCAGAAGTTTTGGCGCTGCAGTCAAAGTATACGTTGTATATGTAGTCTGTCAATTCTAAGATTTTTTTTTCATTTTTGGAATACTCTACTCTAGTTTATCAGCCGGATTGTGAATTTCATGACGAGTTTTTTAAGGTACGAAGAGACAAGACAGGCAGGTTCCAAGCTTGATAGTTAGCGCCTATCCATTACAGTTGCAGCGTCACTGTTCGCATTCTGCTTGACACTGCAGTGCACTCGTCATTTCAACGTTAATTCTTAAATCTCGTTTGCCCATTTATTTCAACAACTACAGTGCACTTTCGCCTTAACGCTGTAGTGTTTGGTCACTACTTCTACGAGGCAGAACATCGGACACTGCGGAGGTACGCACTAAGACGGACTTTAGTGAAAAAGGACTACCACCTGTGAAGTTTCGTTTCAATCACCAACAGTCACTTTATTTCGAGATGATGAATGAAGCGCTCGTAGCGAAGTTTACTTAGCTGTTCTCAACCGATCAGCAAAGTTAAGCAACGTCGCGCGCGGTCATGAGTTGGATGGGTGACCGCTAGTGACATTACTACTGAGCGTTTCCGTGCTTCGGAGGACACGTTAAGCCGTCGGTCCCGGTTGTTGTCTTAGGATGGCAGTCGTTATAGCATGGTGGTAGGGCATTTTGCGAATGCCAGCCTGGCTAGCGACCACCCTCAAGTAGAAAATCTGTCGCCAAGCACCTAACGGTGTGTTCCGGCAGCTGTCCTTGAGAGCCAGTAATTCTAGGTTAGCCTGAACAACATCTTCGACCACATCATCACTTACCATCAGGTGAGATAGTGGTAACTTTAAGACTTTCGCGACTTGAACACATATTTATAAGTATTTATCGAGACGGCGAGTCCGCTCGTGACCACGACCAATGCAACTTGGTCGAAACGTCGAGGTAAATAAATAAATTTATTAATGTTTTTATCGCGATTAAGTCCCGTTAAATACTTATAAATAGGTGAGATAGTGGTCAAAGGCTAACCAATAAGGCATAAAAAAATAAAAAGAAATGATTTGTTTATTTCTTTATGCAGACAATACAGTCGTGGGGGATATCAAACGTAGCAATTGTTTTCAAGAATAGTTTCCGGAATACACCTTAAGTTAGGATATACATTTCTACTTGAGGGTAGCTATCCATACGAACATACGAAAATTTTGAAGCAATGATGGCCGAGCGGTAATATCTATGGACTGCCGCGCCCCAGGTCCATGGTTCGACCCCACCGCCTTGAACTTGGTGGAAGGGCATTTTTCGAATGCTCGCCTAGTTAGGGACCACAAATGTGCTATCACTATTCACTATATAAAAATGGCTATATAATTAACTCGTATTCTCTCTCATTGGGAATCCTTTTGTTGACTACGTTAAGATGGCAAAGAGCTTTGTTGTGCACCTCAGTATAGAGACACTATCTTCGTCAAGACTAGATAATGATATAATTTTTACTCAGGTCCTCGCCTCACAACGCGCACCTAGACAACCCTTTTTTTAATGTTATTAAAACGGAACAAGCTCGAGGCTCACCTGGTGTTAAGCGGACTAACCTCTGACAATAATTTAAAATATATATTCTAATTATCCTTTACTATCTGCTTAAAATATTGTATGTTCGCCGTGAACAAAGATATTGATACTACTAATTATAATTTAACAACCCAAAGTTCAACTAACTATAATTTTTAACCCCACTTTGACAATAAATTTGATCTGAATCTAATAATATTTTATATTTCAACAAAAGAACCTCTGCGCACTCGTTAAATGTTACTACTATACCTACGAACTATACACTTATCGTCATCCAATGACAACATGTCAATGCGATTCGTTCGAAAAAGGCTCGTGGAAAATGATTGTCACTAACGCAAATGGAATGATTACTTTATCTAACAAAGGTCACACTTTGTTTACAAGAAAAAATAATTCATAAATGCATATATCCTTATCAGGAAGTACCTTTGATGGTATATCTGTGATATCGGTTAGTGTAACGACTGATGACGGCTTAATATTGCTGCAGAATTAACCTGAACTTGAAGCAATGATGGCTGAACGGTTATAACTATGGACTGCGGTGCCGCAGGACCATAGTTCGTCACCACCGCCGGCTTGAGCTTCACCGCATGGTGGGAGGGCATTTTGCGAATGCTCGCCTGGCTAGCTACTACCCTCAAGTAGAAGATCTGCCGCCAAGTTTCTAACAGTTTGTTCCGGCAGCAGCCCTTGAGAGGCAGTAAAATTACAGGCACATGAGATGTATGTCTCACAGTGAAGTTTGTCACTTGTCATGACCCGCATCTATTACAGGCAGTGATTACCGCTTATCATTAGGTGGGGCCCGTGCTTCTTCCGTCACAATAACATAAAAAAATGTGTCTACCTTGGTGATAAAACTGTTTTCGCAGCATCGAAGAATTTCGTGCATAGCGAAACTTTTTAGAAGGTATTTTTTGAGTCGAGTATAGTACTAGAGTATAGCGGTTTAATAAATAAACTAGAATTCCTACCTATTCTACTGGTTATGGTATAAATAAGTACTGTAAGCTTTTGTAGTCTAGAAAAAACTCTTTTACCTACACTGTAAAAGCTAAACAACAATCCATACTCAATCACAGACAGAGTTATTCATTAGCGACACACATATAACCGCACATTTGCATAATGATGTCGCACACCGGTCGGGCCGAGGCACCTTAACCCCTGTCACAGTATATCTAACAGTTACTACGTGGCTACTGACCGTGAGAACTAGAAGGCTTGCCACTCATATGTTCCGTACGTATCAGCTCATCAATTTTCTACTGAATGGGTCTTCCTCTCAGAGATAGAGAAGTGTCATCATCGATAGCCATAATGTCTATCGTTAAACAAAAGCCTCATCCATTAAAAGAGGGTTCGCCAAACACTTGGAAGGTGTATTGGGGATCGCATTGTGGAGGTTCTTCAAAGTCATTGCTTTACCTTATGGTATTTTTCCCTTTGTCGCATCTTACGTCTCCAACAAGAAAATTCCGCCTCTCATCCTATCCCATATTTTTTTTTTTTTTATTCTGACGGAACAAGCTCGAGACCCACTTGATGTTAAGTGGACTAACCTCTGCCTATGACAGTTGCGATTCATGACAACTCACGAATTGCACTGCGCCCGTCACATTGAGACATAGTTGTTAAGTCTCATTGTGCCTGTAATTTCACTGGCTCTCAAGGACTACTGCCGGAACACACCTTTCGGTGCTTGGCGACAGACTTTCTACTTGAGGGTGGTAGCTAGCCAGGCGGGCAATCGCAAAATGCCCTTCCACCATGCGGTGAAGCTCAAGCTGGCGGTGGGGATCGAACCAGCGTACTGCGGCACGGCAGTCCATAGCTATTACCACTCGGCCATCATTGCTTCAACCCATATCTTCCTCCTGTAATGTAGCCCTGCACCCCACGATGAAAGGGAAGTATAATGGGTGATAATCTACCATCGGCCATCGAGGCAGGCTGTTCAGAAGCGTATTTTGTGTTGTCAATTATTTTTCAATCACCATAGCGGACGCTATGACCATCAACCAGACGTCTGCGGACTTCATCTACCAGAAGAGTGCTTCTAATGATTTCGCTACCTTCCAAGTAATATCGCACCGGTACTAAGCAAGCACGATATTTAATAAAAACAAATATTTTATGAAAACATTAAATTAATATTTTAATAAAACATTTAAAATATATAATAAAATATATCTAGTGACAAATTTACCCTAATTTTCCTGTTAAGCCGACGTGACGTCACAAACGCCACGCAGCCATACGGAAAGAATTTTCGACGTGTTTTGTTTCTACACATCCTCAAGATTTCTTGACTCTTCAAGCACACGATCGAGACATGATATTTACAAATATTTAAAGCACAAAGTCTCCACGACTGAGCGGCTAAGATACCCGGTACGTAAAGCCGGGGGACGTGAGTTCAAATACGGCGCGAAATGTTTTTTTTTGCTCTAAGTATTTGTAAATGTGATGCTCGCTTAGCATGCAATATATGCATGCATAATTGTTTATATAGGTTGGTTACCGTTACTGACCCTGGGAACCATCGACTCCTAAGGTAGACGTTCCTCGCTTTGCATTGCTATCTATGCATTAGATATATGCCGAGGTCTTTCCTCAGCGATACGATATGGGGTTGTAGGGCATCTTAAGATTCCTAAGAGGTCGGCAGCGCGTTAGTACCTAACCCTTATGGTGTTACAAACGTCCAGGCGACGGTGACCATTTTCCATCATGTGGCTTCGACATGCAGGCCGTCTGTCCACAATTAAGCAATAATAAACGGTATGTTCTTCCATTACTGGAATAGATCTGCTTGAGGTACCGTAACCGAAGAGTATAAACGGTGCCCTATTAAGACGCTGTCAAATGCTGAATTTTTGTCTCTATCGGATTGCGTTGTAGTGAA
Source organism: Plagodis pulveraria (assembly GCA_963890685.1). Classification (NCBI taxonomy): domain Eukaryota; kingdom Metazoa; phylum Arthropoda; class Insecta; order Lepidoptera; family Geometridae; genus Plagodis; species Plagodis pulveraria. The sequence continues at coordinate 2,975,025 of OY982952.1, read as the reverse complement.
AGAGAGACAGCGATAGTAAAATCGCGATCAGTTTAGGTAAAATCCGAAAGAAAGCTTGATAACACAAAACTAGAAACGTAAATCGAAAATGTAACTTTTCTTGTCTCTCTTGATAAAGTTTTGCTATTTTATTAATATAGTTTCATACACATTCGTTCGTAAATAATTAAGATATTTAAGTTAGAAGCTTTATTTAGAGTCAACTTTGCTATTTTATTCTATCGAGAAAATTTTAAGGAAACGTGTTTCGGACTTTTCTTGGCCTTAGATAATGTGATCAAAATTAACATATAATTTTCTTACTGCTACAAACTAAATACATTTTGCTAAAAATCTGTTTAAGTAAAGCTATTTAGCACTTGTCAGCGCCTTAATGAGACTCCGTGGTCTGTCCGTTTGTCCATCCGTATTTAGTAATTTTAGGTACTAGTGCACGCCCTGGCTTTGCACAGGTATTAGTGCATCAGTGAATTAAAATAAATTATAAATTGAAACAAATGAAAGGTAGTTATTGTGACATAACTGTAATATTTACACATATTATATTCCGCACTTTTTTGTAGATATTGATGTTCTCTAGAAAACTGTAGTAAGTACATCATTTTGATCTATATTCAACAATATTCGCAGCGTACGCGATATAACATATTTTTAGTATTTTTATCACACGTTGGGTTACATTATAGAAGTTATTGAAAATTTTCTATACCTTATGTTCATCAGGGATGGTGTAGAAATGGTAAAATATTTTTTCAAATCAGTGCAGTAGTTTTTAAGTTTATTCGTTACAAATAAATATATAAAAATACAAATCTTTCCTCCTTATATTATTATTATTAGTATAGATATCGAGGGTATAGTAGCTATAAACGAAATCAGTTGCAGATCTTAATGATTTTGGTATATAGTATATATACCAGATAGCCAATTAAAACATTTTTGATGGCGATACAACTCAATACTTCAGGGAGCTTTAAACTAAGAATAAAATGAAATCAATATAAAATGTATTTAATTTTATCCAAGATCCTATTTACCTTTGCTAACTACTGTTTTTTTTTATTCTGAACACTCCATACAAACATATTACTTCACTGAGAAACGTCATACACTGAGTAGCACATGTGCTAGGTCAATTTGCATTTTCCTGGCCACCTACCACCCTTACACAAATAACAATCATTATATCAACTAAGTGTACAATATGTATATATAATAAATATAATTCGTTTTGAACTGGATTGTGTTTTAAACAGGATTCAGCAAAAACAAAAAGTATCGAAAAGGCACTTTTGTGCTCTAATAAAATAAAGAGTAATCACATATATACAAAAAGGTAAATTATAAACCTGCAAGTTAATATAATGATGCTTATTTCTAAATATAATTACAAACACTATCGCGTGCAAAGCGAAAATATATTTAACAAATTATTGGAGTACAAATATAATATTTATGTCGTACCGCACCGTCCCCTATGACGGTTAAAGTAATACGATTGGAGTATGAAATTTCGGCTCCAGGTGGCCGAAGGGGTTTAGGTATCCGACGCGATATCGGAAGACGCGGGTTCGATTCCCGCCTTGGACATAACATTTTGTACTCTTTGTTTAATTTGATGATGCTTATGTGGGCACACTTGCACGAGCGACCAAACAAGCTAAGCGACATGCTACAAACTATATAAGAAGACATATTTTTATTTTCTTGATAAATAATAATCATAATTATCCACATATTCTAAACCGTTACTACGTTCAATTAGTTTTTTACTAGCCTTAAATCTTTTTTTTATCATTACTATTCGAAAATAGTTAGTTTAATCCTCGTAAACAGGGACTGAAATAGCTTTTTAATCCCTGAGGGAAAAAAGTGATTTGAATTTAGAATGTGGATATTTTTAGTAAAATGTCCAATCACCAAACAAATCAATCACAAACATTTTATGAACAAGTTACAGGCTGTTTTTTATCGTCATTCCATCAACGAGACAGTCTTCTATATTAGTAATATAAAACTTATATACGTTGTGATACAATGTAAGGGACACTTTCCACAGTCATATTACATTACACAGTATTGTAAAACTATGCAATATCACCATATTGCAATATCACTAAACGAAACGAGCCATAACATTAAGGGGAGTGCTATACTGATCGTTTCCTAGTTACAGTGTATTAAAATCGCTAGTTAAATCTGCGCTCGTGCTGACATGTCGTTGGATTCAATAGAAGCGACATTTAGGTCACTTTGAATGTGAAGCCTTCTTCAGAGGATCAAAATTTCATCATCAGCCGGTAGACGTCCACTGTTGAACAAAGGCCCCCCCTCTAGAGCACCATAAAGAACGGCTATTAGCCGCTTGTAACCATTGGCTACCCGGGTTTTCACGATGTCGTCAGTCCATCTGGGGGCCTACCAACTCTACGTCTTCCAGTGTAGTGTGGTAACCACTTGAGATCAATATTTGGATTCATAAAATGTGCTAAAGGTTTTGGTCATACCTGCTTGATTGATATGGCAAAGAAACTGGTAAAACTTATTTTAAAATATTTTTATTTTTATTTCTTACGAACGAAAAATTTTACAAGAAATGTTTAATATTGTTGTTTGCAATAACGCCTGCTCTGTGGATTATACAAAACATTACAAATTTACGAACAAATTTAAAAAAATACAGAGATGTGTGGGATTCGAACCGGAACCCGTGACCACCCACCCCTATAGCCTATCTAATTTTTACATAATAGAGGCCAATTTAATCGTTAATAAATCAGTGTTGAAAATTTAAAAATCAGCTAAAGCATCTATGTTAAAAGTGTTATTTTCTCTAATATTTTGGACTACTATTTTACGTGCATTTTGGACATACAAAAAGTCGTAGCCGCCACGTGCAGCGTGCATTCACATTGATTTATGTTTTGGCTCATTATTTATGATTAAACTTTATTCATTTTATGTTTTTCCGTTAGGAACTCTTGTTTGATCACCTCCTTAATCATAGTGATTCTAGTTCGCACAGAAACGAGATTCCACTCAGAATCGGAAGTATTTCTACGGCTATTTAACGCGACTACATAATATATAGGTACAGCAGTGATGGCCCAGGGGCAATGGCAATGCCACGCACAAGGTCCATAGCTTAAATCCCGCCCCAGGCTAGAGCTTCACCACATGGTGGAGGGCATTTGGCCAATTAATGCTTGTCTGTCTGGCTTACTTGCGAGCCAGACAAGATCACGCCGAGTAACCGTTTACCACATAATCACTTATAATAATAATAATTTCATTTATTTCGACTAGTGAGTAATATTGATACAAATACAAATTAAATAATATAAATAAAAATAAAATAAAACAGCATTCAAATGTTATAATAAACAAATATGAGAGTCTCAATCATAAAAATAATAATATACGCGAAATAATATAAATAATAATTTACATGTAATAATAATATAATTTTTTTATGTTATTGTGACGGATCAAGCACGAGGCCCACCTGATGCTAAGCGGACTAACCTCTGCCCATGACAGATGCAATTCGTCATTAGTCACGAATTGCATTGCGCCCGTCACCTTGAGATGTAGTTGTTAAGTCCCATGTGCATATATTTTCACTGACTCTCAATGACTGCTGCCAGAACATACCGTTAGGTGCTTGGCGACAGATTTTCTACTTGGTGGCTACCCAGGCGGGCATTCGCAAAATGCCCTTCCACCATACGGTGAAGCACAAGCGCACGGCGATATTCGAACCATGGACCTGCGGCATGTCAGTCAATTAGCCAATGCCACTGAGCCATCACTGCTTCAAAACATGTCAAACAAATAATTGAGATTCTGCCATTTGTTTATTAGTCAGTCTATGAAACACACAGCAGTGGTTGAAGTACTGACAGTTAAATCTATTAGCAAATATGCTTAGTATGTTGGTGCGACTGTCCCGAACCCTGGAGACCCTGCGCACCAGAGATGTGCACCGTTTCCGCATGGTGGTGTAGAAACACAAGACTCGGCGAACATCCCCGATGCGCTGCAGCGTCGGGGCAGCCCCATATAAAATTGTAGTACATATTACTTTGCATTATTGTCAACCCTAAACGCATTATTGACCCTAAACGCATTATTGACCCTAAACGCATTATAGACCCTAAACGCATTATTGTACTGTACACGAAGTGCGTTTATGATCACGTGATTCTTATTTCTGAAATCTTATAGCACGGCACTTTATTTGAAGAACACACCTATTTATGCTTTTCCTCGGTGCCATGTTTAGGAAAATGCTTTTCGGATTGGGCAATTGAATATATATCATTATCATTATCTATTCTTTATCTTTTCAGTACACAAAATTGAAGCGCTCGTAACGAAGTTTACTTAGCTGTTCGCAACCGATCAGCAAAGTTAAGCAACGTCGCGCGCGGTCATGAGTTGGATGGGTGACCGCTAGTGACATTACTACTGAGCGTTTTCGTGCTTCGGAGTCCACATTAAGCCGTCGGTCCCGGTTGTTGTCTTATGATGGCAGTCGTTATAGCATGGTGGTAGGGCATTTTGCGAATGCCCGCCTGGCTAGCTACCACCCTCAAGTAGAAAATCTGTCGCCAAGCACCTAACGGTGTGTTCCAGCAGCTTTCCCTGAGAGCCAGTACTTCTAGGTTAGCCTGAACAACATCTTCGACCACATCATCACTTACCATCAGGTGAGATAGTGGTGAAAGGCTAACCTATCAGGCTTAAAAAAAAAAAAAATAATAATAATGTAAAACCTGATGAGTCATCCCGCCCTTCCAGCGAGGTGTACCTCTTTCGTGAAGTTTACGAGAGCGCCGCGCCGCGCCGGCGCCGTGTTGCCTGGCAACCAAGCTGGCGCCGCGGAGGCTGCCAGCTTGTCTCTGCTGTAGCTGTATATCTACCATCTGCACGCATTATGCACCCTTATGATGATTGCAATATACTGTATCGGGCCACAGTAGATATTTTTTGAATCCTGTAATCAAAGATATCAACACAGTATAGTGATCATTTAGGATTTCGAATAGTTACAAAGAATATGGGACCTCACACCCCAGGAATATATTGACACCCTCATTTTATGCATGAACAATAGTTTTTGATGTATAATTACTGCCAGAGGAGGTAATTAGTAATTAAATTTAATAAGATTATCTATTTCAATTTAAATTGCAAATTTTAAAAGAAGAATTTAACACAATATATATTGGAAAAATAAGAGCGTGGTATTGGTTATTTTTGTAATTATTATTGCCTTTGAACTTGCTATTTTAGTAAATGTAAGAATGAAAATTCAAACAATATTTTTGTAAAAAAAATATACAGGTATTTAAATTTAAAAAGTAAACTTCATCTTTGCATACTCACCATTTCGATATCATAACTATTTATTAGGGGTCATTAATAAACGGTGTGAATTTTTATTTCGTGACAATTGCAACCACTGGAATTACTTTACTCTTCAATGACCCAGCGGTTCTCCATAACTTATGATGATGATCCAATTTCCTTTGCCAGTCCCCAACTCCTTTTGGGCTTCAGCGTTTTCAACACCCACTAACGAGGCGTAGCGATGTTCTTTTAGCATTTAGACAGGCAGAGAACCTACAGCACTCGCCCAGCACCCGTTGACTCTGTATATGTATTTATAAATGTCGGTAGAGTTATTCAGTTTTAAAAAATACTTCTAAAAATTTGAACGGAAATTAAGAGATCTTTTGAAAACTAGGGATTAATTAAACATCGTGAGAAGAAATAGTAGTGCCTAGGACTTGTCTTAGAGAACCCTTTAATAATTTCTAAATATGATTAATGATGTTAAGCGTTTGAAAAAGCACTACTTTCGACCAGATGAAGACTATAGTACGCTGGGTGATGGCCGCGCATCGTACCTCATGACGGTTAAAGTAATACTATTGGAGCACGAAATTTCGGCTAAAAATAGTGTGCCTAGGTGGTCAAGTGGTTCAGTCATCCGGCTCGAAATCGGAGGACGCGGATTCAATTCCCGCCTGGGAAATAAAATTTTTTGCTCCAATAATTTGTCAAATATAACCCTTTACTAAGTTAAAAACGCTCTCTTTTAAAGTTGTATGTATTTTGTGGATTCTTTAGCAATGACTGTGTGTTATTCTTCTAAGTTCACCCTCCTGACCACAAAAGCACAGTGCTATTTACGCCCACAGTACAGATTAAGTAACAGCTAGTACGTCCCAGGGTCTGCTACGGATGGCAGCCCACAGACGAGCTAATTGCACACGTTGCCGATGCGACTCCAACACGGATCACCAACCGTGACTACAATCAGATAGAAAGTGATTGAACTTAATACCACTGAATTCTACGTCATATTCCAACCTAGTCTATTTACTACGTTTGATCTTGGATTATTGATCATAGAATTTAGTCTAGCTTCTGTGGGCTCTGCGGGCTCGAAAAATTTGTCAAGTACTCAATTATTATCACGGCAAAAAGGTCCATCATATGGTTACGAGCACTATTGCGTGTTAAGCGAAAATCACATTTACAAATTATTGAAGCACGAAATATTGTGATCATATTTAGAAATAAAGAAGGGTAGGGCTAGGGACATCCCCTCGAGAATTTAGTGAGAATATTTGAAAACCTTCTTGTGATCAGATGAAGACTAGTACTCTGGTTGATGACCGCACACAGTCCCCTATGACCGTTAAAGTAATACAATTGGAGCACAAAGTTTCGGCTCGAATGAAATACTGCGGACAAATCCCAAACTCCTCATCGTAATAAGCATATGTTCAAAAGTTATGCAATATGGACTTATTAAACCTCGGTTTTTATCATAGCACTTTTTTTATATTAATATATATCACTTCGAAGCACCTTTTGATACTTTTATAAATAGTGGCCATCGGCCTACCGTCCAGAGGATCTGTAAAGGCTGGCGTAGAGGCATGCAGTTCATCCCGTATCTCTTGTTACTGGTATTGATGTACATGGGAATCTTTTCACCTGGCAGACAGACTTATCCAGCAACTCACATATTGATTTCACCTCTCCGCCATGGTATACTACACGAAGGTAGTGTCAGCAAAAGTAGCCAGTAAACAGGTGAGTAATGACTGATATACGCTTCAGGTTGAGGGTTTTATACTAGCACTACTTTAATATAATAGATTAGAGATACCATTATGCCTATCTGGTGTTAATTGAGCCACCATTGCCCATAACAAGTATTTAATAAAATGTGACCAAACGCCATAGTTTCGTTCCTTATCTGAAATCTTAATTCATAAAGCATAATATCTTTGATTATTTTCTACCTCATGCTCGACTACCAATTATTAGGGTGTTTCTGAACAAAGGTCGTTACCAGCTTAAAACAACCATTCGAGAAGGTATAATAATAAAGTCATTAAAAAAAATTCCACAACATTGTTGAAATTCTCCTGGCAAATCTACATTTCTGAACTTGTTATTACATAATTCTGAATACATTAATATTTGTTGAGAGTCTCTTACACCCCAGCGAATATTGTTTTGTTCATGTTTATCACATACAAATTTAGTCCTTACAATATTAAGGTCACATGTAATCTGCATGGGAAAGTGATCAGACCAGTATGTACCATAATGACAAAGTGTTTGCAAAATCTTTATGCAACAATATACTGACGTCGGATGCTTCTAAATATGAATAAGGTACCCAACAGCTTGTTGCTTGTTACTTGCTTAAAACTACCGTTTGATTACTAAAACAGTGTTAGTAAAACTCAATACAAACAATATACCTCTACTTACGTAGGGTGTTTTTATGTTTAGTAATGTATGAAGCGCTATTAGCGAAGTTTGCTTAGATATTATTATACTGCTAAGTCAAGCAACGCCCGCCCCGGTCATGACTTGGACCGCTAGTGACATTACTACTGAGCGATTCCATCCTTCGTTAAGCCGTTGCGTTGGTACCGTTGATTGTCTTACGATGGCAGTCGATATAGCATGGTGGTGAGCATAATGCGAATGCTCACCTGGGTAGCTACCACCCTCAAATAGGATCTGTCACCAAGCACCTAAGGGTTTGTTCCGGCAGCTGTCCTTGAGAGCCAGTAATTCTAAGTTAGCCTGAACAACATCTTCGACCACATTATCACTTACTATCAGGTGAGATAGTGATCGAAGGCTAATCTATCAAGTATAAAATATATATATATATATTAGTGTTTGTGAATCGTTCCTAAGTTACTTATTCACTATATGTAAAAAAGGATCTACTCCGAGACTTCTCCATATCCTCTTGCTGGAGGTCATAAAAGGCGACTAAGGATATTAATGCGCTAAATGAACAGCATGCCTGTAACAACATCTTCGACTACATTATCACTTACCATCAAGTGAGATAGTGATCAAAGGCTAGCCTATCAGCAATAAATATAAAAAAGATTTTTATAATACCTACACAATAAAGCTGTTACGTTACCTGTTTAAACTACAATTTGAGTACTACTGAAACAGCTTTATAACTTTACACGAGAGATTATCCCTAGTCTGAAAAAAACCAGTCCAGTCAGACCGAAAATGTTGTTTAATTGTTATACTTAATATCTACTAGGTTTTTTTGAGAGCCAGTAATTCTAGGCCAGCCTGAACAACATCTTCTACCACATTATCACTTACCAGCAGCAGGTGAGATAGAAGTCAAAGGTTAACCTATAAAGCATACAAAAGAAGTACTGTAAAAAGATATACAAGAAGCCAAGAAGCTTGAAAAACATATTCCCCCAAAGCGAGACATTCGCAACAAAACCAAACTGCAAATAGCTGACACAATCAGATCTGCCGCAAATTGACCACATCCTAACCTTGGGGGAAAGCGACCACCCCTCTATATTGTTCGATTTATCTCGCGATCTACCCCTCCTGCGAACCGTGGCGTCTGCGATAAAACATAGATTATATCGTCAGATGTATTGTCGGATGTCTCGGACGTCTGGAAGCGTTATCGGGGCGTTGAAACGTCATAATTCTTGGATATGACTGTGTTGTTATTTGTAAGATTAATGGGACATTATCTGGTGTTATAAATCATAGAAATTAAAGAGTAAAGAAAAGTAGTGCTATAAACATGAACTACTTATACCTATGTATCTATTGCATGAACCATGACGATGATTTGTTACGAGAATTGGAATCTGTCTGGTTCTGTGTTATATTCCAAAATCTGTGTTTTTCAGTGTTGGTGTAAAATATATTTGAATTTATTGCACATAAACACTTTTTATTATTAACTTTGAACATATACGATGTGGGTTAAATAGGATAATAGCAAGAAATGTTACTGCTCGGGTTCTCACCCAGCCGCCATATGAAGTTTCAGTAATGTAACCACCACCTTACTAAAACATGACTCGGATATGACTGTGTTGACTATATTTATGACTAGTCTCTGACTTCTTCAATGCAAATCAATTAAGTATAAGGTATATTTAATTTTTAAACTGTATGATTGATCTCCATACGATCGTCGTTAAGACATTAATTGAATAAATGATTTTGACTTACTGAATGGAGCCATGGAGTACCCACAATATAAAATGATAAAAACATTGACTGTCTTTTAAAGTACTGGCACGCTGTCTAAGTTCTTATTTAGTAGCTTCTAGCTACAAATAAATATGTAAAGAAATATAAGTCAAGATCAAATACATCAGAACGCAAACCTTCCCAACGCGTGCGTTACCTAAAAAGTGTACCTTGCGGCTCAACAACATTACCTCGACGCAACCAATCGGATGCAATCATTTCCAAGTGCCAAATCAATTAACCAATCCAATTGAATTTGGAAGGTTTTGGTTGTTTTATTAATTGTGAACCTGATGAGACCTAAATTAAAGCCGTAACTTTATGAGAGTTACTTTTGTTTGCATATTTGTTCGTGGTCTAGCAGAGACATTTTTATTTTTAACATAACACTACAAACGATATACAACACTACAGTTACAACAATGAAAGCATGTAAGTAAAACGACGGCTACTACATGCCTACAATTTAGTCTCAATGATCTAATCTGCTCGTTTGCCCTCCTATCCCACAAAAAAAACAGTTGGCAGCATTGCCCAATTGGATTGCAATGCTTATTTGAGGGGCAGGATTTTGTTCTAGTGTTGCATTGACTAAGCGCATTGATGAGTTAATAAAAATAAGATTTTTATTTTGACTTAATTAGTAAATATTAACACATTATTTTTACTTTATTGTGTGTAAAGTTTTTATGACCCTTGATCACATTCCTTACCTGCTGAACATGCTAAACAAAGATCGGAAACTGACTCTCAAAAACATCTGCATGAAGGTGTTTGGTGACAAATTCTACTTAAGGATGGTAGCTGAACAGGTGAGCGTTTATAAAATTTCCTACCACCTTCAACACCATGCATAGTTGCTACTTACCTTTGCAATAATTTCCTTACTAATGTAATTAGTAAGGTATTATAATTAATGAATTATAGTTAATATAAGCGCTACTGCTTGCCAGTTGAATTAAAAGGCAGTGGAATCACTCGAGAAATTCTTCTCATCACAAATCGAACCTATAGATATAAAAAGTTAATTACCATTTGTGTGGACCCTAGATTTGCATCTCAGTCTGTACCTGCCGAAATAACTACAAAGCATTTTTATCCCTCGTCGACAATACTTTGTATCGTTTTCGGAGGCGGAAACTTTTAGTTTATTTTGAATCCCTTTGTTTAACACCGAACCATTAATTTGCAAATTATTTAAAATTTTGTTAAGGTCCAGAAACACTGGCTAATATTTCTACTGATCGAGCGTTTATGGACAGATAAAGCTTTTATGAAATTATCGTTAAAGCAACAATGAGTACGCTAATGTTTGTATATTGTAGGATAATGATGATTAATTTTATGCTTTTTTACGCGATACTTTTTTTGAGCGCTTTGATAACTCATACGCTTGCATAACTGATACAAATACTTTTTGAGAATCGTTCAATAAAGTCAAATGAACAATTTTTGGTTCAGTGGAAATAAACACATGCCATAAATAGTCAGTGATTCGCCCCGCTTCACAAACCCATAAACAGGTATGTAGAAGAAGATATGAGTTGCTATAGCGTACATTGCTAGCAATGAAATGTCTTTAGCATCCGCAAAGGCGACAATACATTCAAAGTACCTATTTGCAATTCAAATCAATCTTGTATGGACTGTTGTGATGAGTCACCAAGAGCTGGTATACTCTTGAAGGCCTTCCGCAGTAATAAGCGAAAACTTACATCTGCTTCTAGCTCTTGCGGGGGCTGAAAAACTTTCTTCATAAAGACTTTTTATAACCTGAACAAGTTCGCCACCTTCCAACTGTAAACAGTTGCAAGCTTTTGCTAATTACTGCGGTAGACCTTCGATCGTGCTTAAATGATTTTTTTAAACCAATTCTTTGATCACCCTTCAACATATATTTAGAGTCAGTGACACTGAAATTATATTAATTTATCTGGACATTAGACTTTTTCCAACTTCATCTTAAATCCATTGAAATGCATCCAAAAAGTAAACTTCAAAGACAGATTTATCACCAAATAAGGAGACCTAGATTTTAGCGTTAATAAATTAGGCTTTCTTAGAAAATGCCCGGAATTCCAATCGAGTATATAACAAAAGTAAAAATATAATTTATTTCCGTCCATTATTTTTTAATTAACGAAGTGGCCACCGGCGTTTCAATCTGATTGAAAATAAACATCACACCCGGGTATTTAAACCATTTGGAGTTAGATTCAGGTCAGATGGACCTACCGCAATGCGAAGTGATTTATTCTGCAAACCAACGAACTTTAAATAGGACATGCAAATTGTTTTGTTTAAACTACCGGAATATAATTATTTGGTAAACCAACTATCCGCTCACACTTGTACGCACGTAGCTCTAGCTAATGCTATGATATTTTCATCTCAGGAGCTCAAACATGCAGGTTTTGCTGCTGGAGAACAATGAGCGAAATGCGATTCTGCTACGAGAGGGTGATAAGGTAAGTTGAATTTGAAATACTAAAAAACAATGAAACACAGAGACGAATTACTTGGCAATCCGTGGATTCACCGTGCGGGTGCCAGGTCCATAGCGTTGCAGAGGAAGAGGCCCAAGTCAAGGTGCCTGGGAGTTGCAACCCAGTGAGTAATGTTAAGGGACCCCTTTATGATGCATCAATGCTCCCTTTCAATGCTTGAGCCTCGTTTGTTTCCCACGGCTCAGTAAGTTCTATAAGTGCGTTTTAGATTTTTTGAGTATAGAAATATATCTGGTCTGGATAACGAAACACTAACTCTCAGGAATTTTGTAGTGTTTTTCATACGTGTCCATCAAAAGAGTCCAGTCGGGAGCTGCGCCTAAGATGGAGTAAGGCTTGGATTTAGATTTTGTTGATGACCCTTCTTTTACAAAAGCAACGTGTCGTTTGTGCGTGGTCAAACCTTTTTTTGCTATAGCTACTGAGAGACTCACCGCTTCTCGTATGATTTCGAGGATTCTATCGTGACGACGGGAATAATGACCCCTATCAAAAGGCACCTTGCATGCTACCAATAAGTGCCTTGCTGTACCTACGGCCTCCCGACAAAATAGCAAAAGACTTTTCGGTGACTTTCCCCCTAAACTTCTTCTTACTAAATTAATTTGAATGGGAGGGTCATCTGAAAGGCGTTGAGAATGAATTTGAATAAGGCAGTTGCCCTATCGTATATCAAGATGCGCCACTTTTAACAGACTACTACAGAGTTCGAAAATGCGTATAGCTCCTTAATTGTTGTTTTTGTTATTTTTACATCTAACTCACGCTAAGACATTATCAATTCCTAAATCCTTAGGTACATGTACCGTAGTGTGTCAGTTGAATTATACACTATTGAACTTTGAGTTTTACGTTTAGTTGCATCTTACGACAGCCACGTACATGTTCTATGCCCACAGGTAGCAATATGGATGTGACATTCTAGCCCGGCACCCCACGGCCCTTATATATCGGTATCTAATTCATAACAATAGAAATTTATTGTTATCTTTTGAATATATTCACAGCCGATCTTCAGCAGTTAGCCAATACGTGATTTTTTTTTTTAATTTTACAACCGCAATATTTTGATCTGTAATATCTGAAAAACAAAAGGTCGTAGCCGAAAGATTGAAATATGTTCAAACTCAATGTTCCTAATCGATCTGCATCGCCCCCTTTAAATTGTTTACCATACTTGACTACAACGTCACTTGCCAATACGTTTCAAAGGTTAATTTGTTAAAGCTCTTGATTTATTTTTCCACTCTTAGTGCAGTTGGTGACAGGTGTAATTGTATTTGACCTGACCGTGCTAAATGTGATAAAAAACAGTCCCCGGCATAGACATGCATATCTTGTTGGATGTCGTACAAGGTGATGAAGGGAAAGAATGCGTCAAATGATGCATATTTCTTAGCTACCGCCATCTAGTAAATATTCTGTCTCCAAACACCATATAGGTTTCCAGCGTTTCCTTTTAAGAAACTTACATTTTAGAAATAACATAGTGCTTAGGGATATTGTATTATGTACTCGTATAAGTGTTTTTGAATAATTCCTAAGTTACCTATTCACTATATATAAAAAAGATCTACTTCGAAACTTCTCGATATCTTCTTGCTGGATGTCATAAAATATGACTAAGGACATGAATGCGCTAAATGAACAGCATGCAACCACTCATGTATGTGTGAGTGGGGTGTGGCTACAAATTGGGCGCATAAAAGTTACCTTTTTATTTTATGCGACCTAGTTATCATAAAGATAGCGGTTCTTCTACCAAAGAAAGCATGTTTAAGGAATGTGGCGTTAGACTATAGTTTGGTCTAACGCCAAATTCCTTATTAAAATTAGTATAACCAGTTTAACTATATTTGTGCAGCCGGACCAAACGGCAATACCATCCATATCTTCCCGTGGGAATCGTTAGAGCCGACTAAGAGATTTGCAGCTCCATTTATTGAACTGCTCACATCCCACCCTCTCCTTGCTCTTGAGACAGGCTTGTATGTGCTTAAGGCAGTGGTTACTGCTTAACATCACATGACCCCGTGCTTGTTCCATCACGAATGCAGAAAACTTTTACAATTTGCAGGCTACCAAACTAACAAAATGGTATCTAAGCTACGAGTAAATATGTAAAGAAATGTAAGTTAAGCTCAAAAACAGCAGAACGCAAAACCTAACCTTGGCGGGGGTGGTTTAAAAAGTGTACCGTGTTCCGCAAGTCGCAACATCATTATCTCGACGCGAGATTGGATGCATCCAATCTCGCAATTCTCTCCAATTCTCTCCAATTGAAAAATTTAGTGTTTGGTTTTAATAGTGAGTGAATGAGAAATCATAGCGGTAACTGTTTAAGAGTTACAAAGTTTACAAATATATTCATAGTACCTAAGTTATTTATTGATCAAGTATAACATAAAATAACACCTCGTTTATCTTTCTTACCTCACCAGTCTTACCATGTAGGCTTAGTACAGTATGTATTCTCTAACAGAAAAATCAACACAGGACTATATTAAAAACAATGTATCGCTAACAACACACAAGATCACACAAGGATATAATTGTAAAAATAGCTCCTGGTAGTGTTTGTCAACAGTTTTTTTAATAACACTGTATACAATCTGTCAGATACGAGTTGTCCAATCTAGATGGTGCGCTTTATGAAAAGGCCGCGATCGCCGCGGGTGCGCCGGCCACCCGAATTTTATGAAAACATCCTAAAGTGTAGTGACATTAATGACTCATGCAGACTGGCCTTATACACCATATAAGCCAGTGAATAAGCTTTGAACAACAATTTATGCGCTCTAAAACCATCACTCAAAAACATGTTTACATGACTATGAAAATACTAGATATCAGGTAGAAGACGGCATTCTACAATCGCTAAAATGTCTACTCAAGACTGGGGACCAAAGTCCCATTTTCTTATACATTTTTATTGTTATGGTTTTAAATGAATGAGTCCAAATAAATCTAAAGATAATAGTCCTCGCGGCGGTTTCCATAGAAACGTAGTTTTGGGATATTTTAAATACTAAGTGGTTAAACTCCGTAAAACTTTGCATTGAGCCATTCACCCCTGAGCCATATATCTATGCTTCTGGTATGCCAGATTTCCATAAAATTAAGTATTTTCAAATTAATTCGAAAAATCATTTTGTTTGGGAATTGTTATTTTGACATTTAGGGATAAAATAAATCATAAAAAGAAAAACTGGCTTATCAGAAGCATAGTACATGTTAGGCTCAGCCATATGCATACAAAATTTCACCGAGTTTGACACTTGTATTTAAAATATGACGAAACAACGTTTGTATGAAAACCGCTCCGTGCACTCTACTCTTAGTATTAATATTGTATTTAAGGAATTTACGTACTGCCTACTCAATAATACTGTACGGTACTGTGGCGTGTACAGGTGTGCGATGACCGTTTGGGAATACAGAAACACGCAGAGATGAAAAATAATATTATATTTTACCAAAAAGCGATTTGCCAAATAAAGCAGAAACAAATGCCTAATGATTTTAAAAATAATACTAAGAAATTATCATTTCGTCTCTTTACTTTACATTGTTTAGCAGACTACTCTGCTACCTACGTACCTAATACTGGATTGGTTTAACTATTTGCAGAGTCGCCTTTAAGCGTTATGGCATAATAAAACTGATTTAACTATGGTATCAGTAAACGAAGTATGGTGTAAATCGATGTGAAAATGTGTTTAATTTATCAAAGTTTATATAAAATATTCAAAATAAAATAAAGTACGTTGGTAGCTTGAGACCACTGAGCCCTGGGTGTAAATGGAAGACGCTGCTGGTTCAATCACTGCACAAGGCATTTAATTCTGCGTTCTTAAAGCATTGAAACACATGAACCTTCATTCGATCCTATTTAGGAAAGAAGCAAAAACATTCCTTTTTTTTAAAGAAAACTTACAGCGTTTACTTGTAAAATACTCCTTTCTATACAATTTTATTAGAACGTTTCCCCCTATATAAGAAAATAACGCTCTTCTAGTCATATTATACCTACTTTAGTATACTATATTACTTTAGTGGTTGTTACAAATAATAGTTATATAGAAAAGACATAAATTGGTTAAATCTCATGTGCCTCAAACTGGAATACAGTAATGCGAACATACTTGTCTAGTGATGGAAATAGGTACGGTGAGAGACCTTCCCCGGACTAACTAGTTCACAAAGAGTTCTACTGCTACTGAAACTCCGTAGGTGCTTGGCGACAGATTTTCTACTCGAGTGGTGGAAAAACCTATTTGCAAACCGCCGTAGGTAAAGCTCGCAGCTGGATTCAAACCATGGACTATTTGCGCTGCCATAGCCATTACCCAGTGCCATCACTGCTTATTTAAAAGTGAAATGGCTACTCCACGGCAGCCCTGTGTATTTAATTAAGTCAGTCGGTAGGTGGACACGCGACGACCGCCTGCAGATGCGCTCGCGCCGCGCCGCTGCCGTTGACGTCGTTGTCCGTTCTCTCTGCACACGCCCTTATCGTGCTTGTACTTATTTTATTGTTACGAATTTTGATAACATTTCAAAATAAATACATTTCACGACAATAGAAATATTAAATCTTTAATTCATTAAACGTTTTATACCTTCAGACATATACCTGTACATGTATGAAATCTAATGAAATGATGTTTACCCATTTTTCACTGTGAGGTACCTCACCGCGTTTAGCAGTATGGCTATGGTTTGTAACCTGGATTTTTATGAATAAGCACTACTAATAACTAAATCTGGGAGTCGTTAAGCAATGAGTTAATATGCATCTTCTAGGCAAGCATGTTTCACCGATGACAGCATCTTATCAGGGGAAAATTTCAAATTCGTTCAAAGCCAGCTTATTGCTTGAATGTAAAAAAACGAACACCATAATGTAAAAAGGTTAAGCAAACCAAACTAAGCCGATATAATTCTAGTAGAATTGCTATATAGCGCAATACCACTAGGACCTTCATAATTTCATACTTATTTTAAAAGACAATCATTTAAGTTTTTTGTATTCAATATTATGGTGTCGTGTAATTTAATATATTCCTGTGCACGGAGCTGCTATTGCAGCAGATGGTGATTGAAATAAAATGGCTAATTAATCATTTATGGGCATATTTTATTGTATATGACATCAATATTATGCAAAATTTATATATTATTTATTTTTTGGTCAAGGAATAATTATTGCAATTCAACAGGGCAATGCTGCCAGCAAGCTGGGCACGCTGCCAACTGGTAGTGGGCTAGAGCATTTGGACTGCCTATGAGTCTGCAATGACTTATAGGGATCTAAATGCTTTTATTGTAGTAGCTGTAGTGTTGTATATATATCGTAGTAATTTGTTAAAAAAAGGCATACCGCCGGTAAAAAAAAGTAAATTTATATACTTCAATAACGTGTGTCAGAGTACAAGTATAAAGTAAAAGGTCCCAAAACCTTGCACGTCCATGATTCGAATCCCAAAAAAATCCCTGTGATGGGACAGGTTTTCTAATGTTTAGTAAGTTGTGGGCGTCCTTCGTCTCAATTATTGACATCATTAAAGAAAATTATTGAGCTCTATAGATGACATCATTGGGGAAAAGTAGAATATGGGATGATTGTTACTATATACCACGTGAACCGGGTGAAATGTATGGGGGTTACCATGTCATAAATCTCAAATAAAATTATTTTATTTTTAAATTAACTCTAAACTGCTGCTTCGTCTGTGTCAAATAGTCTAGTATTTCTTTTTACGAAAGGTATTTTGATGGTTTTAGTCACATCAACTGAAGTATTTTAAAATATTCGGTAAAACCATTTTAGTAGGTAGTCTAGAACCATCTACAATATACAGGAACATACTAGCTAGTGAGATTGTTTATTTTTTTAATAAAACCAATTGGTTTTGTAATTATGTAAATATCCGCACCGCAGCCATTACATAGGTAGCTTTAGCATCATCCGACAGTCGTCCCGATCTTGTTATAACATATGGTAACATTTCAAGTTCAGAGGTAATCAAAGGTTCAAATGATCAAACATAATAAATAATATTAATACTGAACACCCAGCTCGCCGGCGAGCTCGAGGCAAACATTAGGTCCCGATTAGTGTCTCTCCAAAGAGTCAAAGAGCAAATATCCGTAGGGCCCACTCTCAATAAAACAACACTGTTGTAGCGGGGCAAGAAGTTCGGATCTCCCAAAACAATCTCGGCAAGTACTCAAGGCGAAATCCATACCACAGTGGTGCCCTTGAGCCCATTGTTGACTCCCCTGTTTGTAGCTGCGTGGTTTCTGCGTCCGCTGTAGAAGGTACTCCATGCCGTCTGCGCCCGTCCCGGATGAAGTGCCGTCAGCACACATGCCTCAGGGTTATTGAGGGAAGACTCGCCCAAAGTGCGGTGCAATTGTGCTGTCGCAGCGTCATACAGCATCTAAGTCGATTCTAAAATCAAACTTCCACACGTGCACGTGTGCCTTCCAGTCATAAAATTACAAAATACTTACACGGTATCGTTGATATATCAACTGACTTCACGGCTCTCACTTTCGTTACTAACTGTTGTAGTACTGAAACCAAAATACCTCATCGATGCCATGTTGGAAAACCCATTCGGACTGTCTGAGCAGTCAATTCTTTGATTACCAACTGGATTAGTAATAATTATTGTAATTTATATTTTTCTAGCCGGTATCTGTATGAAGTAAGCAAAGAAGGTTTTAGTTCTTATTGTTTCTTTTGTCCGTACTATATTTAATTTACATCGAGTAGGAAGGCTAACGCTTTTATAAACTAGTACATAGATGCGAGGACTTTTAAATAACTCAAGGGTGCTTATTTTTAAGATGCTATACTGTAAACGAAGACCTACAAGTCTACATATAAACAAATAAATACATTTCCAAAAACGAATTTTCTAACCATATTGGCGTGTGCAGAGAGAACGGACAACGACGTCGACGGCAGCGGCGCGGCGCGAGCGCATCTGCAGGCGGCCGTCGCGTGTCCACCTACCGACTGACTTAATTAAATACACAGGACTGCCGTGGAGATGCCATTCCACTTTTAAATAAGCAGTGATGGCCCAGTAGTAATGGCTATGAACTGCAGCGCAAATAG
Source organism: Plagodis pulveraria (assembly GCA_963890685.1). Taxonomy (NCBI): domain Eukaryota; kingdom Metazoa; phylum Arthropoda; class Insecta; order Lepidoptera; family Geometridae; genus Plagodis; species Plagodis pulveraria. Next base: position 2,955,804 of record OY982952.1, on the reverse strand, counting down.
TCCATGGTTTGAATCCCGCTGTGGGCTTTAGCTACGGCGGTTTGCGAATAGGTTTTGGGCATCACCACTCGAGTAAAAAATCTGTCGCCAATTTGTAAAAAATCATCCAAATCATTTAATGACTTAGGAACGTAAACACATGACACAAAAATGTGCGACTCGAAATAAAAACCTACTTTTTTAAAGTGTGCATCAGAAGCTGTAGAGTCGGCAATTTCTTTCTATCAAGGACTCAAAGTCATACACTCCTGACTGATAAGTCAAAAAACGAATTACATCAAAAACTGTTCTAATTGTTTTCAAAATGTTTTGTGGACTAATTTAGTAACTCAAATAATCCCTTCGTTATTTTGTAACTATTGCTGTCCTAAGCACCACCATCATCGATGTCTTAACGTGCCACCATAGCATGGAAATCCCCAATTATATATACCTAGTCAGGTCATAAGTATTGTCACACAGTAAAAACTTTGCTTTTAGAATGCTGGCCACAAAAAAGTTTATGGAATTCGAATTTCGAATTGTTTATGAAAATAAAAATGTATACTTTTTAGAACATTACTCATTTTTAAATATGGAGTGGACGCTTAAAGAAGACCGTGTTGCAGTTATTGCGTTGCATCGTTGCGGTTACGCGCCAATTAAAATTTTTGACATACTGAAAAATTTGAATATAACCAAAAGATTCGTTTATCGAACCATCAAACGATACAATGAAGACTCTAGTATAGATGACAGGTCAAGAAGTGGTCGCCCTCGGTCTGTTAGGACTCCAGCAGTGATAAAAGCTGTGAAGGCGCGAATTCAAAGAAATCCCAAACGTAAGCAGAAACTGTTGGCCCTTCAGATGGGGTTAAGCAGAACCACGGTGAAAAGGGTGTTAAATGAAGACTTAGGGCTTCGGGCATATCGAAGAAAAACAGGATATAGTTTAAATGCTCGTCTAATGGACCTGAGACTGAAGAGATGCCGCGCTTTGTTGAAGCGGTACGCGGGAAAAAAATATCGGGAAATTCTTTTTACGGATGAAAAATTTTTTACTGTAGAAGAGAGCTACAACAAACAAAATGATAAGGTGTACGCACACAGTAGTGAAGAAGCGAGCAACCGTATTCCGCGTGTCCAACGAGGTCATTTTCCATCCTCGCTCATGGTATGGTTGGGAGTTTCTTATTGGGGCTTAACAGAGGTACATTTTTGTGAGAAAGGTATAAAAACGAATGCAGTTGTGTATCAAAATACAGTCCTGACGAACCTTGTGGAACCTGTTTCTCATAACATGTTCAATATCAGGCACTGGGTATTCCAACAAGATTCGGCGCCAGCTCATAGAGCGAAGAGCACACAAGACTGGCTGGCGGCGCGTGAAATCGACTTCATCCGGCACGAAGACTGGCCCTCCTCCAGTCCAGATTTGAGTCCGTTAGATTACAAGATATGGCAACACTTGGAGGAAAAGGCGTGCTCAATGTCTCATCCCAATTTGGAGTCACTCAAGACATCCTTGATTAAGGCAGCCGCCGATATTGACATGGACCTCGTTCGTGCTGCGATAGACGACTGGCCGCGCAGATTGAAGGCCTGTATTCAAAATCACGGAGGTCATTTTGAATAAACTTTATTGTCATAAGAATCTATGTTTTGTTAAGTTCATTTTGGTATATAAATGGTTATATAATGAATAAACTTGTTTCAATAATTTTATATTAAACATGTGACAGAATTTATGACCTGACTGTGTATATGTCTCTTGCTGCCACATATCCAGCTGGTATCTACTGAGGACTTTGCTTACTAGGAAAGTTCCACTATGAGCACTTATAGAACAACCACAGAGATTTTTCAGTCTGGAAATGCACGCCCCTCCGTCTGTAGATGCAAAATAGTATATAGACGCAACACGTCATCTCGACATTACCATTGGTTTTTACCGACTGAAAAAAAACGAGGTACTCAATTCGTTTGTTTTTTTTCTGTTTGTTACCTCAGAACTTTTGGCTGGGTCAACCGATTTTGATAATTCTTTTTATTTTAACGCTGATGCTTGCCGTTTAATCCCATTTAAATTTCATCAAAATCGGTAGTGCCGTTTTTGAGAAACACTCCATTAATTGAAAAGTATTTTCCAATCTTATATAGTCATTGACAGTGAATGACAATCGATCCCATAAGTAGCAAGGTTCACTAAAAAGGGTGAATTTTATTTTCTACTAAATACGGAACCGACGTCAACACTCAAATGTGAGTAAAAACTTGTCAAAGTCGGTACCATGCTCACAATATTGTGATAATTGGTACTTTTGAACCATCAGTACCGACTTCAATAAGTCATTTCTCACATTTGAGTGTTAAAATCGACTCAAATTTTTGGTACGCGAACGTGGAGTGCGCGAACATCTCCAAATTCACAGTAAAATCAAGGCGTACAAGTACGCTATTTGGAGGTTCAGTGAAGCGCAGTCTGTGAAGCGCTCGTAGCGAAGTATACTTAGCTGTTCTCAACCGATCAGCAAAGTTAAGCAACGTCGCGCGCGGTCATGAGTTGGATGGGTGACCGCTAGTGACATTACTACTGAGCGTGCACGTGCTTCCGACAGCACGTTAAGCCGTCGGTCCCGGTTGCTGTCTTAGGATGGCAGTCGTTATAGCATGGTGGTAGGGCATTTTGCGAATGCCCGCCTGGCTAGCTACCACCCTCATGTAGAAAATCTGTCGCCAAGCACCTAACGGTGTGTTCTGGCAGCTGTCCTTGAGAGCCAGTACTTCTAGGTTTAGCCTGAACAACATCTTCGACCACATCATCACTTACCATCAGGTGAGATAGTGGTCAAAGGCTAACCTATCAATACAAAAAAAAAAAAAGTTATCAAATCGAGTAACTTCTGAGTAAGACCATGATTAGGGCCCCTCTGACGGCACATCTTACGAGTTATATTTACTCCGAGGCGCGAACGAAATAAACCAAACGCGGGCTGATGCCTTAGCGATATGTAGGCGCGCTTCATCATCAGTACTTGTGTTGCCATGGATACGGGAGTTTGGACCAGTACTACAATATTAGCCAATTTTAATAATTTATGGTACGCCGAACCCATACATTCAGCTGTATCCGTAATGGCGTAATTATTTTTCAGTTTTCTAGAAACTCAATAAACTGAAAACAAGAACTGATCTATGGTGACCGCCTGCGCATTAGCTAAATGCGTTGGTTTGGCCGTACCTTTATAAGATGCTTCCATATATCAAGATGTCTTTCTATTATTATTAATTTATAATTACCATTTTCCTACCAGTGTTCCGCTAAAGCGTGGTCAGTTAACAATAGTGTTATCTACCAGTCATCTAGCTATCGTCAACTCATGTTAACATTCTGTTCTCTCAACAATAGTTTTTAATGTTATACCTTTACTAACAAATACTACGAACTATATACAATACTACAGCTACTACAATGAAAGCATTTAGACAACCTATAAGTCATTGCAGTTCAAATGCTCTACCCCACTACCATTTGGCAGCGTGCCCAGCATGCTGGCAGCATTACTCCGTTGAATTGCAATGCTTATTCGTCGAGCCAAATAGGTGCCAGCATTTTGACCACGCGTCGTAGCGACAAAGCAGCTGATAAGTTTGGAAAATACGATGAGCTCCCGGTCCCCACGGACCCAACGTCTCTACAATATTTAATTTTGTTTTTATGACGTTGAGGTCGTGATTTAAATTTCTTTGTAAGGTACGTGAGGCTATATTATGTGATTTTTTGGTAAGTATCTTGTCATCTGTCCTCTGTCCATAACAATTGCAGAGTCACCCGTTCTCGTTCTTCCACTGTACTACAGTCGTCACTCCAAGACGTTAGTTCGTATATCTCGTTTGCCCAGTGATTCCACCACCACCCACCTAAACACAAGTAAGTTTCACACTACGGAGTAGTGTGCACACACTAGTCCTTACAGGCAGAATATCTGACGCTGCGACGACCTACCAATACGGAATCTTGCTGAAGAGAACTGGTAAAAGTAAGTCCAATAGCCCATAGTAACGAAGAGTAGGTGAGAGAAAGGCAGTAGTTTTTGTTTTCCGCTAATAGTCTAGCCTTCCACAATTTCACCTGAAGGTACTAATAGTGTGGTCGAAGTTTGTAAAATGGCATTATCTAGAATGAACTGGCTCTCAAGAATAGCTGCCGTTACGTGCTTGGCTACAGATACTCTACTTGAAGCTAGGCTAGCCAGGCGAACATTCGCAAAATGCCCTACCACTATGCAAGGTGAATAGATGTCTAAACAACACAGTGCGGCAGCATTTTTTAGTCCATATATCGTAATAGAGCTTATTGTCAAATTTAGACGCCAAGCTGTGAGTGTGAATGTATTTGTTAGAAAAATCCAACAACTATGCGACCCAGGAATCGATGCGAGGACCTTTTTTTATGTGATTATGACGGAATCAGAACGAGGCCCATCTAATGTTAAGCGTACTAACATCTACCTATAACGGATTCATATCGTCGTTTCACTGGCTCTAGGAACACAGGTTCCGGTTACAGGTTAGGTGCTTGGCGATTGATATTCTACTTGAGGGTTACAGCTAGGCAAGCAATCGCTAAATTCCCTTCTACCGTGCAATGGAACTCAAGCCGGCAATGGGGATCGAACCATACACCTGCAGCACGGCAGTCCGTTATTACCGCTCGGCCATCATTGCTTCGAAATCTCGACTGGACCTAGAGATGAGAAGACTTAGGGAATTTTAAATTGCATTTAAAAGCGTTTTGCAGGTCAGGAACAATCAATCAATCATTCAAATTATTTATTTGCTAAAATACATGTCACATAAGATCTTATATTAGTGTTTTAGGATACAATGTATTTAGTCTGCAAGCAGACGTGTAATTTTTTTTGTATGTATGTATTAAGTACTATATATCACATTTAACAATATTCTTTAAAAATGTAACACTGTAAAAACAGTTGTTAAAAAGCCAGTGATTCAAAGAGCTTTTAAATTTGTTACCATCCAATATTTTGATTTCATTAGGTATACAGTTGTAAATGGATAAACACATATTGTAAATATTTTTTTATATAAGTCCTTCTTAGCACGAGGTTCATACAATAGATTGATGAACTTTGCCCTTTTTGACGTGTAAAATCATCACCACGTTTCTAAAAAAAATCAGGGTGTTGTTTAGTGAAGACACAAATGTCTTTTATGTACATGCACGGTAGAGGAAATATGTTACATGTTTTAAAAAGGGGTTTACAGCTGTCTAAAACCCCCGCCTTATTTATAACCCTAATACATCGTTTTTGGATCATGAATAAGAGTATTCATGATTCAAAAACGATGTATTATGTAGATCTATGCAGCATGCTGTGCACGCTGCCAACTGGAAGTAGGCTGGAGCATGTGGACTACCTGTGAGTCTGCAATGACGTATAGGTTGTCTAAATGCTTTTATTGTAGTAGCTGTAGTGTTGTACATAGTTCGTCGTTGTATTTGGTTAATAAAGCCATGCTACCGGTAAAAAAATAAGCTCAAATTACATTTTAATGTCGTTAACAATCCAAGATCATATAAAATAGTTACAAACCAAGCTACAAAAGAAAAGCAAACAGTTTTTAAAATTCCGCTACAGTCTTGAGTTTTCACCTTTATTCTATAAAAACTTTAGTACTTCGACGATTGAAAAATATCAATAAAATCTCCAAATTACTTCGGCATTACGAATACCTTTATCATCAGGTAGTAAAGTCGAAATTGGAAGTAAAAATTTGTTGGAAACGAAAAATATCACATCGGTCCCATCTTAAAATCCCTATAAATCTTGAAAAACGCCCGTCAGCGTGCAATTATCGTTATCAGGAGGCAACCGATAAATAAATATTTATGTGATAATATTATGCGGGTGAAATTATGACAATTTAAACAATTATACTGCTAACGAGAAATGACGAGAGCGCCGAGGGTGGCCGAACGTGTGCTGACGACGGGTAAGGTGCTCTACTTATTGATTGACCACCGACGACAAAATAAGGTAATATGTTTACAGTCAAGCCTTTTCCATGTGTATCGTTCTATCTCGCGACAATGTATCCTCCGGAAATGTTAAGCCGATTTCTATGTTTTTTTTTGTTCCGTGCCAATAACTGGACCCTATTAATAAGCCCACGCTGTTTTTCAATTTTATAAAGCGCTGTTACTTTTAATCCGTAATTGACAGTAACTCTAACAAATCGTAGTAAGAAATATAGGGTGGTTCCCATACGACCAATATTTAAATTATCAATCTATTTGTATTGCGCTTTTGATATGTTATATTATATACTAGAAATGACTAAACAATTAATAAAAAATCGCCAAGTGTGAGTAGACTCGCTCGAAGTTTTTAGAACGGAATAATAAAAGGCTTATGTTTAACTTACCATCAGATATAGTAACATTATAACAGACAAAATAGAAAATGATCACCAAAATTAAACCCGCATTTTAATGTAAACATATAACCAAAGTTTTAAGATCTTGCTATCCTATTTATGCAAAATGACTCCTGTGATATATCATTGTTAACCCAAAAGTAGTAAATTATCACCATAAGTAGTAAGTGATCACCAAAATTAAACTTGCTGGATAGTTGATCTGGCGTTATTGTGGTCACAAGTAACCTAAGCTCCTCCTCGCTTCGCTCTTCGTCGCACCTAAATATGACTGAGATTTAGTGACCATTTACTGTATTTGGTGTTCGATTACAATTTTTTGGAAAAGAACTATGGGTATCAAAGCATTTTATGGTGGGCATTATATTTCATTCCATAATAAAATTAAAATATTTTTGGTTGTACATAATGCAAAAATCTCACAGTTGGCCTATTTGGTACCCTTGAATACTTAAATGAATACTTAATAAAAACATATTAACAAATCCTAAATTAAACGTTGAAAATGAATAGATTCAGGCCTTATTTGCGGAAATCCATATTTAAAAATAACAAATATTTTTTAAATATTTTAAGAAAACTTCAAATTAATATTTTAATAAAACACTTAAAAATATAAATAATATATCTATACGCTATATATACGCGTCGAAAACTCTTCCGGTTTGGCTGCGTGGCGTTTGTGACGCCACGTCGGCTTAGCAGGAAAATTAGGCGGAATTGTCACTAGATATATTTTTTAAATTTTTAAGTGTTTTATTAAAATATTAATTTGATGTTTCTTAAAATATAAAAAAAAAATGTTATTATTAAACGTTGAAAAGCTATAACACTAAAAAAGTAAACTGTTTAAGTGAACATTTGCACAGTAAGCCAACAAAAAGAAACACACTGCACATGAAAACCAATGGGACATTGACTAAACAGACATACACTTGTGTAGTCTAAAATATTACTTGATCAGTGGTGTATTCATGTTATGAAAACATAAACAAGATATTGCATAAGGACATGTATCCAAAGCTTTTACATTTTTAGGCCTCGTGGCTCATGAAATTTAGGGGAAAACATAACCATATAGCTTGTTGCATTTTCCAGTAAGTAAAAAATAACAAGCTATCTTTGCCTTGTTAACATCAATATAATATAATACTTGTCTATGACTTCGCAATCAAAGTCTCCCTTAGCGCATCGTTTTATTTGTATTACTGTTATTAGCAATACATTTTATGAAGCAAAATTATGTACGATTGCAAAACAATGGGAAGTTATCTATAGATTTTCTCTAAACGTCTGGAAATAATAAAATTATAGTAAACATTTATATCGCTTTCTTCAAAATTCTCATGCTTTTCTTTTGATACTGAGTAACAAGGTCATGCAGTGAAATTTCCGAACACAACTTCAAAAGAGAAAACTAAACATGAAGTGGAATAGCGGGACACTAATTTTGTCGTTGGTAGAGGTGAACAATTTTTTTTCACATGCGACCAAATTTATTTACGTCTCATACCTTTAAATCCATTATCTTACTTAGTAGTATATATTCTAGTGTCCACTCATTAGAGATTTAAAGTCCGCACTCGTACCAAAATACAACTTGGCTCTTTTGTTGAACTAAGAACTATAAATTTATTATAATGTAGAGCAACAATCCAGTTGCACCAGTTCAGTCAAAATGTTGCCGGTTTGCTACATTGTAATTTATTTGGTCATTCTGTATTACAATGAGTTACCGCGAGAACTGTTTTCCTCAAAATTAAGACATTATGAGATTAAGAAGGTAACATTATTGTGTTATAAGACGATCTTACAGCTTTCTTAATCTGAAGAATCTGTCAAAAGTAGACTGTAACGGGTTGCTTTATGAGTATATTTTAAATAAGTAACCTTGCAATGCTTTGGCCTAAAGAGAAAAATCATGATGTTTAAATTAGTTACTCGTGAACTTGTGTCGATTATTTATACCTTCGACATATTGCCTGACGGATTTAATATTAAAGCTACAAGTATTATGTCGAAACAGGATTTATCAAACAAATGTATTTGTATATTTTATTGCTGAATATACTCTTAACCACAAATCCTAGCGGAAAGAGATGACAACATATTTTATGTGCATAAAAATGTGTGCACTTAGCTCGATTATATAAATGACTAACGTGTTTTAGTAAATGTTTTATTCACGCGCAAATTAACATCATAATAATATTAATTTCGAGCAGGCCGATTTTCTTCTTGAGGGCGGCAGCTCGCAATACCCTACCACCATTTCGTAATGTAAACAGATTAAGGGCTCGCAATACAACCTGGCTTCCCTATATTTTTTCCACAAACATTACAATTCTACAAGCATAAAGGCAAGTAGAACCAAGTATCCGTTTACCCAAATATTTGCAAAAAAAAACCGTTCCCACACCTTGCTAATTGTCAACACGTGTTTCCTAAACAATGTCCGTAGCACCTTTCATTATCTCCAAAACATTTATTGCACCTTTGTGTTGTGTAACTGCTATTATTCTGTCTTTTGTAAAGACAGTAAAAATTGTGTTCTGTCGGCTTAATTATGCTGATATGAATATAAAGACATTGTTTAAGGTAATCCAGAACAGATGTTTTGGTTTTGGTTAGATATAGATTAAGTTATCGGAAGGGCGTCTTACAAATAATGAATCGTAAAAAATGTTTACGAAAACACCCAAACTGAATAAAGTCGATATAACCACGCGTAAAACTAATTATTACTAAAACTTTCGTAGCGTATTTTGCTTAGCCGTTGTTAACCGATCAGCTAAGTAACGTCCACCACGGCCATGACTTGGACGGGTAACCACTACTGACATTACTACTGAGCGATTCGGTTAAGCCGTCGGTCCTGGTTGATGTCTTAGGATGGCAGTCGTTATAGCAATGTGGTGGCATTATGAAAATGCCCACCTGGTTAGCTACCACCTTCAAGTAGAAAATTTATCGCCAAGCATCTAACGGTGTGTTCCGGCAGATGTCCTTGAGAGCCAGTAATTCTATGTTAGCCTGAACAATATCTTAAACCACATCATTACTTAGATGAGATAGTGGTCAAAGCAAAGACTATGAACCCAGTTGACCAACGGTACGGTTTCCTCTCTGAGCGCCCACTTGAGCTGTTAGCCACTGGCGGACTTAGGTATGTTCGATTCAGGTGCTTTGTATCGATATTCATGATCGCAATACCGCTCTATGTATCCTATAGATTAGATATGATTTTTTGGATCAATCCAATATCGTATTAGGTTTTTTTTAATGAAACGTCTTTCATGGCATCATAATTATTTGAATATGGATACAATTTTGTTTTCTACATCGGCCAATCTTTGAATGGAAGGGTACGACAATATAATATTTTTGATAGCCGCTCTGGATCAAGGCGATTGCGGCTTTCAAACAGGGCACATAACAAAAAAATATTCACCAGAAGTTAGAGCGTTTGCACTAACGTTACATTTTCATTCCCCAAAGGCATACAATTTTGTCAGGAAAACATTTACATCTTGCTTGTTAGCTTCAAGCATTATCCGTCATTTGTACCAGTCTGTGAATGGAAAACCCAGATTCACAAAAGAATCCTTCGATACTTTGAAACTGAAAGCAAATGAATCGGACACTAAAATACCACCATAATAAATACCATAATAGAACCCGCGGTGTAGGAATACTACTCGCACATAGCCGTTTTTTGTATCGTAGATATTATGTGACAAATACAAACCAATATTGTAGATCATTAATGAAACTATCTACTACTTACTGTATCAGCTGGATTATCCACTGCTGAACACAGCCTCCCCCATTAAGAGAGGGTTTGCCATAATCCTCACGCTTGGCAGGCGCCTTGGCGATCGCAGTTAAAGACATCAGTTCCTCAGAGGGCGCTGCTGCTACCTTCCGTTATTTTACCTTTAGTCGCCTCTTACGACACCCACAGGTAGCAATGGGGGGGGTGACATTCTAGCCCGGAACCCCACGTGGTAATCTTCTAAATCTGCTAAAGTAAAACTAGTAAATCTGCTACTTACAGTAAAAAAGGTACTACTTAACCCTGTTAAACTTCTTCGAGTTACTATAACTCTATGATCTGATTTTGTTACAATTGTTTTTTAATTCAAATATGTATTTAATTTGAAACTGAATGCACGTTTGTACAAAAGGCATGACGATAGAATACATATTAGTTACTACATGTCTGGATCCCACGCACGAAAAAAGGTAGGTTCCGGCCTATCCGGGATCTTTTTTTAAGCAATATGGGTAATAAGCAGGTACTAAAAGACATGGGTTCAGTACATTATTTTATTTATAAATATGTTCAAGATTTGGCTATGAAGTACAGAATGTTTTGGGGTCTTAAGTAATATGTGCTATATAAGAAAAAATACTAGGCAAGTGCGTGTTGTACTTCTTGTTAAATTATTAAGATGATTGGTTTCGGAAACAAATGTTGAAGCTGATATACCTTGTTGTTTTTATTAAATAGTAAATTTAGATGTTATTAAATAATAGATTGAATACATATATTATTATTTACGTAAACTTATCAACAACAATGTTTGTGATGACACGCAATAGAGTAAATGTAACCTCTTTATTCTTTACAGATTTTTTAAGGGATCCGCATCACATCGGCCCTTAAAAGAACAAACCTTTGTTGGCTTTGATACTAGGATCTCACAGCTAGCAATACATCGTAAAAACTGTATTTTCAGTATATGTTGCTTTAACAAAAAAAACATAATACATTTACTAACAAAATTTCAGTTTCCTAACTCATTTAGTTTTTCTAACAGACCTGTAACAAAAATGGTCTAAAATGGGCAACTTTGACGACCTTATTGATTATTTTAGATTAAGAGGGTAAATAACTAAATGTTTACATATTTTAAGATGGGAAACACGAGTGTGAGAGCTTAAATAACTTTTTATTAGTCGATATCACGATGTATAAAGATACTCGTATCTGTATATCATAAACATGAGCGTTACCTCCATCAACTCAGTCGAGTAACACGGACATAAAGAATTGATATGATTTTTTTTTACTGATCCCCAAAACCCACCGGTCATTCATTCGGGGGTATGAATGAATCTCCTACCTGAGCCAATCGGCCAAGGGTTTCAAAACGAGATTGTTTTCGTACTGTTTATATTTTTTTTTATCCATTTGACCGGATGTGAAGCAAATTGGTGTTAGAGACCGTTAGGATCCTACTTCATTCATGACTGTGAGAAGACGTCGGGGGTTTTTGGTTCTTAAATTCTTAGTTTCCGTCTTTGAAACAATAAGTTAAAAATGTTTACGTATGCTGCATATCATCGTGTTCCTGCTCTTATCCCGCAAATGGAGCATCGGTACAAGATATTTTCACTACCAAGATAAAGGACCATATTTTTCTGTTTTCGAACAGAAAAATTAATGCCTGCCTCACGTCCTCCGTAAGAATAATAAAAGATGGTAGTAAACTTGCTCCATTATAATAATCATCAGAGCGTTAAAATGTTAAGAAGCAATGAGCAGCAACACTCCACTCAGATTGACCTGAGTGGCACCATGCTGCTCATTGAGTGCATTCTTCCCCTTAGTCACCTCTACGATATCCAACAGAGCATAAAGAACAGGATATAAGTTATTAAGAATATATCAGAAACATTACCTTTAAAAACCTTCTAATTACCTTAGCCCGTGGGGGGGCCAGAATGTCAACCCCCCCCCCCCCATCTCTACTCGTGGGGGTGTCGTAAGAGGCGACTAAGGTTAACACACCAGAACGTGGGCAGGAGTGCTTTCTGAGGAACTGATAACTCACACTGCGGTCCCCAAGACGCCTGCCAAGCGTGGGGTAAACCCTCTCCCTAATGGGAAAGAATGTGTCTAGCAGTGGATAATCCGGCTCATACAGTTTATTTAAAAAAATGGATTTAAGTTGTCATAAATAAGCACATGTTTTTTTCGAGACCACATAAAAATATATTATATACCTATTAAGTGGAGAATTTTATATCTCTGACACCTAAACGAAATCTACATTAGTAAGTGAAACATATAAAATATTTTTTATTAATATTCCCATTAAAATATTCGGATTGAATTAACTCAAATCAAACAATTTATTTGCGCACGCATAAAATTTAATATAGTAATGGATTAATTATACATTTAATACTATATTTTATGAAGAGATAGTCATCGTGGTCAGCAGCCTTTTTTATTTTTTTTACTTTTCACAACTAGTCTGCTCTGTCAACTGGTGTCATAAAAATTTAATTACAATTTGCATATGTTAATCTGTTGGTCCCATTTATATTTCATCAAAATCGGTTGAGTAGTTTTTTAAGTTATAGTCAATTAACTTAAAAATGTATTATATTAGCATATCTGTATGTTTTGATGGTAATTGCAATTAGTCGATGGCAAACACTATTTACGACGAGTGAATGCTCTTTTAATGAGAATTCATCTCAAAATAAATCTATAACATAACCGAAAGGGCAAATTTAAAAAAAACTGACGAAATTTCCTTAACTAATAAGTAAGAAATACTTTGAGGAAGTTAGACCATGACATTTTTTAAGTCAGTGTTTGGAATCAGCATGGTAGCGACTTCAACAAGTTATTTCGAAGATACTTTTTAGAGATGAAAGTCGTTTTTTTTTGTGTTAAGCCTTTCAGGGACCTTATTTATATATCTACATTAGTCTTAAAAAATCAGGGGCATTTTTGTGCACGCTTCTTAAAGAACCAGGCTGTTTTTGACAAAAACAGCCTGTGTATAAAATATATCCTATATACATACATGGTAGAGGAAATATATTGCATGGTTTAAAAATAAGTCTGCAGCTAGGCAGCTGCATGCTTATTCATAAAGTACTTAAGATCCACAGCATTATAGAGATCAGAAACATGATTTTTATAGAAAAATCACGCGTTATTAATAACTCTAAAACATCACTTTTCTATTCTGAATGAGCAAATGTTAAAAAAAACTGCGTCTAATTTTCGCATCTAAGTGTTTTTTGAACTGCTTTTGTAGAAAATAAGTAAATTAGTTGGGAAATCCCAATAGTAAATATCGATGTACATGCCTAAATGGATTAGTGTTATTTTTTTACATATTAAAATGTAAGGTCGGTCTACGCGTTCGTGAGGTCACGCTACGGGTCTACGCGCTACACCTCGTAGGCGACTACGAAACGAAAGTCATTGAAAATCTCTGCTACGAAAAATCATAGCTAGACGTTCATAGTCATATATAACTATGAAGTTCCGATTTTCATGAACTTCGTGTCAACGGTGCTTAGTGTTACGTAAAATCTCGCCTTAGTATTTTGTGATAACTGAAAACTATTTGAAATAACCTATTATTTTTTGTAACCATCAACATGCACTACCATTATAAACTTAACTACATTTTCAAACCTAATTTTTCCTCAATTTTTTTACTAAGAACCATATCAAAACACGACACAACTAACTTTACTATATACACAATTGGTATATTCAAACTTAAAATACAATACCATAAGCACGTAATATATTCATAAATTTGCAATACATTCACACCTACCCCTTTCCCTCAATTAAAACTGGCCACCATCCACCGCTAATTACGGCATAACAAGCGTGGATTAATCATCTCCTAGAGATAAATCATGGACGCGTGCCACTCGCTCCCGACTCCTTAAGCCGTGCCTGTACCGCTCCACTACGACTGCACTCCGCAGTACTTATGATCCACAGTATTGTATAATCAGAAACATCTATTCTTTGTAGCCCTTACTAAAGCCAATTTACTAAAGGTGTGTTGTCATATAAAGTTATGAAAGCTAGGGTCGTAAATATTTGTTAAAATGTAAGTTGAGAGCTTGGAAGTGCATGGCCAACATAGTGAGAGAACGTGTGATAGAGTTCGAGCGGGTGGTGTAGAGCTGTGTCGTGCCGCTCGGTGGTGTTGGGTAGAGTCGAGGAGCGGTCGGCTAGGGCGCTGTGCAGCGGCGCGTGTGCGTGTGGGCGTGCGGTGATTCAGTGACGGGGCGGCAGCGGCCGGCAGTCGCGCGCGGTCGCTAGCGGCAGCACAACGCACCAGCGAGCGCTGTTGCGATGGAGCGATGAGGACTCGCGGCCGCGGCGCGTTCTGGTGGGCTCTGGTCTGCCTCCTCAGCGCCAGCGCTGCGCTCGCTGCGCCGCGCCGCCCGTACTGCGAGCGAGCCGACGTCGCCTGGCGCGCGTACCGTGCCCCGGCCGCCTTCGAGGCCCGCGTGCAGTCCCTGGCCAGAGACGCTGCCACGGTGCAAGTGAAGCGCGTCTTCAGGAAGCAGGGCCACTGGCCACGCGAGGACTCCGTGCTACGCCTCAAGCTGCCTCTCGAAACCCTCGAGTGCTCCGGTCGTTTCGAAGTGCCCCTCAAGAACAGGAGGAACTATATCGTTTTCGCGGAGCGCCGCGGACACTCCGCCGTCGCGCTGGGGCCTCCCCTCAAGAGGACCGCCAACCTCGCGAAGAGAGTCCGCGCGGTCTACAAGCCCGGATACAGTGAGTGTTTGTGAATCTTCTGTGTCTCATCTGTGACGCTGGCCACATGGATATTGACTGCTCGCGAAGGTATTCTCTTCCATATTATTTCAACTTCAACCCATTTAAGCTCCTTGCAATTATTGAAGTGCTTTTCAATTTCCATGTGGCTAGAATGCATGCCGCACAAAAAGTAGATTTAAACTATATTAACGGTAATGAGTTTATCGTTGCGATCGTACGTGCCCGTACAGAAATAGAAGTTATAAGGTACAACAAATTGTACTGGTAACAAATATGCGATGGCAGCAGGTGTATCTTGAAACAAGTAGCCATTATGAGTCCATTTTAGGGCGAGGAGTGAATAGTGGTCGCGACTAACGTGGCCGACGCAAAACATACTAAACGTACCACTCGCGACGCGAGCTCATTTATGCACCCTTCATAAACGGTGACTGGATAAGGAAATAGATACAAAGGCTTTGCATCAAGACAACGCAGCCAGCCCTGCAAGCTATTTGAACGTTTATTAAAAAGTTAAGGAATAGACAAAAATGCATACAGCCATCTTCAAAACATCTTCTAAATAAACAATTAGGCATCATACACATGCATATGTGTATGATGCCTAAATTGTTCATTGCATTCAATGCAGTGATTCCTGTGATTATAACAAACACGGCTGCATATTTCTTGTCAATCAAAGAATTTTGTAAACATAACAATTAGCTCTATCAAAAGTAAATCAATCTCATTAAGTGAATTCCACCTATCCTATTTCGTACATCAAAGCTGGTCTATAACATCCACAATTAATTGTGATTTATATTATGTCCTATTTAAATGTTTGTTAGATTCTGGAGCACGTGCAAACGCTCAGAAAATGTCTATTTCACAAGCAGACATCTTATTTCCAGAGTTTTACAATCACACAAATAAATCAAACACCGGAAGCGGTGGGGCAAGTCAAGTGCCAAAAAAACTATAAAACAGTAGTTGTCTCGCAAAAAAGAGATACAAGCCTAAGGCCCGGTGTTCCGGCGATACCAGACATGTCTGAACTAGAGCGTTAAGTGACGTCATCCATTGACTTGATGATACCTATCGGGTATCGATGACCGACATTTTAATCTGGAGTAATTGCCACCGAATTAGTTGGTGTTTGGGAAACCGGCCGCGGCTTTAAAGCATCATTTTGGAATTTGTATCAAACTGTTCGTTGCGCGTTGTTTTGTACTTAGCACCTTTATATGAAAATTCATAACACACAAATTCAAGCATTTACTCAAATTTTCCCTGTTTACTTCTTGAGTCAAATATAAAAAAATAAGCAAATTATGTCTTAGGTTTTCGCGATTATTTCACATATTAATTAAACAACTTCAAACGGTTTAAATCACATATATTTATCATTATTTTTGTCGTGACGTTTCAAACACTGCAGTGATCGTATTCACAGGGTAAGTAAAATAATGATAAATATACGCGATTTATACCGTTTAAAGTTGTTTAATCATATGAAGTTTGTTCAATTGATTCTTTTATATGAGGTTATACAAAGTTAATAGAATTCTACTTACGAAATGAAACCAGATGAGTATATAGTCGAGTCCATAAGTATTTTAACCACTGATATTCCTATACTGCGTCCTGTGCGTTGCTGTAAGATGGTTTTAATTTCTGAGGCTTTGAATCGAAATTCGAATCCGAACAATCTAAAAAAAATAACTTGTTACCAGTAGATACCAGCAAATTTTCTATACGATTGAACATAATGCAGCATACTATTTTGATACCTATTATTCTAGATAAAATATAAATTTTGCTTAGATTATGATCGGCCCACCGAAGCAGATCCATCGATTCCTAATCAACGAAATAGAAAGGTATAAGTAGTGAACTTTTTAAAAGTGTGGCGCTACGTTGCCGGCTTGTTTACTCTCGCCAGACTGGTAGCAAAATGTTTATCTTCTGGCTATCATCCGTCGTGTGGAGTTGCCATCGCATGTTTCGAGGAACTGGGACATGAAGTCGATCTAGCTACTAGGTACAGTTTTGGATTTTAATTCCAAATTTGAAGTTATTTTTCAGAAGTCCTGTTTAGATTTGTTTTTTTAATGAAACGGCTATCATTGATTTAAGGTAGGACTCATCGCATAAGAGTCTCTATGAATTTTGCTACTAGGTTCAAGGAAAATTTCCGGTGTTATGACAAGTATCCAGGCCTACTAGTGACCCTTATTATTTTTCTGGTTAATGGAAACCAAAACTGAACAAGTTCTGAGCCTCAATCTTAAACTTTTCTGTGATAGAAGTTTAGAAATCAAATCATACAAAATTGGCAACAAAACTAATACTTACCATGACTATATACATTCAGATTTCGTTGAAAAATAAACGCAAACATGGAAACCCTTGCTGTATTAATATTGTTAGTTTTATTTAAAACAATGAATTGTAAACCTACATCTCGATCGTTTTGATGTTCACATCCATACAATACATTACAACTGTTTAACTCATTTTTCGCCAATCGTAAAACATTCATCGACGCTTTTGAATAGCTCTGTTAGTAATAGGTATCTTTGTATCCTCAGTAATTTTATTCATGTTACTGTACGTGCAAATTATCAGTATGTGTACTTTAAATCATAACCAGTTGCTAGTCTGTTATTAAATGCAGAGCAAAAAACATTTTCCCACGTGCTCTGTTCATCATCTTGAATTATCTACTTTTTGAGTGTTAGTTTAAGCTAAATTACATTGAGATGCTTTGCATCGTAATGATGAATGAATTCCTCAAGAAATAATATTTTGGTTTCCTTTTGATAGTATATAGTACATTTATAATTTTGTAGCTAGAAAAGCGGTGATAATGCAAAAACGTGTATACCTGTTTTACATATCATTCTCATGCATTATTGAAAAATAAAATTTTAATTTCTGTTTAAACAACATGGTGTCATTGTTGTGAAATTAGTAACATTGTTTGCTGTATTAAAACTTCCCATGAAATGAAGATTTTAAACAATCAGATGTGGCAGTGTTAAGAATTTCTTCTTTCCCTTATTTACTTTTACGATGATTAATTAATTTCTGTGCGGCTTGTTACGTGCATGTTTATCAGCACCAAAGTGATCTTTTAATTTTTTTAACCGCGCTCTTAGCTTTGTTCCGCCCCAGGTCCCCTCAATTACGGCGGTGCCGGTCTGATGGCTTTACTGTCCTATTAAATATTAACATATGTACGTGAAATTATTATATTTTACGAGCGACGTTATCTTTAGATTTTTACGTTCTAGATCAGTGTCGAGCTAGACTTGTGTGCGTGACGCATCGTGTATTTTCGTGCTATTGTTGCTTTGCTGATGATCCCGAATCATCGGACTTTTTATGTGTGGAAATGAATCTGTCATTGGAGCGGAGAGGTTGTGAGTAAGCTTGCAGTTAGTCATAGATCTTAGTAGAAAATGTAATCTGAACGTTGTAGAGTCACATCGAATAGTCTATCAGTTTTGTGATTCTGACAATCACTGTCCATGGACAGTTGACGAGTTTTCTGACAAAGAATTTTATACAGCAGGTGAAGTTTTCGACGGAGCC
This sequence comes from Plagodis pulveraria, assembly GCA_963890685.1. Lineage (NCBI taxonomy): Eukaryota > Metazoa > Arthropoda > Insecta > Lepidoptera > Geometridae > Plagodis > Plagodis pulveraria. The sequence goes on along the minus strand of OY982952.1, from coordinate 2,937,218 downwards.
TGATAGATGTGAATAGGCTATTACGTACAGCTAAATCTTGTTCGTCAGATGTGGGTGTAAGATTGGACACCTCCACCGATCCCTTCTGGTTTCAAAACCAAGATGTCTTAAGTTTTGTGAACTTTTTTTGTGCTTTTTTCGATATTTAAGGTGTTAATCATACAGTAAAATTACTTAATTTACATACCCGTAGTATAAAAAAAGGAGTTTCTTTATGTAATTTTTCTAATCTATGTCTTTCTATACTATTTTGCTCTAATCATAACCGTTACAATCTTCTTTTAATACTACAGTAATGAACTATGACTATAGAATCAAGTTACCAACTAGCTGCTAAAAATAATTACATTAAGTACATTACTTCATATTAACGTGGAAGCTCTAACACTATTTCTTTTTTATTACAGATAGGTTTCCACTTTGACGACAATCTCATTATATTGGTAAGTTATGATGAAGTCGAAGGTTTTCACAGGCTAAACAAAAAATTACAAGCAAACAGCTGCCGGTATACGCCATCAGGTGCTTGGTGATAGATTTTCCACTTATTTCTTCTACCGTGGAAAAATAACATATTTATTAAAGGTCTTGTGTGTTGTTTTAAGACTATTTAGATTAGCCTGAATAACATCTTCGACCACATCATCAATTACCATCAAACTAAATATATAAGAATTAAAATATTTGTTTTATTATATTTGAGACTTCTTGGTAAGGTTTTATTGTGAGTTATTTTGTTTATATCGACTGGATAAAGCGAGGCGTCTTTAGCAAGTTGGGAGCCTGACCATTTGTATATATAAAGGCTTGCAAACATGCAAGAGATGCAAAAACTTTTATTTTACTGGCCGCATGCCTTTGTTGATAAAACACTATTAACTATATAAAAAACTACAACTAATACAGCGAATGTATTTAGGCACCCTAAAGGCCATTTTAGGCCCACATGCGGTCCAAATGCTCCATTATACATAGCTCACTATCAGTTGGCAGCGTGCCCAGCTTGATGGCAGCATTGCCCCGTTGGATTGCAATGCTTATTCATTGAGTGCCAACATTTTGATCATGTCTCACATTGACCATGCACTCTGATTATTTTTGGAAAATAAAATAAGCTGGCAGCCCCCAGGGATCCAATTTCTCAAATATGTTGTGTTGAATGTATGTATATGTACATGGAAATAAGAGCCGAGGAAGATTTCGCCTTTGAGTGATCTTTTCTAATTATTATAGGCTTATAAAACCTGTTGACCGTTGAACATTAAGTTAGGTTAAAATTCCTAGCATATTCCTAAAGCAAACATTATTTGTAAATTGAGTGAACATTATTTTTACTCTTAACATAAAATGTGATGTAGTTTGAAGGTACCGCTAGTGTCGTAAATTTGGATTGAACTCGTCTGTAGTGATGCATGAAAGCGTCAATGATGAACACAATCGTACCCACCGGGTCGAGACTGGGAGGGGCGGAAGCACGCGTTACTGCAAGGACACCGGACATAACCTGGGTACTAATTATATACCAAATACATGAAAATCAGATGATATTTCTGTTATTATCTGCACATACAAATACCAACCTGACTGTAGGGATATCCCTGTACTATGGTTCCGGAGCCATCCATAGTCATATTTAAGTCCCAAGTAAGAGAGAATAAGTCTGGCACAGGTCCATTCCTGGACTGTTACTGCTTATTCCTTTATCAAAATTACATTTGACAAAAACATTTCTAATAGAAAATTTCGCAGTAAAGCTTTTCAAACACCAAAAAAGCTGTTAGTCTCCTTTTTCTACCATCTCTTATCCCTTGCAAGTGGGATCGACATTAATTAATTTAGCAGCAACTTCAATCCAATCGTGATCATACGTCTTTCTGAACCTCTAATAAGACTCACGATATAGACGATTCTAACGTTACACATTTAGAAACAAGTCAATATATTTCTCCAAATAACGAAAAAATAGTATCTATCTCTTGGAGAACTAAATAAAGCCAACTAACGTGATTGTAGCTGCACCACACCCTTTAATGTTCATAGGTTCAAGAAAGATCCAAGCCATTGCTCAAAGCGTGAGTGTGTGAAATAATGTAGGTATCGCACTTTTTGGTCCATGGTGGATGTATCTACTCAATTTTAGTTGGTTTAGTTAAGATTCCTGTTAATTTGAAACATTCAGCAATCTTTTACGTATTAAACAGCATTAATTTAATGTTTATTATTGACCATTACAAAATTGAAAATTCTATATTAAAAATGATTAAAATGTTTAAAGGAACTTGATTAGATTTCAACAAGCAGATATTAAAACACCTGTACACGGTTTTGTTACCAAAATATCCGTAGGTACATAGTATAGGTTTATTTCAAACAAGGATCCTCTGATGACCAAAATCAGAGATTAGAAATGGACTCCATTACAAACAGTGCCATAAATCACTTAAAAGTAGGTATGTTATCTAAAACGAGACATGGAATATTTGGTCCACCTAATTACCTAACACATCTCTCTCCCAAACTTCACTACATAATTGCATGAAAGGTATTTGCCAGTCTGACGTATGTAGACAAGCCGGATATTCAAAAATAGCTTCTTTTATCCAAAACAATATAATAATCTACTTAACCACTCCTTTCAGTTGATAGAACGGGATAACTCATGTAAAGAATTCACATAGATTTGACTGTAGTTTCGACCTAATCCGATTGTATTTTTCGAGGAGAACTCAGGACGCCTGTGCTACCGTCTCTTTTCGCAACTTTAGTAGAATAGCCTCCTGCAGAACCTCCTGTGTCTTTATAAACTTTAGTTTGTTATTATATTATGCAGTTATACGAGTCTGTTTTCTTTTGTTTTGAGAGGTTAAGATGTACATGTCTCCTTTTGAAGCATTGATGTCAGGAGCTATGCTATGGACTATGGAGATCTATGCCATGAGTTATATCAATAAACATAAATTTAACGACGAATATATGTATCCTATTAATTTAACGTAGGTTTTGAACTATTTTTATTAGAAAAAAAGTAGTACTTACTTTATGAATGTATGAGGATACGCCAAAAATGTCCTGTACAAATAATAGTTAAATTAAGCAAACACGTCAATGTGCAGTGCATTCACCATAAACGTGGTATATTGATGTATATGTACCAGGGCTTTACAGGGATTCCAAAATCCTTATTCTTACCTCCAACCCCAACTCCTTCAATTAGCTTCTGAATGTAGAGAAGGTGGTAAGAGTTAACTAGAATCATGAGTGCAATGAGAGATTCAAACTCATCCAAGACGAAAGCAGCGAATCTTATCCTGGGGGATAACCCCCAGGATAAGATTCAAGTTTCTATAATACCTGCGAGGAAAACGTGACGCAATACCAGGAACATATCATTTTATTTGTGTTTATAATTTAAATTATACCTTAGCAGTACTGAATGCAAAGTTATAATACATGTTTATAAGTTAGCAGTTCTGGAAAGGTAACATATTACTCGATAACTGTTATAAATTATGTATTTTGTGGAGATAAAAATTTAGATTTTCCAAATGCAAAGCCGCGTTTTCAACCTGTACATGACGGTGCTTCATATTTATTTAATAATTGCAGTTCATTTTTAAAACTTCCCAGACATTTTCTTTTCAAATATAATATATGCAAAAAGAAATAAAATGTTATTGCATTATATATTTTTATTAACAGTCACATAACCCGACTATTTTCGTCTACATTTTAACGAAACGTAGATTCGTAGATAGTTACTAAGCAGAGCATCAACAAACTAGTAGACAGAGTGTCAGCCTGCTCCAATATATTCGAATTGTGGATTTTTATCTGTCACATAATGTCGTCTACGCATTCCAGCTATTCCCAACGGGACGACTGACAGTCTGCGATGTCCACTCTACCGCGTCTAGACGGTTACCTAACAGCTCTACATGATACTAAATTCTTTCTTGCTGTATATCTAGGTATAGCTACATGGTCCATACAGCTTCAGAACAATATATTAAGCTTAACGGCCAATTTGATGCGCTCAAGACAATTTATATCCCCGAAAGAATACGAGTACATACAAATATATACGAAGGTAACTGACGTATATATTTTTTTTTTGAATGCTGCCGGAACACACCGTTAGGTGCTTGGCGACAGATTTTCTACTTATATATAAATCGATATGCTATTTTGAGATATATCTAGGTATAGATCACTGAACTCGGTAGATGACAGAAGGCTCTTGTATAGTTACAAGAGATAATGATTAAAAAATAAATGAAATGCATATGAAATTTGGTCTGATTCGTAAACCAAAAAAATGTCTGGATAAACGTAGACCTTTGCTGACCTCGTATGGGATACATACGAGCAGTAATATTTATGCTATTTTTTTGTCTAGGTATAGGTTACATATTACTTGACCATCATTCAATGGCTTTTGAAACTTTGTAACAAATTTCGAAGTGATATTTTTTTCTATCCTGTTCCTATATTTTGTTCTAACTCTTAAAATGACTCTGAATTGTGTAAACATAAAAGTTTATTTTGTGGGTACCATAATATGCTACAATATATTGTACCATACGTGCATGGTGCATTTACGAGTTGCAATGTGACATTAGCAAAACTCCAAAGCTAATAAACTAAGCAATATAAGACTGTGCAGTAATAACTTGACAATTGCCGTGGGAGAGCTTTTAGAACCAATTTACCCATTTACTTCAATTGACAGGTTCAACAATGCAATTTATTAGTAACATTGACAAAAATGATCATTGTATCACAGATTAGAACTAATTCTAGGGTATGCTCAGGCTGCCCACGCTCTTGTTTCATTTAATAAAGATACAAAGTGTATAGTACCACCAAATTAACTGTGCAGTTTAGAGAGCGCTACTGGTCAAGGAAATCAACTACAAACTGTCACAATGTGAAGAAATGTTGTAGTTCTTTTTTTTTGCCGCCTGAACAGATAAGTTGGTGGGACTGTATTTAAAACTGTTGTTTACACGTGTGTGTGAACACCAGTAAATACATTTTTGATGATGTGATTAGGAAACAGACCGAGCACGAGATCTACCTGCTGATCAATTATGTTACATGTTAGTAATAGAATGCGATTGAAATCCAAGAAACAATAGGTTTTTCCACTTACATATTTACATTTTATACTAAACAAGCGGCCCGCCCCGATTTCGCACGGGTATTTAATAAAATAATTATTTTTTGATAAGATTCTGCAGCCTATGTTCATCAGGGATAGTGTAGGATTCTAACGGTGAAAGAATTTTTCAAATCGGCCCAGTAGTTTAAATGTGTATTCGTTACATACAAAAATACAAATCTTTCCTCTTTTTTATAAGTATAGATATAGATTGTTATTAACTGATGGACTTCTTCTAAGGTCTGCCATTTTCTGTGATATCAATTCGATTTTGTTACTAACAAATTACATTGGCCTGCTAGTGCTAAGCGGTAACATCTGTATATAACAGTTGCAAGTCGTCACGTGACACACTGCACTGCGCCTATCACCTTGAGACATAAAGTTGTAAAGTATTAATTTGCCTGTAATTTCACTGGTGCCCATACCTTTCGAAACTAGATCACAGTAAACCTTGACTGCTTTGCAGTAGAAATAAGTATGGTGGCAGAACTTCCCGGACGAACTCATTCACAGAAGCAATGATGGCCGAGCGGTAATAGCTATGGACTGCCGTGCCGCAGTACCCTGGTTCGATCCCCACCGCCGGCTTGAGCTTCACCGCATGGTGGAAGGGCATTTTGCGATTGCCCGCCTGGCTAGCTATACCACCCTCAAGTAGAAAGTCTGTCCCCAAGCACCGAAAGGTGTGTTCCGGCAGTAGTCCTTGAGAGCCAGTGAAATTACAGGCACAATGAGACTTAACAACTATGTCTCAATGTGACGGGCGCAGTGCAATTGGTGACTTGTGATGAATTGCGTACTGTTTAGGCAGAGGTTAGTCCACTTAACATCAGGTGGGCCTCGAGCTTGTTCCATCACAATAACATAAAAAAAAACTCTTCTGTTACTAAAATTAATGAAGAAGTTGCCTTAATGAAAGCTTCTTGCTGTTCTTTTACTTGATTCCTTGTTTTCTTTTTCCACTGTGTCCTTATGCTATCATCATATGAAACTTAATGACACACATCATTTTTGACACAGTCCATACATACCTAAGTTTCTTTAACTCTGGTCCCATTAACATGCCCATACCTTGCTAGTTTATTCTAGAACGTCCACCATTGGACAAAAGCTTCCACGATAAACGAACTGCAGGGTTTGCCATACTACCCGCGTTCGGCAGGCGTCTTGGGAATCGCAGTGTAAGATGACAGTTTTTCACACCTTTTGGTATTTTTTCTTTCGTCGCCCCTTACGGTTTTCACAGAAATATATGGAAGAGATTTTTTTCATACTTTTTAAATTTAAAAAACGTTGATAATGTAATTTAAAACCTGCATGTCTTTAGCCTAAAAAACATTTGCACACATGTGGAGTGTATAGCTACGATATTGAAAATAATGTAAAGCACAAGATTTTCATCTGAATGCGGGATTCGAGCCCGTGTCTCCCAATTTTACGCCCTGGTTATAAACCACTTGCCCCTCGAGACAGCTAGATAAAATGCACAGTTTTTGCTTTATTTTTTAATATTATTTGACTAAAGATTAATTTAATATTTTTAGGGGTCTTTAATACATGAGATAGTATCTGAAACTTTTTTGGACCTTAGCATATAGGATATCATTGTAAAGAGCTCATAGGGTGCAATACCTTTTATTACCATTACCAACCATAATGTACCATTTTTTTATCGTGTAACTTAAATTAATGTAACTTAAATCATCACCACGGTGATATTTTAATCAGATAAATAAACGTTTAAGGATCAATGTAAAGGAGGTCAAGTTTATTGCCATCTACTGGACATAGTACGTACTAACTACGCAGAGTTTGTCAGAATGCCGAACATATTCGTCTCGGGAAACACCTTTCGATCCAGACGTGACACGTAAAACGTTCCTGCGCCAGCAATATCACCGATTTCTATAGGAAAAATCTCACTCGATCATATTAATAAAATTAAAATCGTAGTCCAATAACGGAACGTTCGCGTTGGTCGGTATGTAAGGCAGAAGCACATGCAACAAAAAGCCGCCACTGCCTTTTGCGACGTAACGATTATTGCCGGGAAGGGGCACGCTCGCCATTAACAAATCATTTACTTTATTGCATGTCCATTGTAATTAAGATGACAAATTGATATTGCTTGTACGCTTACATGAAAGTTTGGTTTGGCTTTATTAGGGAAACCATACTGAAAAACGGATTTACTAAGTTAAGTCTTTTGATAAAATTCCTTCGTAGGTGCGTGTAGATTTGTTAAGTGCTGCCATCTTACGAGAAATTCCGTCCCTAATCTTCATGCAGTAGGGTAAAAGCAATACACATCTTATATATTATAAAATGTTGTATTAATATATCTACTACCAAATTATTACGCTTTATCCCTGAAGATATACGCAGGGATATGTAGATATTATGTGCTACGTTTTGCCAGATACGTTTCGGTAATAGGCGCCGGACTGCTACTGAAGATGTATTTGTTATAAAATCCCAATAACTGCGGGCCGGGAGGTTACACATAAACTCTAGGTTCCAAACTGATGCTGTATGCCACATAACTAACGAAACCTACGAGCACAATAGAGGTTACATTATGTACAATATGTCACAAAAATATACCATGCAAACAATATTTTATTAAGCAAAGCAATCTCGTGGAGTGTCGGGCTAGAATTGCACGCTCCATATCTTCCTGTGCTAGTCGTAAGAAGCTACTGAAGGAAAAGCACCAGAAGGTGTGCAGCAGCCCGTGGGGTGCCGGGGTGCCCGTGGAGTGCCGGGGTGGCCGTGGAGTGCCGGGTTAGAATGATAACCCCCAGTTTGAGATGCAACCCGTGGGTGTCGTAAGAGGCGACTAATAGATGTTACCCTTATTCGCCTAACCAGAAGGTAGGCAGCAGCACTTTCTTAGGAACTGATATCTCACACTGTTTCCCAAGCAGCCTGCCAAGCTTGGGGATTATGGCAAACCCCCATATTGGAGGAGTCTGTGTTAAGCATTGGACTATCCGGCTAATAATAAGTACACTACAGGGCAGTAGCGCCTTCTGAAGAACTTGCTGGAATTTTTACTTTTTCCCTTTGTCGCCGCTTACGACAGGAATTATCCCAGAGGAAGATGTGGAGCACACAGAGTTTAAAGATTAAAACTGACATAAACACCATGTTAATCAACCGAAATAATGTTCCATCTGACGCTCTTCAGAAAAAAGCTTCAAGAGGAGATATTGACTTTCAAAGTGTTTTTTTTTTATGTTATTGTGGTGGAACAAGCTCGAGGCCCACCTGATGTTAAGTGAACTAACCTCTGCCTATAACAGTTGCAATTCATCACAAGTCACGAATTGCACTGCGCCCGTCACATTGAGACATAAGTAGTTGTTAAGTCTCATAGTGCCTGTAATTTCACTGGCTCTCAAGGACTACTGCCGGAACACACCTTTCAGTGCTTGGCGACAGACTTTCTACTTGAGGGTGGTAGCTAGCCAGGCGGGCAATCACAAAATGCCCTTCCACCATGCCAAGTGTTCAATCAAAAAGGCAAATGACGTACCAAGTTTCTACTTTTTTAATATCCTGTCTTGATATACTTACCACCGCCTCCTGGATTACTGTTTAAAAAAGTGTACTTCGTGCTTATGTCAACCTGCCATTCCAAAAAACTCAATATCATTCCAAATCAAAGAAGATCGTAACATTAAGAATGTCTCACCTTTTAATTTCAGCATTAAACCGCCTCAATCCGAACCGAACGAACTTTTTCTTTATTATTGTCCAAAAGGAAGCGACTTGCTGAGTGATAAGCGACACATGACGCCGCGCGCACCACAAAAAGACGCAAAAGTCGCATCTACCGTCAACGTAGAATAAACTCTACCAGGTGAGCGGCAAGGTCGAGATTTGTTTAGACGGGCGGGCGCGGGCGAACGGCCTGTGAACTCCTAAAATAATATTTCAGTCGAACCACTTCACGTGTTACGTAACCGGTGGTTAATTATAAAGCTAGGACGAAGTTTTAAGGCACACGTTAACGCGAATCGAGCGGTTTTAAACGTAAAGATGTTCTACATCCGCATTGGGAATAGGGACGCCGCCGTCGTCGACGCCGCCGTGCCAACGTGTTATGGCTGGAACTATTGGAAATGTTATGGCGTTTTGCGTTTTTATCCAAGACAGGCATTTGATCACGATCTTACCTGATGGAAACTGATATGTGGCGGTGTATAGACTTTTTTGGGTAGAAGAAATGAGCGACCAGAACTTTGAAACGGTGTTTCATCGTTATCGTGTATAAGGGTGTTTATTGTAATGCCAACTTGTTACTCCCTATTTTAAGAAGTTTACTCATAGATTGTACTTCTCCTTTTAACAGAAACATAGTGATCTTAAATTAAATGTAAAACCTGGCCAACTTACTACCTTAGCCAGTAGGCATCAGATTTGAGCTAATTTGAAAAAACATGTCTTTTTTAATGCTCATTACTCATGCTCTAGTTTGTGGCTCTAGTTAATATATTAGTATAATGATAATATGATAATAGATAAAGATATGTCTCCACCAAAAAAAAAACAACAAGGTTACGTTAAGGTAGAAACTTAAACACAAAAAGTCAATTTTACAAAGCAAGCACAAGAACTTAGTAATTCCAATAGAAGTCTGAAACCCTAACTGATTTTTACGTTAATAATAACGTAAGTAACTTCTTATTTCTATGGTCTCACAAGTTAGAGTTCAGATTAAAGCTGTGATTTCTGTGTAATTTTTACTAATGTGCTCTTTTTCTCTCTCCATCTGCGTGTATATCGTTGTTCTTGTCGAATCTGCTCCCTAAAACATCATAGAAGCTTCGTTAGAACAGCAACAATAAGGAGCCAAAGCTCTCTGAGTTTCCCTTCATCATCAGGAAATTATCTGGTGCAATACTTTCCAAACGTCATCAGATCTAATCCATTTATACGCTGTTACAAAAAATGACACAATTTCAATAGAAATGTTAACTGGGTTGTAATTTAGTGTCGGTCGAGTACAAAATTAGCACCGTGTTATTATGCGCATACGCAGACAATCCAAGATTCGGGGTCAAATCGCGTGCTCCTTTGGCTGTAATCTTAATCCAACAACTTTTTGCCAACATTCTGAAATCAAAGATGACATATTCCAATGCTAACGCTAACCAGAAAGATTTGCCCAACCTCTGGTTAAGGAAAAGAGGTGATTAATTTTCGAATCGCTAGAAAAACTGCAGCGTCCTGTTATGGGCCGGCGCCGAGGCAGTCTGATCTGTTGATCTGTACGTGAACTGTGTTTATACTTATGTACGTACTTTATATATGTAGGGTTATGTGGATTGAATATGGATATCCGCTGATTGGGAGATAAAGGTTATGTATATTGCCGTATGAAACTATCTTGGTAGTTAAAACGGTGCAGAGCTGCGTAAACATTGCGCGGAAGATTTCGTTACTACAGAGTTAAGGTTTGAGAGCTTCTCAATTAGCAATTGGCAAGTACAAAACTTAAACCCGCTACCGTAGACACGTGGATTATAAGGCTAGGCTTGTAAGGTCATATAAAGGGGCGCTGCAAAGTGTCAGTTATGTCAAACACTTTATCTGAAGTGAGCAAATATACACAAAGGTTTACTAAACAGACGTACTAAAGCCTTAAAAATATATTATTCAATAATGATAATATATGATATCTAAGGGTTTAAAAAATGATTTAACGCATTTGATGTTGTCACAGTATTGCGCGGTCTATATAGATAATGTACGTACTAGGAAATAGTTCGGAAAATATTATTTTCATATCTCATGCTAGTAAAGTTTTTGTTTATGTCCGAGACTAAAACGGCTCTTTTAGGCTCTAGTGCATAAAATGATGCTTTTTAAGAACAAGTGCATAAAATTTGTATTCTATTAAAAAAAATTCAAAGAGGTTATTAATATAATCCGAGTACGAATTTTTGATGGGACTTTCATACCATACCCACAGGTCAGTGGTTGCGTAGCTAGCTACTATCCTCAAGTAGAAGTCTGTCACTACGCACCTAACGGTAGTTCCGACAGCTGTCATATAGGCAATAATTCTAGGTTAGCATAACAACATTTTTGACCGCACTCACTTACCTTCAGTTAATCAATCGATAGCCTATCAACAATCAAAAAATATAATTTGTAGTTCCTTTTGCACTCAATAGGGAAAAATACTCCGACATAAACTTTACTTGACCGACTAACCCAACAAATTGCAGACCAAACATTATGTCGCAGATATGACAATTATAGCATTAATTTAATTTATGTCGTGCGGTGAACTTTACCGTCCCAGAATGCATGCTTCACTTTCTTCCACGTTTCGTTACTCGACATTTCCACTGCACTGCGTTCGAGCCCTGCAATTAATTCTAAATGTCATACGAATTTTGGGTATTATTGTGTAGTCCAAGTGATAACCTTAAGGCTTAAATCTAAGTCGTACCTTGGTCACAATTCTTGTAAATTTTTCATCACAATATTAAATAACATTATGTTTCGATATGATTTATGTTATTTTTATTATAATTATTTAGCTACCGCTGCTTCATCTATATGGAATTGACTAATATCCCGCTTCTTTAGTTTACTTATAGTACTAAGTAAATCAGTATGAAAAGTATGCATCCTATGTCATCGCAGCTCGTAAACAAATGATATGTTGTGTAGAATGTTGACCCTTGAAATTAGTAACCCAGAATGTAAGTAATATAAGTTTCTTGCATTTCAAACGTGAGCAGTAACAAACACTTCTGATACGTCCTGTCACTTACGCATTTTTAATAGTATATAGATAGTGTATAATAATACCTAAGTAGGTATTGATGAAACATTTTTCGTAAACAGTAAGTCGTCTTATCATAACGGTCTGTGTCAGTCAACTGCGTAAGCATGACATGGAATTGCATTGCATCTTACAATCCCCACTATTATACCTACACTACTTAGTAATTCCCGTGAGGTGCCGGGTTAGAATTGCACCTTCCCATATCATCCCGTGGGTGTCGTAAGAGGCGACTAAGGGAAAAATACTGGAAGGTGGGCAGCAGCACCTTCTAAAGTACTGCCATCTTACACTGCGATCCCCAAGCCGCCTGCCAAGCGTGGGGATTATGGCAAATACCCCCTTAATAGGGGAGGCTGTGTTCAGCAGTGGACGAGTCGGCTGTTACAGTACAGTACATAGTATACATTATTACACACAAATTTTCCCGAAAATAATACATTAAATTGTACATAAACTAGATATAAGCTAGATAGCTTATTTACAATTTAAGGTATATACCATTACTTGAAATCGAAGCAGCTGCAGTTGATCCTTATCTGCAACAGGCTCATGACGTAATTTTGACATTTTGTTAGTGGCATTCTTTCCGTATATTTAGTGCTTCCCTCCTACGAATAAGAAGTATAACTTTCATACAGCTACTGCTTTGAATTTGGACTCATCAAATTCAGAAATAAAGAAACACGCACAATCTTCCAAATTCAATTGGATTGGTCAATTGGTTCTTACAAATGATTTGATTGGTCGCGTCAAGGAAACGTTGTTGCGCCGACACTTTTTAAACCACGCTCGCCGCGGTATTTTATCCATTCTGCTGTTGTTGAGCTTGACTTTCATAATTTATTTACAAATTTATTCGTAGCTGCCCCCTAAAACTTTGCCAATGCTAAGTGACATAACAAAAGGTAATCGTGAAAAGAGGCTTGCCGTAAAAATAAGTTTGTGAGGTTCTCCCGCTTTTCGCTATCACTTTGCCCGTACCAGAGTCCTCGACATTTCCATTACACATGTAGTACTGCCGAAACTCGCTTAGTTATGCAACTACAGGTGATCTTTGCATTCGTCGCGTTCGCGACAGGATAGTGAAATTATAGTCATTACGGAGATTAATCACCACCGCAGGTTAAATAGCAATAACTGAATAACAGATGCATCTGGCGCGAAGGTTCATGCGCCTTAATTACACACTTCAATTATTTTCGGCGATAAATTATGCAGATTGTTTTTCAATCATTTCAGTTTTTTGCTGATAATTAAGTATAGATACGTTATCTTTATTTATTGGTAAATATGATAAACATGTAACTGTTGCAAGAAAATTATTCGATCATCTGCAAAAAAGACGTAAGAATGCAAAATTTTGTCTCATTTGATATTGGTAGGCTAGCTGTTGACCAATACCTCACCGGATGATAAGTGATAATGTGGTCGGAGATGTTCGAATAATAAGGGGCTTACATAGAATTACTTGCTCTTACGGCAATCTGCCAGAACACACCGTTAGGTGCTTGATGACAGATTTTCTAATAGAGGGTGGTAGCTAGCCAGGCTGGTATTTACAAAATACCGTACAAAATCTGGGACCGGCAACTTAACGTGCCCTCCGAAGCATGCACTGAGAAAAATCTAAAGTCAAAAGCACCCTAATGACGGCCAATTTATATGGTATAAGGCGAAAAACCGACCAAACGTAAATACGTACTAAAACGCCTTCCAACTAGAAGGCGTTAAACGAGGTCAGTGAAGGCGAATGTTTCTTTTCGTCTTCATTTAAGGTGTATTTTGTGGTCTTTCTTAAATATTGACCTTTCAATGAGGCTGATTAAGTCGTACGTTATAGTGATAATCACCGTATATAAACTGCCGTAAAAGTATGGTATATATTATGGTCAATACTGCAATTATTATCGTATAACAAGTTCAATTCTGAAAATACTTTACGGAAGGCGTTTTTGACGGTTGTGTTTATTATAAAACATGGTACATTTTTATTGATTGGTGAAAATCATCTTAAGAATTCATCTTACGTATTTACAATTCAACGGTAAAAGGTCAAATTTGATTTAAGTCTTTAAGTCGTTTTTCTCAGTGTGGAAACGCTCAGTAGTAATGCCACTAGCGGTCACCCATCCAAACCATGAACGTAGCGGATGGTGTTTAACTTAGCTGGTCGGTTAAGTACGACTAAGCAAACTACGCTACGAGCGCTTCAAAAACTCTATCTACAAAAAGGAGTTTGAGATATTAAGTCTCTCAATATTATTTTTCTATACATTTTAGTCACTTCTTTATTCTTATTAAGTAAGAATCTGCAGTATACAAATAGACCTCAAGTACTACAAAAGTCTATTATAAGTTATAGACAATGCGTTTTTTCCATCCATATTAATAAAATGTTTTTTTTTAATTCAGCTCTTTTGCTCCTTTAATATTAACTAAATACCATTCAAAAGTATTATAGATTTTCGCGACTTGCACACATTTTGTATTTTAAAGAACTGAATCGTGATTAGAATATTTATATTATTTACCTGGACGTAAATGCGGATATTTGGTGAAAATACCTCTCCTTCAAGGCGTTGACACCTGTCTATTCAGTCCACTGTTGACCACGACCAATGCAATTTGGTCAAAACGTCGTCGAGGTAAATAATATACCTACATGTTTTTTATTCTCTTTATGTCTAATAAGACTTTCTTTTTGCAAAAATTGTCAGTCATAGTGGTCTTAAAGTTACGAATTTAGTAGGGATTTCCAAGTTATTGTTATTAATGTTGACTAAATTCACATTATATACTTTCAAATTTATTAAACATTACATTCTTCTTAGACTTTTTGCCCATAGTCTAACACAGTCTATTGTGGTTAAAACCACAATCTCATTTGATGGTAATGTAGTTGAAAACATTTTTTTATAGATTTTCCTTAAAAATCTACAAATACTTATTCAGGATCCCAGCTGAACAAATTGTGTATACTATCATTAGATTCGCAATACTCAATTTCCACGCAGGGTGTCCGCATCAGAGCACGGGTGGTCACTAATGTCGTGTAGATTGCGGCAGCCCTACCGCATTCACTTGTGAGGGCTGTCACACAGTCCAAAAAAAATATATAGGGATAATTTGCTCTGAACGTTCTCCGCATAATAAGTAATTTGCATTTTGGTAGAGCATTTTGCCAATGCCCGCCTGGCTAGACATAGTAAAAGACAATGCCTACTCCGAAATTAAAGACCTCGCTGCGACAGTTATGGACCGAGCCGCGATCCCTTTGAATAGAGTTTTGAATATTTACCACGAGGAAAGTAATAAAAATATGAAATAATAAATTACAGGCACAATAGACTTTTACCATCAGGTGGTCCTTGTCATAATCACATAAAAAGAAAAAAAAGTACAAAATAATAAAAATGTTTGTTAGGACTGGAAGAAGGCAAATCTAAGAGGTTGTTAGTATTTTTCCAATAACCCTGTATAGTATTTTATACACACAAACGGTAACAAAAAAAGTATGAATAACCTACATACACAAACCCTGAAAACACTACATTACTTCTGACCGTTCGTGTAAAATAGTAAATTACCGTTATTACCATGTTTACAACGTGTTGCCGATATTTCATTTGTAATTTACTTTCGGATAAACAATATAACTCGTATATGTTCTTAGTGGCAGCCCTGGAAGTTGGCAGCTAATAGGGCAGTAACGGGCCTATTTATGTGGGAACTTCTACGAGAAGGACTGGAAAAGTAAATGATATAAGACAAGATCGTTAAATTTTACATATGTAAAATTATAAAACCCAAGTATTTTGAACATATAAGTGATTGTGTTTGATATAATGTTACTAGTTTAACGTAAATAACGTAATTGCTTCTTTCGCAGTTAAGTATCGCGTATATTATACCTACCTTTTTGGGGCTCCGCACTAGAAAATGGAACCCGATTTAGTAATGCCAGCCTCGGCTGTCCGTCCGTCCTTTAAAGGGCTGTATCTTTGGAACCGTAGTAGGTGGCCGATTGAAATTATCGCAGAATATGTGTTGGTATAGCAGACCTTCTAATAATAGCAAAGAGTTAAAAACTAACAGGTTGTAAGATGGGGAATTGGGTCATATTATATGGAAACCTGTGAAAGAAACAATATCACGTGTATTTTTTTTCTTCTTTAGTGTTTGCTCCATCGTTAAACAGTAATACAATACAAGCGTTAAGCTAGGTGTAATCAAAATAAAATGTCTACCATATAAACAATATTAAAAACAGCCAAATTTGGAACTGACTCCCGCTAAGAATCTTTAATAGGGATAAGGATGTTTGCAAAAATAACGATTTTCTAATACATTCTTTGTGATACGGAGCACTCGGGATCTGCCATAATCCCCAATCTTGGCAGGCGGCTGAGTGATTGCAGTATAAGATAGCAGTTCTTTAGAAGGTGCTGCTGCCCATCTTGTTTTGCACCTTCATCGCCTCTGACGACTCCTGCACCATTAAAGGGAGGGCGACTAATGACTTTACCCCGGCATCCTACGGGGCATGTACTTAGCATTTGTTTTAGTTCACATAGATATTGTTTATTTCAGAAACTTGGTTTCGCGTCTTTATCAAAGGAATTACAATGCTTCATATAATGAAATTCCAATACTAGGTGTATTTATTCGACACGAAATAATTCGTATCGAATAAATACATCTAGTAGCCTCTAATTGACCAACGCAAAAACCTCTAACACAGATCTCATTTTAGCTTAACTTTTCTATTTCATCACGGATCACTAAAACTGACACCCATAGGTAAATAACCACTAGCTTACGAACTACTAGAGTAGAAGGTACTCCGCCCTACTAGTGGTCATTCCTTACGCTAGTCACATAGTCTACTCAAAGCCTAATATGTACGTATCGACCTCGGCCGTGCTTTTGTTGGATGGTCTAAGTTATGCGACTGCGCCAAGCGTTCTTGTTAGACTCTCATTGTTTTTTTTTTTTTATTTATTAATAAATCGAATGTTCGAGTGAATAAGCTTGCTGCAGGATTGAAATATAGGCGTAGTTGTTACCGGCAATCACAATTGAATATATAGTGTAATAAATATTCCAATATAAATTCGGCTGTTAAAAGCTCTTTCATATCTTTAGACAATAGTCGCCATTGGCGGAGGCCGGTTTGCAAAACGGAATCGTGGAGCGCCATGGAATTAACCAACAAAAGTAACGACAACAGCTAAAAAAGGTTACAAATGTGACAAGGAATTGAAAATGAAAAAAAGTCGCTATAATCAGTTAATACATAATAACATAACATAAACAATTAGATAGGTACCGTTATTCTAAGACAAGATCTTGATTTATTACTTTCAAGCGCGTATCAGGCAGTGACGTGTCAAAAATATGTTATCAACCCGAAGAGACCCGGGCTAGAATGTCACCGCCCCATCTCTTCCCATGGGTGTCGTAATAGGCGACTAAGTTCAGCAGTGGGCAATCTGGCTGATACAGTCTACTAAATACAATTAGATGTCTTACAACAGAAACGATCAGATAAAGAAAAAGCAGCCCGCGACAGCTCATACCTCGCACCGCAAAGCCGCGTTCTAATCAATCTCTCACTTATAGAGCTACAAGCTGACATTAACACATTAGTCCTGGACAGGTCCAGCGCTTACCGTTTGTTTATCCTGCTCACCGATCTGCAGTTCTTTGATGCATACGTTTTGATAATAGTTTGTATAAGACACTTGAAAGATTCAAATGGCTTTTTGTGTGATATTGGGAGGCTTATGCTGCATTACGATGAACGTAGTACAATCTGAAGAAGATCACTTGCATGTTCCGATATCCAGCAAGTTCTAATTTCCAGAGAACACTAAGCATTCTTTAAGTTTTATTAATTGTATTTTTATTATTATTTTTTGTTTCTTTTCTATTCTCTGTTAGTCTAGCAGGTTGCTTATACTTGCTAGTATTATCAGTTCTCACTATTAATGAATTAGTAAAAACCCTTTGGAATAAATATACTAAGTTTTTCATTATTCTGTCGGCCTCGACCGTGCATGACATTTAAGACCACAATTTTTTTGTTTCTAGCTGGTTTCTACGCTATCGAGATTGGCTGGACAAACGCAAATTTTGAGCTCTTTTGGTATTATTTTCAATTTGGAACCCGATGCGTAAAGCCGTGGGTCGCGGGTTAAAATCCGGATCTAAACGGAAAAATTGAGCTATAAATAATGTAAAAAAATATGATGTGTTTGAAATAATATTTAGAAATATAGGCTTAGTAAGATTTAAAGTTATTGCGAATAACATTAATAGACAAACACTGACCATCATAGACAAACATAAAATGAAGCCTTAATAAAGGCCCCACTCGCACTTTTTTTTATACCTAATAGGCTAGCCTTCGACCTCACTCTTCTATCTCACTTTATGGTAAGTGATGATGTGATTGAAATTGTTGTTTCAGGCAAACCTAGAATTACTGGCTCTCAAGGACAGCTTAAAAACACACCGTTAGATTCTTAGTGATAGATTTTTTACTTGAAGAGGGTAGCTAGACAGTCGGGCATTTGCAAAAAGCCCACCCACCACACTATAACGACTGCCATCCTAAGAGAACTACCGAGAAGCACTCAGTAGTAATATCACTAGCGGTCATCCATCCGAGTCAAGTCTGCGGCGACCGTTGCTTAACTTATCTGATATAGGTTAAGAACGGCTAAGCAAACATCGCTACGAGCGCTTCGCTACTACATGATAGTAATGAGACTAATGAGCGATAGTGCCATCATTCATCACAAATAGAGATACAAACAAACATAACGCAAGCAATAGACTAAAATAAACATGATCTTGCAACAAAGACCTCGTTAGATCAATGATAATGACATTATATTGTATAACTCTCAATCATTATTCCGGATTCGATCACCTGGCACCATTGGATGAGTCAAACTATTAAATGTTACTTATGTATAGATAATATAGTGGTAGGAACTACTTTAGCAATACCTTGAAGCAATGATGGCCGAGCGGTAATAGCTTTGGACTGCCGTGCCGCAGGTCCCTGGTTCGATCCCCACCGCCGGCTTGAGCTTTCACCTCATGGTGGGAGGGGGCATTTTGTGATTGCCCGCCTGGCTAGCTACCACCCTCAAGTAGAAAATCTGTCGCCAAGCACCTAACGGTATGTTCCGGCAGCAGTCCTTGAGAGCTGGTGAAATTACAGCCACATGAGACTTAACAACTATGTCTCAAGTTGACTGACGGGCGCAGTGCAATTCGTCACTTGTGATGAAATGCATCTGTTCTAGGCAGAGGTTAGTCCGCTTAACATCAGGTGGGTCTCGAGCTTGATCCGTCACAAAAAAAAAAACAATACTTGCTCTTATATTTTTCCAATAGAGTTCTTATTAATATTGCTTTACTGTACTGTACTGTATCAGCCGGATTGTCCACTGCTGAACACAGCCTCCCCCAATATGACGGGGTTTGCCATAATCCCACGAATGGCAGGTGTCTTGGGTATCGCAGTGCGAGATCTCAGTTCTTCAGATAACGCTGCTGCCCACATTATGGTGTGTTAGTCCTTAGTCGCCTCTTACGACACCCAAGGGTAGAGATGGGGGGGTGACACTCTAGCCCGGCACCCCACGGGAAAATGTATATTACTGATATATTATAATATTGTTTTTCGGGTAAAACACGGAAACTACTTTTGACACTGACATGTAAGAAATAACTTGTTGAAATCGGTCCGACTTCGACAATGTATTTTATATTATGGAAATTAATCGCTTAGGTCTGTTTTCGCTTAAAATTTCGGCCCCTCATTTTTACTACTACATTTTCGAAATAACAAAAATCTAAATCATATGATTGTTTATTATGGTATTCATGAGATTTGCTTAATATTTCACTTCTGTCGCTAACCAAGTTTATGAAAACAAAACACGTAACGGCGCATTCCCAAGGGGTAGGACCTAAGTTTTAACAGAGATATTTAATTCCCATATTATTTGGGCCAACATATGGCCATATACGGGTTCATAAGACTACTACTGAAAGTATCTTTGTCCCGATAACATATCGCACCCTAGGAACTAACACTTAACTTAGGAACTAACACTAACTTTCGCCTTTATTATTGTTCTTGCTATTAAGAATTGTTAATGTAGCTTATGTAATCGTCTTCATATTTTTATCTTCTTCATTTTGCTCTAAAACTGAACTAAAACTGCCTCATTGGTATGTATCAAAGTGGTCACTTTCAAAGGTTCTGGATTTATTACTTGGTTAGTGTGATAGTATGAGTATTGTATGCCATATATATGTAACACTTGGCATACTTACTGCGCCTCATGCCCGCGTAGTCATTGATTAAAAGAGATGATGATGAAAATTATCCTGGGTTAATCCAAAACTTTTCTAAATTCCAAGTTTTATCTAAATCTGTTAAGTCGTTTCTGCATGAAGAAGTAATAAACATACTCACATCCTTACATCCCCAAACACTTTTTTTAATCCATGCGCATCATAGATAATAGATAAGATTATTAGAATTTCATTCGAAATGGACGATATCGTCCACGTGGATACCAAGATGATGGCCTAGTGGCGTTGACTGTGGTATATCAGGTCCATGGCTCGAATCCCGGCCACAACCTATCCTGCTCGACAACCTGATAAACGAATGAAATTGACCCAATAAAAATATTATAATTATACGGTAGTGTCAATATCAATTACATTCAATTTTAACAAGTTTAAAGCTAATTGCAAAAAAATCTTGTTTGTAGTACGACGTAAGTAGAACTGTGGATGTCGCTGCATCTCCATACGATGATTAAGAAGTGATACGAACGAAAGGACACATTAGAGTCATATGTCATGTTTGCTTAGCGATTAGACCATACCCCGGCAATAGGGGTGGATGGCGCGGGTTCGAATCCCGCTCATGATTATAATTTTTCCACTCTCATAATTCATAATAAAATTGCCAAATTTTGTTATTAACACAAGTAGGTACCTTATTTTCTCTTATAAGTTATAAGAGAAAATAAGCTACCTACTTGTATAAGTTATAACGCCTAAGGGTTGTATAAGACTGCCTCGAATCGACAATAGATGGCGCTAAAGTCAACAAAAAACAATTTGATAAAATTGATTCGCTACATTTACAGCTCTGCGACTTGGATCACCTTGCTCTATACAGATGAGTCAAAGTATCCGATATAGTGCTAAAATGGTGCCAACACTCCCTACTCAGAATCGAATGTAAACTTGAGCAATAAATTGAAATTGCCTTGGTTATTGTGACATTAACCATTTTGTGGAAGATTCATGTTGGAAATTATACTAAAAACAACACACATACTTTGACATAAAACAAATTTGGTAAATAGCGAGTACTATAAGATTTTAAATACATATCTAGATTTTAGCGCGTTTGTATTGAGGTGCCTTACTTATTTTATCCGTTATCATCAAACGCACCCGAATTTGGGCATTTATGAATGAAATTCAATTGTTATCATTGTCTATGATACGCTATGATTAGGAGTAGATTGTTATACAAGGGTTGAAAAGGACCTAATCAAGCTGGAGACAGTTTAGCGCACGAGCACAGTGAGGGTGCCAGTGTACGAGTTCATTTGTACAAGTGTAACGAGAGTACTAATAGTCGAGGGCCTATAGGTCTTTCACTCGATGCTTTACATTACGAAAATTAAAAAAAATATATGAAACCTGATTAGATCAATCAAAAATGTTTCCTGAATAAATTAATAACCTTAGCAGGCCAATTAAAAGTGACAATAAAAAAATTATTAAAAAATTGTTGATGATATTTTTGTATTAGGATTTTACACCGTGATTTAAGAATGGCTGTATAAGAAGTGTATAAGACATGGCGTGCATAGCTTTTAATTTTTTTCCAGCACGGAAATGGTTTCACAGGGACGGAAAGTACTGCTTTCATCCCTGTGATCAAGTATTTCCAATTGTACTTTCCTCGTATCAGAAATGAATGAGCGTAAACAACTAAGCAGCCATATAATCGGGAGCTTATAAATTTAGCCACTGGGGTCTTTATGGTATGTACTGTATTTTAGAATACTGCGCCCATATTATTATTCCCTTTATGCGGGGATTCCTCAGTGGAACATTATTTCAAAGTGAAAAAAAACACTGTATTTACTTCCTAATATACAAATTTACATTATTAAGCTTGAATTTATACAAGTCAAAAATAATATAATCTTATTTCATTCAAAACTATCAATTACATTCAATTTAAATTATACATAACGATTAAATAA
The DNA here is from genome assembly GCA_963890685.1 of Plagodis pulveraria. Lineage (NCBI taxonomy): Eukaryota > Metazoa > Arthropoda > Insecta > Lepidoptera > Geometridae > Plagodis > Plagodis pulveraria. The sequence continues at coordinate 2,914,921 of OY982952.1, read as the reverse complement.
CAATAATAATAATAAAAAATGTAGATAAAACATGAAACGATTTTTTCATATTTTGTCTAGAATAGAGAGACTTTCATGATTGCAATACTGTAAAAGTTAGTAAAATAACGATTGAATATCAAGAATGTTTTATGATATATGTAAAAATAAAAGAAAATTTGGCTGAGAAATAACTAAAATTTAGAAATTCTGAATATAACCACTGAATTCTGTGTAAAAGCGCATTTCTATGGACTATTGCATATTCATATTACCTACATAGAACAGGCGTCGGTGGCTGTTCGTAAAATTAAAACATATAAGTACCCCATATAATATAATTACGCTGTCATTTTAAAACTATTGACGCATTTAGTAACATGATATATCACGGTAATCTTACAAACATCCGATGTGTAGTAACCCAATCTTTATTTAGTACCTAAGGTTCCGGTCACTCCTGACATCTAGACTTGGACACTAGACTAAACAACGGCGGCGGATTCGCACAAACAAAACAGAAAGGAATCCCGGAGCATCACACACTCTGTTTAGACTTACTGAGAATCCATTACTTTGGCGAATATAGTGAAATGAAGATACTTAGGGTGCGTACCATTTGGACTTAAAATCGCCAAAAACGATAAAAACGATCACACTCCCAAAAAGTTGGTCTATTGGGTCTTGGCATTATTTTCGCCATAAACGCTATGAAGCTACTGGAACAGTTTGAATTACCTACATCTTTATTTATTTATGCATGATAGGTTAGCCTTTGATCACTATCTCACCTGATGGTAAGTGATGATGTGGTCGAAGATGTTGTTCAGGCTAACCTAGAAGTACTGGCTCTCAAGGACAGCTGCCGGAACACACTGTTAGGTGCTTGGCGACAGATTTTCTACTTGAGGGTGGTGGCTAGCCAGGCGGGCATTGGCAAAATGCCCTACCACCATGCTATAACGACTGCCATCCTAAGACGACAACCGGGACCGACGGCTTAACGTGCCCTCCGAAGCACGGAAGCGCTCAGTAGTAATTTCACTAGTGGTCACCCATCCAACTCATGACCGCGCGCGACGTTGCTTAACTTTGCTGATCGGTTGAGAACAGCTAAGTAAACTTCGCTACGAGCGCTTCAATGTTCAATGTCAAAAGTGACAAAAGTGGCAAATTTTGGTGGCATTCTTAGCGTTCTTATGCTAAAAGGAACAGGGGAGAACAGTTACAAACAATCACAGTGATCACAACCATAGACGCAGAATGTGGTCAATATTATCGAAAATAACGAAATTAACTTCAAAAGGAATACGCCCTATGTCACTGTACTGGTTTTACAATGGTAACTGTTTATTAATCTGTGTTTGAAACTAGTACCAATATTTTGGTTAGGTCTTACTGCCCTCTTGCGCTTTATCAATGAATTTGGTGCATGTACAAGTTTCCGAACGCACGCATTTAATTCTTCCGTTAAAATATAAGTATACGACTAGCTGGTCGAGTGACGTAAAGTTCACGAATCTCACGAAAAAAAATGGAATCCCGATGTACTAGGTTCGATTCCGGGTCGAACAATATCTACGTTTTACTGATAGTTGTTTCGTACTTGTTCCGAATTAAAAAAGTTACCATCTTTCTTGCGATCATCCATTTTCCTGGATTATGATGGTACACAAAGTTAGGTGCTTGGCGACAGATTTCCTACTTAAGAGTGGTAGGTAGCCAGGCGAGCATTCGCATAATAGGTACCCTTCCCCCGAAGCTCAAGTACGCGGTGAGGTTTTTTTTGCCTTTGGCCACTATCTCACCTGATGGTAAGTGATGATGTGGTCGAAATGTTGTTCAGGCTAACCTAGAAGTACTGGCTCTTAAGGACAGCTGCCGGAACACACCGTTAGGTGTTTGGCGACAGATTTTCTACTTGAGGGTGGTAGCTAGCCAGGCGGGCAATCGCAAAATGCCCTTCCAGCCGGCGGTGGGGATAGCCAATAATTTTCAATTTTTATAAGATACTAGCGGCCCAAGCCGGCTTCGCACGGGTATTTAACAAACATTTCCCAAAAATATTTTTTTTTTTTTGAGAACATTCCTATGTTCGTCAGGGATAATGTAGAATTCTAATGGTGAAAGAATTTTTCAAATAGGTCCAGTAGCTTTGAAGTTTATTCGTTACATACAAAAATACAAATCTTTTCTCTTATATGTATTTAGTGTAGATGTAGATTGATAGAATGGTGAAATTGAGTTAAACAATAAAACAGTAATGTTCGTATTATTTGTCTCGGTTTGAAGGGTATGGCATTATTACATTTTGCGGATATACATTATTATGGGCACAGTGCAGTTGGTCTCTTCTCTTGTGACGGAATGCATCTATTTATAGGGAAAGGTTACCCCTATTAACATCAGGTGGGCTACGTCCTGGTTCCGCAAACCCTTAATATTGAGCAAAATACATATTGTACCAACCCATCTCTAAAGTGAGATAAGGACAGGAGCATGATAACAAAACGTAAACTATTGCAAAAATGCATACAACTGTGGGCTTAAATAAAACAAGTACATATGCTCCATTGGTCGCTGACGCATCTTTTTGTAAGCGCTGATGCATTAGGATCGAGCGCGCTGAAAGCAATGATTAGATCTAAGGATCAAAGCTTCGCAACTAATATATTGCAAAGATATTATTGAACATAGTCGCATTTAAATTCAAATAAATATTTTACTCATGATTACCCACACGAATAAGTCAGATAGCTCCGACTGTAGTTCCGAATACATCCGATGGTCTTTCTTAAAGATATATTGATTTATTAGTCTATGAATATAGGTACAAAAGATATCACCAGCGTCCTATCGATCCAACAATTCGGCATATTTCATTAATTTATAAGCTCATAAAATTTCATTGAAAACAGTTTTAATAACATATGAGTTAATATCACAGTTCATAATAATAGTGAAATACAATATTCATTAATATAAAATATTAAATTATAAAAATATTAAATAATTTTAAATATGATCAAGCAATAATTGAAGTTGTGTATCAACACAACTTCTTCCTAGGAACTCTTATTATATCACATTCGCCGAAACGTCCTGCTGAAGAAGGTCTACCTCATTGGTGGATTTACCATAACCCTCACGCTTGGTAGGCGTCTTGGAGATCAGAATAGAAGTTTAAATTCTGCAGAAGGTGCTGCTTCCCCCCTTCTGGTATGTTTTCCCTAAGTCGCCTCTTACGATACCCTCGGGAAAAAATAGGGGGGTAACATTCTAACCCGGCACTTTACGGGAATTAGATAATAATTATATCCTATTGGTTAATAAATCTTGTGAATGGTTTACTTCTTCTAGTAAATATACTCATTTCAATTCAAAAATTTCAAATGGTAACGTCGTCGCCTAGTTATGAATATTTAACGGGATGTAATCGCTATAGGAACATGTATATTATCTAATTTACCTCGACGTTTCTAACATAGTAGAAAAAACTATGTTTCTACCAAGTTTCATTGGTCGTGGTCATCACCCCAGTCATATACAATCTGTAGGTAGATCATTAATTAATAGAGCACAAGATCTATATGACTCTGAGCACTTGGTAGCAGAAATAGCACATGCTCAGGAGACACTGAAGCGACACGGCTACAAAATCAACAAACATAGAGTTCCTCGACGCAACAACAGAAGGGGATGAAAACTGAAAGTGGAGAGACTACCGGCTTTCTTGCCATATGTAAAAGGGGTGACGGATAAAGTTGAAACAGTATTAAAGTCCTTCTCCACTAAGACTGTAATATCGTCCGTTGTCCAAGTTGGCAGCGCAAGTCAGGTCACCCAAGAGTATTATTCCTCTTCAGACACCTGGTGTATACAGGGTAGATTGCAGCTGTGGTAGTTCATATATTGAGCGAACCAAGCGAACTTTAGCTCAACGGGTCAAAGAACATATCGCATCTGTGAAAAATGGCCAGGTAAAGAAATCTGCTAGCTGCTCCACGACCCGAAAGTCCTCTCAATGGAACGTCACTACCTACCATTCTGGGACGAGAAGATAATTTTAATCCAGAGGATAGATATCCTGGAGGATGCAGCTAATCATTACTAAAGAAATGCATCAAACGTGTTTCACCTTCGTTAAAACCTTTGTATGTTGTCAGTGTTGTGTATTGAGATGATACATATCTAGATCAAATGCGGGTAGTTGGTGAAAATACCCGCCCTTCAAGACTTTGACACGCGCCTCTTCAGTCCGCTCGTGGCCACGACCAATGCAACTTGGTCGAATCGTCGAGGTTAATCATATTTGTGTTTTATCGCGATTAAGTCCCATGAAATACTTTTAAATATGTGTTTAATCGTGAAAGTTTTAAAGTTACTATCGGTAACGTCGCCATCAATAGAACAGTGCTAATTGCATTTCTAATGCATTTTGAGGTAAGCTCTTATTTTCTATAAAATTAGATATAATAATTTATATATTCGTTTCAAACCATATCAAAACTCAAATTGTATATTAATATATTTGATATAGTTGTGTAGTTGTACATTTCTGGCATAATAAAGTCTTACATGTTATGAGAAATACATAACCTGATTGTATCACAAAACATATGACCAACAGCAATATACTACCAGTTCCACGACAATGTAACACAACTAGATCATCCGCCGCTGGAACTAGTCTAAACATTATTAGCGTAAAGATTGAAATAACTACATGATTCTGTAAAACGGTGCCGAAAACGCGTATATAACATAAACAGACAGGTCAACGTATTGTGGGGTTCCGCGAATTCTAAATCATTTACGATCGTGATCAAGGTAAGAGAAATTGTTATTGCATACGTCAGTGGCGTGATACTTCCAGGTGGGTTTAAATTTGGTATCGCTTATCTCCATTGGAAGTAGTTTGAGATCTTTCAGTCTAATAATGCACACTACTCAACTAAAGGTGATTATTTAAATGTGTTTGCGTGCACTTGGACGAGTCCGAGCACGATGAATAAAGAATTGTCGTCTATAGTATTGTCGAGGGGGCGTGTATTGCGTCTTTACCTTATTTTGCATAGAAGGGTAAATATATTAGGGGGGGGCGTGCATTTTTAGACTGATACATCTCTACGGGTGATAATAATACTAATATACTTATGATCAATTAGGTAATGTGCATCTGTTTAGGACCTAATAATGATTATTATTATCATGGTTTGTCGGATCCGTGAACGAGGACTTGGTATTCATTTATAAATTTCCAAGTATATATGTAGTCTACGCTGCCTACAGTGGAGTGCCATTATTAGCTATGAGCAGCATTTTGGGAACAACGGACATCTTACACTGAGATCCCCAAGACGCCTGCCAAACGTGAGAATGATGACAAACCCCCCGCTAAAGCTTTTTTAACGGTGAACGTAAATGTTGATATCATTATAGACGTATTCGTAACATTGTTCACAATACAACAACAACATACCGTCAAGCATGTGTTCTCGAATGGGTAGGCAGATATTTCTAAGCCCCGCGCTTGGCAGACATGTTTTGGTTACATGTAATAGGGGCGAGACTATTGCCATCTAGGGAGCCCAAATCCAGACTCCGAACTACTGGTAATTTCTTCTCGAACTAGAATTTCCAAAGGTCGCTTTTACATACACATCAACGACACCATTTGTGGGGAATGAGTTCTCTACGTCACCAAATTATCTATACCTTTTAATTGCTTAATAAGTATATAATATACATCCTCAATATACAATCTATATATGTGTATATGTATATAATACATTAGTAGCAATTGTAATAAAGATACAAATGTATTAGATGTGATAATTAACGATATCTGAGCGGTTATTCCGGGAGGCGGGCGGCGGTGCGGCGCCAAAATTCTATGTAGTCAGCTAGATAAACAAACCGCTTCACAAGGCGCTTCGATTGAAATAAACACTGCTGCTAGCCTCTTGCTACAACTTTGAGGAAGACACTTTCTAGATAAGAATTTGTCACTGATAGGATATGTGAAAGGGGATTGACAAAAGATTATTTAAATAGGCTAAACTCCGTGGAACCGTTGAGAATGGAAGGTATAAGCTAGCGTATTCTGACCAGATAGAGGAGTAGAAGAGAAAAGTAACCCTAAAAGAAAACCTTCCACCTAAAAAAAAGAGTAGCCTTACAGATATGAATAAAATATATGATATTCTAGATGATACAACAAGTACTATGTCTGATGAACATAGGCGATAGATTATGTTAAATGACCGTTCGAAGCCTCTGTGGACCGCTAGTCTTATATATTTTTTTAAACCCATTTATTTATATATTATACCTGTTGACGTTCAGGACAGTTATGTCATAATAAAACAATAGAGTGTAGCCCTAAGGTTAAGAACAAAACTTTGTTTAATTCAATCAGAGTGCAGTCTAACGTAAACTTAAATGAAACCGTTTAAATGGAAAAAATGCTTCATAAAAAGAGTGGCCTTACAGAAATGAATATAATATATGATATTCTGGAGGATATAACAACTACTATTCCTAATCCGAAAACACCATTCCATATATTTCTTTTGATAGTAAATAATATTGAACAGCTGTTAAATTTCACTTTGTACAATTTTGTGTCAACATATTAAAACAAATCCATTAGAATTTTTACAGGCTGTATGCCTTTATTAACAAAATACTACGAACTATATACAACACTACAGCTACTGCAATAAAAGCATTTAGATCCCTATAAATCATTGCAGACTCATAGGCAGTCCAAATGCTCTAGCCCACTACCAGTTGGCAGCGTGCCCAGCATGCTGGCAGCATTGCCCCGTTGAATTGCAATGCTTATTCTTTGATCAATTAGAATGTTGCTTCTAATTATTATATAGCAACCATGTGCTAAAGTGAAAGATTTTTTTCCATTATTAAAAAGCTCTTTGCAAGCTATTTTGTATGAATTTTTAAAAATTCACTGACACTGTATTTTTATTTCACTCACTCGCATGGATAACAAGGTCTCTGCATGTTACGCCCGCACTCTGACATTTTTCAATGTTCACTTTGTCCTATGGTGTGATATAATGACCAACTGATGTGATAAAAGTGAATGAAGTTAGAACAGTATATTAAAATTGCAGCAAATACAGTCTATGGTCTCTTACTACCCCTTGTTCTTTCGAAACAGGACAGACGTGACCTTACTGTAATGGTACCTAATAACTGATGTAATTTTCCCTTCTTAGATTGAAAATAAGAACCAATCTAAAAGCGAATTATCAATTGTCACGTAATTGTCACGTATATAAAGTTGAAGATAAGAATAAGTTCAATAAAATACTTTTACTGGCATAAGGACATTATTATAGGCTATTGATCGGTTAGATAGTAGATTATGATAGAAGTGAGCTAAGTTGCTTATTATACACGAGGCTGTGTGTTGCAAATCAGCTGAGTGAATAATGAGCAAGTTGCTCAGGAGTTTCATACGTACTTTTTCAACACCCTTGCGAGGAAAAACAATATATATTGCATAAACAACATACGAAAATTAGGAAAATAGCGCGCAAGTTTTATTTTTTTTTGGGCGCGGCAAATGTATACTTATATATTACATATAAACCTCTTTGATGTTACAAATCCCCCAGTTAAATTGAAAATGCTCTGTTTACTCGCATATAATTTGCAGTTAGGTACTAACTTAACTTTGTAGGGATAATTCTATTACACACTAGTGTTATTACTATGCACGAGGGTGTTATAGTTGGGTATATGGCCCTAAGAACGATATAATAAAGCTCACTTTACCAGCAAGGGTGTTGAAAAGAAATTAATCGAAGATGTCGCTGCAAATCATTACATCTCACTTGTACACTATAGACTAGTAATCATTTGCAGCGGCATCTTCAATTCTCTCTTTATTTAAATGTTTTTTATATATGAAGCTGAATCGGGTGTAGGGTATACATACTTAATATATTTATTAGTAATGGATCGGAAAATAATGTTTTTCTACTGCAGATAATCTACTGTATAAAACACATCTAAGCCACATTGAAAAGTATGAAGTGTTTCTGGCTTGATAAGCAAATACAATATATTTTAAATCTTTTTTTAACTTCTGTCTTCGAAGATCCGACAATGTTATACCATGATGTTCTGGTACAAGTCTGCTATTAGCTCCCCGATGTCAATTAATATTGCAAACAGGTTGGTAGGTTGCTGATAGGTAATTGTTTTTTACGATGCTCAAAGTACGGTTGAATATAAGACTGACCAAATTAGTAAGCAGCCCTATCAATTAAGCTTTATTATATCCTGTCTATATAAAAGCGCTGAAATAGCCTGAAGCACTGAATAATGTTTTCAATCAAATGTTTCCAATATAATTGCTAACAATAACACATAATTTTCCATTACCATTCTATATGCCCGTGGGGTGCCGGGCTAGAATACCACCCACCAATCTCAACCCGTGGGTGTCGTAAGAGACTAATAAGGCTAACACACCAGAAGGTGGGCTGCAGCACTTTCTGAGGAACTGATATCTTACACTGCGATCCCCAAGTCGCCTGCCAAGCGTGGGGATTATGGCAAACCCCCCTGTACTGGGGTAGGCTGTGTTGTGACTATCTGTCTGAAACAGTAACTGTCGCAGTAATTTTATATGAACTCGTAGTAATATTTTAGGTAAAATTATGTGATGTCATGACTACAGTATACGAAATATCAACAAAAACATTCAATAGGATAATGCTTAAAACTGTAGAATTGAGCCTGATCCAGCATTGAATCGATGACAACCTCCTGACCTTTTACAATAACTACCTTCACCCACTTGCAACAAGCGATGAAATTGGCCCCCATTACCGCTCTGCTACTTAGTAGCTACTTGTCTGGGCTATTTACTGAACGACCTGATCATACGAGTATATTGGCAAGTTTATTTTGATATTCTAGTTGTTTTGCACTTCCAAGCTCTGCTTACAAACTACTATTCCTAATCCGAAAGCACGCTTCCATATATTTCTTTTGATAGTAAATAATAATGAACAACTGTTAAATTTCGCTTAGTAAAGTTTTGTGTCAACATATTAAAAAAAATCAATTAGATTTTTTACAGGCTGTATGCCTTTATTAACAAAATACTACGAACTTTATACAACACTACAGCTACTACAATAAAAGCATTTAGATCCCTATTAGTCATTGCAGACTCATAGGCAGTAGTACTTGAACAAACGCATTTTAAAAAATCTGGGCCTAAGTGCCTATCTACGTTTAGTTTCAGTCAAATAAGCATAGAGAGACAATTTTTAATAAATACAATTAGTAACAGTACTGTGAACGTATTTTTTAAATCTTGATAGGTAAGCCTTTGACCTCTATCTCACCTGATGGTAAGTGATGATGTGGTGTAGATGTTGTTCAGGCTAACCTAGAAGTTCTGGCTCTCAAAACTATTCATTTACGTGCCCAGTAAATGACAATAAACTTGTCCCATATAACATGGAGCTGAAATGATTATGATATGAAAGAATATTTCAACGATTACTCCCGGTGCAACAGTAAATCGTGCAATTCTAGCTTATTAATTAATACATTAATATATATTAATGAATGAGTGACAAACATGAAATTGGGTTTTTATGATATTTGTTGTAAAACTTTGAGTACAAGAAGAAATCTGAAATAAGTCGAAAATATATTTTTTTCGCACCCTAACAATTGGAGTGTCATCGTCTAGAGAGAATATAACAAAAGTATCTTTTTAGAAATATTTTTGATATATATTATAAATATAAAAGGATTTACGTTTATGTGAACGCACTTTAGATACTTTTCTCTATAATTCTTATTTATATTATCATCTGCTACTGTGCAAAGTGTACTTAAGGAATGTATTTTTAATGTGATTGCGATGGAACAAGCAAGAGACCCACCTGATGTTAAAGGGACTAACCGCTGCCTATAACAGATGCATTTCTATAACACGAATTACACTGCGCCCGTCACACTGAGACGTACAGTTGTGAGATCTCATGTGCCTGTAATTTTGATAACACTTTTTATCTTACTGTAATAAAGTGCTGTAATTTTATAACCACAAGATGTTATAGGTACAACGGAAACGGAAAGGAGAGATCTTTAAAAACGTTCCTTTCCTGAAAAATTCTATATCTAATCTATTAAATTATCTGTCTGTGTGCGAATAAAAACTCTATATGACCAAGAACTGTTTTAATTTTCATACAGAAACAACAGCATAGATAAATTTTGTATGTACACGGCATACCAGGGAGGCAATTCTCAAAATTGGGATAAATTTATCGATTCTCGATATTTATCCCGTGTCACCTATAGACTATTAATATCCCAAAAATATCGACTTTTCACAAAAATGCTATTGTCGCTAGTGGTAGATATAAAAATATGTCCACAGATGAACTTGTGTTCATGTGTAAGAAAGTATAATGATAATCCCGATATCGCAATGTTGCGTGTCGATCGCTAGGGCTTGATATTTATCGATAGTGATACATTGACCTATATATACTAGACGCGACATCTCAAACGAAATTTGTCGACCAGTGCAGATATGCCGGCCGGCATACTTTCCCCCACACGCAGCTGGACATTCGTAGAGATTACACGCGCTTTACGTTCGAATATTGTTTATTCAAAATACACAATTGATAATACACAATTTTCGAACGTAAAGCGCGTGTAATCTCTACGAGTGTCCAGCTGCGTGTGGGGGAAAGTATGCCGGCCGGCATATCTGCACTGGTCGACAAATTTCGTTTGAGATGTCGCGTCTAGTATATATAGGTCAATGTAGTGATATTGCGAGAATAACACAAAACTACACGACTCGATATTCGCCATGTTTTCTCGATATTTATCTACGATGATATTCATATCACTGCTCGAGAATCGCCGTCCAGCTCCCCAATATATCACCGTCGCCGCTAGACGCATTTGTTTCCTCTCGATTTGACAGTTGCAACAATACGCGTTACTCACTGGGCCGATGAGTTGCGCGTATTATTAGACGCACTCGGCCGAAAGTGGCGCGTGTAGCTATGTGCGTCTGTATTTTTAGTTGAACTCTCATTTGGTTGAGTTAAAACTAAAAAAACTCTGTGTCTTGTGTGTTTATTGTGGTGTTTGACGTTTGATTTCGGATAATGATATTATTATATCATTTTCTAAAATCGTTAATCAATTCAAGTTTGAACTTTGATTCTTGTACTGTACTGTAGCCGGATTGTCCAGTGCTGAACACAGCCTCTCCCTATTAAGGGTGGGTTTGCCATAATATCCCCGCTTACCAGGCGTCTTGGGCATCGCATTTTAAGATAGCCGTTCCTCAGTGCTGCTGACCACCTTCCGGTATTTTACCTTTAGTCGCCTCTTACGACATCCACAGGTAGCAATGGGGAGGTGGCGTTCTAGCCCGGCACCCACAGGCATCGTTTATTGCTCGACGTAAATTAATAGTGGCAAATATAGAACTAACAAAAAACGGGAAAAATGGCACCCATATCTCGAACATGGCAATGTCAAATCAGGCGATGTCTCCTGATTGAGTCTCATTAGTGTGCGTATGTGCGTCTACTACATGCTTATCTTCCTGTATTTGTGCGTGTGAAAGTATAGCTGTGTGCATTATATGCTTATGTTAAATTTTCTCCACATTGTATGGTCGTCATATTACAGTGTACCCTTCCTTTTTAGGGTTCCGTACCCATAGGGCAAAAACGGGACCCTATTACTGAGACTACGCTGTACGTACTTCCGTCCGTCTGTCACCAGGCTGCATCTCAAGAACGGTGATAGCTAGACAGTTGAAATTTTCGCAGATGATGTATTACGCTTTAACAACAAATACTAAAAATAACATAAAATAAATATTTAAGAGGGGCTCCCATACAACAAACTTGTTTTTTTTACCTTTTCTTGCTCGATACTAATAACGGCGACAGGTAGACGCTTTAACTATTCACATAATGTTTAGTTTTATGTTCTCTTTAAATTTAATTAATTAAAATAAATAATTAAGGGGGCTCTCATACAATAAAAGAGGTTTTCGCCGTTTATTTGCTTAAAATAATATAATGGTACGGAACCCTCTGTGCGCGAGTCCCACTCGCACTTGGCCGGTTTTTTATTTATTTAAATCGATGTTGGCAAAGCTCACTTAAATACTATGAATTACATTATACTGAACAAAGCGTACGAAAACATTTTATATGAATGATGCACTTTACTGTAAACTTTACTAGTATATAAGGTATAAGAAGACGGATGCTCATTTTCTCGAGTACAGCCGCCCTACCGCCCGCCCAGCTACTGACGTCCGAGGCGTGTAGAATAAGAATAACGTCGTAATAATATAATATGAACATATGAACATGCATAACCTTAGCTAACACTTCATTACACCTGCAATTAGGTTTACTGAAGAAGTGGATTCAACCTACGAATCCTGCTCACCTATTCCCGCTAACGACAAAAGCGGAGTGTTGAGGACATTATAACGTTGTTGGAACGTTGTTGTCCTTAATACAATAAACCGTGTTACACATTTAATGTTTTGCTGTACACGTTTATGAGGGAGAATTAGTAGATTTTAGAAGGACGGTTGAAGTATGTTTTCAGTTTTTCTGATGTTAAGTGGACTAACCTCTGCCTATAACAGACGCATTTCGTCAACGACGAATTTCACTGTGCCCTATAAGTGTTAGGTCTCATGTGCCTGTAATCTTTCTGGCTCTCAAGGATTGCTGCCGGAACACACTGTTAGGTGCTTGGCGACAGATTTTCTACTTGACGGTGGTCGCTTGCCAGGCGAGCATTCGCAAAAAGCCCTTACACCGTGCGGGGAAGCTCAAGCCCGCGGCGGGATTCGAACCTGCTGGATGGACCTGCTGCACGGCAGTCCATAGCCAATGCCACTGAGCCATCACTGTTTCAAGTTTTATTAAAATGCGAATAGGTAAACTGGGACAACTTAACATCAAACCCAGGTAATCGAACGTTTGTTACCAAGGAGAACTTAGTTATTTTGGCCTAATATTGATGATGAAAAGTATCCTAAATTCAAAACCTAAACCCATAATTTTGTTCCGATGTTTATTGAAATCTTTTCTTTCAAGGACAAACACTCACTCACTCACAAAAACTGTCGTCTTTTTATATTATAATGTTTTAATGTTAAACCTAAAATTTTTATGTTAAACCTTTTTATATTATAATGGTTTAGCATTAATATGTCTCATACTCACGGGAACATTCAAACAAAAATTATAATGTTTAGTTCAAATAAAATTATTCAGAAACTTTTATTGTCCCGCGGCATGGTGTGCATGAATTTCAAGAAAGCGCCAAATAAACTACTTCATGAATGAAGTATATAGCATTTGGCGCTTTCTTGAAATTCATTAATCGTACCTAGTAAAAGTGTTGTTTTTGTCTAAATAAATGAATGTTTATAAAATTTGTATCAAAACCTTTATTATTTTATTTAATATATTACAGGGTTGTCATAATGCGGGGGCCTAATGGCAACCCACTAATGTAAATAATGCCTTCTAACTAACATTGAACTAAATAGAGATTATCTCATATGTATTTATGAAATTATGGTCATTTCAAATTATTTCCGGCTACTTCCATTATAAACCTTATGTACCCAATCATTATGTGTATGAATGTATACATGCACTTAGCTAGGTAATCAAAGAATATTGTGATAAACGCCGTGAAATAATGTACATTACTTTAATACAATAATAGCATTTTTCTAGGCTTTAGCAGTATAGTGCAGCTATCTACGAATGATAATGTGTAGGCAGCTATACCAAGAGTAAGATCGAAAAATTATTATAAGAAATGCCAGGCGTAAATGTTGACGACTGAACACAGATTTTCAATAAAGAATGCCTTCAGTATACCAGGGACATTAGTTAGATAAAGAACGTTTCTTCTATAGTTCTCTAACACGTCTGTTAAGAGCTTTTTCATTTGTCATATTTAGAAACTACGTTGGATCTGAACAGAGGCATCCCTCTGATCTGAAATCTGAAAAGAAAACAGTACATTTCTTCCATAGAAAACGATTTTCCTTACTATGCAATCCATGTTCCACCCGTTTCACCAGCCCGTCTGTTAAATGAAATCGCGGCGTAAAACTGTAATTAAATTAACAATTTTCTAACACGACTTTTCACATGTAATTTACTTTTCATTAAGTTATTATTTGCTTTTCGTAATATTGTTTAATTAATCAGGTTTTTGTTTACTTTCCATATAAGACCTATTTAGGCACTCGAACTATTGGCTAAATAGTTCGCTACAGCCATGCGCCAATCCATCTTGAGTCTCAATATTTACGAATGAATCTTAGATGCTAAAATAGAATTAAGCCGCTTTTATATGAAGTTATAGTAAATTGGAAGGTAGTTATTACCAACCATTTCATTTCTATATTGTACGGGCGATATTCTACAAAATCTTATTTTAATAATCCGGGTTATCATGATACAAGCGTGGCCTAGTTTGGGCCCATTAGTAAATTGTAATAAATTTATATAGAAAATATAATTAAGTTACCTCATGTCAGATTCCAATTTATGTAACTAATATGGTTACTAAATTTCAATTTTTATTATTATCTCGTGATTAATTATATCCCTTTCAACCCTTCTATAACAATCTGCTTATCTACGCTTTAAATTTAGATTATATAGACGTTCTATCGCGCTATCTATTTCCACCCTCTACTTTAAGAAGATTTGGCCATGACTGTCACTTATACTAATGACTTATATTACTAACTAGTAATAAGTGATCTTAAATCTATTTTCCGTAAAATATTTTTTTCCCAAATGACATAAATAATGTTGTAAGTAATAAAATAACCTAATGCTTTTTAAAACTAATAAAAAACACAACTAATGGACTAAAATTAATATATTATTATCTCGAAATTCATCTTTATCACACCAATATCATAAATGCAAGAGTGTGTGTGTGTAACACATTCACGCTGAAACGGCTGAACAGATTGGGTTTAAACATGGGAAACTTTTCATCATCATCATTGTCTACGCGGGTGAAACCACGGAGCGCAGCTAATCATTACATTTATATAAGTAATAAGTAAACTCGTGTCAAGTATAGAGAGTGTGACTCAAGTAATTACGATTTTCACAATATCCGCTAACAAATTTGCCCCCTAAGTTGGACTTCCGAAATACCTTTTATACGACGAGTTTCGTAGTTTGATACTGCTTAGTACGTCACCGAATCAGTCAGTAACCTTTTATAGGTTATAGGATTTTTCCAACAGGGGCACATTTGAGTGCTTATTTAGAATTAACGCGGTAGAGTAGCTAACAAAAAGTGCTGCGCCACGGTCCGCTGGATCAACTATCGATTTCATCCGCAGCGCTCCGGCAATCATTACGAGAATCGATTGAAAAACCATGACCTTATGATGATCTGTGCCTTAAAATAGATATTGAAGTCCTTTTGTTTAAGTGTTTAACTTATATTTAATATATTTAGGAACACGAATATCTCAAATTGTATGCACTAACGATATGAAACCCTGACGTCCTTTGCAAAACAATATATTATAAAATTCACCCAAGCAATTGAAATTGACAACCAAATTAAATCAAACATTAACATCACGATTGCCCTGCCAAATAGTTTATAACTCGTATCACGCTGGATGATGAAAAGATATTCAATTCTGTTCAGCCATATAAAATAAAAGTTATGATGAAATAAGTGAACTCACATACATACCAGGTACCTCATTTCACCCTAATAACGGTACACTTTTTCTGGACAGTTGTGTAAAATTGAGACTGAAGTTATTAATAGACTATTGTTTTATTTATTGCTACAATGATTCGGTTATATAATTGAAGAAAAGGGAAAAATAACTGATCATGTATCTGATAATATGTGACCTAACTCATGAAATACAAACCATGAATACAGCGCTATAATCATAACTGAACGGTGGCAATTTCAAGTACAAGTCGTCGGCAAGTCACTTTGGAACGTGTTTATGATTTTGGATAAACTAAAAATCACTATAATTAAATTTA
This sequence comes from Plagodis pulveraria, assembly GCA_963890685.1. NCBI lineage: Eukaryota > Metazoa > Arthropoda > Insecta > Lepidoptera > Geometridae > Plagodis > Plagodis pulveraria. The sequence goes on along the minus strand of OY982952.1, from coordinate 2,898,815 downwards.
TTGAGGCAGTTATAGTTGAAGATCAATCGTTTTGCGCTGAATAAAGTATTCGATCTATTTTTTTAAATCGGAGCTACAGATATTTTTATTCACTGCCTGACCTCAAACATTTAATACTTTGACACTAAGGTACGAAAAAAGTAACTTCACATTTAAAATAGTGGAATGGGATATTATCTGTGCGTCACTATATAGCCGACAATAAGACAATCAAAGGGCACTTTTTCATCGCTTGCCCCGGAGTTGCCGGTAATCGTTAACTGCTAGCGCCACTACGGCAATTAGTGACGGGCGAGTGCTCGATGTTTCCGGTCGACAAAAAACGGTCGGAACAGACGATACGGCGAGACAACGCTGGCGGCGCGCGGCGGCGGTGCGGCGTAACTTAACACCTGGCGTAGTGATTGGATTATTTATTGATAGCGTGGTGAATTACTAAAGTTATTGTTCTATCCGTTTTAGGTAGGTATTTTAGATTGTATTTTACACATTATTATCATCGATAGTGAAAACCATGACTTCAGTCTGCAGAAAATGTGCACTGAAGGAAGGAGATGTTTTGTGGAATCAATTCTTATGCGCAGTTTTACGTTCAAATTGTTAAATGAGTATAATGTAATAAATTAATAATTTATGTAGCTCTTAGTGAAATGTAGATAGATAGAAGATAGAAAACTCTTTATTGTTTCACCACTCTTAAATATTAAAGTTTACATATTAATAAATAATAGCATAGTGTTACAATGGGTGGCTTTATAACTAAAAGTGATCTCCACCAGGCAAAGAAAAAAAAAACAAAATGATCAAATTATGACTATTCAATGTGTTTTATAACCTAATGGTACTTGCAATTATATAGGTAGTATTTTGTCAACCAATGCATCATATATTTAAAAATTATACGATGAATTAAAATTAAACTTCATGCAAAACAAGTCGCTAGTAGTAGCTAATTATTATCTCTGTAGATACAAAAATAATGTCTAATCATAGCCAGATCCATCATCGGTTAGTCATTCGTTTCGGCTCCATTTTTTATCAAAGGATCTCGAGTGTTGTCAAAAAGCTGTCCGTCTGTTTGAAAACTTAAACTAATGCTCACTGACGTTTGTTTACATACAAAAAGTGCTAATGGTATCTATAATTAATAGTTTCCAAGTAAATTGAACTATTTTTGTAGTTTCAGTCTGCCTAGTAACATGCATATATTCTGTGATTTAGTGCCCACGAATTGTCGAAATATTTGTAAAACAAATAATCCAGTCTATAGTGAAGTTATTTTAAATTTTATAGTGATTAATTTAAAAATGATAGTATTTGTAAACAATTCGTAAAAATCAAGAGCAAGGCCAGTAATTGGCATTCCACACATTATTCGACGATGAGTTATTACTAAAAGCATTAATGTTGGAAATAGATCTTAATTTGAAGAGAAGATTATAATATAAGATTTATGAAGAACAACAGTTTGTTAAAAATAGTTTATAGCCAAAGAATTCCTGAACTTCTTTCCATCAAAAAGAAATGTTCGTTTGGTAGTTCGAAGCTTCGTAAACATTTGTAAAAATAATATAGGTATAAATGATCTAGAAGGATAAAAACTATAACGTAATCTAATACTCAGATACTTATATTACGTATCAACTCAATAGTTTGTTTTTTCATAATTAAACTAGTTATTACCTATGTTCTACATTTAAAGTCTCGTTGATATGTTTTACAAAGTCAAGATATTATTGAGGATAGGTATACATTTATATAAATTAAGTTACCGGGCTATAATGTCACTCCCTTCCATTGCTACGTAAGAGGCGACTAAATGTAAAATACTGGAAGGTGGGCAGCAACGCCTTCTCAGGAACTGCGATCCGCAAGAAGCCTGCCAAGCGTGGGAATTACGGCAAACCCCCTTTAATGCGGGAGGCTGTTTGCAGCAGTGGACAATCCGGCGGATACAGTACAGTACTAAAGTTGCAAACGAACCAAATCTACCACTGAGCAGCATGCCACCACTCACTTCAATGTGAGTGATGTTTGTAGCACATTAATATTAGTAGCGGATATATAACAAACATGGCCTAGGCGTTTTGGCGTTAGGTATGCATTTGGCCATAAAACAGAAGCAAAACTTCATACAATTATTTGATTTAGTTCTTCTGTGTGTTGTTAGCGATATAATTTTTAGAGTTCCGTACTTCAAAAGAAAAAAGGATCCCTTTTAGGACCACTTTGTTCATCCGTCCTTCGTTTGTTAAAATCCTTTTGCTCAAGGACGCATAATGTGTCCATTTTATTTTAAATTAAAATTTATATTAAATACTCCGTCTATGGTCTCTTTCAGCTGTAAAAAATTCAAAGTTATGTCAACGAGATCAAAATATGTGATATTTTCGCATAGTTTGCGATTACCCAATGAAATCAAAACCTACATACTCCCCATTCAGAATAGAATCATGAAATTTGGCTAGAAGCAATAAAGGAAAACATCTGAAAAGCGTAAATACTACATATAGTTCAATAACAAAGCTACATATAGTTGAATAACAAAAAGAAAAGTGAATTTACAATTACAAACTTATTACTGTTGTATTTACAAATTATTAGAGCACATTTTTTTAATATAGTGACCAAGGTTGTTTAGGCATCCGGAAACAGAAATCGGAGGGCGCGGGTTCGATTCCCGCTTGCGACAAAAATGTTAAGTTCTACAAAGTTTACATTAATTTTATCTATGTGTGATGCGTAAAAAACTTTAAGAACATAATGTTTGTTAGGACTAGCAGAAGTCAACCCTAAGAGGTTGTTAGCATTTTACCAATAACCCTGTATATACTTACCAATAAATTATATGAATATATAAAATGGATACAAGATCCGATACTGTTATGTCAACACATCTCCAACATCTCAATCAAATTAGGTTCAAGTACATCACTACGCATCGGTAATATCGGCAGCAATCGAATCTGTCAGTGGCCACTCGAGTGGAGCCACTTGAACTTGTAATCGAAACAATCGTGAATCGATATGCAGTCAACACTACTGCACTTAGAAGGAAGTTAAAAGATAGACACAAAATTTTTTGAGTTTAGGGTTTTGCCGGGTAAATTGGAAATGTAGCTGACGTGTTTGGTAGTTTGTATATTTAGCAAATTTTTTTTAGGTTAGGAGATTATTTGTCCGTTAGAGCACGTCTACTGCAATCTACTGAGGGCAGCTCCAGACAAACTACTAATGAAATTAGTAGTTATTTTTTCAACATGTAAGCAATGTATTTAGTGGGGTGCTGACTTCAAGTCCCGAGCTAGCTCAGTATTCTAGAATTCTAATAAGACAACTGAGCACAGCGAGCGTTAAACGCGTGAGCTCTACAACAGCTCTCTGGTGAACACACAACTTTTCACTACTAGCCATGAGAAAAGTATCAAGTCAAATACACACGCTGACATCGGGACGAGAAATTCGATTTTTATACATTTTCTTTTGGATTGATACTAGTATATCTAACTTTTTAGTGTCGTGCTAGTTTATCCAACTATTGCCAGTATTATATTTGAAGAAAACTTTTCACGATATCTAATATATTGTTGTCATAGTTATTGAATTAGTTTCATTTGTTACGGACAAAAGTTATTGTTTATGGTTTTAGGGGTAGAATATAAACTCGCAAATATCATTATCTATATAGAATAATTACCAAGCCTAGCCGCAAGCGCGGTAAAACTGATTAATAATTGAATTTTCCGACATAGGCGGCAATATCAAACAAAAAGTTTATTCTTATTCACGCACATTACATATATAAAATTAACAATAGGTACTAATTAAAAGTAAACTTGCTCCAGTTCTGCAGGTTAAGAGTTTTATTCAGGGGTCGCTCTTTCTCACGCTCGAGTCTTTGATCATCAATCCCGTTCACCGCTCTTTTCGTACAGGCGAGGTCAAAAATCTATGTCAGAAAAATGTAGTGGGTCCCGGGGGTCCACCCCCAGCTCTTAAAGGTCGATTCCCTGATTTTGTTCACTTGGATGATGAACTTTACTTCAGGAAATAATTGTTGGATTCAGTGAAAAAAAAATACTATGTATATTTTGGCAACAAATTGGTGCTGAAAGTTTTATCACAACTGCTTGCATAATATTTTGGCAACTCCTCCTCAACGATATTTAATTTTCACATCTAACTTTTGGCAAAATTAGATCAGTTATTGTTGAAATTTTTAAAAACAATCAACCGCGCGTACATGTGAAAAGTACTTATTCTATTTTTCTCGCTTTTTTGACAAACAAATGCTGGCGCAGGGCGCATTGAGATTGAACTTTGTTCAATTAACGGAAATTACAAGCTTCCTCTTCATCTGCATCGTTCCCTTAAGTGCAGCTTTCAGGCACACTCCAAAGAAGCAGGCACCTTACAATACGTGACATGTAATTTTATAGCTATTACTCGTCAATCACGTAATGAACTGATCTGAATTGAAACGATAATGGCCAACAATTTACACCTAGCAAAATGCCATAGATTACCCATAAATCAGAATGGTTATTACCTGTAAACACCTAAATACTAACATTATACTACCTAATACTAATATTTATTACCTATAAACACCTTATGAAATATCTTATTTAGAATGATTGATCGCTAGTTTGAATAAAAATGTTATGACCTATAAATATAATAGAGCATATTAAAGATGTATTCGTGGAAAGATTTTTTCGTACAAAGGGGTTACATTATTTCAATAATTTGAAATGTTATGAGTCTTAAATAAAGCGATATTTTTAGTTGGAACAAATAGCCGTTGGTAAATTTTTGATTAAGAATATAAGTAACTAGCGGCCCACCCCGGCTTTTAACTGGTATTAAACAAAACTCTTCACTTCTTGTACACACCCTGATGATGAGCATATGATATGCTTGGAACCCGGGTCGATCTCTATAATATTATAGTACTCATGAAAACCCTACATTTATAATCCTACAATAATGTCTTGTATTATTATAAGAGAAGACAATTATTTAATCGCATACAGTTGTCGAGATAATCCCAAACCGATCGCACACAATCAAAGTGATTGATCTTCATTTGTCAACACATTCTCAGCCAAAAGAAAGCCGTCCCATCGTTAACCACACAAACGAAACGCATCAAAAGGGGGCTACCATTATCCAAAGTCGTTATTCGACGTGTAAAGATTTACACAATTGGTGTAAAACAAACAAAAATATATATCGGTCGTCTCCCCCGAGCCGTTAAAAGCGAATTATGTCTTTAATCAGCCTCGCGGAGGCTGTTTTATGATAGGCATTAAAAGACGCGCGTGTGGGGTCGGTGAACTTTGATGAAAAACTTTGGCTAATTATGTCTACTAGTTTAATTGTTGTTCCTGAATTTTAGTTTGATATTACAATGTTGGCAAATCGCGTTTATAATGTATATTTCGTTTTTAATTGACATCATAGCTACTTATTATATTATTCTAAATGTATATGTATCTAACAATATATATACCTATTTGGAGTCCAATTGACAGAGATCACGTAGATTGTAATTATATCAATGACTGTTTGTGAATAAATTGTTGCATGATGCGAATAAGAGTTATTGTTAAGAGCAATATTGTTATTTACTATTATACATTTATTTTTCATTTCATCTTTTCGAAAATATAGGGTGATTGGTTTTTCAATAGTATGAGGAAATGAGTTAATTATCCGAAGCACGTTTATAAAGGACAACATAATGTATTACGAGTATCCTTTAGTTGTCCGTAGAGGGTTGTAACGAATTATGAATTACGAAGAACTTTAAAACAACCAGTTTTTTTTACTTGGAGGTTTCAAAATTCGTATTCATCTGTAATACTGGTTTAATTCTAACTAGCTATTATAATTCTTCAGTAAATAAAACGGCTGTGGTACTGCGTGGCGAAATTTTGGAGAAAATAATTTCGCTTTATGGATAGTACATACCTTACACGTGTTATTCCCAAATAGTAAAAATACCATTTTTATTTTGAAAGTAACCATGATTTTGCCGTATTCCATCTAACTGAGAACTCACTTGATCGTACTTTGGACACTCCCGAAACCTATGTCGACACTATTGAATAATTTTTAGGGTTCCGTATACAAAGGGTAAAAACGGGACCCTGACCCCGAGATTACTGAGTCTTCGCTGTCTGTCCGTCCGTGTCCGTGAATCTGTCACCAGGCTGTATCTCAAGAACGGTAATAGCTAGACAGTTGAAATTTACACAGATGATGTATTTCTATTGCCGCTATAACAACAAATACTAAAAATAAAATAAAATAAATATTTAAGGGGGGCTCCCAGACAACAAACTTACTACCGTTTCTTGCTCGATACTAATAACGGTGACAGGTAGACGCTTTAACTATTCACAGAATATTTCGTTTTATGTTCGCTTTAAATATAATTAATAACAATAAAATAAATAATTAAGGAGGCTACTGTATGGGAGCACATCTTTTATTGTATAATAAAAGATGTTCTCGCCGTGCCTACCAAGCTCAATCGAACACTGCGAAAAGAGTCTGTAACTTGCAAGATTAGGTTACACATAATGGTACGGAACCCTTCGTGCGCGAGTCCTACTCGCACTTGGCCGGTTTTTTATGCGTAGGTCAGTTTTACTAAAAATACATTCAGAAGTATTTTATAATTAGTACGGAAGATTTTGATTGTGAAAACTATCGCCAGCATTATCCATAAATATATGATTATAGCAAACGGCTAGGACTCAGGGGATTTGTACTGGAAAAAATCCGATTAGTTCCGAACTTATAACGAAAACTGTTTGAAGAATTTCCCAGTAGATATTACGCTAGTGCTATCCAGCTGCTAAATTATAATTTTAATAATCCTTGAAGACTTTTTGTTATGGGTCGAGTGTCCGATATAGGTATAGTAAAATACGGATCATTTATTATTAGATAATAAATTCAAACTCTCAATACGATAATGCAGTCACAACAAAGTGTATTTTTTTCGTATTTTCTGCTATACTTGAAACTTGCAAGCAAGCAGCTTAAATAAATTCATGATATTAGTTTGTGGTATTGAGCAAACAACAGAGCTGATAGGAACTTTATTACAACAAACGTTTGTTTGGTTTTGGTACTCCCTGGCAATTAATGGCTAATTTAACATAACATAGTACCTCATATTTAATTCTATATAATAAATATTAATTTTATTTGATTACCTAACTAATTCCTTCTAATGAATTTCAAACACCATGGTAATAATCTGTACCGCATGTTCATCGGATACCTAAACAATGAACTTAAAACGGCTGCATTAGCAAAATGTCCGGAAGTTCTAGAGATACGGCATTACTTTTATTGAAACAATAGAATGCACGGCCAAGGTCCATCTCGTCTCATATACACAGTGTAACAAAGGCAGAAACTCTACTTTTGTACCGCCACAAGGTGTCTATAATGTCTTTGTAGTTATATAATAACATTTAGGATTACAAGAATGGGAAAACTATATATACATTGAAACCTAGAATTCTGCTTTGTAAAACCAACTACAACTAGAAAGATCCTTTCCGTAAAGCACATATCATACCAACCTACTACTGGCGAAATAGATACATTTTAAAATTAACTCGATTTAACTGCCTCGTTGGTGCAGTTGCTAGACAAAATGGCAGATATTGTGGTTTTCTGATAAGTGTATTCTCAGCGTCTCATTATCAGCAAGCTCACCCCCTGGAACTTACGTGGAATGAATTTCAGGCATAATGATATGTAATCCGTTTCATAAGTAATTGCATCAGTTAATCACACTGATGTTATAAAATTACAAGCTTGCGAATGAGTTTATTTGTTGCTGCTACATTACGTTAAAACGGCTCACATCCTTAGTCACGAGCATTTCGTATTTACAATATTACTGTGACTATTGGGAATTAGCTACACTAATGCTGGAAATATAGCGACTAAAGTCAAAGGATGCGAATGCAATGCTAAGATATAATTTCCGTTTCTAAATACTTCTACACTTGTTATGTGACATTACTTTTAATAAATTTAATGCGTAAACCATCTCCTCCTAACATCACCATTATTTTATTTCCAATTTATGTGATAAAAAATTCAAAACAATTCACAGAAGTACCAAGCTTGCATAATTAAATTAAGACGCACGATTTATGTTACTGCATCAGTATTAACTGTGGTCGTTTATTGCATCAAAATAATTTAAGTGATGGTTTCATATAACATCATCAGGTTTCCTGTCTAATGTTAGTCTAGACCAATATATATACATATATACTCAGGCCGGTTTTTATAATATAGAACATAATAAAAAATATGGAATGTATTTATAATTGTTTTCATTGCAGAAAATTAAATCACAATTATGCGGATTCCATTTATAAAATATTATATCGCCGAAATGTCAGCCATTCTGGCGAACACACTCTTCAAATCGGATACGTGAATTTGCCATCACTCGCTGCAAAATGATGATATAGCTCTTCTTTCAAAATTTTAGTTTTCATCTCTTCCGAATTAATGAAATGGGCACCAAAAACTCTTGCTATAAGGTATGCCCATATAGAGAGGCAGCATGTTTCGATACTGACCTTCAAGGGTGATCCGCCACCGCAGCCACGGTTACGACACGGTTCTTCATCATGGTTCACTTTTCAAGCGATCCACAGGTCTTGTTCGAGGACCAATTGTTTGTTGTAGTGGTGATCCTGGTTTAAAAAAGAAGAAAAAAGAAGAAAGAAATTACATTTATTTGGCATACGAAAACTTCAAATCATACAGTACAAATATTTAAAACCAAATAGGTACATAAACAGTATTCAGATGCTGCCAAAAAGGTACCTCAGCAAAATGCCGAACGTCTGAGACATCCAGCGCTGGTTTTCAGATAAATCCTTGTTGCTAACAAATAATATGAATAGCAAAATAAAAATAAAATATTATACGTACATTTTTTCAACAACATAACATAGATTTCAAAAAATAAGTCAACTTTACAAAATTACAAATATACGATAGGAAAAATTTAAGTCATGTGCGGGATAAATAAAAAAAAATTCCTATCGTATATTTGTAATGTTGTAATGTAATCCGCGTAGCAGGCGTTATTGTAATCATAACAATATAAAAAAAACAATTACTCTACTAATTCTCAATAATTAGTACAACTTCGTTACAATGACTATTGAGAGTATCGTTCGTTACTCCGCTGGCTAACTACCAGATCCACCATCAAATAGAAAATCTGTCGCCAAGTATTTAACAGTGTACTCCGGCCGCTGTTCTTGAGAACCAGGCAGTCATTCTAGGATAGCCTGAACATCATCTTCAACCACATCATCACTTACATTCAGGTGAAATAGTGGTCATAGGCGAAAAAAAGGAAGATGTAATATTTATGGCCACGCAAAATTTTCTCACAGATAATATGCTTGATATTTCTTCTTGAAGATAGCTCAATGTTGTTTCCATTTCAATTTTATCAACATCTTTGTCGATGACCTAGTTTATAAGGCACACTCAACTGCATTAATTATTTGTTATGCAAGCCTGCAAAGTCGTTATATGGTGCGAACTTTTATTGAATCCTGAGGAAGCGATGGATTGTAGAATTGAACTACAGACAAAGCGACTGGTTTAATATAGAATCTGAAGGTTTCGATGGTGTACGAGACGCAAACTAATAGTGCTGCAGAGCACAACACACAATTTTTCACAACAATTCCTCACTACAGCGAGAAAAATGCTAGCTGCCATAAAAAACAGCTTAAGTAATATAGTCAATATGCGTTCATGATAACAAAAATTAAAAGTGAAATTACTAAAATTCGAAATATTTCAAGGAAATATTTTTTTCTGGAACATTTATTGAGGTTCACATTTCAAAAATATTGTCCATGCTAGCGGATAAAAAGCCCTTTTCCACGCATATTTCGAAACAACACCTTTCCAAGGTAAAAATTATTACGAGGTATTTGCCTCTATGTCTTTATCTGGATGATTTGATGGTAATTGCAACTCTGGAAGATGGTGACCAGTATTTTAGGCGATTGACAATCAATCTTATAAGCAGTAAGCATCACCGAAGAGTGAATAAAACATTAAGGGCTCCGTTTTACCCTTAGAATGCATAACCCTAAAAAACGAAGCCGATTTACAACAGAGGAAAGTATGAAATAACTTAATGAAGTCGGACCATAAACATGTAAGCTCAGTATTTTGAATCTGCATGGAATCGCCTTCAATAAATAATTATTTCATAGTGTCAGGGTTGGCAGTGAGTTCAGTCTTTTGAGATATAAATCTAGTATTTTTATCGTTTATGTATGTTTTTCTTTATAAACAGAGTCACTGCAGATATTCCTTTAGAACCATGATATTGAGAACACAATTTTCTTCTCTGTCGAATCGTCGCAAAGTAGATAGAAGCACGTCCCAATTTCGCAAATGTTTCGATTCAAAAGAAATACTACAAAAATACCCGCACCCGCAGCAGTTCCGTTGGCAGTCACAGCTGCGCGCAGCCTTGACCTAACTACGGTAATTACCTACCATCCATTGGCATTGACGATACATAGGTACTAAAGAATGGTAAACAACTTCATTAATAGTTTGTGGAGCTTTCCAAGTTTTTGCTACGGGAAGTTACGTTATACCTGACACAATCCGATTAAAAAATCTGAAGCATCGGCTCAGTGGCATTGGCTATGGATTGCCATGCAGTAGGTCCATGGTTCGAATCCCGCCGCGGGCTTGAGCTTCACTGCATGGTGGAAGGGCATTTTGCGAATGCCCGCCTGGTTAGCGACCACCCTCAAGTAGAAAATCTGTCGCCAAGCACCTAACGGTGTGTTCCGGGAGCAATCCTTGACAGCCAGTGAAATTACAGGCACGTGAGACTTAACAACTGTTTCAAGGTGACGGGCGCAGTGCAATTCGTAGCTTGTGACGAAATGCATCTGTTATAGGCAGAGGTTAGTCCACTTAACATCAGGTGGGCCTCAGGCTTGTTCCGTCAAAATAGCATTAAAAAAATCTCATGTAAGGTATCATGGATGGACACTTAGGCAGTTTGTGCACGACTCTTTCAAGCTTTTGGCGTACTTCATAATATTATGATTCCACCTATATAAAAAGAGGCTTGCATACGTTTTTAAATCATCCCATGGGGTGCCGGGATAGAATGTCATCCCGCCATTGCTACCTGTGGGCAGCAGCGCCTTCTGAGGAACTAATATCTTAAACTGCGATCTGCAAGACGCCTGCCAACAATGGGGATTATGGCAAATCCCCCCTGTGGGGTTGTGTTCAGCAGTGGACAATCCGGCTGATACAGTACAGTACATTACGTTTTTAGGATTCCGTGCAAGAAAGCGGGACCCCACTACTAAGCCTCGGCTGTCCGTCTGTCCAATCTTTAAAAAGCTGTGTCAGTTAACATTTTCGCAGAATATGGTGTTTTGTTAATATTGATTTTCCAACAAATAATGATAATAACAAAAAGTTAAAAAAAAGGGGGTTCCATTATAAAAAGCGTATTTTTTAAGTTTTTTTGTTTTTGTGTATCGTAAAATTGCTCCGACATACAAACGTCAAACTGCTGTGATAATTCCAATATGTAACGTATAAATAAAATAACAACAAATGCCTGGTATGTCTTGGATCTCGTATTCTATGAAAAAAGACTGTATTTAGTACGGAACACTCGGTATGCAAATCCAACTCGTCTTGGCGTGTTTTATTTTGCTGTCTTTCTTTTCAGTGATGCTTCCTGCGTACCAGATCGATTGTGTTCATCGCCACATGAATGGTCGCCTGTACCTCAAACTTTTTAACTTTTGAAGCAGTGATGGCTCAGTGGCATTGGTTATGGACTGCCGCGCAGTAGGTCCATGGTTCGAATTCGGCCGCGGGCTTGAGCTTGGGTTGGGTATATATATATGACGATGATCATAATGACATTAGATAATATGCACAGAGTTCCTCGTATTTTCCAAAACTTATCAGAGCGTTTGATTGATGCGACGCGTGATCAAAATGCTGGCACCTATTTGGCTCAAAGAATAAGCATTGCAATTCAACGGGGCAATGCTGCCAGCATGCTGGGCACGCTGCCAACTGGTAGTGGGCTAGAGCATTTGGACTGCCTATGAGTCTGCAATTGATAGGGATCTAAATGCTTTTATTGTAGTAGCTGTAGTGTTGTATATAGTTCGTAGTATTTTGTTAATAAAGGCAGCATAGAGTATAACATTGAATGGTAGATATTCCTTTGGGTCCTAACTGATGTATAACTTATACAAAGTTAAGTTAAGCGTACTAACTTACTAAGTAACATAATTAGCGGTACTATTAGCTGTCTTCGTTGCGCTGCAGCCACAGAACACATGACAGTCGCTACAGCTCTTTGTTTCGTAGCCATGTTCCCACGACCTGTATTGCTTAGATATGTACATAATAGATATAGGCTTTTATCTGCATGAATATCTAGACTTTGTTGAGTATACAGTAATATTTTTGTTAATCACTTGTTAAACGTATAAAATGTAAAGCATATAGGTACTTTGTAGTTTCTTTTTAACCGCCTTAAGAAAGTTCACGGAGCGCTTTCCATACAAACGTAGTGATGGCTCAGTGGCATTGGCTATGGACTGCCGCGCAGCAAGTCCATGGTTCAAATCCCGCCGCGGGCTTGAGCTTGAGCTTCACCGCATTGTGGAAGGCCATTTTGCGAATGCCCGCCTGGTTAGCCACCACCCTCAAGTAGAAAATCTGTCGCCAACCACCTAACGGTGTGTTCCAGCAGCTGTCCTTGAGAGCCAGTAATTATAGGTTAAGCCTGTTATCACCTTCGACCACACATCACTTACCATCAGGTGAGATTGTGGTAAAAATCTTACATAAAAAAAAACGAAATGTCATGTTTTGAATACCAAGCGTTGAAACTCGGTGAAATTTTGAGTGCATATTGCTGAGTCTAATATCTGTGCTCAGCTCATGGTTTGCCCTTTTTTCTATTTATTATATCACTAAATGTCTTAATAACAATTCCCATACAAAATGATTTTTCGAATTATTTTTGAAAATACTTAATTTTACGGAAATCTGGCAAACCATAAGCATAGGCTCAAGGATATACATGCCAGTTTCACCGAGTTAGAGAGAGAGAGCAATTGGTATTTAAAATATGACGAAACTAAGTTTGTGTGGAAAGCACTGCGTGAACTCTACTTTTAAAAATAGTTCCCAATTCAAATGTAGGTTTTGTATTTAATGTTCGTCACGCAATTTTTCCGACAATCAATAATTGATTTTGAAAACTCTTTTGTTGGTGGAGCAAACTTAAGAAGTGGTCCCATTATTTTTTCAAATCAAATTTTATCAATATCGGTTCAGTAGTTTAGAAGTTAAATTCCAATACCTAACTATATCAATTAAAAAATAGCGTTGAAAACGCATCAACATAAAATATGCATCATCCTAGAATTCTTAAATGTCATAAAAACTAACTCTATTTGTGTTTTCTATTGTGTTGATAAGTTAGCCTTCGACCACTATGTCACCTGATAGTAAGTGACGATGTGGTTGAAGATATTTTTCAGGCTAACCTAGAATTAACTAAACTTAGAATCAAGGCATTTTCCGTATAATATAAATCTTTATCATAATCACATGATTTCTTTAGCCACGTTATTTTTTACGTACGAGTCAATCCTAATTCCACAAAAAATAAATTACTTTTCTATTTTCGAATCTTAGCAACATTGAATGAAACTGTCAATGTCAGCAGTATTATCCCGCCATTTTGCGTTTGCTTGGAAAGTATTTTCAAGATAAATAAACTTTTTATTTAATATATTACAAAGAGAACATTCCTTAGTAAGTTAGGGCTGCCCTTTTATATCCCCGAAAGGGTAGGCAGAGGTGCCTAAAAGTAATTACATCTGGAGACAGAATCTCAGCTCATAAAATGCAAAGATCATTTTTTTTTTAATATCGTCCACAAACATACAAACACCGAAGTGCGAAAAATTTAATTGGAATTGACATAATACTTTCCAAAAAATCATTTCCCACTATTCTTTCGTTTTCTGTATTAAATGCACATATAAACTAAACACATATGAGTGTGCCCTTTGGAAACAGTCTATAGCTAGTCATGTGCTGAGTAGGTGAGCTTAACAATAAACATGGCAGTCGGAGCAGGTGTGACCACGCCTCTTGGCGCATGCGCACTCATCAACTTTAGAAGTGGGGGATGCCCCAAAGATAATTATTTTGTACTATTGTAACCTGTGTGACGAATTACATAACATTCTGGTACCGGGGTACCGGGGGCGGGTACTGGGTCCATCGCGTTGCACAGGAAGAGGCTCAAGATCATGCCTGGATATTGCAATCCAGAGAGTAGGTTTAAGTGGCTCCCTTTAGATGTCATTAACGTTCCCCTCCACTTCTCGAGCTTTCTCACTGGTCTAACCAAATTTGATAAGATCCTACGAATGCTTTATTTTTATATACGTTCTGATATGTAATTTAAGGTTACTAACTTATTATTATTTATTTATTTATTTATCTTAGGAAGACCAACAGCAATATATCATTTTAGAAAAAGTATTTAGAAAACATTTAAAGGTGCCAATTAAAGGTACTCACGGCTAGGAGCTACAGGGTATAATAAGTCTTCTTCTCAAAATATTTTAGTAGGTTATAGAAGATTTGCATGATGGTAGGGCATTTTGCGAATGCCCGCCTGGCTAGCTACCAACCTCAAGTAGAAAATCTGTCGCCAAGCACCTAACGTTGTGTTCCGGCGGCTGTCTTTGAGAGCCAGTACTTCTAGGTTAGCCTGGACAACATCTTCGACCACATCATCACTTACCATCAGGTGACATAGTGGCAAAGGCAAACCTATGAGGCAAAAAAAAACGCTGTCTAAAATGGATATAGAAGTCGGAGCAAAGAGAATATACCCTTTCTACGGCATATAAATTAACTATATAACCGTTTTTGGGTAATTCACTTGTTAATTCGTAATATATGTTCGTTGTTATTTTGAGGTCTTTAGGTATGTTTGCCACTGTACAGTATGTTCTATATGTTTTACTTCTTTTGTCTATAGAAATAGGTATTACCAATTTACTCTTATATGGAAGGCGTCGAGATAGAATTGTTTATATTAATGCATTATTTAAGTTTTATATATACTTTTATATTTTTTTATGAATAACCTGTCTAATTCTCAAATGTTATTTTTAACTTAACTTTTTCTTAGATCAAAGTACATGTGTATGGAAAGACACGTGTAGTTTGCTAACTCCGAAGTGAAAAATGCCTTTTAAGTTGGCGTGAAATGTCCATAATGATCTGGTAACAACAATTATCTATACTTTATCCCAATACTTTATCATATCTTTCGCTGACATAAGAATTATTCAGCTTACTTTTCAGTTCATTTTTCTACTAATACGTAACGCTATTTCGGTCCGGAATTTAATCGAGACTTCGAGTACGAAACATCGATTTAAATGTGTTATATTATTATAAATGGCGTAAATTAGAAATTTTACTAATTTTTTTTTGGTTTTAATACTTTGTTTGAATTTCCACAAATAATTATCGCCGGCATATAATAACTATTTATTATTTCTCTTTGCAACGTAAATACGTCATTTTACATAGGCTAGAAAATACAAAAGTATTGTATTTTATACCAGATTGACTTGCATTAGAATAAAAGTGTCAAGAAAAATTTTTGGTGAGACCGCTCATATACTTCTACTGGCTAAAATCCATTCCTATAATGAAAATTAAATAAGTTTATTTGAACCTTTATTGAACTCTACATTGAAGGCTAAGCTGCAGCCAACCGTTTAGTATTTTCTTCTGTTGCGGCGCGTGTCGCGGCAGATGTTCGCCCAGCTGGCGAAACTAACCGTTGCATTCGCGAATTGTAATCATGATATAGTAAAACTGTTTGTATTATGATCGGTTTGTTAGCGAATGCAAACATTATTTTATATTATCGCCAATTACTTTAATTAATTTTCGGGTATTATTTTTTTATTCCTGATAGGTTAGCCTTTGACCACTACCTCACCTGTGATGATGTGGTCGAAGATGTTGTTCAGGCTAACCTAGAAGCACTGGTTCTCAAGGACAGCTGCAGGAACACACTGTTAGGTGCTTGGTGACAGATTTTCTACTTGAGGGTGGTAGCTAGCCAGGTGTAGCTACCACCATGCTATAACGACTGCCATCCTTAGACAATAACTGGGACCGACGACGGCTTAACGTGCCCTACGAAGCACGTGCACGCTCAGTAGTAATGTCACTAGCGATCACCCATCCAACTCATGACCGCGGCGGACGTTACGATCGGTTAAGAAGAGCTAAGCAAAATTCGCTACGAGCGCTTGTATTATAAACCAGACGTTGCTTGTATTAGTGAGCTTTCTAGTCAATGTACTTACAAGGAAGTTATCACCGAGCGCTTACAATCGAAAAAAAATACCGATACTGAAATCTACTATGTCTCGTTATAGTTTTAGATGCCTTAGCAGTTTTATGACTTATCTTTTTTCCAAAGACAATGAAGCAAGCTGGAGTATTCTCGCTAAGTCGATCTGTCATCAGTCATATTCACAGATGATAACTATTCGACTGTAGAACTACATAAATCGAATAAACCGTCGAAGAATTTCCTCTGATTTTTGAAGTAGACTGTCCAAATATTAACCTTTACTCTACCTATTGCATACACATATTGCATTTCTCGTTACACTTAAATATTATCATTAAACCAGTTGAACGGATTAGTCGTATGAAATCGTTTGAATTGCTACAGTCATTGATACTTTTATGTCCTTGTCCATAGTAAAAATATCTCTATCAATACGATAATGCATGTCTTCCAGCACTCGAGCCCTTTCAATTGAGAAGTAGAGAAACATAATTAGAGTGATGTTAAACATGCATCGCGTTTCTGTCCGAATAAATGTTAACACATTCTCTTCGAGGATAGTCTTCATCTTTTACAATAGTAACAAGCCCTCTACTGTTGATCATATCGATCTTGAGCTTGCGCAAAGCATGCTTTTGACGCCATAATTGGTTATCAGCCATTTCCATCAGTGAGCTCCTCGCGACATTCACGATGTCGTCAGTCCAACTACAGGAAAGCTTCGATACGTCTTCCGATTCGTTGTCGCCACCATTCTTCCGTCTGCATGCCCGTTGCTTTTTTATATTGCAAATTCTAACAGCTTTTAGTGGTAGGACATTTTGCTAATGCCCACCTGGCTAGCTTCCATCCTCAAGTAGAAGGAGCTAAGCGCCTAACTGTGTATTCCGGCATGTGTCCTGGAGAAACAGTACAATACTAGCCTGAACACATCTTCAAACACATTATCGCTTACATATACTTAGCCTATCAGCAATAAAAATAGTAAACTTAAGTGACTATGGTTCTTAGGCAGATTTTCTCGTTCGGATTGTACTGCGCAGAGAAACTGAACAACAAGCTTCTCTTCTTGAAAAACAAGCTCGTTGTGCAACTCTGTGCTTATTCAAAAGGGGATCAGTTAGAAGACCAAATCCCATTGCCAAGGATTATCCTATCATCTATTGACTAGTTACAAGCTCCTGTTAGATTTCGCAAGTCCTCAGCGGTGTAGTGTAGAGCAATAACATGAGTAGTGCAGTAGTGTCCGGGTGGAGCGGCGGTGGGCAGTGTCAATAAACTTGGCTGGGCGGGCGCGATGGAAATAGCACGAGACGGCTTGTACCGATCGCAAATCAATCACAGTTTTCTTAAGTTTTCGCGATATCTGCATATAGTAAAAAGGCATTTTTTTACTGATTTAATCACGTAGATTTTATATGATTTTATTCCACGCATTTGGAACATAATTATTCTGATTTCAACTACTTAAATGCGTAAAAAAAATGTTAACCTAATTTAGGCGAACGCTGAACGCTTTGGCGGGAAATGCATAATTTTATTATTATTTTCTTTTTGTTGCTAGATGGTATTACTATTGTACTTGATAAACTAAGCATCCTCAGGAGGTCTTCACTCTACGAGCGCACGATCGAGACTTCGTTTAGAAGCGTAACGCGTCGAATACTGTTCCGGTTTGGCTGCGTGGCGTTTGTGACGTCGCGTCGGATTAACAGGAAGTTAGGCGGAATTGTCACTAGATATATATAACTTTTATAAAGATTTTTGAAACGTTTTATTAAATAATTAATTTGAAATTTTCTTAAAATATTTGTTATTATTAAATATGGATTTCCGCAAAGTAACCCCTGAATCTATTCATTAAATTATTACATTATTTACTTGTATTACGGGTTAACGTTTTTATTAATATTTTTGACTGTTTTAGGGGTAAATTATGGAATTATGTACTTGCAATGTGAATTTAAACTCGTGAATACCGAATGATTACGAAACCTTGCACAAGAGTGGAAATCTGTTAAAATTTTGCATATCTCGCCATAGACTTCAGTTTTTACCTTAGCTTAGTTGATATATGTGATTTCATTACGAAAGTTACAAATATTTTTAGAATTTTCAAATGTTGACGCCAAATCAAAGCCCAATAAATAACTTTATTATAAGTGTCGAAAAGCTAGCCTTTGATCGCTGCCTCACTTAATGGTTAGTGATGGGGAGATCGAAGATGGTTAACTATCTTGAATGGGAACAGCTACCGAAATATACCGCTAGTAGTTTGACGGAATTTGTACTTGAGGGTGGTAGCTAGATAGGCTGGCACGGCACCCAAAACGCTTTACCACTATTAAAATATTTTCTGTCGTTTTATTTAGGTGTGTGATTTTATACCCTTTTTAATGTAATACTTTTAGGTACTTTTAGTCATTTATTTCTCAAATAATTATTATGTTTACCTATCCAACTTTCTAAAAAGTGTTTCATCGTTTTCTGCCAACCGTACCTAACTTTTATTCTTTTTCGTCTCTAACGCATTTCAGATTGAGACATTACATGGTTCCATACAACGAGAGTGGATATCGCGTTACAGCACGAAGTATGTATGGCTTTTCATAAACATCGGTTATTACGTGTCGTGACCATTGCAGTTTGACGATTGGTGGAGTGTAAGATAAAGAAGAGTGAATGGTCTTGTAGCTTCCAGTATTCTTTGGTTTTTGTGATCACTTAGGGCTTGTTTCAGAATGTTCGAGTAAGTTCCGGTTATACTACCCAGAACATAAAATAACTGAATGATAAAAATGACAGTTAACATGCAGCGCGTTTCAAGCTTTAACCGATGGATAGGCTAAATCGATGACTGTGAAACGCAAAGATAGTGTTTTATTTATTAAATATGTTCGGGGTAGTATAACCGGAACTTATTCGAACATTCTGAAACAGGCCCTTAGTCTGTTACTAAGTATTGTATTAAATGGAATTATCGTAGTGTTGTAACGACCTTATTGGATCAGAACCAAACGCAGTTCATTAGAAATTTGAAAATTTCCTGCCATTTCCATGCCGAATATACTGACTTGTCTAGGGCGATAGATAATGAAGAGTCTTGTAGTATACCATATTCTATAGTTTTGATGATTATGTGCCATCTTCGGTTAGATAGCATGAACAGAGCGAATGTTATTATATAAACGTGGTTTTCACTCATTTTAGTAAATAATACGGGATAATTCACGTGAATAAGTCAGATAGCTCCGACTATAGTTTCAACCACATTCGGTGATCTTTTTCAAAGAGAGCTCGGGACGCCCGCGTTGACGTCTCGCTTAGCACTAAGTTGAGTGCTAAAAAGAGAGGGAATGTTCTTATTCAGAAGTGTTGTATTCTACTTAGGCGCTATAGCTTTATTCTGCTGTGCCCTAGCCAGTTACGATGACTTGATTGGTGTGATATTAGCAGAAAATTTGGAGTGGATGGTCATGTAGTACGTACTATGTTCATGCGTTGATATGATAGTGTGTATCGGATGAGATGTAAATATTAGGGAGTGAATGTTCCTGTAGGTTGCATTATTACCTAACGTTTCTACGGTAGGTGGTTAATTGTATGCTATAGCTTGTATAGTATGAATGAGATAGTACCATAATGCATAATTAATTTGTTTGCATTGGGTGCATATATATGCAATGGAGAGTAAATAGTATTGTTTTGTTCCTTGTTCTATAGTGTTATGACTGTAAGGTACTGCAGTGTACATAATGTGAAGATATTGAAGAGTTGAAGTATGAAATTTTAGTTATTGATAGAGAGTTTTCGTTATTTGGTGTATATATTGCTATTAGTGCTTGCTGGTGCTGCCAATGAAATAAATAATATTCGCCCTGTTAGTCAGTAGTTATGACGATTTCTATAAATAAACTGAATATTGTTTGCAAAATCCACTAAAGTAACGAAATTTAAAGTAGTAATTTTTCATGGGTCTTTGAAACTGCAGCATTGTATAACGGACATATTGATGTTAGCAATTCGAATTAATAGTATTTTAATATCTCAAATCATTCGCAGTTTTCAGGCTTCTATATTTAAACTATGACATTCCCTGCTTTTACCAAATAACAACTACATAATTTATTACGCTATGTGTAAAATGTAGGATGAAGTCTCTTATATTATTATGTTCCTTGTCATTTATTTTTAACAAGTAATTCCATTTTATTTCGGATTATGTTTGTACCTTCAAGCTTAAACTAAGTAGTCATACCTAAAACAGTTTTAAACAGTAGCGGAATTATAATAGACTAGCGACCCCCAAAGCTTTGCTATATTATACTTAACAAAAAAAACATAGTTTTTGATAATATTCTAGGCTTTATTTAACAAAAAAAACATAGTTTTTGATAATGTTATTTAGCTTATGTTCAACAGGGATTATGTAGGATTCATTAGATAAAGAAAGTAAAATAATTTTTCAAATGGGTTCAGTTGTTTTTATGTTTATGCGTTACATACAAAAATACAAATCTTTCCTCTTTGTAATATAAGTATAGATATATAAATACATACGTATACAGTATAACACCGTTATCATTACAATCCTACCTCAAGTTTGTTTCTTTAGATGATTGAATTGAAATAGCTTGGCGATCAGACATGAGATTGTGATGTTCAACTCTGGTCTGTTGGACCTACTCTTCTTTTATGACGTATTAGTTTCAAGGGATAGATCTTTCGAGAAAACTTAGTATATACTTTCTGGAATAAAAAAATCTAAAAGTTGATATACTACAAGTAACAGGTGCCAAAAATCCGCCGCCACATTTGCAACATGTTTATCATTACTTTGGCATGTTTGTAACTGAAATTATAATTTTAATCTGACACAAAAATCCGTATCGTCTTTTTAAATGTTCACCATTAAACAAATTAATAACATTGCTACGTCACCAAATTCTGAAAATAATAAAATTCCGCTTATTCACTGTGAATCTAAAATTCGGGTCACAGGTACACTCAGCGTAATAAATTATTATGCCACGATGAAAATCCGCCGGAGGAAACTCATCCGTCGCCGCAAGCCTTTAAGCACCTGTCAGCGCCATTTTCGAAAGTTAAAAAAATATTCTGACTAAAACATTTGCAGCGATTCAAATTTATAGTTATAATAAAATAAATTTACCTGTAATTAGTGTTTATGCGTGCGCAGGTTTCGTGTTCACCTTCGTGTATATTTCATCGAGACTGTTGATTTAAAAATGAAGATAGCGATCTGAAAGCGATACTTAACGAGTTTCGACAGATTGATGAGTGAAATATCAAGTGTAAATATAAAAAACGTAATCGCGCGTTGCAATGGATAGCTGTACTAAATTGTCTAAGTTCAAACGTATAATATATCCACATGCCTTGTAAGACTGCATATAAGGGACCTAATTCGGTCTGTAAGCTTTGATATTGAATGTGCGGAAAGCTGCATTAGTTTAAATCGCATTCAAATCCATTCACTAATTCCTGGGATATTTTGGTACGTCCAGACAGACAGGGCTACCTGCGGAATACTTGCGCCTCTGATGCACCCTTAACGAGAGAGGTATTCGACAGTTTTAGCTTTCGTTTTAGCGTTTCCAGCGACTATTGCGCTGAAACGGTATTTTGCAACCAAAATACTTTGACGCGACGTAAAAAAACCGAGCGTTCTAAATTTATCACGTCTGGAGTTGTGACCGAGCTGGCATTTCGAATATGAATATGCAACTGGGAATAGACGCTTATGAATGAATTATTGTTTTTGTTGCGTAAGATTTTTGCGGTGATTGTACCATAAAGAGTGTGCCAAAAAGTCTAATTTACTGCATTAAATATGTACTGCATTAAATCTGCCACGTTACATTTAAATATTTTTTTACCGGAGGACTGTTTCTGATATATAAAAGCATGGGAGTTATATGATTCACGTTGGAATATAACATACGAGTAGATTAGAGACAGATTATTTTAGTCTAAAATATGTCGATGTAGTAGAATTTAGGTCTATTAATTTTCAGCAAACGGCTTAGAAACTCTATAAATAAAATTATACAGAAATATGTTTTTACAATATATGCCTTTTAATAAAAGTGTTTTCATAGAACTTTTCATATAAACGCAGTTTTGTCATGTTAAACATACCAAGAGTTCAAACTCCGTGAAAATTTACACACATGTCCTCGAGCCTCATAAGTAAGTTTCTGGTTTGCCACTGCTTTTTTTAGGGTTCCGTACCCAAAGGGTAAACGGGACCCTATTACTGAGACTTCGCTGTCCGTCCGTTTCCGTCCGTTTGTCACCAGGCTGTATGTCAAAAACGGTGATACCTAAAAATTTCACAGATGATGTATTTAGAAATACATTATCTGTGAAAATTTTAACTGCCGCTATAACAACAAATACAAAAAATTGAATTAAATAAATATTTAAGGGGGGCTCCCATACAACAAAATTGATTTTTTTACCGTTTCTTGTTCGATACTAATAACGCTGACAGGTAGACGCTTTAACTATTCACAGAATATTTAGTTACGAAACCCTTCGTGCGCGAGTCTCTCGCACTTGGCCGGTTTTTTCGTTTTATTATTTATGTCATCTCCTAATGTGAAAAATTTAATTCCCATAAACAATAACTCCAATTAAATATGAAAAAACAATATAAATTAATAAAGCAATATATAATATAACATTATAAATTACGGAAACCTTAAGTTTATCTAGGATTACTGCGACTACTACGATCTCATCACATTAAAACAGTCAAAGATTAAACTTAAAATCCGTACAGATGAGTCAGTCTTCTTCTGAACTACCCATTCACTAGTGATTAACCATTACTCATCAGAATGATCAACAGCTTCAAATGAAATTGTTAGATCCTTTGTTTATTTTAGTTTCAACAGTTCTTAGATGTGGAAGTGCCTATAGCTAAACACGAGGAAAAGTATAATTATTTTATCAGTATTAAAGCTCTGTGTTTGATAGGTGAGATGTTTATTTGTGCGTTGTCGTGTCAGTAGGCAATTGGGTCAGCTATCAAATAAAGTGGTCATCTGTTCTTGTATCATCTATGGTTCTCTACATTGGCAGGTGGTATTTGATTGTATAAATGTACCTAAGAATGATTTTAAAGCATTTTTTTGCTGATAATCTAGCCTAAATCACATTGAGAAAGGTATATAGATTAATATAAAATAATAATTCAGATATAAATATTTTTGTAGCCAGCTGTAGTCCAGCCCACTACCAGTTGGCAGCGTGTCCAGCATTCTGGTGGTCAAGTAGGAAATATGCCGCCAAGCCCTTGTGTTCCGGCAGCTGCATTTGAGAGCCAGAAAGTAATTATGCAATTACAAGCACACGAAACTTAACAACTGTCTCAGGTGTCTCAGGTTGATGAGCACAGTGCAGTTCATGACTGTGACGTACTGCATCGTTATAGGCAGAGGTTACCGGTTAACATCAGGTGGGCCTCGTGCGGGTTCTGTCACAATCCTTAAAAAAAAAACCAAAGTAAATTATTATTATACTCGTATAATATGCGAAAGTAGTGAATAAGTGATGATGATGGAGTGTGTATTTGTTATGTGGAAATGACTAAGCCTGTTTGTATGAAACTTAGAACATATATAGAGAAGGTCAAGATTAGGTGTTTTTTTTATGTTATTGTGAAGTAACAAGCGCGAGGCCACCTGATGTTAAGCGGTATCCTCTGCCTATAACAGATGCATTTCATCAAAGTGACGAACTGCACTGCGCCTTGAGACATACCTGTTAAGTCTCATTTTGCCTGTTATTCCACTAGCTCTCAAGGACTGCTGCCGGAACTCACCGTTAGGTGCTTGGCGACTGATTTGCTACTTGAGGGTGGTCGCTAGCCAGGCGGGCATTCGCAAAATGCCCTTCCACCATGCATAAATTAATATCCAATTATCCAATAAAACATTGGATATTAGTAGTTACATTTGGTCATCACTTTTCGTTATTTTCTACGTGAGTAACGCCGCGGAGCGCAGCTACTTATGGATTTCTGCAAAGTAATGTCTGATTGTATGAGCAGTCAATAATTACAGTTTATGTCACAATAACTACTTGTTATGTGTTTCAATTTTTTTTTTTTTTTTTATGTTATTGTGATGGAACAAGCGCGAGGCCCACCTGATGTTAAGCGGTATCCTCTGCCTATAACAGATGCATTTCATCACAAGTGACGAACTGCACTGCGCCCATTACCTTGAGACATAGTTGTTAAGTCTCATTTTGCCTGTTATTTCACTGGCTCTCAAGGATTGGTGCCGGAACACACCGTTAGGTGCTTGGCGACAGATTTTCTACTTGAGGGTGGTCGCTAGCCAGGCGGGCATTCGCAAAATGCCCTTCCACCATGCGGTGAAGCTCAAGCTCTGGGCGGGATTCGAACCATGGACCTGCTGCGCGGCAGTCCATAGCCAATGCCACTGAGCCATCACTGCTTCAAAAATCAATGTATAACTTTTGTTAAATACCCGCGCAAAACCGAGGTGGGCCGCTAGAACCTAATAAATATACATTTTAAGCTTTAGTAAAAACAGAAAAAGTAATAGTAACAAATATTTTAAAAATATTTGAAGAAGACATTAAATTTATATTTTAATAAAACACTTAAAAAACATAAAAAATATATCTGGTGAAAGTTCCGCCTAATTTACCTGTTAAGCCGACGTGACGTCACAAACGCCACGCAGCCAAACCCATCGAGAAAAATCTCGATCGTGCGCTCGTATAGTCAACACCTCCTGAGGATGCTTCGTGTAGAAGCGAAAACGCGTCGAAAATTCTTCCGGTTTTGCTGCGTGGCGTATGTGACGTCACGTCGGCTTAACAGGTAATTTAGGCGGAATTGCCACTAGATATATTTTTTATTAAGCTTAACGTGCCCTCTGAAGCACGGAAACGCTCAGTAGTAATGTCACTAGCGGTCACCCATCTAACTCATGGCCGCGGGCGACGTTGCTTAACTTTGCTGATCGGTTAAGAACAGCTAAGTAATCTTCACTACGAGCGCTTCAATTCGCTACGAGCACTTCAATGCTAAAAATCGGATGTAGCAAAAGTCCCCAAAGGTAAAATATATGCGCTAATTTATTACGTATGCCACTATTTACATCGAAGTACCAGTCAATAGTTAGACATAGTATTGCGGACTTTTTTGTAGATATTCATGTCTTATAATATTGTCGTACATTATTTTGCTCTGTTGTCTACCATTTCCGCAGACAACGCGATAAAACGTTTTTATTGGTATTTTGTCACACGTCGGGTTACTTTATCTAAGTTATCATACGGATTCCCAAGTTTTTGAAAATATTCTATAGCCTTTGTTAGAATAGTGTGTTAGGAATAGTGTTAGATTGTAATGGTGAAATAATTTTTGAAATCAGTCCAGGAGTTTTTAAGTTTATTCGTTACATACAAAAATAGAAATCTTTCCTCCTTATAATATTAGTATAGATATAGCCATGGAGAAATATCAACTTTTCTGTGGATATAGATACCTTTACACGTACCTACATCATATCAACAGCCACAATGTTTAAATAAAGAACTCTCTCATTAGAAGGGTTTGCCATAATCCCTAAGCATGGCAGGCGTCTTGAGGATCACAGTTTAAAATGGCTTCATTAGAAAACGCAGCTGCCTTCCTTCTGGTAGAGTATTTCTATTCGTCACTTATTACAACTCCGACAACAAGATATGGCGGGATGCCATTCTAGCCCAGCACCTCACGGGGTAGTACTTATCTAAGTGAATTTTGATGAAGAATAGTAAGTACTGAATATTGTTTCAAATCGTAATGATGTTAATATAAATTAACATTTTTTTCAATGTGGCTTAAATCAAATGTTTTTTTAAATATGCATTGGACGGTAGCATCCTACATGATTAAGCGCAATATGAAATGCACGTCGTGATATTTTTACGCAATAATATAGTACGGAAGCTCCGTAAAGTGGGTAATTTGTATCCGAAGCGTTGCCAAAGGTGATGTTATAAATTCTCGTTCCACGATGCCAATGAGTTTTATGCGACTTTTTAATACCTATACCTACGAAGAGTGACTCATCTAAATTTTATTCTGTGACCAATACAAAAATACGCCGTCTCCACGCGTCTTCAAAATACTGACAAAGTTTTCAATCCGTTATCTTCAACTAAATCGCACAATCCGCGCTCCGGTAACAAAAGGTGGCAAACGTAAAAATCGTAAATTTGAACATCGCGATGCTTTATTTACGGCGCGTTGATTCTGGCGCCGCGCCGCCGGCTTTTTGACAGTCGGTCTCTTTGCCGATTTCAAACTGTCAGAATCTAATTACTAAACTGTTATACCTAATTTTCTAACAATAGCGCCCTTATGGTTCACAATTTAGGTTTAAAATTGGTTGAAATTTCTGGGGATTTTTGTGAAGAATATTAAAGTTTTTGCTGCCCATTCTTTATAGTAGCGTCGGTTAAGTTTTACTTTTTTACGAAGATGGGGTGTTGGGGTCAGCGAAAAGACGGCGCCACGGCTGTTAAGATTGATGACCCGCGGTTCGACTCCCGATTTCAACCTTAAATTATATTGAAAACTCATTAGCGACTTAGTTATTATATCTCAATGATCGATATTTTCATGTAGGTAGTCGCCTTTATGATATGATACTCATCATGTACCGATTCGTTTATTTGATATTAGCTTTTGTTAACATTATAAAGACTGTTCCGTCATTTGGTTGTTCGTAATGTTTCCACTATATTGATGAGCTATTGCTATTACAGTGATTGTTTTGAAAGCCAGTTTCAACGATTAAACCATAAAATCACAACAAAAACTTATAAAATAGTAATTTATTAACATACAAATGTCGCAACTTTTGAAACTTTGAGTGGCAAAAACAGAAAACAAATACAACATACAGGGCTTTACCATTTACGTTTCACGTCGAGTACGCAACCCGTTCCCACTGCGGCGCCTTTACGGCTCAACAAAGACTGCCAGGCATTTATGTAAATGGCTGAATTCCGAAAATGCCAGCAACCATCGGGCAAAAACAATGAGACGTTGTAAAAAACGTGGGAGGCGAAAGTTCGCTTTTTGGGGTTGTGTCGTTTTGCGCGCGCCGCGACATATAATGTATGACTTTATTGGACATCGAGGGAAATTCTGCATCTTACAATCTTACAGCTCGCCCTCTTTACTGTGTCGAGCGACCGCGGTTGTATCTCGGAATGTTGCCACCGTGAGAATATTTTGTGTAAAGTTATCCCTGCTACCACATTCTATATCCATGGTTGTGTCTGTTTCAACATCCTCTGCATCTCGTCATCATATTCCAACAGGTGAGATAAACGCCAAAGTACAAACACTAATGAAGTAATGTTATAAATGCGAAGAGAGCGGTAACGCGACTCACCATCACCAAATATTCTTTCAAGCCAGAGTGAAGAAAAGTGGCCCATGGTATCCGTTTCGCTACATTAAGGGTGAACTGGCCGGGCCATTCTCCATACAAACGCCGTAGGGTGATCACTCCTTTATTTGCGGATTTAGGTCCAAAACAAAGCATAATATCGATTGATCTCGTCATTACCTAGGCTTGTATGATGCCGAAATTTTAATAAGATGTTTAACTTGAGAGTTATGAGCTTCGAAACATTTTCATATAAAGTTTTCAAGGCTCATAACTTTCAACTTAATTATCTTTTTCAAATTTCGGCATCATACAAGCCTAGATAATGACGAGATCAATCGGTATTATGCTTAATTCTGGACCTAAAGTCTCAAATACGGGAGTGATCATCCTACGCCGTTTGTATGGAGAAGCGACCGGCCAGTTCAACCTTAAAAGTAAGAGGAGGAATGGAAGAGGAGATGAATGATTTTTGTCAGCTTATGGATGAAACATGAATTCTTTTTCTTTTTATAAGTGAAGCGAAGGGAAGCGGCTTTGTATCTATAGTGGGTTGTGCCACGAAGGAATTGAACCAGGGTGGGTTCTAGCCCTTCCGCATATCTTCCTGTAGGCGTCGTAGGAGACGGTGAAAGAAAAAATACTAGAAAGTGGGCAGCAGTGCCTTCTAAAATGCTGCCAATTTTATATTCCTACGATGACCAAGAAGCCTGCCAAGCGAGGGAATTATGGCGAGCAAGTTAAACAAACGCCTCGCTCCTACTAGGGAGGCATTTGTTCAAAGGTGGATGTTATGTCTATTGATGTGTTGTACCAAGTACCAGGGAATCCGTAGTATACTTTACTTTCTAATCATCTATGACCGTAAAGGTATTTACTTTTTCACTTGAGAGAGAAAGAATGTGTGTAAAAGTATGATTGATTTTGTAGTAGCGCATAAACGAATGATCAAATATGTTTAAGAGGCTAGGGTGTATCGCGGGATCGACATTGATGCTGGAGGTCAGCATCAATGCCCAACCCTACCGAACTGAATCAAAATAAATAAGAAAATAGTAGCACGTGAGGAAACTTGTAAAAAGGACGCGATGCAGCAGTGCTAAAGATTAAAATCTATAAATGCATTAGTCGGTATTACCATCGTCGGTAAACTCAAGTATGCAAATCAATGCAATCCCATACACCTAAACGGTTTCTTTCACAGCTCGAGAAACCGTTTAGGTTATATAGGACGCACTAGCAAAAATTTCCATAGGATCAGATGTAAACGTATCAGGTCTCTTCCCTGCAATGTATAGAAATATTTGTTTAGCAAAAGATCAAATTGAGGTTTTGTGGATGTGGAAAAGGCTTATAAAAGAGTGAGGAGGCACAACTATGATCGGTACTGATGATTTCATCAACAACATTATTAATGGAACTCTAACTCTAAAATTTGTTTGATAGTATTCCAGCGCTTGCGTAAGGTCAGTCGGAGCCAGTGAATAGTTCGATGATAGGAGTATCGAAGATATTATAAATGATTGGGGCTTAATCTATTTAGAGTAACACGTTTATAAGATATGTATAGGTTGCGAATATACAATAGGAAAAAAGAAGTTATTTGTTAAGTGTCCTCCCTACACCGATGATAGTGGTAGTGCTGGATTCGTTGGAGCATGATTTAGAAGAAATAGTAACTATTGAGGATGAAGTATTTGAGAGAAAGGGAAAGAAGTTTCTGTACTTGTCACTTTTCTGCCAATGTCAAAGTGTGGCCAGTATCCAGTGTAATTAGAAACATGCTAATGGTATAATTGCGAGCATGGCATAACGAACCAATATTATTAAACTAAACTAGCAAAAAGCTGAGCTTTGTATTTGTGTTGAGGGCTATCGCGTTTATTTTACAACCTGATTCTAGTCATCTAGTATTAATTAAATTAACTACGATGTATTTGAGTATTGAGTTTAGTTCTGTTGAAGCGATGTTAACTCTTTGATTTTCTAACAGATGGCGTTAGTAGTACAATAACGTTCTATGAATACAAAATTGTTAAAGTATTTTTTTAATGGCTATAAAATCTATTTCTTTTTGGAAGATAACCCGTCTAGACATGAAGTTAAATTACTATGTTGTAAAGCACAAATCTATAGGCGTGATAGTTTTTCAGTGAAATGTGCCACAAAATGTTCAAGCTGTGGGAGAGTGATAGAGCTCGCTTCGCTCACCCTAATAACATTTGAAGATGATTTGTAAAAAGAATTAACCTATGCATAGGCATACTGTAATAATTATCTACTACAAACTGTTGTAGCGACGACTAAAATTATACGAGCTGACCATATACAAACTCCTTCACTAGTTTAATGTATAATATGTATACCCGAACTGACTCAACACCACATATTAAAATTAAAAAAGTTCAATATCAACCTAACAGCTCACACCTGTATGTTTATAATTACTTCTGAACTATACTTGAACTCTGTTAACCACTTATCCTTTATCGATACTTCCGTTTGCTCTAGCTCGTCCCATCCCTGGGTGTATAATTCTAATACCCAGCGAATAAAAAATCCAAACTCTTATTTTCGATGCGCAGGCGCCGGCGGGAAGGTCTAACGGATTGCTTTTTGCACCATAACGTCCATAACAGTATCTCAATCCAATCATTGACTTTTTGCATTTTTAGGACATCCATTGTGATTTTTCTATATTTTGAAGATAATAGTGCCGGGCTAGAATGCCTCCCGCCCCCCTCTCTACCAGTGGGTGTTGTAAGAAGCGAGTAAAGGGTTTTTGAAGCGCTCGTAGCGAAGTTTACTTAGCTGTTCTCAACCGATCAGCAAAGTTAAGCAACGTCGCCCGCGGTCATGAGTTGGATGGGTGACCGCTAGTGACATTACTACTGAGCGTTTCCGTGCTTCGGAGGGCACGTTAAGCCGTCGGTCCCGGTTGTCGTCTTAGGATGGTAGTCGTTATAGCATGGTGGTAGGGAATTTTGCGAATGCCCGCCTGGCTAGCTACCACCCTCAAGTAGAAAATCTGTCGTCAAACACCTACAGGTGTGTTCCGACAGCTGTCCTTGAGAGCCAGTACTTCTAGGTTAGCCTGAACAACATCTTCGACCACATCATCACTTACCATCACGTGAGATAGTGGTCAAAGGCTAACCTATCAGGCATAAAAAAAAACACCAGAAGGTAGGCAGCAGCGCTTTCCGAAAAACTGATATCACCTACGTACTGCGATCCCCAAGACGCCTGCCAAGCGTGGGATAATGCTCCCTCCCTCCCCAACCATAATGAGGGAGGTTGTGTTTAACTTGGACAATCAGGCTCATACAGTAAGTATAGTAATACGTTCAAAGGGCGCGAGCTGAGATGTCAAGGCTAGCGCCCACTCCGAGCTCTCCTGCTCTTGTATGTGGGGCACTATTTTCAATAATCGTGCCAGTCCATCAGTCGACTTTCCGCGGTTGCCCAACCTTTATGTCTATGATCTATATTGTTTGTTACAGCTTCATAAAAAATCTGATGCAATAATAGACGAATATGACCTGTATTTTTAAACTTTTTAAGAATGATTCTTGATTGTATATAGCAATATGTATACTTTGCGATCTTCCTTCTGGTTATATAATGCCAATGAATATGCCAACACACAGTTCATTAGCAAATTATCATAAGTTAATTTAAAAACATTCTGCATTCTTCTCCCGAAATGTGGAAAAATATATACAACAAGAAAAAATTGTGTGTTAAATGTACACCTTTTACTTGCTGTCTCGTTTTTTACAAATTTAAGTACGTTATTCGTTTGTTTTCCACTCTTTAAAAGCAACTCTTGTTACTTTACGCAACTCCCGAGAAAATTATAATTCAAATATGCCAGATTATATAACAGAAGATCCTCCGGGTCGAAGTGTTGGTAATTTTTCCAACAATAACTTTTTCGTATATAGGTATGGAAATAACGAAAGGAGTACGTCCCCAGTACCAACTGCGTATTTCCATTCTGTTTTGATAACAATTATACACGACAAGTAAACTATTGCTATATTACATGGGGCCTAATGGGTGAAAAGTGACTGTGATGGGTGGCAGGGCATTTTGCGAATGCCCGCCTGGCTAGCTACCACCCTCAAGTAGAAAATCGGTCACCAAACTCGCAACAGTGTTTCCCAGCAGCAGTCTTTGAGAGCCAGTAAAAATTACAGGCACATGAGACTTAACAACTGTATGTCTTAATATGCTCGCGCATTGCAGTTTGTATCTTGTGAATGCATCTGTTATAGGCAGAGGCTACCGCTTAACATCAGGTGGGCTTCGTGCTTGTGCCGTCACAATACCATACAAAAAAACGTTTTCCAATCCAGATAATTCCTTATTATATTCATTATTCCGATTAGAATTCATCAATGCTGTTTTATTTAATAATATGTTTATAATTAGTACTTACCATTTCCACTTTGCAAACAATACAATGTATCCGAAGTCCTGAAGTCCGTTAAAAATATTCAAAGGTCCGAGTTCTTGCGGCGCGGGGCAGCCCAAAGGGTTCTAATTAGACGTTTTCGTAAATGGCTAAACAGACATCTGTTTTTACCAAAAGCAACGCCATAATCGGTGCAAAACGCTTTGTAATGAACCGATTGTTATCGATTTAAACCATCGAGATGCCAACACGGACCGCTAAGCTATCTGTGAGGCTGGATTTCTTATTCGAATTACCTTAAAAGAACAGTGTTACACCTTACGATGGATGATCGAGTCATACGTGATTCGTTCGAAGGTGGTCTTTGTTAATATACTTACGTTTTTTAGTTAGTCCCTTCATAAGTGAGAGTATTCACACGAGTTTCCTTAAAACTCGTAAACCAATTCAATTACGGAATTTTGAAAATTATTCTTATTTTTTCAGAGGTAACGGGGTTGAAAACATATAAAGACATATTTCAATCATGACGTTTTCAACTCACAGTGCCAATAGTCCTAGCGGCTTTGTGAGCTGAAGACAAAAAAAAACATGTAATTATTAAACCTGCTCATAAACTTCCACAAGAATCAGATGAGAAATGCGACCTCTACAGAAGAACAACCGGAAATTCGGACGGACATACAAGAGCATTTTTGCGGAAGCTGAAACGGATACGTTTCGCTCGTCTTTCGGTCTCACTCGGTCGAAAACCCAAAGTCTGTGTGTGTATTTGTTACTGCATCTATATATCTATCTATATGCATCTACAAAAACGAAGACCGAAACGAAACTTCAATATAATTTTACGTCCCTGAAGTAGGATTTAGGATATAGTATAACCGTATAACAAATTTTCGCGATAAAAGCCGGGGAGGAAGCTAGTCTATAAATTAAAGCTTTTTGTCAAATTTCAGAAGACAGAATGAATTATTTAATATGTAGCGCCAAAGCAATGACTCTCTTGCTTCGCTTGGTCAACAATACGACAAACTGTACAATTTATTTTCATAACATATTCCACCGTGGCTTTCCCGCGTGGAAATCATATGTATCACTGCCTCGAGAACTACTTAGTAAATTGGGGTAAAAAGTTCTATCCAGGTCAAAGTACTATCGTAGCTATATTCTTTCCTGTTTTCTTATGTATGACGTAATTTAGGACCTTATGTTGTATCTGTTTCCCATATTTAGGACCTTATTAAGGATATTATGTTCCAATTTTTATTGAAATCTATTTAGCAATTTCTTAGGTCGGTGGCAACAAGCATACAGACACATACGTACTCTGTCTCACTCTTTCTCTCATACAAACTTTGGCATTTATGATATAGGTGTAAATTGGTAACACATTTTTGAGTTATCATATGTGTTGATAGAGATAGCATAATGTACCGAACCCACTTTATGGCGATAAAGTATGAAGAAGATTATGATGCATCGGTACTGATAAATGACCCCAGAGTTGTCTTAAAATGTTTGTTCATATAATTTCTTCTTTAGAGAGCGACTCTAAGTTGAAACTTTGTAAGTGTCAAATGTAATTAAAACATGCGTAGTAGTAAAATTGAATAATGCTATGTATAGTATTTACATCTAATTAAGCTTGTGTCTTAGAAATCAAATGCTCGTATCAACGGAGACAGAATCGCCACAATTTGCATCGCTATGCGCCAACACCTCTAATTACGGCAATTCTAGCTTCACCTTTTAACCCACTTGTACGCCTTCTTTGGATTCCATCGCATTGTCATGTCTGATTACTATTCCACTCATACTTTCATCATGTACACATTCGTATGCTTTAATTTTTTGTCCCTTTTCTACTTAAACTTCATTTATGTTCTATCTTTATCATTTTTATTAACAGTAGCTGAAGTATCAATACGTATTTGTTCAGTTTTAGTGTTGTCAAATGTTTGTATAACAAATGTTTCGGTGCTTTTGATTTATGAGCCGACTTTGGTCGGTATTTGAAAAAGAATTTGGTTATTGGTTCAATTGGTATAAGTATGATACATTCTTTTTGTTTCCAATGATGACTTTGTTATGGTGTATTTTGATTGGGGTATTTGCAGTAAGTCGTTTAGATACACTTCCCTAGCAATGACACTGGTCTTTATAATTGACAAATCAAATCAATGGTCTGAAAAATAACTCAAGCATCTCTGAATTTGTAAGTTCAACTATTGTATCATAACTTTCCAAAGATTGACTGACGCAAATTATTAGAAAAGTAGGTTATGATAAATTGATAACACAATTAGAGAAAATCGATCAACATTGAGTTATAATATATCTTGATGAAGCTTATTTAACGTTTTAAATTCGAAGTTTAACAGATAAGATAGAGCGCGATGCACCGTTTAAAATCAAATTCCAAAAAGTATATATCATCATTCCACAGTGAACAGCACGAAAACTTTCATTTCTAAGAAAAATATTAGCATAATTTTGAAGGAACTTTGTTGCTATGGCACCCGAATAATCAGGTGCCTTATGTTATTAACGAGGAAATCAGATTCGTCCTTTGCGTGACAGCCTTAGATGATCTTTATGCAGAGTCATCGAACCTTCCTATATTTCCTAAAACGGTTAATGTCCCGATAGGGTCTCCAAGCAAAAAAATATCCAAGACTGTCCAAAAACATAACCATCTGTATCATTTCAACTTTAAAATAGTTTACTTTAAATCATTAAATATGGGAGAGATATTTTATTTCTAAGAAATATGCAAATAATTTGAAAATTGAGTTAAGTGCCGCATACAACAAAGTATGATTTAGCTTCAAATTCCGAAACTGTAGTCTCGGAAAATCAACATAAACCACAGACACCCTCCAGACACTCACGCGATGATCACCTATTCAATAAAATTACTGGATTTCAACGAAATTATACTAAAATTTGCTACCACGCATGCACTATAAATATTTAATAACATTCTAACTATATTAGCCCGCGAGGGTACATTATGTTAAATATTAAGGGGTATTGAACGGAATGACGTGTATGAGAGTTTAATTGAAGCCTAAATAATAGAAAAAGAACTGACCGAGTGCGAGAAGAACCTCGCTCTATTTGAGCTCCGAATCGAAAAAGCACGTAAAAAAAAATTTTCCCGATCAGCATTTTACACAGAAAACTCAATTTAAGGTTTTTAACATTAACGGGCTAGAGACCCGTGACATCGTGATTCAGTGGATTGTCATTAATAAGGTTCATATTGCCTTGTGCGTAAGGAACCCTAAAAGCGCAAATATTTAAAAAATTTGGAGCATATAGGCAAATAAAACTGCAGATAAGTAAAAATTCTACAACTACAAAAATTTTAGTCTAAAAGATAAATACGACATCTGTTAATTAATCTCAATATTTAATATACAAAACATTTTAGGTGTTTTGTATGTAAATCTGTCTTACATATCCAACCTTTAGTCGCAAGCAGTTTATTTAGACTAAATCGTGGTATTTCTTAAAAAAAAACATCCATGCCTAAGAACACTTAAAATTTTTGAAATACTTTATTCTTCTTCGAGAACAGCTTTTGAAAATATGGCAATTACGAATTTGAGTCAGGTAGCTGCGATCATCGCATAAATAACTACATTAAGATGATTAGAACCAAATTTTTATGAATACTTTACATTTTATGAATATGTTATTGAAATGGTGAAACATTACGAAAAACCAATCAATATTATAAAAAGGAGTGATTATTTGGTCATAGTTCCACATATTATTGCTAGTCTGAAAATTTGACAGTGCAAATAAACATAAATATTTTTTTAGAGGTTAGTCAATGTTTTGTCACTTAATACGCAGAAAAAAGATCTTCCAGTCTTTCATAGCAATGTATAAATCAATCTCATTTCCACTTCTCCGAAAATAATAAGAATTTATCTGAAGAGAAAATAAATCCTGCGCATTTTCTCGTCTGCGTGTGCGTGTCATTTAGAATAATGATTGCTGTACGGGGTTGCCTCGAACGTGTAGCTTGTATTATAAATTCTGTGGTCAAAGTCACAGAGTAGGCAGTAGTCCTAATTCCCGAGTACAAGCCTCAGTTACGTATTATAGTAAATATTTAATCTGTGGTCCCGGTCTAACTGTATAAGGACCGCGCCAAAACGGGCGCAGAGTAAAAACTCGATGCCCGAGACGAAAGGAAACCCGAATGCTGCAAAAAACGTAGGGATGGGAAAGTTTTGAAGGATATTTGTATCGATTAAACTAAATCCAATTCATGTTTTATCGGTATTGGCCCATACTGATTAATTGGCTAGCTACCACCCTCAAGTAGAAAATCTGTCGCCAAGCATCTAACGGTGTGTTCCGGCAGCTGTCCTTGAGAGCCAGTACTTCTAGGTTAGCCTGAACATCTTCGACCACATCATCACTTACCATCAGGTGAGATAGTGGTCAAAGGCTAACCTATCAGGCATAAAAAAAATAAAAAAAATTATAGCTACCTCTGCAATCTTTTTAAGCAAACTGTTTAGCGTAAAACTTTTAGCTTATCAGACATATACCAAATTACTGATTTTAATTGGATTTGAGATCTTAATTCTCAAGGAAAGTTTATGTTGAGCTTCTTTACACACGCATAGAAAATAAATGTTAATATATTATGTACTGAAACTTAAATATATTACAGTAATTTAAATTGTTTGGAAGGTGAATTGAATTGGTGTGTTAAATTGCTTGAAGTTCATAATAATGTATGCAACCTTTTTACTATTAAACGTGCTTCTTCCGGTTTTTTTTTATATAATTGCTATGAAATGCCGGATAGTTGTGAAAATGTTGCAGTAATAGATTGTCGATGCACAAATCTACATCTCTATTCTGCGGCCGCGCCACCGCGCCGCGCCGTAGCGTAGTAACGCCCGCCCCGCGCACCCTGCATCGCCCGGCGCATGCGTACTACGTACTTTTTTCGCTTGCATGGCGACGTAAACAAACCATGGCCAGTGTTGTCTGCCTTGTATTTGCCATAAGTGTTTGGAAATTTCGCATCTATAAAACATTTTATTGTTATCAGTTGGTATATTTCTATTATATTATGTTTGCAAACGGTATTGGAGATACCTAACAAAATAGTTAAAACAAAAAATAAAACGGGTACACAAGAAATGTTCTTATTTAACGTTATTAGCTATTGCTCTATCGTAAAAACGGTATATACAAGCCTTATACTTGGTGTGATTTTATTCCAAATCTAGATAGAATCTAATAGAGGAAGGTTTAGTACTACGGTCTCGTTTTTTTGTATATTCTGATTTAGTACGGAACCCTCGCTCGGTGTGCGGGTCCAACCGACACCGACCAACTAGCACTTGGGCAGTTTACCGCAAGATTCTTAACGCTTATCAGAAATTTGATTAATTAACAGACTTAGTACTGTCACGGATTGGTTAATGGCATTATCAGACTTAGACGAAAGTTCCAGAATCTACCAGCACTAAACAAAAACAACCGTTTTTGTTTAGTGCTGGTAGAATAGCTTTTGAGCACAATTTTACTTGATGGTAAGTGATGATGTAGCCGTAGATGATAAATAGGCTTGACCTAGAATGGGAATGGATTCGAGGAAAACTACAACACCCACGGGTAGAGTTGGGGGGGGGTAACATTCTAGCCCGGCACCCCACGGGACAACTGTACACCGAAGTAGTAACCATAGTGCGGTTGACTTAATTCAAATTACTTATGTTTACATTACTTATTACATCAATTGAAGCGCTCGTAGCGAAGTTTGCTTAGCTGTTCTTAACCGATCCGCTAAGTTAAGCAACGTCCGCCGCGGTCAGGAGTTGGATGGGTGGCCGCTAGTGACATTACTACTGAGCGTGCACGTGCTTCGGAGGGTACGTTAAGCCGTCGGTCCCGGTTGTTGTCTTAGGATGGCAGTCGTTATAGCATGGTGGTAGCGTTATTTGCGAATGGCCACCTGGCTAACTACCACCCTCAAGTAGAAAATCTGTCGCGAAACACCTAATGGTGTGTTCCGGTGGCTGTCCTTAGAACCAGTAATTCTAGGTCAGCCTGAACAACATCTTCGACCACATCATAACTTACCAGCAGTGGTCAAAGGCTAACCACACGATAAAAAAAATATACTTATGTTAAAACTTAACTGTACTGTACTGTATCAGCCGGATCGTCCACTGCTGAACACAGCCTCCCCTATCAAGGGGGTATTTGCCATAATCCCCACGCTTAGCAGGCGGCTTGGGGGTCGCAATGTAAAATTGCAGCTCTTTAGAAGGCGCTGCTGCCCACCTCCAGTATTTTTCCCTTAGTCGCCTCTTACGACACCCACGGGATGATATGGGGAGGTGAAATTCTAACCTGGCACCCCACGGGGAAAACTTATCAACTTAATACTTTTCATAAATAGATACTATGCTGACTACGCTCAAAAACTGTTTGATGTTGAGGACTTCACACCAGAAACCATAGAAATCATAAAAACAGAAAATAGTTTGCAATTTTTTACTAAAACTTACTTATGTGTTCACAGATGCTTATGCTTAATATATTTTTAGCACTTTCTCTAAGTACCCACTTAATTGGCAACACATCGACACCACAGGCACGCCACACTATGGTCATAGCTATGGTCATCCTTTGAATTTTGTAAAGAAAACTTAGAAAAAGTGTTTTTATAAATATCGCCATGACTGCGTCAATTATACTGCATATCTATAGGTCTATTTTTCGAAACCTTTTTTGGTGGTTACAAGTAACACTTACAGCCACTTTTAATTTTCCCGAGAAAGGGACACCAAATTTCGACTTTTTATTTCTATTAACGAGATGTGATTGGCCTGAAATCGTTTTGATTGTCGAAAACAAATGTAAGCCTTATAACGACACTGATAAATACCAACGTTGTTTTCGTGCCAAGCTGACACGTAGACCAAGAGCTGTAAGTCTTTTGAAATTAGCTACTACGGTTACTACACCCGATATACACGATAAAAACAAAGTTTTGTTTATGAAGAAAAACACTAAATTTGATTTTGTGATCGTATTTGTTTGGTCTCTTGTGATTTTTAATCTTCATTTAAGTCGCAAGACTTCAAATTAACCCTGACACAGGAATAACACCTACTTAAGACACGAGATCTGACTGAATGCGTGTGCCATAACTACGTCGGGAAAATTGTGTACATAAAGACCTGCGTTTTTGTTAAGTCAGCTTAGAGCATGATAAATAATGACAACCTTTTATATATTATAATTTACGTTATATCAGTATTTTTGTAATATCTATACACTTTATCGCTGTTGGTGACCTGCACCGCAGCTTCAAACCTATTTTTTTTTTATGGAGATATAGGTAATAAATGATATAATTTACAACAAGTAAGTAGACCCTTAAATCACATTTACAAATTATTATAGCACAAAATTCTTGTCCCGAGCAGAAATTGAACCCGCGTCCTGCGTCCCTAACTCTCGGAATGATGTCGCTCCTTTCTTTATTTCTAAATATGATTACAAGCACTATCTCGAGCTTAGCAAATTACAAATTATCAGAGCACAATATCCGTGTCCGAGAGGGAATCGAATTCGTGCTCTCCGTATTTTCGTTGGATGTGCTGACCTCTAGGCTATCGGAACATGCTCGACTGAGTCCAATTTAGAACTCCTATTTTATTGCTTTAATATGCCGTCATAGGGGACTGTATGGCCACCAACAAGACTTCATTTGATCGGAAGAAGTGCTTTTTCAAACCCTTTACTCGTGGAGTGATGTCGCCACTCAATATTTCTATACTTTCAGCAAATCATTAATTTTATAGTATTTAATAGACAGATTTTAGAATATATTTTTCTAAATATGATTACAAGTACTTTTGCGTGCTAAACGAAAATTGCTGCGAAAGCAATAGTACTTAAATATTAGTCTATCTATGAAGTAAGTTTCAATAAAATTAATTATATTATGCTGATTGCATAAAAATCGTTTGAACTAGTGAAATCTCCATTTCAAAAAATGCTACGTTGTCTCTCAGACTACGAATCGGAGAAAACTCGAAGGAAAATCTGGCACTTCCAATCACCACAAAAATAATTACATGAGCTTGCATCAGTTTCGGGGAAAGTGACTCATGGCAACACATGCTTTATTGTTACGGTCGTTACGTTTAATTTACGTTTACGTGACTTTGCGTGCGACACATCACGTAAAAATCGTAAAAGTGTGACTGGGTTGCAAACAGGGTTCCGCACAACAAAAACATCTCGGAGTTTTACGGATAATCTATATATTGTTTTATTACACGACTGCCCAAAAAGGAATGTAATGCTTTCAGGGTTCATGTATGTATGTTTGTGAGTTTAGTATTCCATCATAACTTCTAAACGGCTTAACCGATTCTAATATATAAGATATCATTAGATTCGTCTTGGTAGCGCAAGTGACACCAAGAACATAAAAAAAAATGACAAATTGGCGGATTTAGATGGCTGATAGGATATTAATAGTTTGCAGTTGAATTTTATTTTTTTATTTAATATACTATTGTTATGAATATAAAAATCACATAAGTCAACTTATGTACCTACATACAAGTATGTTCGACCACCTATAACTATGAAATTGAGTAAGAGGATAGCGTATAAATGTTAACTAATGTTTTAAGAAAACACGAAATTAATATTTTAGAAACGTGCGCTCGAAGAGTCAAGACATCCTATTGCTGCTTGGTATAAAATACACATCGAAAATTCTTGCGGTTCGTTACATAAAATATAATTATCTAATGACAATTCCGTCTAACTTTCCTGCTAAGCCGAAATGACGTCATAAACACTACGTAGCTCAACCAGAAGGATTTACATCTCGAATTTTCTTCAATGTCCTGATAATAGTACGTGTAGTACGTCTTTCGTATAGGCTACGTGGCTTTAATGACGTCACATTGGCTTAGAAGACAATTAGGCGGAATTCAATTACTAGATAAATTCTTATATATATTAAATACTAATTTAGTGTTTTCTTAAAATATTTCGAAATATTTGTTACTATTATGTTGTCTTCAGTCTCGCGCCAAGAAGTCCCAAGACACTGAGTGAATTTGAACATTTTCTCGTACTCTTTCTCGCGCTCGACTAACTAGCTTGCCTATGCCTTTTTATTTAACACTTGGTAGTGTTAATAAACATTAATAATGTATGATTAATTCGTTATTTTTGTCCAGTTTGTTGGCTGAAATTTGATTGATACGTTACGGCATCACAACCCTAGCAATTTAGTTTCTTTGTCACCCAATCTAAAACTTTTCTGTTGTGACTTCACTTTCCTGTTGTGTTTTCCGGTCTGATATCAAGGGCTGCTCCCACACAAGATTTTAATTAAATCAAATTGCCAACTAGTCACAACATCGTTTTCCATTCTAGTCTGATCCCACTTGTAATTTTATGGCTACGATTTATAATATATTCGTAGTTTTATGGACTTGATTAAATAATAACTGCTTTAGTACTGTATCAGCCAGATCGTCCATTGCTGAACACAGCCTCCCCTATTTATGGGGTCTCTGCCATAATTCTTACGCTTGACAGGCGGCTTGGGGATCGTAGTCTTAGATTGCAGTTCTTTAGAACTGAGTTCTTTAGAAAGTTTTCTGCTGCCCAACTTCCAGTATTTTCCCTTAGTCGCCTTTTACGACACCCACGGTAAGAGATGGGGAGGTGCAATTCTTACCCGTCACCCCACGGATATTACTTTAGTACTGCTTTAGTATTTTAGCAAAAAAAGGCTATAAAAATAAAATAAATAAAACTACGCTCAACGCTACAGCACCTCTCAAAATACAAAACTACCAAAGTGCCAGAAGAGCAGAAGTTCGTGGGAGTTTCATACCACAAATTACAAAACGGCAGCTACAAAATATATAAATACTGTAGCAGATGTTTATTTACAATTAGTTAAGCATATTACAATAAATTATTTAAAGTAGAGAGGTACCTACATAGCCTAATAGCAGTTTTTTTATAGGTTAGCCTTTGACCACTATCTCACCTGAAGGTAAGCGCAGCTGGCAACCTCAGGCAACTTTAGGATTACTAACTCTCAAGGACAGCTGCTAGAACACACAGTATGGTGCTTGACGACAGATTTTCACACAATGGTACCTAGCCAGGCAGTCATTCTCAAAATGCTCTACAACCATGCAAATAGCTAATGAATATAAAGACTGTGGATTGAAAAATATGTCATGTCTACCTTACTATTTTTATTGTTACGATCTTTACGTTTTAAATTTATGTTTCGATACAAAGTATGTGTCATGAATTTGTGACCAATACATAACGCTGCATTGAAATATTTACCTAGCCAGTGTTTCTTGAATATAAGATGCTAATATTTCGTCTCGGAAAATAAAACATACATATAATATATAAAATAATATACTTGAGAAAAAATACTTTGGTACCGTAAACATATTGAGCTATCTATATATTTGCTGTGTCTTTGCTGTTTATTTTTGTGAAATGTTCTGTTTTAATTTAGGCTTTCCGGTGATAAACGAATGTGCGTATTAAACTTAGGTTTTGCTCTAGTTTCAGATGCGTCAAACTGCAATTGTTATATATCGTGTGATATAAAAATTAGTTCTTCTAGAAATTAGGGTAGGCCAGAAACTGGTATTAGTAGGGCTTGTCCTGATGGGTATGGGCCCCAATATATATACATATACAAAAGGAAATTTATGTAATATAATTTCCTTTTGTTGCTGTTAATATTCAGCAAGCAGTGGTTTATTTTATCTTTACCTTATTCTACCGCTAGATTTTATTTTCAATACAAGTAAACAGGTTTTTTTTTTATATTTATATTTTA
Organism: Plagodis pulveraria; assembly: GCA_963890685.1. Lineage (NCBI taxonomy): Eukaryota > Metazoa > Arthropoda > Insecta > Lepidoptera > Geometridae > Plagodis > Plagodis pulveraria. The sequence goes on along the minus strand of OY982952.1, from coordinate 2,855,544 downwards.
ATATTTTCAATAATTGAAGCAATGAATACTAAAAACTCCGATCCAAAACGTACTTTTTTACCTAGCCAGTCTATGTGACGGAACACGCACGAGGCCTAACTGATGTTAAGCCTATAACAGATGCATTTTATTTTATCACAACTGACGAACGTCACTGCGCCCTGAGACATAAAGTTGTTCAGTCTCATGTGCCTGTAATTTCAAATAACTGGGTCTCAAAGACTGCTGCCAGAACACACTGTTAATTGCTTGGCGACAGATTGTCCACTTGAGTTTAATAGCTAGCCAGGCAAGCATTCGCAAAACGCCCTTCCAAGCGGTAAAGCTCAAGCCAGCGATGGCGATCAATCCGTGGTCCTGCAGTATGGCAGTCCATACGTATTACCGTTCGACCTTCACTGCTACAAAAGAAAAGATAAGGTTAAAAATATTATTACGCAGTTGAAGTACCAGCTACGTACATAAAATGTAGGTAGGTAGAATACGTTACCAATACGAAGCAGCTTAAAGGAATTAACACGAACGAAGCCGCTTCACTTTATCGCCTGACTTTAACTTCCATTTATAACAAAATAATAAAACCATACCACATACACCATCATGATTGAATGATGTTTTTATATTACTGAATTATTACATATAGGCTGTTAAATTTTTACGAGGAACTCTGGCTGGACCACCGGCGAATGCGAATGAAGACATCTCAGCTTGTTTATAACTTTTATACAGCTTATCGACAGTTCTGAGCCTCTGAGGACTCTATTGGGACGGTAATGGAGTTTATGAAGAATATTAACTTTGTACGTATTTACCAGGATAGAGTAAGTCTCTCTTTTATGGGGAGGAATGTGTCAGCTTTGAATGGATCGTGTCGCAGCTACCATTCAATTTACATAATATTAATGTATTAGAATAGATTAGATATCTTTGATGTGTTGCCAGCGATGCTATCTAATACACACCTCATATTTTCTAATGCTTTTAAGGTTCGAAGATGCAAATACTGAGTCCTTTTTTTTACCGGCAGTAACTATAGATTTTTTTACAATACTACAGCTTTTTCAACGCAAACATTTAGGTAAGTACTTAAAGGCCATTGATTGAAGAACCAATAACCGTTGGGGAAGAAAGGTTCTCGAGTAGTTATTATATATTACACCTAGCTTAAACCTCTAAATCTAATCTGGCAAATTGAAAAAACCAAATTGCGTAGAGAAGAGTGCCAACATGCGAAAGCTTTGAACGGCTAAGAACTTTAGTAAGTTAGCTCACAAGAGGTTAGGTTTTGGCATCATCCAATAATAAATACCATCCTGATAAAATGTTAACCACCCATATATACAACAAATTATGGTTCTCCAATAGTTATTATATTACACCGTACACGAGTCCGTAGACCTTCTACTGGAATGACAATCTCGTGAGCGTCGCAGGTAGCCAATGATTACAAGAGGCTAATAATCGTTAACTGTGGCGTTCCATGAGGGTGGCAATTATTAAACAGTGGACGTCTTCCAGCTGATTATGATGATGAAAGGCCATTACAGACAACAGACAGTTCAAATGCTCTAGCCCGCTGCCAGTTTGTAGCGTGCCCAGCATCCTGGCAGCATGGCTCGTTAGATTCTTATGCATATTGAGTGCTTTATAAACATATTGACCACTTGCATTTCATTTTATGAAGCGGCGATGGTCTAATTGTAATTAAGAATGATCGACTGCCATCCAAAGACCTCAAGTTCGCTTCCGAGCTGGGCCTTCAGATTCATTTGGAATGGTGTGTGTTATAAGGCATTTTAAGTGCGCACTGGCTCTATTAAAAATAAAAATATTTTTACTGTGACTTGTGCTCGGGAAAATATGATGCAGTTTATTCTTATTTCATTTTTTTCCATGACTTAGGCTATTGTCAAATCAAACCATCAACAAAATTACTTGCATCTTATTTTTAAGCTAAATTAGACTAGAAGGTAACCAGAGTTTTAGCCTTTTCCAAGCAATGGTGCAACGCTACTTCATTTTTAAAACGTTACCACTATTGGTTTTGATCTGTTCATTTGTTGGTATCCATTTTTTTTTAAATAAAAAAATACTGAATAACTACTTATATTTTATGCTAATGGTTCAAACGTAAACCAACTGAAGATCGCATGAGACCCAGACTTGCTGAGCTAGTGGGTAGGTATATGTCTGAAGAGTACTTATGTCCGAGAAAAGAGATACTCGTAGGATAATTAATTACCAATTACAGTGGTCAAAGGCGGTTTTTTCTGTGAGCTAGCTTATAACGAACTTTTTTTATTATTATAAAATACCGTAGTTTTGGTCACTAATTCGTAATGGGATCCTAATCCTCAAAATCTAAAATGATAGTATTGAAAAAAGTTTTTAGCATAGAGAGGAGAGCGCCACCATGCGAAAGTTCTTAGCGGCTAAAAACTTTAGCAAATGGGCTCACACTAGACTTGGTATTGGCATCATCAGATAATAAATACCATACTGATAGTATGTTAACCGACCAAATTAAACCAAAATGAACATTTCTGTTCCTTTTAAATTTGCTGAGACATGAATGCTTATGAATATGAACTATCTGATGATTAAAAAATCGTTACAATCAGAAGGATCCGGCAGCTTTATTAATTATTTATTTATAATTTTGACGAAAAAGGTTCTTTAGATTAGATTTAGATTCTGTGGTTCAATTATGAATTTAACACCACTGAATAAAAAGCTCACAAAATCACTCCGCAAAGCCACTCCAATAAATAGGCGACTCTAACTACGAAGCAATAAAGTGCAATTCAGCTCGCAAAGACAGAGTACCTAATATTTATATTTTCCTATAATGCGCCTCTCTTTCTATCGCCTAGCCACGCATAACTCTGATCTCTTCTCGGCACGCTAGGATAAGCCCGTCCGGACGGATACACCGATGTGCGTGTAGCTTTGTACCTAAATTAATGCGGAGTGAGCCAGGGCTGACTGCACATACTATACACATAGTTTGCCACGAGGGTACGCAATTCATAGATGCAGATATGAATTACGATCTTGGTATCTCTTGTTACGGTACATCTCAATCCTCTTATTACCCTCGTATACAGGTAGAGCTCTCTTGAGCAAGGGTCCGTTTTAGTGGGTACCACCGCAGTGTCTGATAAACTGCAAGCAGTAGTGTGCAAGTAGTAATAATAGATAGGATTAGGTCCCATATTCTTCTTACCGTCCGCATTGGACGATATCGTCCATTTCTATTGTCATTTCTGTTGACACAATTATCTACGATGCGCATGGGTTAACACTCAGATACTTTTCATCATCATCATCACATTTCATCATTATCCACGCGAGTGAAACCGCAGGCGCAGTTAGTATCTAATAAAACACTATAATATTAAACAACTCTATCACAATGGGGTAGTATACTAAGTAATGAGTCAGTAACTTTTAAAGTATATAGGTGATTCTAAATATAGAATAGAATAGTTTTTTTGTTATCTGCGACATAACAATACAAGAAGAAAAAAAAAACTACAAAAATAACATAATAAATGTAATTATCACAAATTGACTCTAACTCAGCATAATACCAGCTGTTCGCCAGCGCAGATCTTCCTTTGGAGCCATTTGGTGAGTTCACGTACCGGCATGCACACAGCACAGATTATATATATACTATATAACATATGCATATTTATACATACAAATATATACACAGTAAAATTCAATAGTATATACTAATATACAGTAGTTTAACTTTAGTCCGAAATCAAAATGGCTATTTATAGTCAAAACCGTACAAATCCATGGATTTACGAAACCGTTCTATTGTGGTGCGTCATTAAAAATAAAAGAGGCGTTATTTTAAATACGTCGATCTGTCTGTCCCGAGTTACCGCGCCTATGGGCTATGTTTAGTATATTTATATCGGTAGTTAGGCGCACCTTCTGCGTTTGTTGCCGAACAAACAAATCAATTTATAGCCACTTTTGATTCTTTGGATGTGTTGATTTACATTCTTGTATTAAACTTAAAGAAGAAAGCTGAATGTGTCTTATATTCAAAGTCCATAGAAGTATAAGTTTATCTTACTAGATTAAGAAACTCGTCGACTGATTTAATTCAGTTTAAACAGCAAATAAGTATTTTGTTTCATTATATTAGGCATCATCCGCTGGGAAATATTATACACGAAATAATAGGTTTCATTTGTACAAGCCACTGTGTTATTGGATTAAAAAAGGAATTGGTATATCTGTACATATAAACTGTTGGTGTATTTAATTATTATAATTATTCTTATTATAATACACAGCATTAAACTCGACCTGGTAAACTTGTTAAATAGTTTACCCGTTCAAAATATAGAAAATAGAATTGTACCTACTGATAACAAATCATAGCTACTTTCAGCGCCATCTTTTGTTGAGTAGCTTAAGTTCACGCGAGTGGACCTTTTAGATGGTAAGGATTTTTTTAAGCTAAGCTTTATATTTTCACCATATTTTACAGACCCAGCATGAGATCATTCTGTCCTCAAACGATTTTAACTTAACATTGGTAAATAAGCATGTGTTTGATGACTTTTATACAGATACTTAGTTAAACTAGGTATGAATGCATATTGAACCCGCGGTCCCCGTCGCCAAGGATTCAGGTAGAATAGGTTATCCATTCTTCGCGGTTATTAAGTATTTTTTATTAGTCTAGACAGGTCAGCGTTTTAGCAGGAAAGTCTCCAAGAATATCTACCTTTAATCCGTAAACACCAGCGTATCGGTGGCGTTGAGTCATTGGCGCACCGCCAAGGCGGCTCACCTGTGGACTCAGGATGTCTCAACTATTTATATGACGATACCTGATTAGCTTCGCGCTGATAACTCTGCTAGTTGGACGGTGAAATGGATACTGTCCGCAAGAGAATATAATACGTAGAGGCAATTTCACCGAACTAGAATAAAACTATAACTAAAATATAATAGACCTTTGTCACAAATGGCGTCCATTGATGTTGCAATATAAAAAAATTGCCATAGCATTAACTTTTACATAAAATTGCATCATACAAACGCCTGCATCGAGAGGTATTTTTAATATTAAAAAATATATACCGTGGGATTTGGCTGTATAGCTCCATAAACCATAATAAAATACAAATCGGCCACATTGCTACAGTTATAGTTAAAGCTATAGATAGCTATCTATACATACTATTTTTATGTCCACGGCGCTGTTACATAAAAGTACACAATAATGAGTTTTTTGTTGAGAGGCGACAGATTTCCTACTTGAGGGTAAGTGAGTAGCTAGCCCTACGGGCATTCGCAAAATGCCCTACCACCATACTATAACGACTGCCATCCTTAGACGTCTTAACGTGCCCTCCGAAGCACGGAAGCGCTCAGTAGTAATGTCACTAGCGGTCACCCATCCAACTCATGACCGCGGGCGACGTTGCTTAACTTTGCTGATCGGTCCCCAAGACGCCTGCCAAGCCGTGGGGATTATTGCAAATCTCCTCTCCCTCATTAGAGAGGTCTTTGCACTTGATGAAGTTAACACAACATTCATGTTAGATCAGTCGAAATTAATTTCTTATTTAACTTATTCTAAACAACATCAAGATTTAGTGCTACGAAAAAATTACAAGATTGTTTAATAAAATATTTTATTTAGGCGGAATTGTCACTAGATATATTTTTGTATTTTTTAAGTGTTTTATTAAAATATTAATTTGATGTTTTCATAAAATATTTGTTATTATTAAAATATTTTATTTAAGAAATAGTATATAGTATAAGTATTTTGGAAAAACGTATTTTGTACTTAAATACCAAAATGTGAAAGTATTTTGTATTATTAATTGAAACCAAATATTCAAAGTATTTTTCACATCATATATCTCTGCCTACGACCTAGATAGATTGGTTAATACGAACTTCCTGCCATAACTGATGAACAGGAACGTCAGCAATGGACCGCGATCAAAACACTCGATTTCCATGGTTCATGGCCTGAGAGCAATTCTGCTATTCGAATAGCTATTACGTCACATATAAGTACTCACAATATAATTTTGGTTGTTATTATGTTATTGTGCCGGAACAAGCTAGAGGCCCACGTGATGTTAAGCGGACTAACCTCTGCCTATAACAGATGCATTTCATCACAAGTCACGAATTGCACTGCGCCTGCCACCTGCAGACATAATTGTTAAGTTTCATGTTCCTGTAATTCTCTGGCTCTCAAGGACTGCTGCCGGAACACACCGTTAGGTGCTTGGCGTCAGATTTTCTACTTGAGGATGGTGGCTAGCCAGGCGGGAATTCGCAAAATGCCCTTCCACCATGCGGTGAAGCACCAAAACAAAAAACACCAAAAGTAAATCAACCTATCATATTTTTGTGCATTTTGCATCATACATGGACAAGTGAAAATGAGAAAATCATCAATGTGGTCGGAAACAAAAAAATATGCACTATTAGGGATAACTCAAATACCACACGTCAGATCTGACTCAAATTTAAATGGGACCACATGACAAGCTCCAACTTTCGAATATATAAAAAAATCACATAATAGAATCGACTGCAACACCCAAATGTGTGAAATAACTTGTTGAAGTCGGTACGATGATGGTTCAAAAGTAACCTTTTATCACAATATTGTCCACATGGTACCGACTTCGACAAGTTATTTCACACATTTGAGTGTTGAAGTCGGTTCTATTTTTAGGTAAAACATTTTTTGTTCACCATTTTTAGTGAGATCGATTGTCATTCACTGTCAATGACTATATCATTAAGATAGGCAAACATTTTTCAGTTCTTGGAGTGTAACTCAAAAACGGCTTGACCGATTTTCATGAAATTTAAATGGGACTGCACAGCAAGTATCAGCTTTTAAATAAAAAAAACATCAAAATCGGTTCACCCAGTCAAAAGTTCTGAGGTAACAAACATTTTAAAAAAAACAAACGAATTGAGTACCTTCTCCTTTTTGTGAAGTAGGTCAAGAATCGTCAAAATTAAAGAGTTATGAGATAACACACCAGTTGCTTACCATTAGGCAGGCGATTTGACTCCGTATCACTTCATACTAATAAATAAAATATACTCCGGACTATCACTGACAAGTTCTTGTACAAAAAAGCGATCAACACTCAATCTGAATAGGAAGTCAAACTTAGAGGACCTCGTGGATTCGACGTTGCTTATGCGCCTAGGCCACTTCCAACTACCATCTTTCAGCCAAAAGATCGTTGAAAAGTAATCAAATCAGTTACAGCAGAATGTAAACCCTGACGTCAAACCTTCCATACATAACAGCCTATATTTCGGTTCCATTCTCACACAGAGCTGCCCTGCCCACTCCTGAATTCCATTCATAGATTCCGGCAGTCTATCGTGACGCTTTGGCACTTGGCAAGGGCAAGTCCTTCATCGCCAAGAACCTCGTTAAACCCAGCTGTACGTCAGAATTTCATTCATCAAAACTCATATTAGGTACCATTTTGATATGCTGAGAATAGGCTGTGAATATATTCTTAGGATAACAATACATTTCTATTGTTTTGAATTAGATACCGGTATATAGTTTCTGTACGACCACTTTTCTGTTCTACTGCATCAGCGTAATGGTGAGCGGGTGCTGAAAGCAATAATTTCATAAGCACACTCACATCTTTCAAAAGTTATCTTCTCGTGTGTTTACATAATTTAACGTGTTAGGTGTAGAGACATTCGGGTACAGACCTGAATTTCTCTACAGGTAACAACAGAGCAACTGGTGCTCATTGTATTTTCCCAAAAAAGGGCCGGGTCAGGTCGATGCGAAATGTGACAACAATGCTCGCACTTATTTGGCTTAACTAAATAAAGATTAAAAACTTAGTCAAAGCTAAATTACATCTATACCTATTGGTACCTATTGGTACCAATAGGTATTTTATAGGTATTATAGGACGATTAGAATTCTACATTATGTTTTTTTTTTTTTTTTTTTATAAATATATACTTACCCTAAACCGGAGCGGTCCGCTAGTTTTTCATAAATTGTCAGCCAATCAAGTCAATGAGAGTTCAGGAATTGTTCTGGTGTATACCAATCTGCGGAATAATTATTAAATAATGTAGATACCTGACAACTAAACTAAATACCTATGATAACTAACATTAATTGTATTATCTGAGCCTTCGTCATCAATAATTCAATCTAGTCATTGCAACTGTATAACAGTCGTCAGGCTGGCCCGGCCCCCAAAAAATAGGTCTCTCTTGAGAGCTTAATTCTAATATTACTCTGTCATAGACATCGTCTAATTATTTAGTATATGGTTTATCGACAGACACATACGTGTGGGCCGAATTGGCAAGGACGTGTCAATCCTTCAACAAGTCCATTCATGTGACGGTTTATCGTTATTATTTTGTGTCTATACAGCTGATCATGGTCATCGAACTTCCTGAACACCCGTGGTTAATTTGAGGCAACTACCCACATATTTTCACTGCAATATTTGTTTAAAAAGATTCAATGGATACAATAATATAACCTTCAGGCGAATAAGAGCAGCTTTTATTAGCTAATCTACGTATAGACTTCGACCACAATTCTTTGATGTTTGCAGTGCTGACGTAATAGTTACGCCCTAAAGGACGCCCACGCCGACATTCCGATCATAGAAAAATGAATTAAGTAAGGAATTCTTTCTCCAATTCATTCTCCTATTTTCATGAATGAGATAGTATACGTAGGCGTGAAAGCCTTACAAATGACGTCAGCGATACCAGGGGATAATAAAACTGAGGATATCGGGTTCAACACACTGCTAAGTGGTCTGCAGTAGATATATTGCGGTCGTGGGCGATGCGTGGCCTGGACTTCAGCGGATTGCGTAAGATGGATTAGCCATTGAGGTGAGAGTGTGAAAACAGTCCAGATATTTTGTATATATAACATCTGTAATAGAGTTTTCACTATACTATGCGGTTGAATGTGTACTGTAAACTAAATGTATAGAAAGCGTTTACGAAGTTTTTAGTGTTAATAACTAAGTATGACTACACTCACCACTTGATGACAATTTGAAAATAGATCAATGGATGTTATTTAGTGACTATTTTAGACGAAGGACAACAACCCCAAAGTTCATTCAGCGCGCTCCATGACGTCGGAAGTGCCTAGTTAAGAAAATTGGCACTTTCATTATTTATCATAAGGCTTTTTGCCAAGTTTTTTGAGTGTCACCACACAACGACGTCTGTGTCTACCTTCACGATAAATTGAGCCACTTCCCAAACCTATCGCCATAAAGTTTTCATCACTGAAATGGAAGTCAAATTAACATAAAAAAAGTCAGAGAAGAAAATATTCTGAAAGTTACGCAACGCACTCGATATATCCGACCAGACATTAGGAATGACACATCCTAAAGACATAGTAAATGATTTACTACTAATGTTTCTCTTTTTTCTCTTACACACTGAATCGTAGCCAATTTTTTTGTTCGTCGCCCGTGGATGGGATGTTGTCCAAACGAATGACTCCCGTTTAGATAATACACGTTATTTCTGTTCTTACATATGTTACTCGTCACACAAAATAATAAGGCCATTGGCCTAATGACAGTAGCTTATTTTTAGTCCCGGACTTTTGAAGGCGACGCGTTTTTAAGTGTTACCGATGTGGAATTCGAAACGTACTGACTTTCCCTGGTTTCCATTTAAGACGACTTTCGTTTGAAAAAATTGCATGTAGGATTTTTACCACTCTATTTCTAGAAGACTGATGCGTCTCTGGCAACAGTTAATTGGCACAATTATTGTTTGTTTGTGTGTTTCAAAACAACAGGCGAGGATTATACATTTTTCTGATTTGAAGACTATGGCTCTCTCTCTCTCTCTCTCTCTCTCTCTCTTTCAGAGCAAGAGAGCTCTCTAGCTTTCAAGTTTGAATGAATAGGTCCGTATTAGTAGGGTAGTGATGGAAGTGCAGGGAAGTGTTTTAGATCCTACACTATTCTTAATCTTCACGTTTGCTAACAATTGATAGAAATTAGAATATATGGTAGAAATCAGTGATCAAATCATCTATCAATAAGGGCGGGACCGGAAGTTACCTACAAAATAATATCCTTCCCCATTACTTATTGAATAAGAAGGTGAAATCTATATAAAGCTGTTTTCATCATCGTTGTAAAGAAATGATACATGTGGCGCGTCGTAAACAGTATTAACGAAATATTAGCAACCCTATTTATGTATTTACTTTTAGTTGCATCTTTACGGAACGCTACATAACCTTTCGACACAACCGAAAATATATCTGTGCAAAAGCACCTAACGATTCATCTGATAATTGGGTATTTATAAAGGAATTTTAATTGTTCTCAGGTAGTCCAGCGCGAGTGGAACAGATGCAGTCCGTGCGCACGACGCGCGGGAGCCGAGTGCGGCTGGAGTGCAAGGCGAGCGCCCGCCCGCCACCCAGGATATCCTGGTACAAGAACGGCCGGCCCGTCGCAGACATTGCCTTGCGGAGGTTTCGGGTGCAGAGCTTTAGGTGAGGTTCTTTGGATAAATTTGACTTGAAGTGGTTGAAAGTAGGACAAAAAATGCTTTCAGAAAGAGATTATTTACCAAACTTTGTTACCATCCTCCAATTGCATCATCGTAATAACGTGGAATTGAGTTAAACGTTATTACCCAAACGTTATTCCCAAGTTAAAGCTGCCTTATAGCTCAAGTTTTTATACAACTGACAGGTTATATAGACTTTAACATCCCCGACGATCCCCATGACGGCAATTATGTGGTATAGCGTAGAATAGCCACTAGCTCTCAAGGACAGGTGCAGGAACACACACCGTTACCCGGTTGGCGAAATATTGGCTAGGCAAGCATTCACGAAATGGCCATCCACTATGCAAGCTGCAGTTGCTTTTATCATATAGTAGAATGAATGTTAAGTAATAGGAAAGAATGGGCGGACTAATGGAATGGGGGTTACCTAGTATTACTGGTTCTCAAGGAAAGCTGCCGAAACACTCCGTTAGGTGCTTGGCGACAAACTTTCTAGTTGAACCATTAAGTCAAGTAGACAATTTGTCACCAAGAAAGGTAGTTAGCCTGATGGGCATTCGCAAAATGTCCTACCACTTTGCTAACCACTGCCATCCTAAGACAACAACCCTAATATTATGTCGGTAGGTAACTTCAATCAACCCTGACCTGATATTACTACAAAGAGTCATTAGGATCACAGTTTGAAGGATAGAAACATCATAATCGAGCGAAGTCCAATCATTCATCATAATTTTAATTGATTGATCTTGATATTCATCTAGTTCGGGTCGTTTAGATTCCATAAAGCAAACCGAGCGTGCGTTCACATGTTCCTTACATCAGCGTCCATTGGCTTAATTAGTGCAAACAGATTATTGTGCTAATCGCGACACCAGACTACGTCAATGACCGACCTGGGAAGGGTCGACATTAACTCGGATTTCACTCTGAACTTAGTTTGAACTAGTACTATTTAAACGGCATTGACGCATGCTATACGAAACTTTTTTTTTTGGATGGCAAAACGTTGATAAAATTTAAAATCAGAGTCATAAAATTGCAATTGAGTGCTGGTCTAATATCAACCTACCAAAAGCAACTCATTAATTGGATAGATATCACCACCGTCGAAAAGATATGCGTTCAAAATGGATGGTAAAAATTCAAAAAGGTCATTCAAGGGTTGCGGGTTGAAGTCCCACTGGTTATTTAAAATTCTATTTGCACTGCTGCCATATCAAATGTTATGATACTCGAAGTCAGAAACATTGACCTAAAAACCATGGTAATGTTTAAAATGTTAAAAGTTACTTTGGATACTTTTTATGCTTACTGCTAGCTTACTGTTGAAGAAATTGGTGCATTTCTGAGTTATCTCCAGAGGCAAAAACTACGTGAGGAATTAGGATAAGGTTTTCTTTATCTGGGATAAAATTTTATACCGATTTGACTTTAGCATCGCAGGTACTCTGTACACTTTTATTTACAGATTCAGCAAATAAAAACTGTACTAAATGGTGCAGGCACTACATGCGTCTAGATTTACTTGGCTTTAAAAACATGTATTTTTATTTCGTGAAATTACTTCAATTCTAAATTTGGAAGCATTGTTGTGGATCGCCATTAGTTAGGATGCAATTGGCAAGACGATTCGGTCGATTAAAGATTCAACTGATCAAGCGTGCAATTACTTCGGCTGACACCTTGATCTCTTTTTTATTTTGGTTGAGCTCTATAGTACCTACGTTATCACCAGTAAAATAACGTGAAAGAAAACTCTTTCATTTGTCTTAATTGCTCTTTCGAAAACTAACGTCACAATCAGTATTGTAGCTACCTTAAACTTGTACAACCATTCCCGTATACCTATTTTTGAGATATAAATAAGAATTTAAATATGAATACTAAACTAAAACCTCTTCGTTGTAAGAAACAAATTTTAAGATAAAGCAAGGATTTACAAAAATCAAGTAGGTACTTCAGTTAATATCTTCATGCACCAAAATGCGCCTATTCTTTTCAGGGAGATAGTGTTTGCCGAATCTTGCGGCAATAAATTAAAAGCGTGTTTCAAACAAAGTATTTTTGGATGTTTACATCGTCGAATGAATTAATAACTTTTAAATGAGATTATCGAACATCCGACGACTCAATGGATGTAAAGAAATAATCGGAGAAAATTTGACAACTTGGCGTGGGTTGAAAGAAAATGTTTTCATTCACATAGCACGTGATGTGATGCCAGAGTGTTCCTAGGGCAAAATCTATTTTGTATGATTGGTATAAGTTCCATCTTCATATTACCATCAATGAGCAATGTTATGTTCGTATCGACAGTGAATCTTATTGCTCAGTTGCTCCTTTTTTATGGGATTGTGATAAAACAGGCCCACCTGATATTAAGCGATAATCTCTGCTTGCATATAAAAGATGCATTTCGTCACAAGTAACGAGCGCCCGTCACTGAGACATAAAGTTGTTAAGTGTTATGATGTGATGTGCCTCTAATTTCGTTTACTTGCTCTTAAAACCTGCTGCCGGAACACACTGCTCTAGATGCTTGGCGACACATTTTCTATTTGAGGGTGGTAGCTAGCCAAAGAGCATTCGCAAAATGCCACCTTTGGTGAAGCACAAGCCGGCAGGGGATCGAACCATGGACATGCGGACGGTAGTCCATAACTACTACCGCTCAGCTATCATTGCTACAAAAGCCGAATTACACTACTTGGAAGCCATATTACAATTAGATTAAGTTTTTGAGTTTTACGTAAAAAAGAACTGGTTTCATATTTTGCTGCGCTGGAAAGTTACGTATGTAAAATTCTGTTTTAACTACGGACCTATTTGTAGGTATCGTGATATACTAAATATCCGTCAACATGGAAAAAACTACATACTTACTTAAGTTGATAACTGCATCAAAAGTATGCAGATATTTGTATCCATTCCAAGAGATGTTGTTGCTAGTCGCTTCAATGCTTATTTTATTTTTATTTCTTCTCTAAATATGTTTCTATCGGTCCGTATGTAATTCATTGTCGTACTGTTTTCAGAAGGCGCTCGGTGTTAGTGATAAGGCACGCTAGGAATGAAGACTCTGCGACATACGAGTGCAGAGCGCTTGGCGCGATCGGGCCCCCAGCCATCGCCTCCGCCAACGTTACCGTGGTCTCGCCCACAGAGACGACTACCACGACAGAATCTGACCGTAAGTTTAATCATTATTCTGTGACAAACGCTAAGAATGAAGACTTCTACGTGCAGAACAGAGAGATGTCCCCACTATTGGTTGTTTTGTGGTAATAAAACGTGCAGACTGCAGGACGTGATTGGGTCTTTGCCATTTACGTCTGCCAAACGTCAGTGTGTCCTTTTTATTCTGTGGTGTGGTGTCGACTTTTGCGACGGCTCCTGAACTTGACTATAAATTTTATAATTTCATCTTGATATTTTTTATGTAATGATAAGTGGACTAACCTCTACCTAGAACAGATTCATTTCGTCACAAGTGACGAATTGCACTGCGTCCGTCACTGAGACATACAGTTGTTAAGTCTAATGTGCCTGTAATTTTACTGGCTCTCAAGGACTGTTGCCGGAACACACTGTTTCGGTGCTTTGCGACAGATTTTTCATATTTTTGAGGGTTCTACATGAGGGTAGGTCCCTGCCAGGGCATTTGCAAAATGCCCTCACTTGTCACTTGTGGCGCATGCACCATGCATATTTGAATAAAAATTAAGATTACTTAATTCCAATAAGAACCCGAATTTTACGTTTTAAGATTGTCATCTTCTCCCTAGCTTATTCGCGACAGTATTGTGTTTTCATTCATTTGTGTCTCCTTAATTTTCATTAAGATCGACTAAATCAGCCCAGTTAACACCGATCACAGCCATTAACCCGTTTCCACGTCCAATCATTGCAAATCTGTTTACACCTAACAGCTCATTTACCTCTATCTGGAGCGAGTGTATGCATAAACAGCGTATCAATTGATGTCATATCATTGTTTGTAGTACCGTTTAGTACTGCGAACCCTCTGGGAACGCATAATGCTTCGTAGAACCGAATACAGTGTAGGTAAACAATACTGCAACAGGGGCAATGGAGTGATCGGTTAGGCACCTAATGTATCGAGTCGAGGCTGGATGGTTTCCATATGCGTTCAATATTCAATTGTGAACATGAAACATTGCATTTTATTGAGCTGTGTTGTTTGTTACTTGTCATACATATACCTAACTACGTATTTAGCTAGTCTTCGATGTACTATAAACTTTTGTTAGTGTTCTGTGTGTGCTCCAATGGAGCCCAAAATTCACGGTTATTCAAACTTCCAAAAGGAAGGATGTTCTCGAATACCGTGTAGCGTACCTGCCTAAATATGAACTGCGTACATGCTACTTCGTATTAAACAGCATTTTTTTTTTTATCTAATCACCGATCAGACACCTGCTTCTGACAAATCACAAAAAAGTTGTCGAAGCAGTGATGGCTCAGTGGCATTGGCGATGGACTGCCGAGCAGCAGTTCCATGGTTTGAATCCCGCTCGCGCTTGATCTTCTCCCCACGGTGGAAGGGAATTTTGCGAATGCCCGCGTGTGAGCGACCACCCTTAAGTAGAACATTTGTCGCCAAGCACCTTATGGTGTGTTCCGGGAGCTGTCCTTGAGAACCAATAATTTTAGGTTAAGCCTGTTTAATACATTCGACCATATCATCAACTTACCATTAGGTGAGATTGTAGTCAAAGGCTTAACTATTAGTAATAAAAAATTAAGTTATCCTTTCAACTTCTTAGTAGGCTTGCAAGGGTATTATCCATTATTCTTGCTTTTTAGTAGCAGTAGGACTCGTTGTGAACGAGTTAGTGCGGAGAAGTACTACCATAGGTACCTACTACTGCGAAGCAGTAGTTAGTAGTACATGCGCAATGCAGTTCGTCACTTGTGGCACATGCACCTGTTATAGACAGAGTTTACAGCTTGACACCAGGTGGGCCTCGTGCTTGATCCATCAGAATACCATAAAAAAAGCTTTCTATCATATTTTAATGATTTTTTTGTTTACTAACATCACAGATGTCACGGGTCTCTAGCTCGTAAACGTAATGAATTATGTACCTGAGTGTCATCTAGAGCTCGTTGAGTAATCCCATAATAGATTATGATAAAAGTGAGGCGAGTGCGTAAATTAGTCGAATGTATAATGAGCAAGTTGCTCACGAGTTTCATACGAACTTTTTCAACACCCTTGCGAGGAAAAAATATGTATATTACACAGATGCGATACAAACAACATACGAAAATTATGGAAAATAGCGCAAGTTTGTTTTTTATTTGCTCGCAGCTAATGTATGATCGTTGATAACATTTGATGTTACAAATCTGTATTACCCGGTTAAATTGAAAATGCTCTGTTTACTCGCATATATTTTTCAGTTAGGTACTAACTTAACTTTGTAGGGATAAATTACCCGATCAAATTGAAAATGCTGTTTACTCGCATATAATTTGCAGTTAGGTAGTAACTTAATTTTATCCCTATTACGCACTAGTGTATAATATTATTATGCACGAGGGTGTTATAGTTCGATTTGTGGACCTAAGAACGATATAATAAAGCTCACTTTACGAGCAAGGGTGTTGAAATATATATTATAAATGTCTACATCCAAATTAATTTTATAGATAGACGTCATTTGGTAATTTTTGGTTTCAGGAAACAGTCGGGTTTAATAAAAATATGTTTTTCTTTTCAGCCATTAGTGGGTCGCCATGTCCGATGTCGTCCTTTTGCCTCAACGGAGGCACTTGCCTATACTTCGAGCTTGTGCAGGAGCAAGCTTGCAAGTGAGTACACTTTTTTTATTATCGTCCTAACAAACTATTGTTTAATCTGTGGTCCTAAGTTTTTTTATAGAATAGCAAACATAAATAAAATGAAAAGTCCTTCATAAAGAACAGTGTGAAATTTTATTTAATACAATGTCATTTGTCAAATGGAAAATACCTACAAGTTACATGTAAAAAAACATTTTATTGAAGAAGAATTTACACTCTTTGATTTAGACGACAAAGATGCTTGGGAGATTCCACGTAAGCCAATACCCACCATTACTCGCCTCTGCAAACTAAACTAATATTGTAAAAATTATAATAGACATATAGATTGTTGTGTTTAATTAAAAATCATCGCGTTTCTGTAGCAGTGGCTCCATCTGTACCCTTTTTCCTAAACGTGACATTCGAATTTTCAGTATTAGTCATATAAATTCGAATATCTCGGAAAGTATGACGATGTCTTTAATTGGATGATAAATTTACTAAAACTCAAGAATAACTAGGTAAATTCTTAAATTTATACTCCTATAGTTACGCTGCAACTTAATTGCCTACCAGCCTGAGTGAGGTTGATATTCTTCGTTGTTCAGGTATTATAAACTTAGAGTTTTGAAGACTTAACACGGATTTTAAGACCGAGCGTCCTTGGTATGTGTAGAAGCGTCGCTTTAGCATCTTGAAGTCTTGGGTTCGATTACCGGGTCGGACAAGTTGTAAAGGTTATCTATTACATGGAGCCAAAACATGTCTAGCGGTACGTGAATGCTTAGTTAGTCTACCCCTACGAGGATTAGAGACGGGATATTATGGTTTTAGGGTTCCGTACTAGAAAACGGGACCCTTATATTTTCTCTGTTGGTACGCAACCCTCGGTGTAGTAGAGCAACTCGCACTTGGCCGGTTTTTTCTTTTGATGAGTATATTTAAATTTGAAAAATATTTATTTTAAAGATTCCTTTTTACTTTTCAGATGTCCCGAAGGCTTCAACGGGATGCGCTGCGAGAATAAGGAAGCCACCAACAGAAGCAGTATGTCTCATTCCTACACATGTAAACTGGGCCTCTCGATCAATTACTACTGTTAGCAGGCGATGCGCCGGCGCATAACCCACCTCGTTCCAATTTTAAACTTTAGCTCGTGATGCTCCAACGCTGGCTGGCCGTCTGTGAAAAACTTTTCGTTACACGATAAGTCGTTTCACTTTAATTCTTTATTTCGATATTATTAATTGCCTATTTCGTTGGGTAAAAATGAATTCTTTTAAATTTAGAACAACTAATGATGGCAAAGCGCTGCTGATGCACGTGAACGTTTAATTTTAGAACAGTTTTCACATTACGCCAGCCAGTGGTACGACCGCGGCTGTTCTGTTATATTAGACAAAGCTGTTTCTATCGTTAAACAGTGCATTTTGTGAACTGTACGTAGTCACGTATGTTTCACGTTAGTTAAGATTATTGCCGATCCGGCATTTGTAAATAATTATATAAAACATATTTTTTTACGATTAATTTCGAGTCTCGTTTCTCTATCAATCCGAGTAGACAATTAGAAGACTCTTATTTATTATTTAACTTACTTACTCGTTAATTTTCATTATTATCTATTAGCTTTTTATTATATTGTAAGTTGAAAAGATGCCCCGTGATAAATATTTATATTTGCAAGTCTGTTTGGAAGGTAATTAATAAGTTTTGAGGACCCAAGTAACTTATTATTAAACGATGCCGATGTTTTGAATTTTAATTCAATTTCGAATATTACGAACATCAATAATATTGTTAAAAAGAGAATTCCTTGTGCTGGAACGTAACGAAAATTCGAAAATAATTAATAGATTACTAAATCCCATCTAAATATCTATATATTCATTATTTTATTATTAAAGTTGTAAATATTTTAAAATATGTAATAAGTATTTCGATTATAATGATGTTAAATATAAGGTTTGATGACTAGTAGTATTTAATATTCTGATTTGAAAGAGACTTACATTTATGTACATATCTATTAGGGTAAGAGTTTTCATACAAATGATAAAACATTTTTAAAACATACATTACTAGAGACAACTTGCTAGGCTTTCTGTAGACGTTTGTTAATATTGTTGATTTAATACTAAAATTGTAACCATTTTTCTGTTTAACTTTTTACAATCTACCTTCTTATTCGTGAAAGCAAAGCAAGTTTAGCAAACTCACTGAAAGAAAATAAATTTCCACGTTTTTCCGGTCCGATTATATCACCTAGTCATTATAGCAGTTTTTTAATACGTAGCTAGGTAGAATTAATTTATATATAATATTATAATATGAGTGTAGCTAATTGGAGGAATGGTTGTGGTTATTCTATACGGCTAACTTTGCTATGGGACCGAAACTATCTTTTCACAATTTACAGTTTTGTTGGTTATTTTTCTGTTTGTATAAAGTCCTACGTCTTTATTTCAATATTTATGTATAATTATTAGAAAGGGACTATTTATTTTCGTGGAGTTGAAGGGATATTCTTTGCGTAAGGTAAAATGACATCGTTCAATTTTCATATACATAATGTACTTTCGAATAACATCAATTGATCACTTACTTGCAGATTTTTTCGAAGAACAGGTATGATCGTGTTTATATTAAATAGGTATATTTTTTTTTCGGACGATATCATTACACCTTACGATAAGTTTTGTAGTCTCACAACAAATATTAAGGCGCAAAACGTTGTTTTAAGTACTGTAATGAAATACCAAATCACAATAAAAGAATGAGTGTTGGAATTAACAGACAGGTGATAAATTGTTTTTGTTTTCTTTTTAATTTTACTTGCACTTTCCTTAATCCTTAAAAATCCGACACGAAAGAATAATGGAAATAAGAATGGTATGTATTTTCAAAATTGTTTTTTTTAATGTCGTGCACTTTTCCTTAACACTCCGCACTCATTATAAAAATGAAAAAATGTACTTAGGTAGATTATTTTCTCAAGCAACTTGTTTGACTTCAGTGATTACATTTTTTCATTTTAATATAAATATGTTAAAGAAATGTATATATATCTACTACTACTAATGCTTTATATGCACTCAGGTGTCTACTAATACTTCAATAATATTTCACGCATGCCTATGCATGTCACAAAAATATATTTTTCTATAATAAACTTTCGCACTTACTATTTGTTGTGAGATAACAGTATTTTAGGCACTATAAGAATAACATTGCATGAAAGTATTGTTTTAATTCTTCTCTCTGTTACATATAGTTATATCTTCTTTTAATTATTTTCAGGCAAAGGTGATCCTCTGTGGTGAGCGGCATCATAACGACAGAAAAACGAATTTCGGCGAATATTTAGTAGTAACGACAATTGAAGCATTCCTACGTTATAATCGAATTATTCCTGTAAATTCAGAGCCATTTGAGCTATTTACTAGGTATTTTATTTTGCTCAATGTTAAAGACGATTTGATTGTTGAGTTGGATTAGAATTTCTGTAAGCGCCAAAACACTAAGTAGGTAATAATCGCGAAATAATGAGGCTCAAAAGTCATATGTGATTGAGTAGGTACAAATATACTCGTAACATACCCATTTTGTAAAGAATGTACAGAGATGGTAAATAGTAGGTACCTACATGTGCCACTATGTCATAGAATACTAAGTTTATTTCTTGCTAGTATTTGGATGAGTACGGGAACATTTAATATAATGGTGTATTTTGAGCCATATTATTTGGTGCAAAAAGCCCATTAGGACTTCGATTATAATGATCGAAGCATTAGGATTGGAAGGACCCATAGAATTCATGGATCATGCAAGAAGTTAAAACGAGGAGTTTAACGTAATTTTTTTTCCTTCTTTACATACTAGATGGCGCTGTTGACCAATCTGTTACGAGATATCATACAGAATTGATAAACATCTAGCTATAAACTGATATTATTTTTAGAATTGTTGGTTTCAGTTATTTATATGCAAAAAAGACATATTTTACCTACTTACTGTATTCGTAGTCACTTCACTTGTCTTAATATATTGTCGATTTCTTCTAAATAAAATTTCCTATATCCACTCCCTTAAATACCCATAATATTAGTCAAATTTTGGCTGCCAGCCAACATCTTGTAAATTTCAGTAACTGCATTTAAAGTTAGTTACTTAACTTACCTACTTCTACAAGAAAACTCCTCGTTTTTCAAACTCTATCAATAGTCACTAAATTACCGAAGTAAGTAACCTATCTAACATTGTGTAACAAACTTGCCTAAAAAGTAGATGTTTACACTGTAAATAGTACCTATCTTATTATTTACATAAGCATTACAGACGCACAGATTCGACACTTCTAGAACATAATTTGTAGGTAGGTACATCTAGTTAAGAAGCTTTTGTATAATGAAATTGTATTCGTAACAATAATGGTGCTTGAATGTGTACTTAGTAAAACGAACGACAAGACATACTTAATAAGTTCCTAACTTTGTATCATAAGGTCTAACTGGCCTAGAACTAAGCACGATGTTGTTTTATCTCTTCTAATCTAAGTTTGTATCTTCAAATTACCTATCTAGATAATGAAGAGGAGAAGTGGATATCATGCTTAGTGAACCTAAACCCCTAAATAAGGGAGTGATCAACACTACAACGTTTGTATAGAGAAGTGACCGGCCAGTTCGCCCTTAAAATGTATAAAATGAATCCAAACGTTCTAGTGCTTTGTATGAATTTGATATTGAGAACAATTCGTATATTTTACTTTCGCAGCAAGTTACGAGTTACAACTTGATATTTTTTTGGTATAAATCTAACATACTGAGCATTTTAAAACGCAGTTTTCGGGTAATGTATCCTTATCCCCTACATTATTCTGGTGCGAGGCGAAAGACAGTCTTTTATCAAGGGTTTGTACATTTCTACACTATTTCCGTAATTTACCGTTTTGTTTGGAACCCCGGCTAAACTACTTCTAATAATGTGCAAGTTTACGGCATGTAAAACCGTACCAATGCAAAGTGAAGTCTTGACTAGTTGATGATAATTAATCAAGAAATCAAAAATGGTTAAGGTTCACTGAACTCTTGAAGTACTTGCATGCTGGACTAGCCGTTGGCATTTAATTATTGTATAGGTAACCCAGTATAAAGAAACGAATCCAAAATGGCGCCGAAAATGTTTACCTCTCACTTGCACATTATCACAGAATAAAAAGGACCAGAAGGGTCACTCCGCAAAGCCATTCCAATAAATAAGCAACTCTAGCTACGAAGCAATAAAGTGCACTTCAGCTCGCAATGACGGAGTACCTGAAGTTTAATTTCACATACAAGGCGTATATCTTTATATCGCATAGGCACGCTTAGCTATGATTTTAGATTCGTTTCTTTGTTAAATTTAGTTTCCAGATGCTCGAGAAAACATGCAACTAGTAATTTTTTGGCTTAATTTGTCCAGTATAATAGTGTTGAAGTCAGTTCTTCCATTGCAATGGAGCTCGGTCAAAACAACTATTTTTGATACCTACTAACAAGATACTGGGGGTAGTACGCTGCCGCAGCGGTTTAGTCTGGCATGATTCGGTTAGCTTTGGATGTCTTACCTTTGTCATCCACTTTATATGGACACAGTTTCTTCACCCATACATTCATAGACCAGTAAAAGCTTGAGAACCTCATCATAAAGTTTTTGTATGATGTTTACCCACTTATTTCTGATGTAACACGTAGCATAGCCCGTTTTTTTGCTCTACTTATTTGCCGAACATTGTTGAAAGAAATATATCATAACAGCTTTGTATGCAGCCAATCTTCTTTGGGAAGATTTAAGCAAAAAAAAAACAAATAAAGCCATGTATGGCAGGAAATTTTATGCCTGCACAATTTTCTTAGGTTGTATATGACATAAGTATACATACAATGATATTATGTTAAGTTGTATTAACAGTTTTGTACAGTATTATTTGCTGGTTAGATGTTATTTATTGTAGCTTTTAATCTGCTATTTTGTAAGTGCTTTGTTATAAAATATACAAATTGAAAATGAATAGCTTTATTTTATTGGAATGTGACGCGAAACCCGCTTTAGGATCACGAAGTGAGTTAAAAAATAACCTCTGCCTATAACAGCATCGTCACAAGTTCGAACTGCAGCATCACCCGAGATATACAATGATTAAATTCATGTAGGTACCTGTAATTTCATAATTACTTACTGGCACTCAAGGCTACTGCCAGATTACATTGTTAGGTGCTTAGCGAAGGATTTTCTACTTGAGGGTGGTAATTAGCCAGGCGAGCACTCTCATACCCTTTCACCAAGCCAGCATCATCGTATCACATCGGAAATCAAATCGGAGATGGTGGTCCCGCTCCTTTGACGGGGATGTAACTAATGGCACTAGTATTCGTTGAGAGGTTTTAGGAGTCATTGTAACAGCTCCATAGGATCAGTACCACACAACGTAAGTAATTTTATAGCAGCTGAACTCTTTAACAGTTTTATTTTTTTATGTTATGGTCACGGGACAATCTCGAGGCCCACCTGATGTTAAGCGGACTAACCTCTGCCTATAATAACAGATGCATTTCGTCACAAGTCACGAATTGCACTGCGCCCGTCACCTTGAGACATAGTTGTTAAGTCTCATGTGCCTGAAATACTGGCTCTCAAGGACTGCTGCCGGAACACACCGTTAGGTGCTTGGCGACAGATTTTCTACTTGAGGGTGGTCGCTAGCCAGGCGGGCATTCGCAAAATGCCCTTCCACCATGCGGTGAAGCTCCAGCCCGCGGCAGGATTCGAACCATGGACCTGCGCGGCAGTCCATAGCCATGCCACTGAGCTATCACTGCTTCAACAATTCCGGTTTAATAAGGGTAAGTGCCAGTGAATTTTCAGGAACAACTTCAGTCTCTGGGTTGTGGGCGGAGTGCAGTTCATCATTTGTGTCAATATGCATCTGTTATAGCCAGAAGTTACCACAACACCAAGACCTTATGCTGGTTCATTCACGATTCCAAAAAAAAACAACACTTACATTCAGGGTGCAGTGATCGGAAGAATTAAAACTGAATAGAAATTAACTTAAGTTTATTTTAAAACGTTTTGAAAAGACATGTACAAAATAATGCTTAAAAAGTAAAATTGTTATCCTTACTTTATTTTTTCAAACATTAATATTTACAGTTCTAAGACTTGCATTACATACTTAGGTAGACATACATAGTAGAAAACATTTGTACCAAATACAGTTAGGTGGGGGGAGGTACTAATAATTATAATTTTATTAAAAACCTCATAACTGAAAAATATTCTCAATTATGATACTAAATTATTTCTTTGTAAAGGAAGTAAACTTTGTGTATGTGTTTTTAAAATAAAAATCTAGATATTCTAAATATTTTTTTAATATTATTATATTAAAAAATTATCAAATCACAAAAGGTCAATCCCTCAGTGTTTCATGGGCCACATTAGTTTTTGTCCAAGTAGTAAGAAATGCGAAGTAAATAACTGGGACCTACTTTTTGGGCATTTTGCTATCGGGCTATATTTTGCAAGTAGAACATTACAAGACGATTTGTATAATATGTTACTAGTGCAGAAATTGCTGCTTCTAATATATTCTAAGTTCTCCACTAATGACTTTCATAACGGCTCTTCTTACTTCTTTGTGTAAACAGTTGCAGCTATGAAGCCTCCTCTGACATGAAAGCCCTTAATTCTAAATACCACATAAATCTTTAATTCAAACATGATTGGATTTTCAGGAACTCCTAAAACATTATCCATGAAAAAAGAACAGTAACTTATTGATATAATTAATACATACATTTAGGCATTACCTTCCCATATTTAATAATTACAAACATGTAGTTAATTAAAAAATATTTTATGACACATCCAATTAGTATTTTAGAAAACCACTTATTCGAATTACTCCTAATTTTCCTGCTATGTCAGCGTGATATCATAAACGCGACGTAGCCCACTTAGAATGGTTATGACGCGTTTCGATTCTACACAAAGTATCATCAGGTCTCGACTATTCAAGCTATGATCAAGAAAACTAATTATTTTTCAAGCATGCACGCTCAAAGAAAATTCAAGACAAAAATTTTTCCTGTTGAGATATGTCTTGTTTATGAAGCTACGTCGATTTAGCAAGAAAATTAGGCAGAATTATTATTTTTAAGCGTTTTTATTTAATTTTTAATTAACATGTTCTTAAAATATTTTTTTATGTTTGTTATTATTTTATCATATGGGCACTCAATATCTAGAGAACTACTAGACCAGCTTCACGGTAATACTATGATGTGGATTATTTCTTGACCAAGCTGCAACAAGTTAATCAAATAACCTACTTATAAAGTAACAACATGTTTCTAAATTCTATTAAAAAAAAAACAGCATTCTTGTTCAGTCTTATACTTATTTTATCACAGTTTCCTTATTATTTAAAAATGCAATCAGCATTTGCTTGGCAACCAGAATCAAAATTAATAAAATAGAATTAAACTTATTTAGTTTTCATCTTGTAGAAATCTGAAACTCCTCATGGCTTGAAGCATATTGAATATCATAACATTTTTTAATTTGAAACCAAATCAAACAAGAATGCTGCCGCAAAGAAGTTACACTAACATTACTATAAAACTAATCAACAAGCTTATAGCTAACTACTGTATCCATTTTGTGTAAACTAGTGGAGAATGATTTCAACTGTACATTCTGAGCATTGGCAATAGATATGGGTTCAGCTTCGGCCCATTTTTCAGGCACATCACAGTCTGTTTTAGCATGAACTAACACATCAAAGGAACACCTGCAGTCAAGTAACGGTAAGTAGGATATTGTGGCAGCAACTTGAAGCATTACATCTCTAATTTCTTGCTGGATTTTCTTCAATTCTTTGCTGCCAACAGTTTCATTTTTGTCTTTAGATAGGGCAACGTCTCCATCTTCATACTGGACGTTAAAATCCCAGCATTCTAGTACTTCTTTATTGGCAACATTGAGGATGACAAGTGACAACTTGCTCACCTTTTTGTTGAGTATCCATTCTGGAAAATTAATTTAAATAATAAATGTATTTTTAGTTTTACAATATATTTTTGGTAGTAGCTTTCTATGCTTTGATACAAATAAATTACACTTATTGTGTTCAAGGTTGAGCCGCCTTAAATCATCGCCTTCATCATTACTTGCCAACAGATGAGTGATCAAACCCTAGACTAACAGACATAAACAATAATCAAGCAAGTAATTTTAAACTTCACATAACAGCTAAACATTGGTTGATGCATATTTGCACAAAATAACAATAGATTCAAATTGTAGCCGATTCTCAACTCTCCTACCTTGGCCTACCAAGAACAACCGTAACTTCCATCCTAGAATGTATATCTAAGGCGGCATTATTAGTTACCTTACCAAATTTGGTTAGGTAGGGGAGGAGGCTCGAGCAGTGAAGGGGAGCATTGATATATCATAAAGGGGCCCCAAACCCTACTTCTGGGTTGCAAGTCCCAGCCCCTCTAACCACTTCCTTTGCAACGCTATGGACCCGGCACCCGCACGGTGAATCCATGGAATGCTAAGTAATTCGTCTCATGATTAAATTTATATATCAAAACTGACTCCTAAGAGTTTTTTACGACACTGTATATATACCAATACATTTAAATAGCAGAATATAATAAATAGCTGTATAATAAATAGATAGAATGTAGTTTTTTTTTTATTTTTTTTTTTTATGCTTGATAGGTTAGCCTTTGACCACTATCTCACCTGATGGTAAGTGATGATGTGGTCGAAGATGTTGTTCAGGCTAACCTAGAAGTATAGCAGCTTTGATTGATGAGGGACCTCCCGGTTTTCTGTAGATTTAAAATATAATTAAATACAGTATAATAGTCTCTATCTGATCTCCACTGCAAAACCTCATCTTACAGAGATAAATGTACTTAGCATTCCATGGATTCATCATGCGGGTGCCGGGTCCATACTGTTGCAGAGGAGCCCAAGTCATGGTGCCTGGGACATGTAACTCTGTGAGTAAGGTTAAGGGGCCCCTTTATGATGTCATCAATGCTCCCTTTCACCACTGGAGCCTCATCCCCTGCACAACCAAATTTGCTAAGATCCTACTAATGCTGCCTTGGATACACATCCTAGGATGGAAGTGTTCTTGACTGGCAGACAAGGTCATTTAGTAGGTTATATAGGGATTTTGCTGGTATACTCTTTTCTCTGACTTCTACAGATATAAACATTACTGTAATATCATTTTGAATAATAATAATGATGGTGGAAATGTGTGAATTATGACAAGTGGTATACCTTCACTTTGTGTAAGTAGGTTAGTTAAAAAACTCTTGATTTGTTGGTCTTCAGATAACAACAGGGTAATACCATACTGCTGCTCAGCTTTAAATGATTCAGGTGGATATAAACCTCTTTGAAACAGTACTGAGTTAATGGCAAATTCTGAAAATAACAGAACATTGTTAAAGTGCAATAAGAAACAATCAGCAATACCAATCGGGTAATGTACACACATTGGGGGCGAAAAAAAAAACAGAATTTTGAATTGGCGTATGGCAATATACATACATTTACATATAAATTTTTAGCCAGTCTCTATTTGGTTTTTCATGTAACTGCCAATATTCAATAACATGTAACCAAGTGCAAAATACTACATGAATAAAATTTAAAATTTCATTACTTTATTTCTCAAAACGAGGGGGTTCCGCAGGATAAAATTTGGTTGGCGTTCGAGATAAACATATATCTGTAAAAATATGATAGGTACGTAGTGCCTAGTGGCATACACCGACTCAAAGACATATTCAAACCCCAAAGCTGGCCAAACGGTGTTTAGGAATATTAAATATTGTTACATCATAGCAGGTGTTAATATAAGTATACTTACTGAGGTATTCGCAAATAATTTGAGCGGACCCTCGAAGGGTAATGCAATTCTTAGTTTGCTGTTGAGACATCTTAAATGAACAATAAATTTAGTATTTACTCAATAACAACACGACCGGAAAAGTTAAGTTTAAAAACAAAAAGGATATCTTACTACGGCAAAAAGAACGGTTAAATTTTGATTTGAAATCAAAGTAGAAACCTTTAACCACAGAATAATACTACCCGGTATATTACTTTTCTCATGTCCACTCCATAGATCAGAATAAGGGACGGATTCGGTGAAGTTACCCAGTTTGGCTGCCACTCTGTTCAAGTAATCAGTCACCAATCACGCATTGATGTATTACAGAAACTATATTCATATTTAGAATATTAACAAAACCTATGACTGTGATCATCATAATATACGATTTGACTTAAGACTGGAGGAGAGTCTCGAATTTTCATACAACAAGAGAAAACGTTTCTACACCCCCCTAAACAATCACCGATTTTGATTATTTTTAGGGTTCCGTAGTCCTGACAAGGAACCCTTATAGTTTCGTCATGTACGTCTATCCGAGGTTTTGCTAAGAGACCGTTAAAGCTAGAAAGCTGCGATTTTGTAGGAGTATGTATATTTATCATGTCGACAAAGTGGTACAATAAAATTTTGTACCACTTTGTTGGGTGTCATCGAAAAGGTCTTTTAAAATAATAATAATAATAATGAATTATTGCCAAAACTTATTAAGCTATTACAATACATTGCCTTAACATTTTTTTTTTTTTTAGATTAGCAAAGACAAATAAAAGGTCCTTCTTAGGTAATTGTGTGCGGTTTTATAATAAAGTTCCTAAACATATTACAACGCTCACAGAAGGGTAATTCAAGTTGCATGTGAAAAACATATTAATTAAAAAATCCTACTACACAGTTTCTGATTACATAAACGACAAATTTTTGTCGTGTTTGGACAATTCCGCCTCCGCCAAGCTATTGCCTGTCACCTACATAATTTAAACAAATATTGTAATAACTCTATTATATAGTATGTATGTAACACATTGTTAAAAGATGTTTAAAAGAATGGCCCCGAGTTTCTTGCCCGTTCTTCTCGCAGTGGCTCTATACAATTTATTTGCTGAACGTGGCAGTACAATGTAGAACATTTCAATACTAAAATTTGTAATTGACCTTCATAAGAGCGTCGTAGACGCCTAAATTGAATAAATGATTTTGACTTTGACTTTAAATGACATGCGAAGGTTTGACTATTGGACACAAGGATTGTATATAAGAACCTGTGTCACCTGAGCTAGTATTTAAACTGTGACTGTGTAACTGACTTAGTAGTTGCTAATACCATAGAACATATAATAATGCTACGTACTAATACTGCTTTTTGATTTGATGCTCCATTTACGAAATATTATACTTTAAAGAGCAAATCTAAAAGCTAAACTACTGGCAGGAAAAATCCTGATGATAGTGCAGTTGATTAACTTTAAAGGAAAATTATAGCGGTAAAAATAAATTGATTAGTTTCGCAGTAATAGTCGTTGAACTTGGAAACTATATCAAATATAAAAATAAAAAATCTTGTGTTAAAACAATAATAAATTTGACGACTAGACGGAGGCAGTCAAGGACGCGCGCGTTCGCATTGTCACCCCCCACCAGCAGCAGCTATATGGTAACATATCAGACTTTGAGACTTTTGCATTTTATAGGCGCAGACTTAAAATTAATTCAGAAATATGTTACATAAGTTACATTATGAAAGATTAAAATATTATTATTAAGTATAACATAAAATATTTTTAATCTTTTATTTTACTACTCCGGAGGACTCAGCGAATATGCTCTCTTCTCGAAGGCCTTACATGACAAATAGAAACAGAAAAAGTAATTGCCCGAGTTATATTAGCTATGAAGGAAAAATAGGGTCATGCTATTAACCAGCTGCCTGGTGAAGTATTTCCGAACAGATACGACCCATGGGCCTTCAACAAGATAGCATATTCCCTCAAAGGCCGGCAACGCATCGTCGAGTCCTATTGATGAGTAGATATTCGTAACCTTTACTCTAAATACTTCCTATTAGTATTTGATCCCTCAATTGTTAATAAAGGATATAATGCAAATAATAAATTAGATCTAATTATCAGTGATGTTCGTTTTACTATAGATAATATCAAATCGGAACTACGTAGGCTCGATCCAACTAAGGGCGCTGGAGTTAATCATTATTCCTCAAATACACCGCTGACACCATTTGTTATCCTGACCATCATATATTCAACTTATGCCTTCTAGAAGGTGTTCGTGTTTTTGTTTACTTTTAATTTTTATTTAAGTTTTTATTGAACTAAGCTAATATAAATTATTGGAATTAAACTCCAGCAGGCAACAATTAGATGTTATGCTTCTGTATGACCTATGTCATAATAGATATGACTGAACAGAGTTGATCGAAGAGCTTCGGTATAAGGTACTTTTTAGACCTCATCCTCGCCGTACAAGGCTGGTCATCGATAACCACTGTGTCGTATAACAGGATCCTATAATACTCAATAGTAGAGACATTTCACAAGCGGTTGAGTTGTTTTAGGGGGTATTTGTTGGATCTGCTTGAAGGTAGCGTCAATGATCATTCGTGATGATCCTCCTTGTTGTACCTTGTAAATCAATACAACCCTACCCTACTCGAATAAATTAAAAGACTGGAAGCCATATAATATCTATTACTGTAAACAAACATACAAACAGTAAGATAGCCTATTTTATAAGCGTCGTACTCTTATTTTTTTAATTTCAGCAGGGAGTAAATGGAAAAGATAAAAATGAGCAACATAATCGTTCTATATTATGATAACGGACTACTACGGAACCCTTTATTGCGCGTGGCCCGACACGCGCAAACGAACTTTATTATTAATATTATAAAGTAAGTAACGTATTACAATAACTTAACGGTTTTGATAAACTTGGTTTTGCACAGGAAGAGAAAACAATGCGGCCGCGCGGGATGAAAGAATTGAGAGATCAAAGATGGCAGGCAGATTGTGTGAATGGCAATAACGGATGGGTGACCGGGACCCTGACAGTTTTTTGCATTACGTTCCATTCTACTCTGAGTATCTTGAGTGTAGTATTTTTCACTTTCAAGTACAACTCATAATAATTTATGAGTAAATTTTTTTAATAAAAATACACTAAATTAATAATTTATTACTGCTGATTATTTCAACAAAAGAGATTGAATATTACTTAAAATTTTCATAAATCAAACTGTAGCTTTATTCTTTATGCATAACACGGAATGGTCAATAGGAAAGAGATAGTAGGACGGATTGCCACTGATCTCGGCACAAAAAAAATTAGGTCTGATAAGTTTTGTTATTGGCATGCAGATTACAGATCGATCTGTAGATGTGGTCTAATCTCGAATAGTTTTAAATCTTGGATTGTAGATACGATATTAATTTCAGGCATAAATCAATTTTTAATGCAATAGATATATGTATTTTGTGTATGTTTCAAAAATGTTAGAACCGTTAAAGAGCTTATTTTTATTAAGTGTCTGAATAGTCGTTCTGTTATTTCTTGGATGTTTTTACTTATTTTTAAATATAATATATTAATTTATTAAAGGGGCCGTGGTGTTTCTGCGCACTGTTAGTGCGACGGGCCAGGTGAAGGTCTTCCTGGTCATGGCCAAGAGCATGGTGGCCCCGCTTTGGACAGTATTGATCATTCCGAAATTGGAGCTGTCAGGGGCAGCTCTTCTCACACGCCTGTTGAACCACGTGCACAACAAGTTTGGTAAACATTAGCGCAATCTATGTCTGAACAGACAGCCATATTATACTTTGTTGATTGAGGGCATCTGTTAACACAGTGAAGGTCTTTGTCGCTAATCGCGTATCCCAGATTCAGAAATCTGAGGTGGCGCCTATATGGAGACACGTGCCAAGCGAGATCAACCCCGCTGATTGTGCCTCACGCGGATGTTAAGCCCTTAGTTTAGAACTAGCTGCCAGGTCAAGTATTTCCGAACAGATACCACTTAGGAGCCTTCAAAAAGAGAGCATATTCCCTGCTCAAAGGCCGGCAAGGCATCCTCGAGACCTCTGGTAATATCCGCATTTACCGTTCCATTTCTGAGCGACGGTGATCACTTACGACCAGGTGAGCCACCTGCTCGTTTGACCCCCTATTCCATTAAATAAAAAAAAAAGTTTGATTGGCTATCCGCTGTGGTGGAGACTGGATTGGTTGACTCGACCTGAAGTTGATTGGCCTCTAACGCTGGTCTTGGATATTTTTTCCTTGCCAGGAACACGCACGCTTGGCGCTGTTGAGACGGAAGAAGCCGCGTTCGGCGCAGATGTCTTGTTAAATCAAGACAGCTCACTTGACAAATTGGTCAGTGTCACCGCTTGCATTAAGCGCTTCGCGTATAATTGTAGGC
Source organism: Plagodis pulveraria (assembly GCA_963890685.1). Classification (NCBI taxonomy): domain Eukaryota; kingdom Metazoa; phylum Arthropoda; class Insecta; order Lepidoptera; family Geometridae; genus Plagodis; species Plagodis pulveraria. The sequence continues at coordinate 2,823,736 of OY982952.1, read as the reverse complement.
ACCGAACTCAGAAACATTCGTCACCGTTTCTCTCACTGGACAAAAGGCAGGAAGCCTGGTAGTTATTTACATGTTTTTAATACCAAGTACTAAACTTGGTATTAACAACATGTAAATAACTACACGTAAATCAATATCGAGTATCGTAATCATCGATTAATACTTCCTTTTTTTTTTTATTATAATGGTCTAAAGAGAGAGATTACTTGAGAGCTTTCATAAATACCAAGTCTTCATAGCAGTATTTTTGGTCACTACGTTATTTACATGTTGTTAATACCAAGTACTAAACTTTGATCAATATCGAGTATCGTAATCATCGATTAATACTTTCTTGATTGTCTTTCTTGACATGTTGTTAATACCAAGTACTAAACTTAGTATTAACAACATGTAAATAACTACACGTGAATCAATATCGAGTATCGTAATCATCGATTAATACTTTCTTGATTTTCAATTAAAATGGTCTAAAGAGACAGATTAATTGAGAGCTTTCTTAAATTCCAAGTCTTCATAGCAGTACTTCTGGTCACATTTTGATTATATCAAACGTACCACAAAAAAACTGAATAAATATCGATATATGAATCGATACTTGCTTGCTAGCAGTAGAACAGCTCTAAGGTAAGAGGTGTATCAGCCATTGATGAAATATGTAACGATCGGAATTAATTAAAAGTCCTCTAAAAATTATAATTTTTCGTAAGCTTTTAGCAATTAAATAACATAAGCTACTCCGATATTTCAACTATCTCAAAGAATTGCCAACTATTGTTTCGCCATTGTTGTTTGTTATGTTATCCGCAGAGCATGCGATATTGCACGATATCGAAGCAGTGATGGCTCAGTGGCATTGGCTATAGACTGCTGCGCAGCTGGTCCATGGTTTGAATCCCGCCACGAATTTGAGCTTCACCGCATGGTGGAAGGGCATTTTGCGAATGCCCACCTGGCTATTGACTATCCTCAAGTAGAAAATTTGTCGCCAAGCACCTAACGGTGTGTTCTGGCAGCAGTTAGAGCCTTGAGAGCCAGTGAAATTACAGGCACATGAGACATAATAACTATGTCTCAAGGTGACGGGCGCAGTTCAATTCGTGACTTGAGACGAAATGCATCTGTTATAGGCAGAGGTCAGTCCGCTCAACATCAGGTTGGCCTCGAGCTTGTCCAGTCACAATAACACAAAAAAAAAAATAGGGTTGCGTCATTATTAACAAGCTAAAAGCTAATTTCAAAATTAGTCTTGTTAGTAGTACAATGTAAGTTGAACTATAGATGTCAATCCATTCCTATACGATGGTTAAAGAACGGGGGGAAAAATAAGAGTTATATATCGCTCATTTGCGACAAGAACGTGTTAACGAAAATATGTATCGTTATGGAATAATGACATAGTAGAATCCGGTGCATCGCACTCTACTTGCTGCTAAAACGCGATATTTCAAGCGCCGAAAATGACCGAATAATGACGGAAAAGGTCGGCGACTATCGGTTTAGCGCCATCTGTTTCCGCCCTTAAGTTTAATGCAAGATCGGTTCACGTCAGTTGTCGCCGCTCGCTTGAGGAGGAAAGTGCTGCCTGGTTGCGGCAAAAACGTAACAGTTCATAGTGTCACGGTTTTGATGAAAGGTAAATACAGCTTTCTGTTTTTTTTGTGATTTATTTTTGCAGCTATAACGGGGCATTTCGTATGTGGGTCACTATTGTAGTAAAAATAATTACTGCATGCTATGGTTTACATAGGATTGTACCGTTGTTGCTGAAATAATCAATGTTTTGTTGTACAGTTGATAATAAAAGCACAAAATGTTTGGTTTTAATGTTGGTTATCTCAAGATAACACATTCTTAATAAAAAATAATATTTTTTTACAACGAATAGCTTACAATGTTGCATTATAAATTATAAAAACATTTTCTAATTACAATTTATTTTTCCATAATCACGGTCTAGGAAGATTGTAAATCTTGCTCGAGGAATCAATGAACATTCACGTAAGTTAGAAAAATGAAAAGATAATTTCGATGGATTCTCGAAATACAAATGAATTAAACAATCAATTTATTTTAAGCATGTGAATCAGCACCGGAAGAACAACAACTGCAATTTAACCGGCCTCGTTGTGACTCGATTAGTTCATTGAGCAGCAGCACTTTTTCATCATCAATACCATCAATTATTGAAGGTATGTTCACTTATAATAACAATATAGCTTCTGCTAAATCATAAAAATACTTTTTTATTCACAGTGCACACAAATAAGTGTTTCATTTAATAAATCACGAAGTATAGTATTTATTTCAAAGAGTAGGTTTGTGGGAATTACAATGAGCAACAATATTGTTATTTGCTAGGAATGCATCAAAACAATAGGAAACTTATGAAATTTAAGAACGAGTATGATGTGTGATGATTTCCTGAAGTATACAATAAAGTGTTCTCTCTCTCTATGATGATAATTGTTAGTTTCTGTATTTTAATGATAGCGCTATGCTATGCCCCAGTATTGTACTAATAAAAAAAAACTTTTGCTGCAGACTGACGACTCAGTGAAGGATCCTGACTACGAATTAGTTCAAGATCAACGAAGAATTGAGAGTTTTAGTGAAGGTGAAGATGAATATATAATTATGGACGACAACGAAAATCATAATAAGACTGATATACCTACTATACAAACAAAAAAATTAGAACACAACAAATATAATGCAAAATAATATTTTAAATGAAGAAATAGATAACACAGCTAAACAAATGATGACAAGAAATGACGATAGAATGAAATGCTGGATGTCATTGCAAGCATCGTGCCCACAGGAAGAGAAACACCAAAATTTGTATCTGAAAATAAATATCCGACTGCAGAAGTACAGATGAGCACCAATGAAGAAACAACACCTGATAAAAAAGCAACAAAAAGGCCATTTAATGAAGCAATTGCACCTAAAATTCAAAAACCGCCTGCAGATGTGCAGCTTAGCACAAATGAAGACATAGGGTCTTACAAAAAAAATAACAAAATGACCACTGAATAAAGCAAAAAGGGAAAAAAAATTACTAAACAGTTACAAATGCAGGACAGTCCTGCGGATCAAAAGCATCCCAAAACCTGTTCCGCCCCGTCAACTCAGAGAACCCTGCAAGGAAACCTGCATTTTCAAGTGTCAAAATTTTTTATCCGAAGAACTACGCCGTGAAATACTGAAAGATTATTGGAATTTAAGAGACATCGTGCAAGGTGTTTTTAAAAAATACACTTTATATGGTAATAGCCCAATAACATCTGCTTTAAGCAAAAAAAATAAGGAAACATATATTTTATTGATGACAGATAACAAATTCAGAAATGCCTTGAAACTTTGTGCCATTAAAAAGTAATATTAACAATGTTAGGTTCGTAATATTTAAAGATTAGAGGATAATCTTTTACTGAATGATAACCTATCTGTGATTTGTTTTGCTAAGATGTTTATTTGATTTATGTGAGACTTAATTAAGACTAGTTTCCTATTATTACTGAGATAAGCAGAGGCTTGTGATGTTTATGCTAATATGGCATTCCTAAATATTTAATAACGTTATAGTTGCTAGCGGTTGTGAGTAAAGGTAAAACTACAGATATTTACATCTGGTTATTATGATAATATTTATTTAAATGTGATTATTAGTTGTATCTCAGCGAAAGTTACACAATAACTTAGATAAAATATCTTTCATTTTGTAAAACAAAATACCAAAATACAGAGATTTCGACGACAGTAACGTGTCTTTATTAATATGATCCATACATTTCGATTACAGATTATCAATAAAAACGTAACAATGCGACATAACTTGTAAAGGTTTAGATTTTTATTCAATTATTTTTTCAAGAAAAACGGTACTGATCTGTTTGTTTTGCAATGCTGCTAATTTTTTACAGAAATAACGCGTTTTATCACAAATTGAGATTTTGACTTTGTCACGTTCTTGTCGCAAATGAGCGATATCATCTTAGCTCAGCCGGTCAGAGCATACCCCGGCTGTAGGGATGGATGACGCGGGTTTGAATCCCGCCCATAACTATAATTTTCCTCTCGTAAAATTGTAATGTAATGCGCAGAGTAAGTGTTACTGCAAAAAGAAAAATTATCAATAAAAATACTGCCCTACCAGGGGTCGTTCCGAACCTTAGTTAGAGCGCACTCGGAGTGCAACTTTTCACTGTAACGTCGTTCACAACCTTCGAGTAGTGTTCGGTTGTTGCAACTTTTTAACTATCAAAATCGGTCAAGATGTTGTAATTTTAATTAACATGACCTTGACATTTCTTGATGAGAGAATTATAGGCACTCTTTTGTATTTTGCAGGTAGCGGTAGTTATTGCATTTTAAATATTATTAAACGTCTATATCTTTTGCTAGTTCCCCACCAAAAATCGATATTTGAGGTTATAAGACAATCGGGTCGTTCCGAACCTTTGAGTAAGTTAAAACAACCAAACAACTACACTCTGAGCCTTGGAACGGCTCCCTGCTGGCCAATTCATGGACCATCATTTTGTACTTTATCTGTGGGTATGACATTTCCACCCACAGGTCATTGATTGCAGGATTTATGGGATAATAGCCCTTACCTGAATAAAAACTAAAATAAACAAAACAGGAGTTAATTATTTCAAGATTCAAGAAGTATGTAGGTATATAAACTTTCCACCCTGCAGATTTATATCTGAAACCAAAATTAAGCAGTAGGCATATGACTGAAACATTTCTGTATATCTTATGGATAATATACATATAAATATTCTTTCAATTTTAATTTGAAATGGGTCGAACTCGACGGAGAAGAGGTCGTAAGAAACCACGAAAATATTGTACTTGTGATAATGATGAAAATGTGATATTATTGAATTCCTGGCTGTCTAAAAATGGAATGCGTTGCAACGAGAAACTTTGTCTGGCTGTATTTGATAGTACTGGCCGCGGAATACTGACGAAGAAGAAGATAAGAAAGGGAGAAGAGCTGATCAACATGCCCTTGAACTTGACCATAAATGTGACCACTCTTTTGATGGATGTACCTTTTTGCAATATATTTTTAAATAATAAAAAGCAATGCTTACTACGGTACCAGCAATCTTTAACATTCCAGTCACTGATGGCATTTTATTTAACATATCTAAAAAGTCAAAATAAATATACTAAATGGTTTGTCTACTTAGAAAGTTTACCAAAAGAGTACACAGTGCCATATTTTCTGCCAAATGAAATAAAAAATTCCATTGATGCTGAAATACTATCTGTGATCTCAAAACAACATGATACCATCGAGTCCTCATACACTATTTTTGAAGATGTTTTAAAAAATAATTTAAGCCAAGACAACAACATTGATACATTTAAAAAATATTATAAGAAAAGCATATATGAATGGGCATATTTTACAGTTAACACTAGGTGTGTTTATATGGACTTATCTAAGGTTGTTGATCTGCATAATATTGAAAGTTCAATTTTAAATGTTATTACTGACAACACAAAGATATCTTTGTGTCCATACTTAGACATGATAAACCACAGTCTAAACGCTCGAAATGAAACTCAATTACTAGTCAGTAAGCATATTGAAAATATCAATTTAAAAGATTTATATATAGGAATGTTTTCCGATGTGAGATTTTCAATTTATACAAAGAATAGTTTTGATCCATATACAGAAGTGTTTATATGCTATGGTGATAGTCATAATTTGAAACTTATCACAGAATATGGATTTTTTTTACCTGACAATGAGTTAGATTATATTTCATTCAGTTTTGAACATGTTCATCAATTTTTGGATACATCTGCAATTAAATTGTCACAGGATCAGATAACTTTTATAAACAGTCATGGTTTGAACAAAGATTTATATATTGATGGTAGAGGCCTAAGTTACAATTTTTATGGTTTACTAATGGTTGTAAAATACTACTACAACCATGACATCGATGTGAGCCGGCTAATTTATTCAGCTGCTATTTGTTCTACAGATGACAGTCTAAATGATTTAATAATACCAATGGTAAGAGAAAAGTTGGAAAACATACAGGTATCACTAAATAAGCTAAAAATGTATAAAAATCAATGTGTTATTTTAAGTAATTGTATAGAATTAATGTGTCAATATGTTAGAATTTTAGAAAAGTTTATTAAATGTTAGATGAACAAAGCAAAGAGTTTATTGATTTAATTTTTTTTTTTAAATTAACGTAATAATATACATGACCCATTCTCAGTCTTTTATAATCTGTACAGTAATATTATACCTAAAATGTTTTCATATGGCTTAGATTAAAGAACCTAAAAGAAATGTGTTTAAACTTTAAAGTAAAAATAGAACATGCTTCTATTGAAAGACAGCAGAGAGACGGCATAGCCAATGTGACTTCGTAGAAACTAGTTGACATTTTAGTAATAATAAATGTTGACCCTGCAGAACCTGATTCTCCCTTGAGCTACCGAGGCTAGGTATTCAGTTAGCCTTAGTTTTTTTAAATTGCCTATTGGCAGCCTTCGTCCACAATCTCACTTGATGATGTTGGTGAGGTCATTGATGATGTGGATGAAGGTGTAAATGTGATGTGGATATAGGCTAAACCTGATATACTGGATCTCATGGACAGCTGCAATTGAACAGTGTGTTAAGGCAGCTGCCTTATATGTAAATCTTGACCACAATTATATAAGGCCAGGAAAAATCCAAATACTTTTCCTTAACATTTTCTCAATAGAATGAAATTGCAAAGTCAACTCTAAATTACGCTTGTTACGTAAATATCATCATTATTTACGTATAAATGTGTATGATACTATAAAGCAAAACCTATTTACAGGAAAAGTTAAATTTTCGACTTACGTTACTAGTTTTGTGTTATCAAGCTTACTTTCGGATTTTACCTAAACTGCTCGCGATTTCACCATCGCTGCCTCTCTTTCACTCCTACGCAGTCTGATAGTGACAAAACTTCAGCAATTGACTGCGTCTCAGTGTTTGAATAAGCACTTCATGTGATCTCAGATGAAGTCTAGTAGTTAGTTGATGACCGCGCTTCGTAACCTGCGACCGTTTTTACTTACAATTGGAACACCGGAACATAATCATTCAAGCCGAAAGTTTCAGGTCAGAATAGGCATCCGGTATGAAATCGGAGAACGTGGGTACGATTCCCGCCCGGAACAAAAATCTTGTGCTTTGTAAATGTGACTTTCGCTCAGCACGCGATAGTGCTTGAAGTTATATTAAAAATTATTGAAGAGTAGCGACATCACTGCGAGAGTAGTGTTTGTAAAAGCACTTCTTTCGATCAGATGAAGTCTAGTAGTCTGATTGATGAACGCGCACCGTCCCCTATACGGTTAAAGTAATACAATTGGAACACATAGTTTCGGCTCTAACGAGTATCTTCCGGTGGCCGCGTGGAATTGTTATCCGGCGCGAAATCTGCGGACGTGGGTTCGATTCCCGCCCGGGACAAAAATCTTGTCCAATAATTTGTAAATTTTATGTTTAATGTCTACGTTCTCAGTTAAATATCCCCAGATATTTGTATTTTGATAGGTAATGGTTTGTTCACACAAGAAATGTTGCCTATTTTTTTTTTGAAGGTACAAGCGTGAGGTCCACCTGATGTTAAGCGGTATCCTCTGCCTATAACAGATGCATTTCATCACAAGTGACGAACTGCACTGCGCCCATCACCTTGAGACATACCTGTTAAGTCTCATTTTGCCTGTTATTTCACTGGCTCTCAAGGACTGCTGCCGGAACACACCGTTAGGTACTTGGCGACAGATTTTCTACTTGAGGGTGGTCGCTAGCCAGGCGGGCATTCGCAAAATGCCCTTCCAGATTGCGGTGAAGCTCAAGCTCTGGGCGGGATACGAACCATGGACCTGCTGCGCGGCAGTCCATAGCCAATGCCACTGAGCCATCACTGCTTCAAGATATGTATGCTATGCTTTTTGTGCTACAAATGTTGGCTGGAATGAACAATCATTTAGAAAATATATACCCATTTCAAAATCTTGTACATAATGATGATTTTGTCCTCGTATGGGATGGAAGACCACAAATCTTTTAGTAGTATGCAGCAACCTCGGTGATTAATCTACAGACAAGGCTGGGAGAGTTCACATGATACTATTGGCGTATTTTGTGATCTTTCCAAGGCATTCGACTGTGTAGAGCACTGTACTCTGATTCGTTAACTTTCACACTATGGTAATCCTGGACAAGCTCTGAATCGTATAGAGTCATATCTGCCAGACAGGGTACAGAAAATTGGAATAAATGGCAATACTTCTTTCGGGTAGTTTTCGTTCGGTAAGAATGGGATCAATTTTGGGACGATTTCTGTTTCTAACGCATATTAATGATCTGCCTTGCATGGTCAAAGATTTCTGTGATATTGTTTTATTCGCAGATGATACCTCTCTGATTCTTAAAGTATATAGGACAGACAGTGAACTCATTCATGTAAAGAATGTGTTACCTATGATCTATAAATGGTTGTCCGCTAATAATCTTCTCTTAAATTCCAAAGAGGCGAAATGTTTAAAGTTTCTCTCAACAAATGTTACTTATGTTGACCCAAACATTAAGTTTGGCCCAGATAAACTCTATTGACAATGCGACAGTCTTCCTGGGAATCAAAATGGATTCAACTTTACAGTGGGATCCAATACATAATCTATCCGGAAGACTTAGTTCAGCTGCATATGCAGCTCGTAATACAAGACAGTTAACAGACTAATTAAACAGTGACAATCACGATTACAATACTAGGAATGAAGATAAAATAGCGGTGCCAGGTTTTAGATTAGCAAAGACAAATAAAAGGCCCTTAGGTAAAGTCAAAGTCAATATCATTTATTCAATTTAGGCGTCTTCTTATGAAGGTCAATTACAAATTTTAGTATTGAAATATTCTACATTGTACTGCCACGTCCAGCAAATAAATTGTATAGAGCCACTGCGAGAAGAACGGGCAAGAAACTCGGGGCCATTATTTTAAACATCTTTTAACAATGTGTTACATACTTACTATATAATAGAGTTATTACAATATTTGTTTAAATTATGTAGGTGACAGGCAATAGCTTGGCAGAGGCGGAATTGTCCAGGCATTTTTGCCGTTCAAGTAATCAGAAACTGTGTAGTAGGATTTTTTAATCAATATGTTTTTCACATGCAACTTGAATTTCCCTTCTGTGAGCGTTGTAATATGTTTGGGAACTTTATTATAAAACCGCACACAATTACCTAAGAAGGACCTGTTAAAAGGCAACAAATCTCTTTAGTAAGTTGTAGTTCTAAGGTTTTGTTTCTAATGTCAAATAAGTAAAATAAAATGTCTTCCTTTTTCTCAAATTAATATCCTTGTTTTACTATAAATCCACCCAGAAACTATCTGGTTATGGGCTCAGAACGCTCTGGCTAGCTGATTTTGCAGGGTGATATTATAGTAAAAGGTCGGCGGTAAAGTCGAAAGTAAAAAAAAAAAAGGGAGACGGCGGCGGCTCCAGTCGTTCGATTGTTGTTGCGGTAAAGTACATTAAAGTTTAAAATGGACAGCATAGATTCAATAACGAAGTTGGAAGGCAATTCCAACTGGAGCAGTTGGAAATTCAAACTTCGGGTGCTGCTAAAGGCGGCGGATGTATATAGCGTGGTTGATGACTCTGTACCACGACCTACTGATGATGACAAGGAAAGCGTAAAACGATGGAGTTCCAAGGACGCTAAAGCACAAGGTATCATTGTGTCAAGATTATCTGACAAGGTAATTAATCAAGTCATTAGTTGCGAAACAGCATCAGAGATATGGTTGAAGCTACATACTATTTTTGAACTAAAAGGTGAATTGTCCGTTCATCTTATACAGCAACAATTTTTCTCTCTCGAATATAAACCAACAGAAACCGTGTCCGAGTTTTTAAGTAGAGTTGAGGATATTTTGGTTCGACTGAAAGCATTGAATTCTGCAGTTCCGGAGAGTATGGCAATAACAAAAATTACTTCGAGCCTCCCAGTTCAGTATCAGCATTTCGTTTCTGCGTGGGAATCGGTACCAATTGAAAACCGTACCATAAGTGAATAATTGTCGTCGCGCCTACTGGTTGAGGAGCAGCGCTATCTTGCTCGTAATGGCAATATTAACAATTCTGGTTCTGCTCTAGCAGCAATTAATCAAAACAGGAAGTGTTTTAAGTGTGGTAAACCGGGTCATTATAAAAAAGACTGTAATACTAGTTTAATTTGTACATATTGTAAAAAATCGGGTCATATTGTAAAAAATTGTTGGTTTAAGAGAAATAATAAGTCAGTATCAACTAATAGTAGCTCAGCAAGCAATGCTTTTAGTGTCTCTGTGCTGTCAGCATTAAATGCTAATACACTTGTAGGGCGTTCGGATAGCCTATCGGTGCCAAAAATAACACTCACAAACGCTAAAAATGATCACACTGGCCGTTCGTTTTGGGACTTCGTGATCAAAAATATCGTTTTCGCTCACCGTTCGGATAGCTTTGAAAACGCTACAAATGACAGAGAAAAGTGATATTTTTGACCCATGTCTTACCGTGGGATCGTTGTGATCGTTTTTTGACAACTGCTGTTTTGACAGTTGTATTTGGCGCGATTGAAGAGTTTCACAAGTTTTTTATATAGTATTTATATTATATATAAATATATAATATAAATACCATATTATTTAGTAGGTACCTACTTGTTTTGTTAATTTTAGAGATTGATTCCATGTTTCAAAATTGTTAAAATATTGTCGGTTGTCAAAGTATGTTTTAAGCCGTTCGGATAGCATGCAGTAATTGGTGGTCAAAAATAGCAAAAGCTTCTATCCGAACGCTAAAACACAAATGCCACTTTTGAAACTGCTACAAACGCAATCGAGCCAAAACGAACGCCCCTATAATGTTTCAAAAACTGAGTGGGTGATGGATAGTGGTGCCACAGAGCATATGTGTCACTCACAAGGTCTGTTTAAAAACTATAGGCTCTATAAAAAGGAAATCTTAATAGGTGACGGTTCAGTCATCGAGGCCATAGGTATAGGAGAGGTAAAGTTACTTGCATATAACGGAAAAGACTGGATTACTACTACCTTATACAATGTGTTACACGTTCCAAGCATACAGGTAAATTTGTTTTCAGTTAGCTCAGCAACAGATAAAGGGTATGCTTTAAAATTGAACAGCAATATCTGTGAGTTTATAAAAAAAGACTGCGAACATGCAGGTGCTATTGCTCTGAGAAGGGATAAATTGTATATTATGCAGTTTAAATATGAAGATAGCAATGCATTAGTGGGTCAACTTGTAAATAATTTAGAGGAATGGCATAATAAAATGTGTCATTTAAATATTGAACAGGTCATATTAAGAAGAAATAATATTGATTTTACAAGTAGTGACAGCAGTGACAGTTTAACTTGTGTTCCATGTGTTAAAGGTAAGATGCACAAACAACCGTTTAATTTGAGTTTAAATAAAAGTGACAAGCCTGGTCAGTTATTCCATCTCGATTTATGTGGACCGATGGAACAAACTTCTTTAGGTGGAGCAAGTTATTTTTTTTTTTTTTTTTTTTTTTTTTTCTTTTTTTATGCCCGATAGGTTAGCCTTTGACCACTATCTCACCTGATGGTAAGTGACGATGTGGTCGAAGATGTTGTTCAGGCTAACCTAGAAGTACTGGCTCTCAAGGACAGCTGCCGGAACACACCGTTAGGTGCTTGGCGACAGATTTTCTACTTGAGGGTGGTAGCTAGCCAGGCGGGCATTCGCAAAATGCCCTACCACCATGCTATAACGACTGCCATCCTAAGACAACAACCGGGACCGACGGCTTAACGTGCCCTCCGAAGCACGGAAACGCTCAGTAGTAATGTCACTAGCGGTCACCCATCCAACTCATGACCGCGCGCGACGTTGCTTAACTTTGCTGATCGGTTGAGAACAGCTAAGTAAACTCCGCTACGAGCGCTTCAAAAAAATATTTATATAATACGCTTCAAATTATTTACTCATTAAGGACGATTTTTCCAAGTTTAACATGGTTTACTTTCTTAAAAACAAATCTGAAACTGTAGGCAAGGTTAGAGGTTTTTTGCATTACGTCACAAAGAATTTAAGTTATAAAGTAGAGTTCATCCGGTCAGATGGGGGGACAGAATTTGTGAATAGAGAAATGAAAGCCCTCACTGACGAAATGGGAATAGTCCATCAGACCAGCGTAGCATACACGCCGGAACAAAATGGTCGTGCGGAACGCGAGATTCGTACGATTAATGAAGCGGCTAGGTCTATGTTAATATCTGCAAATTTGGACAAAATTCTATGGGCTGAAGCAGTAAATTCTGCGGTTTACGTTTTGAATAGGACGGGTTCAAGCAGAACCAAAGATAAGACACCATTTGAAGTATGGTTTAAAAAAGAATTATTTGACGTTACCCAGCTAAAGATATTTGGTTCACGTGTTCTTGTTCATGTTCCTGATCAAAAAAGAAAGAAGTGGGATAGTAAAGCTGAGGAAGGATACTTTGTGGGATATGGTGAAACAACAAAAGGTTTTAGAATTTACTTTCCACATAAAAATGACGTACTGATTAAGAGGGAAGTTGTTTTTATAAAACAATTTAATGTCAACATAGATGTCAATCAAGTTCAAGTACAGAATTCAGAAAAGCCTTTTTATATAGCAAACAAAATGTTACAGCCAGAAGAATCCATAGAAACAGAATGTATAAAAGAATCTGATGAACAGGAAGAAGGTGAATTTCATAGCTTTCTTGAAGACGACCAAAATCAAGTGACAATTGGTGAAGATGAAAATCAAAATGAAATTGAACACGAACAAACAGAAGAATTTACCCAGAACAGTATGTCTCATGTAAACGAAACTATGGAAACAAATAAGAGGTGTCAGAGGAATAAAAAAGTACCTGAAAAATTTAAAGATTATGAGTTGAATTATTTAACGGCTGATAATAATAATTCTACTCCTCAAACATACGAAGAAGCAATGAAAAGTAAAGATAGATTAATGTGGGAAGAAGCGATTAAAAAAGAAATGGATACATTAATAGAAAATAACACGTGGGAAGAAGTGAATGAAGTACCAAAGGGAGTCAAGGTCATCTCTAGCAAATGGGTATTTAAAATAAAGATAGGAAGTAATGAGATTATATACAAAGCTCGATTGGTTGCGCGGGGTTTTGAACAACCAAACTGTGATTTAGATGCTGAAGTAGACTTCATCAACGGGAGAATAGATTCTCCCGTTGCTAAGTTACCAACTTTTAGAGTATTTATGGCTGTTGCTAATAAGCTAAAACTGCCAGTATACCAAATGGATGTAGTAGGAGCCTTTTTACACGGAGATATAGAAGAAGAGGTCTATTTAAAGCTTCCAGATGGTACACTATGTAAGCTAAACAAGTCCTTATACGGTCTTAAAAGATCTCCCAAGTATTGGAACAAAAAGTTTGATATGTTTATGCAAAAAGAAGGGTTCCAAAAGTCAAAAACTGATCTTTGCCTATATTTCAAACGACAAAACGGAAAGTTCATGTACTTGTTACTCTATGTAGACGATATTTTATACTTTGGCTCATCTGAGTCAGAAATAAAGACACTAAAGGACCGTCTTAATAGTAATTTTAAAATGAAAGATTTAGGTTTAGCGACTAATTATCTCGGGATCCAGATTAGACAAGAAAATAACAAAACAGTTTTAAGCCAAGAAAAATATCTGAAGAAAGTTTTAGAAAAATTTGAAATGCAGGATTGCAAACCAGTAGATACCCCTATGGATCAAAATTTTGATCTTCAACTTTTAAACAGAGAATCTTCGGAGAGTCAGCTTATTGAAACAAAGTGTAGGCAACTAATAGGTAATTTAATGTATGCTGTTTGCGGTACACGGCCAGATCTGTGCGTAAGCGTTAGTTTTTTAAGTAGATTTCAACACTGTGCAAGTGAACTTCTGTACAAGTGTCTTAAAAGAGTCTTAAGATATGTAAAAGGTACACTTAATCTTGCTTTGGTGTATGACAGCACATCAGACACTGAAATCCAAGGTTACGTTGATTCTGACTGGGGTGGGAATGTCAAGGACAGGAAATCCACTACTGGATTTTTCTTAAAAGTGTTTAATTGTTTAACTGTTTGGTATTGTAAAAAACAGGCTTCCGTTTCATTATGATCTGCAGAATCTGAATATGTGGCACTAAGTTATGCAATATGTGAAGCATTGTGGCTCAAGAATATTATGAAAGATTTTGATGTTTCTAATTGTAAAGTATTATTGTTTGAGGACAATCAATCAGTTATAAATATTTGTCAGAATAATGAAAATAACAAACGTCTGAAACATCTTGATATCAGATATCATTTCATAGTTGAAAAGGTTGCCAACAAAGAAATAATTCTGAAATATGTTAAGTCATCTGACAATATTGCAGATATGTTAACAAAGCCTTTGGGCAAAATATTGTTTGTTAATTTTAGGAACTACATACTCAAAAGTGTTTTATTTTAAGTTGTCATTCAGTTTGTAAACAAAAGTTGATTGTAAACGTAGTTGGTAGGTTGGTTAAATGAAGTTGTTTCTAACATATCATTGTTTTAAAGATTATTTTTGAAGAAGTCAATGTTTAAGTTATGTTTATTAGACTCAAGTTATTGAGAGTAGGTACTATCCTAAATGCTCTATGTGTCAACTAAACTAAATGTGTGATAAGATATTTGTTGAAGGGGGGTGTTAAAAGGCAACAAATCTCTTTAGTAAGTTGTAGTTCTAAGGTTTTGTTTCTAATGTCAAATTAGTAAAATAAAATGTCTTCCTTTTTCTCAAATTAATATCCTTGTTTTACTATAAATCCACCCAGAAACTATCTGGACCTTTTATTTGTCTTTGCTAATGTAAAACCTGGCACCGCTATTTTATCTTTATTCCTAGTATTGCAATCGTGATTGTCCCTGTTTAATTTAAATTTACTAAATTTTTCACGAACATACATAATATTTTTAAATATATACAGTACTTGGTAAAGTTAAAATATCATTTTCTTTAAAAAGATCCCTCAGAGATTCCCTAGGACCCTTTTTATATATGGCTCGAATTGCACGCTTTTGTATGATAAATATTGTCTCTATCTCAGCAGCAGTTTCCCACAGCAATACACCATACGACATAATACTGTGGAAGTACGCGAAATAAACTAGGCGAGCAGTAGCTACGTCTGTTAACTGTCTTATCCTAAGAAATGCATATGCAGCAGAATTAAGTCTTCCGGAGATATCATGTATATGTGGATCCCACTGTAAAGTGGAATCCATTTTGATTCCTAGGAAGACTGTCGCTTTGTCAATAGGGAGTTTATCTGGGTCAAGCTTTATGTTTGGTCTAACATAAAGAACATTTGGTAAAGAAAACTTTAAACATTTCGTCTTTTTTGAATTTAGGAGAAGATTATTAGCGGCGAACCATTTACAAATCTTATATAATACATTATTTACATGCGTCAGTTCACTGTCTTTCCTATCTACTTTAAAAATCAGAGAGATATCATCTGCGAATAAAACAATATCGCAGAAATCTTTGACCATGCAAGGCAGATCATTAATATAAGTACCTATGTTAGAAACAGAAAAGGTCCCAAAATGGATCCCTGTGGTAATCCCATTTTTACTAATGACCCGGAAGAAGTATTGCCATTTATTCCAACCTTCTGTAGCCTATCTGACAGATATGACTATAAGATTCAGAGCTTTTCCACGAATACCATAGTGGGAAAGTTTACGAATCAGAGTGCAGTGCTCTACATAGTCGAATGCCTTGGAAAGATCACAAAATACGCCAATAGCATCATGTGAACTCTCCCAGGCTTCCAGTATATGCGACATCAATTGAACACCTGCATCCGTTGTGGATTTGCTCTTTGTGAAACCAAACTGATTCTCATTTAATAAATTATGCTCATTAAAGTGGGATAGAAGTTGTTTGAGCATAATTTTTTCGAATACTTTACTCAGAACAGGTAAGATGGAAATAGGTCTATAATTGCAAGGGTCAGATGTAGACCCCGACTATAAAATTGGAGCGATTTTACTTTGTTTCATTAAGTGGGGGAAGTTTCCTCTATCGACACAAAGATTGAATATTGTTTCTAAATATGGTGCAATAATGTAAATTATAGACTCTACCACTTTTACTGACATACCCCACAAGTCTTCGGTACTATTTATGTTTAAACTTTTAAATGTTTTTATAATTTCAAATCTTGTGGTGTGTCTGAAAGAAAAGTCCGGTGTTTTGCTGGGAAAATTATGTTTAACAGAGTTTCTGCTACATTGGGACAAGAATCCAATGACTTAGTGGCTTCTAGGGGTAAGGTAGAAAAAAAATTTCAAATATATTCGCCACTTGTAATTGTGTACGGGTTTCTAATAAAGTTCCCAAACGTATAACAACGCTCACAGAAGGAAAATTCAAGTTGCACATGAAAAACATATCGATTAAGAAATCCTACTACACAGTTTGTGATTACTTAAACGACAAAAATGCTTAGACGATTCCACCTCTGCCAAACTAGCGCCTGTCACCTACGTTATTTTAACCAATACTGTAATATTGTATTATATAGTACACTAGCTGTACCTGCGACTTCGTTCGCAATTGTCGTATCTGCAAACTAATTATTCACATTTGATCACTGTTCTGTGGTGTGTCTACGGTGAAGCACTCCTATAGGAGTGCTTCAGTGAGTGCTCCTTTCTGAGCTATAGCTCAGAAAGGAGCTTTTTACTTTGGATTTAAAAATTCCCGGGTTGTATTTTGTTAAGAAACTCAGAGTTCCTTCCCGGTTCGCACAATAAATGTTGAAAGTACGTACGTAAGTACCTTGTGCGCTTCTTTGTAATTTCGATTATATAACGGCGTCTTTTTGCCGAGGTTGTCCTTGTTTGGCGGTAGAACGAAAATGTATTAGATAGTGCACTTCCATTGCGCAGTCTCCAAAATGCCAAGCTGGATGCTGCAGCCCATGGGATGCTGGGCTGCCCATGGATTGCCAGGCTGCCCGTGGTGTGCTGGGGTGCCGGAATTCCTGTGGGGTACCGGGTTGCCCGTGGGGTGCCGGGTGGCCCGTGGGGTGCCGGTCTGCCCGTGGGGAGCTGGGCTGCCCGTGGGTGCTGCGCTGTCGGGCTCACTCGTCACTATTCTAACAAAAAAAAAATAATTGAAATAGGACAACGCGTTAAAAAATTAGAGCTAAGTGTACATTTCGACTTTCATACCCTTTCCTGAAGGAACCGTGCTGAATTTCGGAATAAAAAGTATACAATAACCTTCATCGTAGTATGAACTCAAATCGTGTTAAGTTTTATTGAATTCTATTCAGTAGTTTTGGAGTTATGCGCGGCCGGGATACAGACAGCCAGACAAAAATATAAAAAGATACAGTTTTGGCATCAGTTTCAGCTACAGAGTGCTTTCAGTTTTGTTTTTTCATTTTATCTGCCACGTACAGAATTGGATCTGTTACAGTTTTATTATAAGTATAGATTATAACATAGCTTAAGTCACCCCTTCGCAAGCTAGCTGTGACTGCAACATACGTGGTCTCCGTTTTAGCCTGAACGACGTCCACCACCTGGAGACTGCTAAGCTGGCCTTGCTCTCTTTAACCGAAACACCGATATGCTCTCTGACTGACACCTCTTTTCTCCCTGGGACAATACAAACTGGAGCATTCCTTTTTGTCGTTCCCACTGCAGAGTTTGTGATACTTGGCGAATTAAACGCCCACTATATCGAATACTTGTTCGCAAACTACCGATCATGCGGGGAGATCTGTTTATGACTTCACTTTAGGGTATGATCTATATATAGATACAACTGGTTACCTCGCCTACGCGTATCCCAGACATTTATGACCTTCCCTGTAGGACCATCTGATGATCTCTCACCCGGACAGTTACAGACTCCGTTAACGCTCCTCGGATATTCGGACCATTGCCTGATCCGGAGTTTAGTGCCAGTTACATGCTTAGCTCGACTCAGTTTCGTCGCGTGGCATCACAGGGCTGGAGATTGGGACGGGAGGCGGTCCTTTTTTGCATCGATGATGGTGGCAAGATTGCTACTTGCCAGATGATACAAATGACACTACTCTGTTGCTGATGTAGTGCCTTAGAGTATGGAACTTCGTCCATATTTTGCAGTGCCCAGCGAAAAATCACATTTACAAATTATTGGAGCACAATTTTTTTTGTTTCGATTTGGAAGAGTAAGGTTCCGGCGGCCGAGTGGAAAAGGCATCTGGTGCGAAATCGGAGGACGTGGGTCTGATTCCCGTCAAGAACAAAAAATAATAATAATTGAATTAATAACTTGGCAGCAATCATACTCTTATATTTAAGCTTTGACAGGAAGAATGTGGAAGATATAAAAAATAACAAAAAAAACGTTCTATATTATGATAACGGGCTAATACTGAACCCTAAATTACGCGTGGCTCGACATGTGCTTGGCCGTTTTTATTATTTGTAGAAGAACATTATATCAGTCATTAAGAACATTTTCTAACAACCGCTGCTTAGCTATTGATCATAGACTATGAAATTACAACAAAATTATTTTTAACACCCCCACTTAAGTTTTTAGTGTTTGTAATCCCATATAGTTAAAACAAAAAATATGTTTAACCCTGTTTACAGGTTTTGTTAAAGCATCAGCAGGCATGGAACTGGTTTCACAGTAATCTATAATTATTTCATCTGTCTCAGCTAACTCTGTAACATAATTGTACTCTATATGGGTGCTTACCATTTGAAGTTAGATTCGCTAAAAACGCTAAAAACGATCACACTCCCAAAAAGTTGTTCTGTCACCTACCTACCTACTCAGGGTAGAAGGGAGCATGAAAGAAAGAAGAGAGAGTACAGAATAAAGTATAATCAAGAGAAAGGGTCGTGGATTTCAGACAGGTTTATCAATTTGGCAAGCTTCCTTGGTTAAGGACTTAGCTCCGGTCCGCTAGTATCCGAGTTGATGCTCAGCAGCAGGTCTGCCGTGCAGGGCTCGGCTCCACACCGCCGCGCCGGTAGAATGTCCCAGCTAGATGCTGTAGAGATGTTTGGCCGCGGTCGGTGCTGGAGGTCAGAGGACGGCCGGAGTTCAGAAGTAGTGTGTAGTACGGAAAGTTCTCCGTCTCGTACTGGCAGTTCAGCCTCGTACTTGAACCCCAGATTTTGGGGCTTGTAAGAAGATTAGAATTGTAGATGTAGTTAAACTGAGTCTTTAGTAGTAGTTGCACAGAGGATGGCTGGGGTCAAAGTGATCGCGATTCCTCGTTGAGGAAAGACATCAAGTTGGGCGGATGTCGGGGGCGAATTTCATTACCATATATGGTAACGAAAAAGCCTCCAAAACCGTTGTCGTCGCAAAGCCAATGACTGCACTTGATTTGAAAATATTTAAAATGCAACGTTCCTCTAGCGGAACTCAAAAACCACCATCATGGTATTTTCTGACAGACTGGGTTGACATTTATTTTAACTGTCAATAGTCTAATTGAATGGAGGAAAGGAAGAAGAAGAAGAATGTTACTACCAGACTTAACGTTGTGATTGTTATGCGTGACCTCTATTGGTGAGTCGCTGTACTACCTCAGCGCTCGGCAAAGGTATTTAAGCTTATCGCTTTATAGGTCTTTTCTAACTTCATATGGAATTTAGATAGACGTTTGGTCGTTTGCCTACAGATGGCGCGCTGATTTAAATTAATATTTAGTGAAATTTTTAATTATTAAGTTAACCGATATTTTTAGATCGGTTACATATCTCCCCACCCAAGAAAGAATTTTTTTACTAGAAAAAAAAATTCACTAGCCTTGAGCAGTTCTAAGAAAAAAATACTTGACCTAAGACCTAACTTTGAGTATCTTATATAAGCTACAGAAACTCCAGTATATGATCTTAAGTTATTAACTATGTCTATGTGCAGATACACACCTAAGTATCTCCTAGAATTCCCCTCCATCGTTTGGATTAGATATCCCAAGAAACGATTATTGACAGCAATATATTGAGAGGAATGGAATTTGTAGGCTGCAGAAGTTAACTTCTATGAACAGCTAGCTACATTATAGGTATGAATAACACACTAGAACATAGTCAAGTTAAGTACTTATAGTAGACCTTTATGGATTATTTTTTTAAATATAAGTTCCATAATTGCCTAAGTTAAATTAAATTTTAAGACAGAGAAGTTAAACAAAAGGAAATTTTACATTAGGCTTCTTTTAAGAGTCTGTAACCCGCTCTAGATAATGGCTTGTTTAGTGAGTTATCCACCGCTCAGTACAATAGGCTTGTTTTTAAAGTGTTTGTACAACCGCACTCTATTTGAAGAATTACCATCTGGCACGTAAAAGGATGATTTTAGCAATTTTTTTATAACACTATTCCATTGAAAGTGGACAGTGACAAAGAGTATTTAAGGAAGTTAAATTAATTCAGTATATAAGTTAAGATGTATAGTTTGTAGTACAATGTATGTATTGTAGTTAAGTTATAATATATCTTATGCCATCATTTTATATAAGATATAAATAATGATCAATATAAGCAAGGATCACAAGTTATTAGAATACAAGAAGTATATAAGATACTGTTACCTATAAGATTAGTTGTATATAAGGATTTATTTTTCCTATACAGATAAGAATATTATAAGAGATTATTAAAAAGTTGCACTCTATGAGTTTGGTTTTATTTACCAATATATTTTAGTTATTTAAGATACATAGAATATGCGTTTTAGTTGTAAGATTGTATATTTAAAGCTTTAATAAATTAATTCATAGCATGAATTTGGTTTTATTTGAGAATTTCTATATATTTTAAGTCGACAACAAGTTATTCAGTACAAAGATTTGCAATTGTTAAGAAAGTGAAATAAATACTAGGATATGTATTTACTTATTTTAAAATCCTTGATATGCCAGGACCCAAGGTTTTTTTCCTTGCATATCAGTTAATTCATATACTAATGGAGATATTTAAGTTTTAATGCGACATTTTAAGTATTTAGGGGCAAGTTTTTTAGAAAACCTATTATCCTTATTACTTTGATAATAAGTCATAGTATTAATGTAGATTTCTATAATATATTTAATTCAATTTAGTTGAATTTTAGATATTCAGTTGAACATTTTTCATATAGTCAGTCGTTAAAAATAAAAGAAGTTAATACTGAGATAAGTATTAACTAAAAGAACTTTGATATGTCATAAGTGTAGCCTATGCATATCAATAAGTTCATAGAATAGCAGTAAAAGATAAGATTTAAAACGACATTTGAAAAATTTAGAGTTCAGTTGAACTTTGGAGAATGGTATTCTCCGTTGCAAGTTTATAGAAAATAATAAGTTATTATGTAGTGCCACTTCATATGCAAATCCAGCTATTTGCATAGATAAAAAGTTAAGTTGTAGACTCATGTTTGAAGTAGTGAAAGTATACTTGACCTATATACCCAATGACAACAGTGTCATACAAGGTCAAATAAAAAAATATTTAAGAGGGTACAATTTTTTCCAGATGAAAAAAACACGTGGGTAGATATACAAATGAGGTGTGTGCTATTTATAAGTTGAATAGAGGTTATGAAATAGAATATTAGATATTAAGTTAAGAAAATTTATTAAATTGTCAAAGTTTGTAAAAAAAAAACTAAAATTTAATTTTAGAAAAAAAAACAAGTTCGTTGAAGACGATAATGGGCGGATTTCCTACCACCTGGGTATAACCCTGTCTATTAGTCGCCTCTTACGACATGCAGAGCTGCAGCCGGCTTATTCTCAGGCCCCGGGCCAGCACAGGGCCAATCACAACTTATAAATACCACACACAAAAGGAACACAAAAAACACAGTATATAAAGTACAAAACAAGTATGGCAGAGCCACACCCAAGAAAGATTGCCAAACCGACCCGTCTGATCCTAATTGTATGGGCGCCAATGTCACCTACCTACCTACTCAGGGTAGAAGGGAGCATGAAAGAAAGAAGAGAGAGTACAGAATAAAGTATAATCAAGAGAAAGGGTCGTGGATTTCAGACAGGTTTATCAATTTGGCAAGCTTCCTTGGTTAAGGACTTAGCTCCGGTCCGCTAGTATCCGAGTTGATGCTCAGCAGCAGGTCTGCCGTGCAGGGCTCGGCTCCACACCGCCGCGCCGGTAGAATGTCCCAGCTAGATGCTGTAGAGACGTTTGGCCGCGGTCGGTGCTGGAGGTCAGAGGACGGCCGGAGTTCAGAAGTAGTGTGTAGTACGGAAAGTTCTCCGTCTCGTACTGGCAGTTCAGCCTCGTACTTGAACCCCAGATTTTGGGGCTTGTAAGAAGATTAGAATTGTAGATGTAGTTAAACTGAGTCTTTAGTAGTAGTTGCACAGAGGATGGCTGGGGTCAAAGTGATCGCGATTCCTCGTTGAGGAAAGACATCAAGTTGGGCGGATGTCGGGGGCGAATTTCATTACCATATATGGTAACGAAAAAGCCTCCAAAACCGTTGTCGTCGCAAAGCCAATGACTGCACTTGATTTGAAAATATTTAAAATGCAACGTTCCTCTAGCGGAACTCAAAAACCACCATCATGGTATTTTCTGACAGACTGGGTTGACATTTATTTTAACTGTCAATAGTCTAATTGAATGGAGGAAAGGAAGAAGAAGAAGAATGTTACTACCAGACTTAACGTTGTGATTGTTATGCGCGACCTCTATTGGTGAGTCGCTGTACTACCTCAGCGCTCGGCAAAGGTATTTAAGCTTATCGCTTTATAGGTCTTTTCTAACTTCATATGGAATTTAGATAGACGTTTGGTCGTTTGCCTACAGATGGCGCGCTGATTTAAATTAATATTTAGTGAAATTTTTAATTATTAAGTTAACCGATATTTTTAGATCGGTTACAGTTCCACATGGGTTTTGGCGTTATTTTCGCCATTAACGCTACATCTAATGTCAGAAGAGGCTAATTTTAGTGGCATTCTAAGGGTTCTTATCCTAAATGGAACAGGGGAGAACAGTTACAAACGATCACAGTGATCACAACCATAGACGCAGAATGTGATCAAAATTATCGAAAATAACGTTATTAGCGTCAACTAGCTTCACCAACAGCACCAAACACCTCCGCGTGCTGAAGGAGAAGCTTGGCAGACCACCGTCCGTACGCCCCTATAACAAGGGCGTGCGTTTCACGCCAACTGACGGAGACGAGTTCCGTGTGATCCAGTCATACCTCTCTAACCTGGCTGAGGGGGACCGACTGACATGGTTCTCGTACTCCTTACCCAAAGAAAGAAGCCTCAAGATTGCCATCAGAGGACTTCCGGTTGATACCAAACCGGAAGAAATCAAGGATGAGCTAACGGAGCTTGGCTTTGTAGCCGAGCACGTAAAGAAGATTGCTGAAAGAAGAGGAAGACCAGGATGCATCTTCTTCGCTCAGATGCAGAGGACGGCCAACCTGACCCCGGACATATACAAAGTGGACGAACTGCTGTGCATGCCCGAGGTTAAATTGGAACACTGGCGTGGTAGGAGGGGCCCAGCACAATGCCACAGATGCCAGTTCAGGCACTCCTCCCACAACTGCTTTCGGCGACTGGCGTGCGTGCGGTGCCTGGGCGAGCACCTCGCGCACAACTGCCCCAGACCCCTCGATGAGCCGGCGACGTGTGCGAACTGTGGCGGCGCGCACACCGCCAACAACCCCGCTGCGCTGTGTTCTGCGCATCCGCGCGCTTACCAAAGGCGACCGGAAAGAAGACAGCCACCGAGTCCCTCATGGCCGCCGCAAACGACCCGCCAGTCCGCGGCGTCGGCCCTGAGGGGACAAAGAAGAAAAAGAAGAAGAACAAGAAGAAGGGTGCACGACAGGGCATTGCTCAATTCCCTGCCCAAGTCGAACCCGCTCAAACTAAGCGCGCGGAGGGCGCGCCACGCGCACCCCTCGCGCGACCAAGAAGGCCGACTGCAACTGTCTCGCTCTCACGCGAGAGCGAGACAGTCAACAAGAAGAAGACAAAGACGGCGGTGGAACTCGAAATCATCGAGTCCGCCCTTTGCATCCTTCAGGATGTGCTCCAGGCGCTTAGGGAGGGAGCCGACCCCATCCCGCTAGTACTAGCGGGGGTGGGCAAGCTCCTTTCCTTCCGCTAGGAAGCACCATACTGGACCACCGACGCTGCCGCGACGTCCAGGCCCCGAGAGCCGGCCAGGGCGCGCCAACATCTCGTCTCCCGAGAGACTCGCTCACTGGGCTTCCCACCAGAGGGATTCACCCGGTGGGCTGAGGGCGAGTAGGGAGACAGAAGATCACCGGACTGACCACATACCCCGAACATGACGAAGGTGCCACCCACATGGCATATACCCTGCGACCCAGCAGTGATGTACTGCTGGCGAAGGATTGCCACGCAAAGGGGCCAACCGTGCCCGAAGGCGCGTCCGCGCCGGCACTAGTTGCCGCGCAAAGAAGAACAAGGCGGAATTACTTGCTCAGTGACCGACAACACGCATCGTACGAAAGCCAAACTACACACGATATCGCTCCTTACGTTTTAAAACTACTACTTGGGGCGTATTCCATTTGACGATTATTTCCTTATTTTCGATAATTTGGACCACATGCGCATCTATGGTTGTGATCACTGATATCGTTTGTAACTGTTCTCCCCTGTTCCATTTGGAATAAGAACGCTAAGAATGCCACTAAAATTTGCTACCTCTGTCACTTTTGACGTGTTATGTAGGTAATTGAAACTGTTCCAGTAGGTTCATAGCGTTTATGGCGAAAATAATGCTAAAACCCAATTTGAGCAACTTTTTGAGAGTGTGATCGTTTTTATAGTTTTTGGCGAATTTAACTTCAAATGGTACGCACCACATATGTAGATATATCCTATTTGATCTATGGTTCTGAGTTCTGTCCAGTGTTGGATTTCGTAGTATAATTATACTATTTGTACCATTATTTCATGGTATGTAGTATAGGAATGTTACTATACTACGCGAAAATAGCATTATTTTATATGCAAATCGACCGACTTGTATTATAGCCTATAGGTGAGCCCTATTTATTTTTTAATAGATATTGAAAAGTAATAGACAACCCTATAATATCGGGAAGGGTGATCTGACTAAGCGCTTAGTGTGATATCTAAAAAAGATTATTTTCAAAAAATTACAAATTTGCCTGGTTTTATTTCATACCAATGTTGTTGAAAATTTTTTTAGTTTAGATAACTTGGTGAAACCTTAATTGATAAATAAGCTTGCAAACCGGAAAGAGTTGTATTGACTCCCTTTTTTTGCGATGGGTACTGTAAGAGAAAGTAAATCTAATAACTGCACATAATTTATTACGTTGACAACATTTTCCATCGTTTCAATTTTAAGGACCAAGTTTCTATTGATGAATTAGCCGATAACGAAGTCTATTTGCCTGAACTTGATTACATAGATTACATATAACTAGATTTCATGCATACTTTTGTCGCAAATTAAGAAAACAAAATATTATTAACGATTGACGAACGCATTTTTATTTTAATTCAAAACAAAAAAAAACTTCGGAAAGCTAAGGGTACAAAACGTCGCCGTGGAGGTCAAGGGAGTCAAGGCACAAATTTGTAGGATATGAGTTATGTACCCAAATTTGGGAAAATGATTTAGAATAATTAAAAGCGTAATGTTAAAATATTAATTTAATAAAAAAACAATATTTAACCAAACATAACAATAGGCCGCGCTTGTTTTCTCGTAGTGCAAAAAAAGATTGCCAACCCAAATTTAGGTACATAATTCATATCCTACAAATTAGTGGCTTGACTCCCTTGACCTCCACGCGGCGACGAAATACGATATAAAAAACATGTAACGTCAAATGTAGTATAATTTTATTTTCGATGTAGTATATTTTTTGGTCTGAATCCAACCCTCTCCTGCTTCTGTCAGTCAGTGCTGTGACAATGGCGGCCGCGCTGCTTACAAATAAGAGATTCGAAAAAAATATTAGAAATCATATCAAATATAGAAAAACTCTTAGCTATACCAAGTCTGTAATTTTAAACAAACCACACCTTAACCTAACATGCAAACAATGTGCTGCTGCGAGCTGTATCAGGGTAGGTTTGAGCTAACAAATAACATGTACGATCCTTACTAATTATTTGTGTTTTATTTGAATCTTACTATATCTGCACTGACGATAATGGACTTCATTGTTTTTAGTTTTATTCGTCGTCTCCACAAAGCAACGTTGGTGGTCAGGACACAGCTAAAAATGTTCTAGCCGCAGTGTTGGCCAACAAACCAAAGACTGGAAAAATACCAGTTGGTAAGTAATATATAACCAAAACAATGCATAAACGGACACAATAATGACCCTTCGCTATTTAAAATACAGACAAATATACAATGTTTGAGGAAATTGTTACATAATATTTTAAACATGACCTTGCTATGTGCTAATAAGCAATTGCCATTATCAATGTTTTTTTTTGTAGCTCTCTGAGTTCTCAAACGGTAGGAACTTTAGAATCGGTAAACATTCAGATGTACTATAGGAAGGGGAGAGGGGAGTTGAGCATCCTCCCATAGTGGAGGCAGGTTACAGAAACTTATAGTTTTTTAGTAATGATAATTATTAAAAAAGATGTATACATACCTAAGAAGGACTTTAGAATTGGTATATGTATATGTGTGCTATGGGGAAGGGGGAGAGATTGTGGAGTATTCTCCACTGAGTGGGAGGGGGGTTTCCGAAACCTAATATAAACCGGGCGAGAATGTGGTGAACATATGCTGTAGAAGTCGGAGCAAGGGGTATTACAGCAAAATCCCTATACAACTTACTAAAAGACTGGCCTGTCAAGAACGACCATGACTTCCATCCTAGAACCGGTATCAAAGGCAGCATTAGTAGGATTTTACCAAATTTTGGTTGGGTAGGGGAGGAGGCTTGAGCGTTGAAAGGGAGCATTGATAAAGGGGCCCCTTAACTTTACACATTGGGTTGCAAGTCCCAGGCACCTTGACTTGGGCCTCTTCCTCTGCAATGCTATGGACCCGGCACCCACACAGTGAATCCACGGAATGCTAAGTAAATCCGTTTACATACAATTTTTATTAATAGGAAGTAAGGATTGCCCATACTTCATGTGCCACTGAAAATATATCAAAACTAAGTATATCGTTTGTACATTATAGGTGCTTGTATATCTATTTTACTTGTAAAATTTACTAGAAGTTTTGTTTTGTTGTGTTATGTTTTCTAATTTGCCCTGGCCTTGCCTCACATTTTAATATGTTTTGCATTGCATAGTACTTTTTCATTAGAAATATGTACCAAACACTAAAGATAACATATACCTGTTTCTTTACAAAAGATGTTGGTTCAATATAAGCCCTTAGATACTGAGCTAATTAAAGCAAGAATCAATCATAAGATTCTATGGTAAATTCAAAATATGATTGCTAAGAAATGTTACAATACTTCTAAAGGGTTAACAAAATGAAGTGTAATCTACTACTAATTAAATAAATGTAACAGATTAATATGAGTATATAACTAAAACTCATATCATTTTTTCATTCATAACATGTCTTTTGATACATGTTATGTCTTTAATCAAGCAGCAATGTTACAAGCTGACATTCTTATTAAGAAGTCCACACTCACATGTGCTAATTTATCTTATGTTATTAATACTTGGTTGGAATGCAGCTCTTTTCCCACTCATCCTAGTGATCAGTCCGCTTGCACCTTACCATATTAACACCTAACCTTTCCACTTCGCCTAAATATCCTCATATCCTGATAATGTTGTCCTATCCCTAGGTATCCAAAAAAGAGACTGCTTTCACCCAGGTGCATCTGTTTTGTCCCGTGAAGATATAAACCTGGGGGATGCGAAGCCGGTCTCCGGAGCAGACATGTTTAGGGGGATGATGGCATATGTGTGGCCCAAGGTAAGTTTCAAAATATTTCAAACTAGCTGTGCGCTTCAGTTTCACCAACCACATAAGATTAAAAGTAATAATGATAATAGTGTCCCATTTGTACATCCTGGACTTAAACTACCTATATTTCAAGTTTCATCCAAATCGGTTAAGCCATTACAGCATGAAAGAGTAACAATCATACATGCTCACATCCTCGCTCACTCACAAACCTTCACATCTATATATATGTAGTGATATAATATTAATAAGTAATTAGTGTGTGCATGGATAATATTAAATTTAAGTAATATAATATTATATAGTGTAGATTAGAATAAATTTTTATAACTATTGCCTTAAGAGATACCTATGAGAGAAGTGTCATTGGAAATCTGTGGATCCCATCCACAAGATGCATATGTGGTAAATGATAAAAGAAGGTGAATCTTTATTTCATTATTGCGCTGTTCACAGGTTAGATATAGATAAGGCAGATATTTCTTAGTATAGATAAGTAAGATAATTCAGATCTGAAATTTGATTGATAAATTATCTGACATATAATTGAAACTTTGCACTATTAATTAAGAAGGTGGTGACTAATATCATGACTCAAAACAAGTCAGTAAGTTTCATGCACACTATATTATTAGGAGAAGCATGTATGATAAGCAATATAAATAATTTCTTAACAGTTGAAAAAAAGCCAACCAAAGATACATTGAATAGATCTATAACTATACCTTTCACCATTAACCTTGATTTTTGATGCTTTATAATATAAGTACCACCAAGTTATTATTCCTTATACGAAGTAAGAAATTGCACCTTCACAAAATGTTTTGGAAATAAATTGGTTATAGATTTTTTTCACAACAGTTAAATTTTTTTTTTTTTTTTTTTTTTTTATGTTATTGTGATGGAACAAGCCCGAGGCCCACCTGATGTTAAGTGGTCTAACCTCTGCCTATAACAGACGCATTTCATCAGCGACGAATTGCACTGTGCCCGTCACACTGAGACGTCCAGTTGTTAGGTCTCATTAGCCTGTAATTTTTCTGGCTCTCAAGGACTGCTGCCGGAACACACTGTTAGGTGCTTGGCGACAGATTTTCTACTTGAGGGTGGTCGCTAGCCAGGCGGGCATTCACAAAATGCCCTTCCACCATGCGATGAAGCTCAAGCTCTGGGCGGGATTCGAACCATGGACCTGCTGCACGGCAGTCCATAGCCAATGCCACTGAGCCATCACTGCTTCAAAACTGAGTAAAACTGGTTGATTTCAGCTCAGATGTGATCTTAGGCAGATATATGACTTAAGTTAAAAATAATTTGTAATATAAATCTGCATATATATAATATTCGCACTTAAATCATCTTCCATTTTATAATGTTGATTTCAGGACAACCAAATGATACGAAATCGAGTCATGCTATCGTTATCCCTGCTGTTTGGTGCTAAAGTGATGAATGTAACAGTGCCGTTTATCTTTAAATATGCTATAGACGAGATGAATCAACTAACGGTGCACTCTGGAGATGCCCTGTTAGGAATGGCCACAGTGCCACAGGCACTGAGCACTACAGCTTTCAGTTTGCTGGTGGGATGTGAGTATTTATTTGAGTGATTCTCTTTACTAATTTAAATTCCTAGTTAAATATGAAAAAAAAAAGATTCCAATTCCAAAGTATTTTTATTTTTAAGTTATTGTCAAGGAACAAGCCCGAGTCCCACGTGATGTTAAGTGGACTAGCATCTGTTATAGGCAGAGTAGGAATCTGCCTATAACAGATGCATTTCGTCAACGACGAATTGCACTGTGCCCGTCACACTGAGGCGTACAGTTGCTGGGTCTCATGTGCCTGTAATTTTACTGGCTCACACTGTTAGGTGCTTGGCGACAGATTTTCTACTTCGGGGTGGTCAACCAGGCAGGCATTCGCAAAATGCCCTTCCACCATGCGGTGAAGCTCAAGCCCGCGGTGGGATTCGACCTGCTGCGTGGCATTCCGTAGCCAATGCCTCTGAGCCATCACTGCTTCATAAATATATATATAACAATATAAGCTGGGAACTATAATCAGCTCTGGTAACAATGATGTGACGCCTTTTATTCTTTTTAATCTTTAGGTACTTGTCCCACCGCAGCCGCCAGCTAGAAAGCGAGTAGCTATCTCGCTGAAGAAACAGATATAGAACCTGTGTAAAAAAAGCGATGCGTATATTAGTAGATAATGGCTGAATATTCACACTGCCGGCGAGAAATTTCTCTCCACTAAGTTTATGAGCTATGCGCGCTATGCGATGCTCGCTTTGTGGTGAAAATACTCGTCTGAGTCACTTGGTAAACACCCATACTAGTGGAACGACCCGAACAAGTGGGTGAGTAATCACCCATCGCAGTTGTTAGATCGAGTGTATAGCCCAGCGACGAAACTATTAGAACTATTCGCTACTCGCTGATCGCCAAATCTTTCTATTTTCTAGCTCAACTCATTTATCGCTTATCGCTGCCGTTGGGACAAGTGCCTTAGAGCCATGTTGTGTTGTGACCTACCACTTGGAATAAATTGTAACAAATTTAAAAGTTTCGCGTTAATAGTATTCAGTAAGTAAAAGGGGACTCTATTGTAATGGCTACAATAGATTAGACTAATTTTTGACTAAGGTCAAAGGTGGCACGCAAGCCAGACCTAGAATAACGTTTCACTCTTTGTTGGCTAGTTATCTCTACAAAATCAAAACGTAATTAACCAAACGAAATGTAAAACACAAGCTGGTTTTGAATCTGCAGACGCTATTCGCTTATATCAGGCGTTAACGTTGACCAGACGGCGTAACATATTTGAGCAAAGTGCCCTTCCACCACTTGTTGTTTCAAGTATATTGTTATCGATTAGTTACACTCAATGTTGGATGTAACGTTCCAGATGGCATAGCGCGCGCTACAGCGGCTGGATTCAACGAGCTCCGCAACGCCGTGTTCGCTCGCGTCGCGCAACACTCCATCCGCCGGCTCGCGTGTAACGTGTTCTCACATCTGCACCAGCTCGACCTCAGCTTCCACCTCGGACGGCAGACCGGCGCCCTCTCCAAGGTATACCAACAACCTCTGCATATAACAGTGTGCCTGTCATCCTGCTACTTACAGTTATTAAGTCCCATGTGCCTGTAATTATACTGGCTCTCAAGGACCGCTCGGTAATGCGGTAATAATTTATACGGCGTGGTCCAGTGTGATATCTTTAGAAGTATTATGATAGAAGCTGTTAGAAGATTAGAAATGGATAAAGTCAGGACAGTCTTGTTGCCTACCGTAAGGCGGGTGACTTGTTTGTCTCAACCAGGGACTGTTTTGGTTACCCATTTTAGGGTTCTACTCAGGGTATTTTAACAGGGTTATTAAAGAACCCGAGCTATAAGTGTTACCATTTAAAACGGTTACCTATTTTATAAAACCCCTTCAATAGGGTTACCCTTTGATAAAGTTATTGAAGTAATTGGTTTATAGGGTTAGTATAAACCCTATGGCTATGGGTTATTACTCACAGCGGTGAGCCATTCCAATGGGTTACCCTTTGAACTGTGTTAACACGGTAACACAAGGGTTACCCTAATTTGGTAACCCATTTGTAGGGTATTTTATGAGGTTAGTTAAAAACCTGACTAAGTGTTACCCAATGAAAGCCACCTTTCTCATTGAATAGCATTATCAAAACCATATCCATAGGGTTATCCTTTTTATAGTGTTTTCGATATGATTGGTTTAAAGGAATAGTCAAGGATTATAGTAAAATTAACTTTTCCGGTAGGCCTCTGTAGTAAGAGTATAATATTTTGGTAGGTTTATATTTTATAGTATAATGTTTTGCGACTTTAATACTAGGTATTGTCACGGAGTGACAAGCGCAGTGCAGTGTCATGCAGGTGGCAGGACACAGGCGACTGCGCGGCATATAAAAGTATACCTAATAATTTTTACGAGCGCTCAGAGCTTTGTCTGTGAGTTTGTGAGACTGGCGCCGCGTGAGTGCGTCATCGAGCGAAAACGTTAGAATTGTACAAAGCACATAGCAGATTTTATATTATATTATGTAGCATTGTATATAGCAGAAGTAAAACTTACATTTTATCAGGTAAACATATATCGATGTATTGGCGAACATTTTATTAACTACGAAAAACTAGTTTGTCTTTCAACCCAAATTCTGTTTTGGCTAGCGCCATTTTCGATGCTTTTATTTGTGTAATGTTAATTGAACAGAATACGCGAGACAGACTCGATCTTGTCCGCATGTTTTTTGTATAATATTAACAATATATAGAACACATTTTATGTAATATTGGAGAACATTTCTTTTCACGATGACAATAGGTACTTACTCTCTATTGGCCTCGTTTTGCTCGGTCGCTCGAAGGTAAAAACTTATTGACTGTTGTTACCCTCTATATTATGTATGTTTTTTTGAGATTTTTACTACCACACGTAATCTAATGATACGTAACTGCATTTTTGTTTCTCTAAGTGTACTTATTAAAACAGATACAGATCCAAACTGCTGAGATGTTGAACACGGCAGTAAATGTATAATCTTAGCTAGTAAAAAAACTGTATACTGCTATGCTATGCACGCCAAAACTTAATAAAAATATTTGACTTTGACTTTCACTTTGACACGCTAAGAAATAAACAAAGATAACAGCAAAAATGTATACGATTTCAACACAAAAAGTGTGAAATAACTTGTTGAAGTTCGTACCATCCTAATTCAAAAGTACGATCACAATATTGCGCGCATGGTACCGACTTTGACAAGTTATTTCACAGTTTTTCGTGATAACGTCGGGCGTAGTTCAAGTTTATGCAAAAAAAATGTGCATCTTTTTCGTGACCCTTGCTACTTACGAGATCGATTGTCATTCACCGACCATAAGGATATCATCAAGAATCACTTTTCAGATCAGATTCAGTTATTGGAGTGTAACTCAGGAACCGCTAAATCGAATTTGACCAAATTTAAATGGGACCACCTCAAAAGTATACCCTTTAAAATAATTGTCAAAATCGATTCATAGTTGACGGAATAATCGCATAACAAACATACAAAAACGTATAATCAAATTGAGGCCTTTTTGGAACTCCAACACGACATCCAACAACTTCACGATAGTTAAATATCATGTCGTTCGTCAAGAATCTTATATTAATACGTAAATATTACCTATTATCCAAACGATCTTATCGCTGCGTTTTGCTCTAGAGATACGCGGCAGTGGCACGGGGCGGCCTACCGATCATCGTGCCTATGTTCCGATGGCTCATAAAGATCTGTGCGAGGTACTTTGATGTCGTTTAGTTCTTGATCCTAACGGACGGACTGGTCAGAGTTGATCACGCTACAGTCGCCTTTATCGACTACGGTGAAAGCATAGA
This sequence comes from Plagodis pulveraria, assembly GCA_963890685.1. NCBI lineage: Eukaryota > Metazoa > Arthropoda > Insecta > Lepidoptera > Geometridae > Plagodis > Plagodis pulveraria. The sequence goes on along the minus strand of OY982952.1, from coordinate 2,790,233 downwards.
ACATATAATCATATGACTAGGTCTAGCTGGTATCATTCCAGCTAGAACTAGGTCCAACCAAACCTTAGTGGCTGATACTAGGAGTAACCTATACACGTTATCCTGTAATTTTGAAGAAATTTCAGTCTTTTGGTGGCTGGTGTAAACAATATGTATGTATAGAACGTGTCAATTATTATCGCTTTGTCGTACAGTGCTAGCGGAGACGCAAATTTTGATGGGTAACACCCTACATTGCGCAGATCTGACTTTGTTGTTCACGCAATGTATGGAGGTATGGTACACGTAACTTTGAAGTAATGAAATTCCAAAAATATGCTAATAAAATGAAAACTACTGATCCGATCGCGTTAGAACAGATGGGAAACGATCGAAGATCGCGGCCCGCTCGTGTTAATGCGATGGAACTGCACGCATTAATATAAGTCATTTGTGCAGTTATATGAAAATTATTGTATTGCCATGGTATGGATCTTAGTATATTTTAAGCTTGATGAAATAATAATATTTAAGAGGTGGAGTTGGGCCCCTAGTGGGTGCAGTTGCACCAAATGAAGGGGTAGCTTCTTTCACATCTCTTACTTATTAAAATTTCTATGGGTAGTTATCAACATAATATAAGAATATATAATAAATATCTAGCCATCACTATGTAAAATTAAGGGATCTCATAGTAATTAACTAAACAAGAGCTACATAACTAAAAAATAATTTAATTTCCCTTGAAACAAAATCAACTTTTTGAACAATTGGCGCTGGCTATATTTAGATGTTGATGTTTTTAGCAGAAATGTACTCTGATGTTTATGTATATCTCGATTACACATTGTATTAAATAAATTAAATAGCAGTCGATGGGATATTCTCCTCATTGATGATAACGAAGTTGTGTGATAAATTGTTTAAGTTATTGTTTAAGTGCTTGTTTTCGTTGGAATCCACTCTGGGGGCCAACTCCCACCTTTTACGAAACCATCATAAAAAGGAGCGTTTCGCTTCATGCTTATAATAATCATTCGCAGTCACGAACTATCACCAACCCACAATCGCGTCAAGCAATATTGGTTATCCTACTTAAAGAACGAATGAAATATGTATCACGGATGTGCAAGCGAGATACAAGATGTTTATCATACGAGTATACCGTTATCCCGCTCGCACTGCTGCTAACTACGATGTTATGGAACGGATTTACCATAGTTTTACGACATTTTATTGTTTGCTGCACAACAGCTATGTGTAACTTTTTAGTTCTACTCATCGAATAATTTTGCTGTGTTTGTTTTAAAGAATAATAGAAAAAAAAACATTGCACGTAATTTACATATTAATTTAACTCATTTTTATCATAAAATACCCTTAATCAAGTTTAAATCCGCTGCTAGAAAGTAACTTTGATGGATAAACATTACAGATTTGTCGCTGGAACAGTAATACTTCGTATTAAATGTAACGTCAGAGTTCGCGAAAAGAGTGGACAATTTGTTCTGACGCCATCAAAACGCTGAGCGATTCCATTGCCGATTGTATGCCTGCTTAATTGACGTGGAGGTATACAATTTAGCATTAAGATTAAGTTATTATTAGTATAAGAGGTGAGAGTTGGGCCCCTGGTCTTCCTATGGCGTCAATACATTTCTGTCTAACAGGGGGATCATTCGGAAACCTGCAAATTAGATATTGGAATGAGATGACATTTGGTGACTATTATCGATAACTTGTTATCGATATTTTTACAAGTTTTCTTATAAAGAGGAAATCAATTGTTCATCTCTGAATCGGTCATATCTATTTCAGAAAAATGATATTTTTTGTTTGATTTATAAAATTTAAAATTCGATCATATACATATGCGTTTTCGTATTGTTGAATATATTGTAGCTTTTCGTTTAAAAATTGGGAAAAATATTCATTTCGCCTATCACATTCATTTTGCTCAGCACATTCTGAACAACTCAACTTTTGAACCTTAGGTTTATTGTTGGTTTCTGCTTCAGCTTTTGTCTAATTCTTTTTGTCCTACAAAAGCTTGTTATGTTTTTTTGAACTCTTAGTTTCATTGCTAAAACAGGATCTGTATCTGTCCGTTTTTCCGAATCAAATACATCTGGTGAGTTGATTTTGTCCGCTGAAAAAAATACATAGATAAAATACATAACTAACTCTATAAAATAGATAACTACCTAATATGGTTCATGAAGAACTGATACAAGGCAATTTGTTAAAGAAAAAAAAATGTTCTAATTTAAATTGGAACCCAATTCCTATACTGCAAAGTCCAAAAAACTTGTTGAACTCTGATCATGCTGATAACAAAGTCTGAGCTCCATATTGTGTTCATTCATGGTAGGTACCGACTTTAGAGTTTTACGTGTAACTTTTGCTTACACTTTCCGGTGTTAGAAGTATATTTTTTGCTATAAGTGTAGGTACTTAAGTCAATTCGAATAACTGGGTTTGGGCACAGTAGACACTCATCCGCCGATGCTGACAATGAAGCATGCTTTGTATACCTATGCAATTATATGACACAGTAAAAACACGTCTCTAGTATTATACCTGTAACGTAGGGGTATAGGTACCTACTAGCTCCGAAACAAAACATATATAGGTTCGTTCTAGAAAGTGGATAAGTCTCACCTTTAGAGTAATAACGCTATCCACCAAAAGAAAAAATATTAGTATCTAAAGAAGGACAAGGAATTCCTACTAAAATCTTCACAAGTACGAGTCGGGTGGGACTCCCGGCAAAATCCTGAACTAATAACCGAGTATAGTTCGCGGAAATGAAATAACTTCTCGAAGTAGTGAATAATTAACACATATTTAAAATTTTCTCATCTCATCAACATTTTCTGTGCTTTTCTAATAAAAAGTTATCGATATGATTTTTATATCATAATACCTATAACAATTTAATAACTTTCCTTTAGATATAACAAGTACAATGCGATTAAAAAAAGAATAGGACGGGCTCTCGGCTAACTTCACTCACATTCACTCTAATAAGTATGATCAGCAGAACAAACTAAAAAATAGAGCAGTGCCATATATTTAAATGTAATTTTAAATGAGTGACCCGAAATTGTTATTATAATGTTATATTTTTATAAATTCATATTTTTAAGGTGGACAGCACAGAAACCATCTGTCTCATTTATCCGACAGTGTACTACTACGCGACACGTTTCCGAGTGCTTATTGATCTTCTCGTTTAATTTGTTTTTTTGACTGTTTAATTTGTTTTTGGTGATTGTTATATTTGTTTTTTTTTTACCCGTTACGATGATAACGATGAGTCTGACTCAGTTGGCCATCAGAACATGCGGCATCGAAGAACTAAGCGATTCAAATTAAGATACCTTAGCACAAAATATTGCTAAGAAATAAAATCAGTTCAAATTATTTCTGTGTTTGCTGTACCTATAGTCACCTACAACTTTGTTTACCTGCCTATGACTACTTGTTTTTTTACACGATTGCCCACAAAGACGTGTGTTAATTTTTCAGGGTTCATGTATGTATGTATGTTCGTGAGTTTCCTTATTGCACCATAACTTCTTAACGGCTTAACCGATTTTAACGTACAAGATATCGTTAGATTTATTTATCTTGATAACTCAAGTGACACTATGTACTTAAAAAAATAAACAACAAACTGGTGGATTTTACGCCATATAGTGACAAAAACAATTAGTTTTTCTTCCAAAGCCATCGTGTTGGGTATCAAAATGAAGGGCTTTAAAAAACGATTCCATAAATATATTAACTTCCAGTTTTAATAATGTTGTTTTAGGTTTTCGCGGTTACGATGCAGTTTTAATTTCAATGGATCGATAAAACGCTTAACGAAAATAAATTATTTGCAGTCGGGCTTTTTATTTTCTTTATTAATTTGTACATGTTTTCTCATTTCTTTTTTGCACACTGTACCAAGTTCTAGTTTTGACGTCACACATGGCGCTAGGCCGATCCTATTCTTATTTTAATCGCATTGTATATAATTAGAAGATTCAGCTTACATCTTCACGTATAGTAAAAAATTACAACGACAATGAAAACTAACAAAATACTTTGTAACCAACTATATAAGCTAGCCGGGTTTCTAAACTTTCTAGACGGGCGCGGGTGTGAGACACTGTGCATGGGCACGCGGGCAGCGCCGTCCCCAAGCCCCATACGTGTCCCTCTGACACCTAAAATATAATTTCTGCGCAATCAGTAGCGCGATGTTCGGAGGGTTCATAAAGATTTGCGCGAACTATACAAAACCTTCGACGGTGTGTGAATCCGACTCGTTCTTGGCCAGTTTTTTACCCATCAGCTCTGTAATGGCTTAGTTGGATAAAGTTTGGTGAGGAGATTGTAGATATCCTAGTATAAAATACCTACCTATTTCTACTTTTTTTCGCAGAACTCATGGGTAAAAACGCCGTTTGACTAAAAATAAAGGTTATCCACCGGGTAGTTCAAAAGTTCAGATATACCTACCGGGAAAATTTAAATAATTCGAAATCTAAGTTGCAAAAATATTAAGTACCTATCTGTATATAAGTAAGTTACACAATATTTTATGTACTTACACATAATATAAGACTTACTTGTAGTGACCGCTAGTGAAAAATGCGCAAACTTAGGGAATACTTAGTTTTGGGCCAATCAATTCACTCAAGGTTGGCGTAGTTGCTACTCAATTCAATATAAATAGTTATTATAGGTAGAGTTTTACTTACCTGCAATCATTTTTTTAATCAATGGCTATATTAAACCAATAACTCGGGAATTTTTAAAATAAAAGCACTAAAAGTCACCGTACTCCCAACCCAAACCAAATGAACGAGACTAATGGATTTTAGGTAACTATTAAATAAAATGTTCTTTCCTCTCACCTTTCAAATAAGACAACGCTACCTTTACGATCAACAACCCAAAGGAAGGGTAACCCAGGGTTACCCACCACCAACAACAGGGTTTTTAAAAAATTACAAACACCTCTTCATTCGAATACCCTAAGCAAACGGTTACCATATGGGGTAAAGGGATATTGATACTTCTAGAAACAAAAACCCAAACGAAAGGGTAACCCTACCCTATGGTAGGGTTACCCTTTGGTAGTGTTACAGCTTCGTTTAACCCTAAGTTACAAATACCTCTTATATCGAAAACCCTAGGCATAGGGTTACCCTATCGTTGGGTTGAAGGCAGGGTAACCTTTTCAATTGGTAACCTCATAGAAATGGTTTTTGATAAATGAAAAACCCTTCCGATAGGCTTAACCGAAAACCGGGGTTGTACGGTCCCTGGTCTCAACACTATGCTATATACTATCGTATATAAAAATAGGCTTGCAAACAAGCTGTTGATTGAGTTGACAGGTTGAGTTGAGCAGCCTTTTCATACACTACCTATACTGTATATAGTGGCCAAGGCATATATTATAGTGACGTTGACTTTTAACCTGTTCTAGGCCGTTTATTACACGAGTGCCCAAAAAAAGGAATGTTATGTTTTCAGGGTTCATGTCTGTAGGTATGTTTTTGAGTTTTTTAACACACTATCTAATATATAAAATTCTCGTGTCACAGTTTTCGTTGCCATACTCCTCCGAAACAGCTTGACCGATTTTGATGAAATTTTTTATGCTTATCCGGTATCTATGAGAATCGGCCAACATCTATTTTTCATCCCCCTAAATGTTAGGGGTAGTCCACCCCTAAATTTTAATTTTTATATTTTAGAAAAAATTTTTAATTTCTATTTTTTTATGATACAACATACAAAAATACATACAATCAAATTTTCACCCTTCTACGATCAACCCTTATTTTTTAAATTATTTATATGGCAAAACAACGTTTGCCAGGTCAGCTAGTCACAATATAATATTAGTGTGTTTGTTACTTCTTCAGGCCCTAACAAATGGACGGATTTTGTTGAAATTTGGTTTGTAAATAATAATTATAAATATAATATAATACAATAATGAAAATAATAACAGCAGTATTTGTTTTTATTAAAATCTTTGCGTGTATGTTTTCTTCTTATTGGGAAATTTTAACGAAAGTTTTATTTGCTCTTGGCTGTATTTTTATTATTTATATTTATACGGCATCTTTTATTTATTAATCACACCAAGTTTTAACTCAATAGGCACCAAGCTGGGAATCACGTATTTACCGGATAGATTGTGATAGGGCTGAGGCTCGCGCTCGCCGCTTCGCACAACCGTGACTCCCAGACGAAGGGCTACAATATAGCCCGAAACTGGTCGGAATCTTTCCGGTAAATATAACGCGAGTCCCAGCCGGGTGCCTATTTAGTTATAATGGACAAAACTCGCGATCATTTTATAAGTGAACACACCAAGTTTGACACAAGTATATTTATTACCGTGTATTTTTTTAAAGTTTAATGAAACTACATTCTTATATGGTGAACATTCAGGAAAGTAATACTCTGGACCCTTAAGTTTTATTTATTTATATTATTATATGCTATGTAATCTGCCCCGATAAGACATAATTATTACTAATTTCTAGTACGGAACCGTATAACATAGTATACCGAACTGACAGAAAGATGATTGGCAGTGCCGATACTGGTCGTATTCTCGTAGCACTTACCTCCAGTTGCTGGAATGTTTCACATAATCTTGATCAGTTCAAAGACTACAAGAAAACTGAACGCTCATTGGTCACCCATCACGTCATAGGATACCATTGACCAATCAGCGCTCATCAGTCTGTCAACTAATCATGACAAACTGAGGTTTAATCTTATTATTTATCTTGTGTTAAGATTCACAGTTAGAGTACAGTCATAGTTATTATTATGTATATATGTTTACAGACGATAGACCGTGGGTCCCGCGCCATCAACTTCGTGCTATCGGCGATGGTGTTCAACATCGTGCCCACAATCTTCGAACTTGCGCTCGTCTCTTCCATCCTGGGGATCAAGGGCGGGCTGGCTTTCACAGGTCATTTGTACATACATGTATCTTGTTATTAATCGCTGATAGGCTAGCATTTGGCAACAATTTTGGTGATGCTTTCGAAGATTTGAAACAAACCACCCTCAAGTAAAAAATCGGTCGCCAAGCACCTAACGGTGTGTTCCGGCAGCAGTCCTTGAGAGCCAGTGAAATTACGGGCACATGAGACTCAACAACTATGTCTCAAGGTGAAGGGCGCAGTGCAATTCGTGACTTGTGATAAAATGCATCTGTTATAAGCAGAGGTTAGTCCGCTTAACATCAGGTGGGCCTCGACTTGTTCCGTCACAACAGCATAAAAAAAATGCTTAATCTCAACGAGACATGTGCGAGGGTGATGAGCCGTGCAAGAGGGACAAACTCATCAATAGAATCGCTTTATTTCCTAGGGTAGGTACCGATCCTATTCGAGGATTCTTTCCTTGCACACCTCTCATCATCCCCGCTCATTTCTGGTGGTTACGCACTCTTAGATGTTAACTGGTTCAAACGTTCACAAAATGCCCTACCACCATTATGGGCGTTAAAATTATATATTGAATAACGTCAACGCTCTATGCCCGCCTGGCTAGCTACCACGCTCAAGTAGAAAATCTGTTGCCAAACACCTGTTGGTGTAACCAGATGTCCTTGACAGCCAGTATTCTAGCTTTAGACTCTTCCATATTATCACTTCATTGGAAATTGTGGACAAAGTTTAATATACATAATATATAAGTAATAAAATAATAATAGATTATGATACAAGTGAGCTAAGTTGCTCATTATACACGAGGCTGTGTGTTGCGTAAATCAGCCGAGTGTATAATGAGCAAGCTCACGAGTTACATACGCACTTTTTCAACACTCTTGCGAGGAAAAAAAATATATATATTGCACAAATGCGACACACACAACATACGAAAATTATTGAAAATAACGCGCTAGTTTTTTTTTTGCGCGCGGCAAATTTATTATGTTTGATTACATATAAACCTATTTGATTTTGTAAAAAATGTATTACCCGGTTATTTTAAAAATGCTCTGTTTACTCGCATATAATTTGCAGTTAGGCTAAGAACGATATAATAAAGCTTACTTTACGAACAAAGGTGTTGAAAAAGTAAATTTATGTGCCAATAGACTTGTTAATGATTTATAAACAAAACCATAGGTAATATGTTTTAATAAACACTAATGGTATGTGTATGTGACGTCACAAATGCCACGCAGCCAGACTGGAATAATTTTTTCGATCGTGCGCTCGATGAGTAAATGCTTCGTGTAAAAGCGAAACGAGTCGAAAATTCTTCAGGTCTGCTTACGGGGCGTTTGTGACGTCACGTCGGCTTAACAGGAAAATTATAGTTATTGTTATTAATAATTAGATATTTAAAAAAAAATTGTTATCAATAAACATGGATTTTCGCAAAGTAACGCCTGAAACTATTCATTGAATAGAACAATCCTATTTTTTTATGTTTACACAAACGTGGATCTTAGTTTGATCAGAAAAGAACTAGCATAGTTTAAGAAATTTTAAATTTAGATAATCGACAAAGAATCCACACCATAGTGTATACAAAAATACGAATGTTTATTGTTGTATTGTGTACAGGCCTTGCGTTCAGTTGCGTGGGCGTGTACGCTGCGTTCACTCTGGCCATCACGCAGTGGCGCACCAAGTTCCGCGTGCAAATGAACAAGGCGGAGAACGAAGCCGGCAACAAGGCCATCGACTCACTCATCAACTACGAAACTGTCAAGGTACTCATTTCAAACAGTATTATTTTATGGCTTATGTTTAACTTACCACCAGATATAGTAACATATAACAGCCAAAATAGTAAATGATCACCAAAATTAAACTTGCTATAATTCTCCTAGGCCGCTGCCACGGCACGCTCGCTTCGCTCGCTCGGCTCGCGCGTTGTTGTAGTCACAAGTTACCTAACGCTCCTCTTCGCTTCGCTCGTCGTCGCACCTAAATATGACTGAGATTTAGTGATTACTTACTACATTTGGTAATCATTTACTACGTTTGGTGTTCAATTACAATTTTTGGTAAAAGAAACTATGGGTATCAAAGCATTTTATGGTGGTCATTATATTTAATTCATTATTTTATCTCACTTACTTGCTAACAAATACTATATACTGCTATAAAATCTTGTTAGTAATTGTGAAGAATGGGGGATCAAATTATATATCTATCTCAAATGACAGCAGTAGTTTAGATAGGATAAGATAAACAATAATTTATCATCTATACCATATCAACAGTCCTTCCGACCACCGATTGCTGCAAAAGTATAACTGAACCTTCAAATCATCATCAACAGATACCTTTAATTAAACCCATTCACCCCTCCATTGCTACCTGTGGGTGTCGTAAGAGACGACTTAAGGTAAAATACCGGAAAGTGGACAGCAGTGCCCTCTGAGGAACTGATATCGAGCACTGCGATCCCCAAGAAGCCTGCTAAGCGTGGGGATTATGGCTGTGTTCAGCAGTGGACAATCCGGCTGATACAGTACAGTGCCTGTAATTTCTTATTGGCTCTCAAATCACCCTGTTAGGTGCTTGGCGACAGATTTTCCACTAGAGTTTGGTTGCTAGCAAGGCGAGCATTCGTAGAATGACTTTCCACCGTCGTCGGTGGAGCTCAAGCCGGCAGTGAGGATTCGCTCGGCAGTCCATAACTATTACCGCTTGCCTATCACTGCTTGGCTATTATATTTTATTATGTGAATTGTCTTTGTTTTCAGTATTTCAACAACGAGCGGTACGAACTAGAGAAGTACGACACGAGCTTGCAGAAGTACGAATATGCTTCTCTGAAGACCGCTTCTAGTTTAGCGCTTCTCAACTTCGGTCAACACGCGATATTCTCCGGTGGACTCAGTCTTATCATGTTACTGGCAGCTAAACAAATAGCTAATGGTATGTATTTACTGAATATATCTATTTTAAACTTGTGAAACAAGCATTTGATCTGATCGTACCTCACCTTAGGAGTGTGCAATACAGGCCTTTACTTGATTTATTTATGTTATTTACCAATTTTTATTAAATTTTGATAAACCTCAATCCCAGTATTAGTACTCGATATCAATGTGTTTATCGCATAAAAAAACAATATAAATAAAGGAAAAATGTTAACCAAGAGCGTGATTTTAACTTCATACTGTATTACTTAATACTACTATATGATGTTTGGGCCTGCCTATATGAGCTACATCAACCATCATTAACATCTATAAAGATGAATAAGAGCATTATAGGATTTTCAGATCTTCAAAAGCCGCTATTGCTCACCTTCTGGTATTTTTATCCTTGTCGCCTGTAATTGCACCCATCGTGCATATGATGAATGAACCAAGGACTCCTAACCCAGGGTGTAGAGTTAAAGGATGCGTATTATGAACATCAATGCTCCCCTCCACTCCTCGATCTTCCCCCCTCCTTCTAGTTAATTTGGATTTGATATCACGCATTTTAAATTGAAGCTACAGTTGTTCTTCAGAGAGTTTTATGCCTTATAGTAGGTTCTAAAGGGATTTCGCTGATAAATAGAAGTCAGAGCGAGGGTTGTCGCTCTGACTTCTACAGAGAGAGACGAATTTCTTATCATTCCATGGATTCACCGTGTGGGTGCCGGGTCCATAGCGTTGCAGAGGAAGAGGCCCAAGTCAAGGTGCCTGGGACTTGCAACTCAGTGAGTAAGGTTATGGGGCCCCTTTATATTGTCATCAATGCTCCCTTTCACCACTCGAGCCTCCTCCCCATGCCCAACCAAATTTGGTAAGATCCTACTAATGCCGCCTTAGATACACGTTCTAGGATGGAAGTTACGGCTGTTCTTCACAGGCCAAGGTCTTTAAGTAGGTTATACAGGGATTTCGCTGGTTACCGTTTTTGGTTAATTCATTTGTTAGGTCATAATATTTGTTAGTTTTTATTGTGTGGTCTTTAGGTATGTTTGTTCCCAAAATTTAAAGATGCGTTTGTCAAGCCGTAATTTACCTGTCCGGTAGTAGTAGTAGTAATTTGCCTGTCGGGTGATGGCGGTGGTATGCAACCCCGACGTCCTAGCCTCTACCATACCCTTCCAAGGTATGTATATATTGTTATCAGTATTGCCAATGCCACTGGGTTAACACCGGAAAAGGTACTAGACAGTGAGTGGTTTGAGGTGTAGCGTTGCCGTGGCTGTTCAACTTATTCATGGATAATTGTTTGACAAACCTGAAAGACAGTTAATATGAATTAAGAATGAGTTACTCATCAAATGTCTTCTCGACGTTGATGACCAAGTGATGCTTGAGTTGATGGTAAAGGAGTTGCAGGAGATGGTACATGTTATGCGTAAGGCTTACACACACTACAGTACACCGGTACTGTATTATAGTGTAGTGTACTGTCGGCAGGCACAATGACCGTGGGGGACCTGGTGATGGTGAACGGGCTGCTGTTCCAGTTGTCGATCCCGCTCGGGTTCCTGGGGTCGGTGTACTGTACTGTACTGTAGTGTAGTGTACTGTCGGCAGGCACAATGACCGTGGGGGACCTGGTGATGGTGAACGGGCTGCTGTTCCAGTTGTCGATCCCGGTCGGGTTCCTGGGGTCGGTGTACTGTACTGTACTGTAGTGTAGTGTACTGTCGGCAGGTACAATGACCGTGGGGGACCTGGTGATGGTGAACGGGCTGCTGTTCCAGTTGTCGATCCCGGTCGGGTTCCTGGGGTCGGTGTACTGTACTGTACTGTAGTGTAGTGTACTGTCGGCAGGCACAATGACCGTGGGGGACCTGGTGATGGTGAACGGGCTGCTGTTCCAGTTGTCGATCCCGGTCGGGTTCCTGGGGTCGGTGTACTGTACTGTACTGTAGTGTAGTGTACTGTCGGCAGGTACAATGACCGTGGGAGACCTGGTGATGGTGAACGGGCTGCTGTTCCAGTTGTCGATCCCGCTCGGGTTCCTGGGGTCGGTGTACTGTAGTGTAGTGTACTGTCGGCAGGTACAATGACCGTGGGGGACCTGGTGATGGTGAACGGGCTGCTGTTCCAGTTGTCGATTCCGCTCGGGTTCCTGGGGTCGGTGTACTGTACTGTACTGTAGTGTAGTGTACTGTCGGCAGGTACAATGACCGTGGGGGACCTGGTGATGGTGAACGGGCTGCTGTTCCAGTTGTCGATCCCGCTCGGGTTCCTGGGGTCGGTGTACTGTACTGTACTGTAGTGTAGTGTACTGTCGGCAGGTACAATGACCGTGGGGGACCTGGTGATGGTGAACGGGCTGCTGTTCCAGTTGTCGATCCCGCTCGGGTTCCTGGGGTCGGTGTACTGTACTGTACTGTAGTGTAGTGTACTGTCGGCAGGTACAATGACCGTGGGAGACCTGGTGATGGTGAACGGGCTGCTGTTCCAGTTGTCGATCCCGCTCGGGTTCCTGGGGTCGGTGTACTGTACTGTACTGTAGTGTAGTGTACTGTCGGCAGGTACAATGACCGTGGGGGACCTGGTGATGGTGAACGGGCTGCTGTTCCAGTTGTCGATCCCGCTCGGGTTCCTGGGGTCGGTGTACTGTACTGTAGTGTAGTGTACTGTCGGCAGCTACAATGACCGTGGGGGACCTGGTGATGGTGAACGGGCTGCTGTTCCAGTTGTCGATCCCGCTCGGGTTCCTGGGGTCGGTGTACTGTACTGTAGTGTAGTGTACTGTCGGCAGGTACAATGACCGTGGGGGACCTGGTGGTGGTGAACGGGCTGCTGTTCCAGTTGTCGATTCCGCTCGGGTTCCTGGGGTCGGTGTACTGTACTGTACTGTAGTGTAGTGTACTGTCGGCAGCTACAATGACCGTGGGGGACCTGGTGATGGTGAACGGGCTGCTGTTCCAGTTGTCGATCCCGCTCGGGTTCCTGGGGTCGGTGTACTGTACTGTAGTGTAGTGTACTGTCGGCAGGTACAATGACCGTGGGGGACCTGGTGGTGGTGAACGGGCTGCTGTTCCAGTTGTCGATCCCGCTCGGGTTCCTGGGGTCGGTGTACTGTACTGTAGTGTAGTGTAGTGTACTGTCGGCAGGTACAATGACCGTGGGGGACCTGGTGATGGTGAACGGGCTGCTGTTCCAGTTGTCGATCCCGCTCGGGTTCCTGGGGTCGGTGTACTGTACTGTAGTGTAGTGTAGTGTACTGTCGGCAGGTACAATGACCGTGGGGGACCTGGTGATGGTGAACGGGCTGCTGTTCCAGTTGTCGATCCCGCTCGGGTTCCTGGGGTCGGTGTACTGTACTGTACTGTAGTGTAGTGTACTGTCGGCAGGTACAATGACCGTGGGGGACCTGGTGATGGTGAACGGGCTGCTGTTCCAGTTGTCGATCCCGCTCGGGTTCCTGGGGTCGGTGTACTGTACTGTAGTGTAGTGTACTGTCGGCAGGTACAATGACCGTGGGGGACCTGGTGATGGTGAACGGGCTGCTGTTCCAGTTGTCGATCCCGCTCGGGTTCCTGGGGTCGGTGTACTGTACTGTACTGTAGTGTAGTGTACTGTCGGCAGCTACAATGACCGTGGGGGACCTGGTGATGGTGAACGGGCTGCTGTTCCAGTTGTCGATCCCGCTCGGGTTCCTGGGGTCGGTGTACTGTACTGTAGTGTAGTGTAGTGTACTGTCGGCAGGTACAATGACCGTGGGGGACCTGGTGATGGTGAACGGGCTGCTGTTCCAGTTGTCGATCCCGCTCGGGTTCCTGGGGTCGGTGTACTGTACTGTACTGTAGTGTAGTGTACTGTCGGCAGGTACAATGACCGTGGGGGACCTGGTGATGGTGAACGGGCTGCTGTTCCAGTTGTCGATCCCGCTCGGGTTCCTGGGGTCGGTGTACTGTACTGTACTGTAGTGTAGTGTACTGTCGGCAGGTACAATGACCGTGGGGGACCTGGTGATGGTGAACGGGCTGCTGTTCCAGTTGTCGATCCCGCTCGGGTTCCTGGGGTCGGTGTACTGTACTGTAGTGTAGTGTAGTGTACTGTCGGCAGGTACAATGACCGTGGGGGACCTGGTGATGGTGAACGGGCTGCTGTTCCAGTTGTCGATCCCGCTCGGGTTCCTGGGGTCGGTGTACTGTACTGTACTGTAGTGTAGTGTACTGTCGGCAGGTACAATGACCGTGGGGGACCTGGTGATGGTGAACGGGCTGCTGTTCCAGTTGTCGATCCCGCTCGGGTTCCTGGGGTCGGTGTACTGTACTGTACTGTAGTGTAGTGTACTGTCGGCAGGTACAATGACCGTGGGGGACCTGGTGATGGTGAACGGGCTGCTGTTCCAGTTGTCGATCCCGCTCGGGTTCCTGGGGTCGGTGTACTGTACTGTAGTGTAGTGTAGTGTACTGTCGGCAGGTACAATGACCGTGGGGGACCTGGTGATGGTGAACGGGCTGCTGTTCCAGTTGTCGATCCCGCTCGGGTTCCTGGGGTCGGTGTACTGTACTGTACTGTAGTGTAGTGTACTGTCGGCAGGTACAATGACCGTGGGGGACCTGGTGATGGTGAACGGGCTGCTGTTCCAGTTGTCGATCCCGCTCGGGTTCCTGGGGTCGGTGTACTGTACTGTACTGTAGTGTAGTGTACTGTCGGCAGGTACAATGACCGTGGGGGACCTGGTGATGGTGAACGGGCTGCTGTTCCAGTTGTCGATCCCGCTCGGGTTCCTGGGGTCGGTGTACTGTACTGTACTGTAGTGTAGTGTACTGTCGGCAGGTACAATGACCGTGGGGGACCTGGTGATGGTGAACGGGCTGCTGTTCCAGTTGTCGATCCCGCTCGGGTTCCTGGGGTCGGTGTACTGTACTGTACTGTAGTGTAGTGTACTGTCGGCAGGTACAATGACCGTGGGGGACCTGGTGATGGTGAACGGGCTGCTGTTCCAGTTGTCGATCCCGCTCGGGTTCCTGGGGTCGGTGTACCGCGAGGTGCGGCAGGCGCTCATCGACATGCAGACCATGTTCACGCTGATGGCGCTCGAGCCGAGGGTTACGGTAACTGCCTTATTTACATATTGCCATATATCTGTCATACCCAAGTAGCATTGGGGGTTCTATATCGGTTGACTATTGGTACACATTTATTCTTTACGCTGTCTAACTAAGCTGTATAAGAGCTCTATAGCACGCTATACAGCCCTTGTACTAACGGTTTGGGCACAAATTATTCAGCCTTAAGCTTACAAAAGGTACACAGTAGCTGAATAGCAGCACTATAACGACAGTTTAAGAGAGAACAAGTGGTCTTAAAGCTGATCAAGCGCAATAAATATGATTCCGTGTGGTTCTTCATACAGAAAAGAGAGTTACAAGAAGTAAAGAGCGAACAAATATATAGCCTCTATCTCGTATTAAGCTCCCAAGTACCCTTAGAATTATTAGTGGCCGCTTTTTTCCTGATTATCACTTGATATATTTTTTTTTATTATTACTATATGATAATATTTTGCTCGAGAGTGTCTAATGTAACCAGCCATTTTTATTATGATATTAATTATTACTGGTGCATACTCTGGCGTTTATTATATTCTATTGTTTTAAAATTATGGGTTTTTTAAATTTATTGTTAAGTAGTATATACATCTTTAACATTTTCATGCGCCCCAGAAATAATGCCGTTTTATTAAAAATTACTTACTAGATAAGCCAGGGCGAACAATATTTTTTCTTTATATTTGTATTTTTATGGCATTAAAATTTGTTTAATGATTTTGTATTTGGCATTCACTACAAAATTAGTTATAGAAACTCCAGTACAGTCGTAGTATGTGATAAAGTCATAATTTATTTTGTAATAATAAAATAGTTTTTGAATGAACAAATGGTGGACATTGTCTCCAGCTACAGTGAAACATTGTAACTCTAAATAAAATCTGTGACCTCTTTAAAGTCTCACGTGTGTACCGTTATAATAAAGCATCAGCTCTAGAAAGGTCCACATTCTGTGCCATTAAACAGACCTTTTATAGAATAGATTAAAAGCTGATTAATATATCACAAACTAGACCCATTTACAGCTACAAGCTGAGTAACGCCCTAAAAAGGAAATATATAAAAGCTTTTAGCTGCAGTAATGTTCACTTGTGTGTATTAAATTGCCAGCCATATAACACCGTACATGTGGATCTTTAAATAGCCCGTGGCCTATTTTTACGCTTTTAAAATGCTCTTGTTCAGCTTTTAGAATAAAAACTGACTAAATGATTAATGTTACCTTAATATAACACCAACAGTCACTTAATAGGCGAATTATGTACTTTTTTGCGTGCTTTATACAGGTTTAGGTGAATTTGTTCACTTTTACACAGCCAATGAACCACGTGTGTCCAATGTTAATGCTAAAAGATCACCATTGAACTGAATGTGAACTACTAAGAGGACAAAATGCTACTTGGGTATTTGCCATACACTTTTCACCTTACAAGCTCGGAAAGGTGTTGATTATCATTCGAAATCTGATGGATTTTTTAGAGTTCATGGTTTTGCTATGTTAATATGATATTTTTATGCCAATACATCCTTAATAATATTATAAACGCGAAACTTTGGAGGTATGGATGTATAGATGTTTGTTACTCGTTCACGAAAAAACTATTGAATGGATTTTAATGAATCTTTACAATAATATTGTGTGAATTGTCCAAAATATAACGACAAGTGTCAAGTAAGTAGGAATAAAATCTGCCAACTTCGAGCTATAATGGCGTGCGCTGCAAAAACATTTACAGCATATATCTGTCTTTTGATGTTCTACCTCTAACGATGGAAAATAAAAGTATATTATGCGCCGATGACACCACAATCGTTCTCAAATGTAATGATATAGGAAATTATTATGAATGTCAGAAAAGTCTTCGCGCCTCTATAAGAAATAAAAAAATATAATTACATTTAATACATATGTGATGATAATCAGTACATTTTTATTTATAAATTATAGGAGAAACAAAACGCAAAACCCCTAGAAGTGGACGTGAAGACAGCAACTATTGAATTCAAGGATGTGAGCTTTAAATACGTCAATGGAAAGCCTATATTCAACAATTTGAGCTTTTCTATACCCGCTGGGAAAAAAATCGGCATTGTTGGAGGCTCCGGCAGCGGGTGAGTATTATGAACTCTATTCTTACGCAATACGATCCTTTTATGTATTGTTGTATGTTTTAGTTTAGCCCCCTTACTAATAAACGTGTATAATTAAAGGGGTAGAAGTGTAAGCAAAGGCGTAATAGACAGTTGCAGGTGAGTATAGGTTTGCAGGCCGAACCGTAGGCAAGGACTTCATATATTTATACGTATTTTTCTTTTGACTTTGCTGGAAGGAGGTTTTCCATCGCTAATTTGGCTTCAGATTTAGATCTGGTGGAGTGCAATCAATAACCATTTTCGGCACCGTCGGAACTCATTCTAAATTATGTATATTATCAAAACAATAGAATCGTGACGAACTATTTCTTTTACCGCCAAATAGTTTTTTAACGCTTGTGCCGAAATGTAAATGCATATGTGATTATTTATACCAAGATCGATGAAAGATCTAAATTCAAATGATACCCTAGTATGCCTGCATTGGATTTCCATACACTATTGCCGGTGTGTTTTTATTATAAGTAGATTTGTTTTTTCTGTACTTTGAGTGTAGATTATTCAAAAGTGCATGCAAAAAAGAGCACGTTTTATTAAAACGTGTTTGCTTCGATAAACAGCATGATGGTACACTGTACACAATACTAGTGGCATATATACGATTTAAGGGCAAAAATGTGATGAGCAGATTTGGTAACAATTTGAACTGATTGTTAGGTGCGTGGCAAGATAATTTCATAAAACTTTAAGACAGCCTCACCTCCATATTCAATTCACTAAATCGATAATGTTAATGGAAAATATTCTTCGATTATAAATGTTTGTTTTTTATTTCTAATGACATCATTCACACCATAGGGTAGAGTTGGTATAATTTGTTTATATTATATATGTTCAAGTTTAATAATTGTATTGTGCATTTCAGCAAATCAACGATGGTGCGTTTACTGTTCCGATTCTTCGAGCCGCAGTCGGGGAACATTTTCATCGCAGGACAGAACATTAAGGATCTCGACATGGCGACTCTCAGGAAATCTATTGCTATTGTTCCACAGGTAATGAAACATTTGTTTAACCATTTGTGATTAATACTCAACTCAACTTCTTTTTTGGGTGGCTTCTGTGGTGTTGCCACAATTTCGCCAATGACGAGTCGCACGGATAGAGTGGAAACAAACGAAAGAGACTGATCGGTATTAATAAAAAGTGATCGGTTACTTGATTTTTCAGGATAACTTGTTATATAAAATAGGACAACATATGACATACGATCAAACATATATAAGTAATACAATATCTAACTACATTATAATATATACTTAAACATACATCTAGAATACACGCCATCAGGCTATTTAAAGCTTAATTTTATTAATTGATATACATTTACCAATTATATATACATATGGAGTAAACACAAGTGACAATAGACTATTGAAGTTAACAGGGAGAGGGATATCTGGGGGAAGATTGTTATACAAAGAGTAACTCAGCCTTGTACAGTCAAAAAATATATGATCCGTATTACCATCATCCAGGCCACACTCACATAATGAGTGGTCTCGTATTCGGATTTCAGCCAAAAATACCGGGGTACACGAGTGACCCAACCGCAGGCGACAAATGATAGAGGTAGTTCTCTTGTCCATTTTTTTAAATTTGAAAAACCATGGTCTCGTTATTAATACTAAATTATAAAAATGTAGACTTCCGGGCTTAACTATATAAATAAATCATGCATATCCGAGAGTTTTGGGTATGTACAAAATTAAAAATATGATATTGCATAAATATTGTTAAAAATCCTGCCTGTAATGGCATGTAAATATTAAAAATTAAACTATAAAAAAATACTAAAAAAATGAGATATAATAGTTATGTGAAATTAGTAACAGTCAGGTATTCCCAAACGGTGTAATAACATTAGTTTAATAATAAGTCAAAAGTTTTTACTTGAATATACATATCTAATATGTTTTATCTTAAATAATGTTTGGTAATTAGTAAGTCCTGATTGCCATCAGTTTTAAATCTGTGCGGGGACCCGATAATTCGATCTCGTGATATTTCAATATATCGCTAAATTGATATTCCAGTTAGTAATTTCATACTATTATGAAATTACTGTATGGTGTATTTATGTAGATGGTGATGTATACAATGGTTGGTAAGTAAGTATGTATACGTATTTGTTGCAGGACTGCGTGCTGTTCCACGACAGTATCCTGCACAACCTGCACTACGGCGACCTCTCGCGGCCCGTAGAGGACGTCTACACGGCGAGCAAGATGGCAGAGCTGCACGAATCTGTACTCACCTGGCCTAAGGTAACCTACTTATACAGTACTTATCACTTATAGACGGTATATTTTGGTGTTTCAAAATTCGGTGTAAAATCAATCAAAATCTATTAAAGCGACATATTTGAGAGAAAAGTGACAAATTTTCAACTTTTTGAGTAGATAAATCACATACAAGAAAAAAAGCAACTGGTAGCTAACTACTTTTTCAGGTGTAATATAAATCATTTCCTCATTTCTTATGGCATTTCAAAAACTTCGTATCTACTTTTTATTGTAGTACTGCTAGTAAACGTCATTTGCATTATTCCTAGGTGACATAGGAATGCTCTTCCTATGTTACTTTGCATGCTAGCCGATAAAAAGCACTTTTCACACTGATAATTATTTATTTGGCTTTCTAATATAATATTTAAAATGTAGGTCAACATTCCGCAGCAAATATCTAGTTGTAACTTATTCTATTTACGAAATAAGAAATGTTACGTAACGAAACAACAATCACGCATTGGCCAGAAAGATTTCCGCCATTTTAATCGTTTTACCTTTCTAGTATTTCGGGAACACGTTTCTTCTTCTTATCCGGTACGCTCTTGCCAAGCGGTCGTGATCGCTATGCAGTAGTAGTACTGGCAGGGGCAGACGTGATGCGCCTCACGATGTTTCACCACCTGTGTCTGCTGGAAGTCATTCTGCTGCACTGGTTCAGTGAACCTCCGATGGCAGACTTGATCTGGCCAGTCCAACCCGTGGGTGACCTTCCGTGCGGTCTAGTGCCTTCCACTGTTCATTGGACGACAAAGCGTTCTAAGGTCTGATTATCACGCCGGAAAACATGTCCGAAGAATGTTAGAATGCGAGAATGTACTGTTGAAAATAGATGCTG
This sequence comes from Plagodis pulveraria, assembly GCA_963890685.1. NCBI lineage: Eukaryota > Metazoa > Arthropoda > Insecta > Lepidoptera > Geometridae > Plagodis > Plagodis pulveraria. The sequence continues at coordinate 2,769,944 of OY982952.1, read as the reverse complement.
CTTGATACCGAGTTCTCGAAGTATCGAGACGTTCGTTCGAAACTTTAAAACGAACGCTGAAACGTGTTATGTATCCCTTTGAGGACGTTATAATATGATTGTATTATGTTATTAGGGCTACGAGACGCAAGTTGGCGAGCGCGGATTGAAGCTGTCTGGTGGCGAGAAGCAACGAGTGGCCATCGCACGCGCCATACTCAAGGGCTCTCCCATCATCATCTTCGACGAGGCCACCTCCAGCCTAGACTCCATCACGGAACACGTCAGTACCTTATAGTAACTCTCTACATTACATACTCAAGGGCTCTCCCATCATCATCTTCGACGAGGCCACCTCCAGCCTAGACTCCATCACGGAACACGTCAGTACCTTATAGTAACTCTCTACATTACATACTCAAGGGCTCTCCCATCATCATCTTCGACGAGGCCACCTCCAGCCTAGACTCCATCACGGAACACGTCAGTACCTTATAGTAACTCTCTACATTACATACTCAAGGGCTCTCCCATCATCATCTTCGACGAGGCCACCTCCAGCCTAGACTCCATCACGGAACACGTCAGTACCTTATAGTAACTCTCTACATTACATACTCAAGGGCTCTCCCATCATCATCTTCGACGAGGCCACCTCCAGCCTAGACTCCATCACGGAACACGTCAGTACCTTATAGTAACTCTCTACATTACATACTCAAGGGCTCTCCCATCATCATCTTCGACGAGGCCACCTCCAGCCTAGACTCCATCACGGAACACGTCAGTACCTTATAGTAACTCTCTACATTACATACTCAAGGGCTCTCCCATCATCATCTTCGACGAGGCCACCTCCAGCCTAGACTCCATCACGGAACACGTCAGTACCTTATAGTAACTCTCTACATTACATACTCAAGGGCTCTCCCATCATCATCTTCGACGAGGCCACCTCCAGCCTAGACTCCATCACGGAACACGTCAGTACCTTATAGTAACTCTCTACATTACATACTCAAGGGCTCTCCCATCATCATCTTCGACGAGGCCACCTCCAGCCTAGACTCCATCACGGAACACGTCAGTACCTTATAGTAACTCTCTACATTACATACTCAAGGGCTCTCCCATCATCATCTTCGACGAGGCCACCTCCAGCCTAGACTCCATCACGGAACACGTCAGTACCTTATAGTAACTCTCTACATTACATACTCAAGGGCTCTCCCATCATCATCTTCGACGAGGCCACCTCCAGCCTAGACTCCATCACGGAACACGTCAGTACCTTATAGTAACTCTCTACATTACATACTCAAGGGCTCTCCCATCATCATCTTCGACGAGGCCACCTCCAGCCTAGACTCCATCACGGAACACGTCAGTACCTTATAGTAACTCTCTACATTACATACTCAAGGGCTCTCCCATCATCATCTTCGACGAGGCCACCTCCAGCCTAGACTCCATCACGGAACACGTCAGTACCTTATAGTAACTCTCTACATTACATACTCAAGGGCTCTCCCATCATCATCTTCGACGAGGCCACCTCCAGCCTAGACTCCATCACGGAACACGTCAGTACCTTATAGTAACTCTCTACATTACATACTCAAGGGCTCTCCCATCATCATCTTCGACGAGGCCACCTCCAGCCTAGACTCCATCACGGAACACGTCAGTACCTTATAGTAACTCTCTACATTACATACTCAAGGGCTCTCCCATCATCATCTTCGACGAGGCCACCTCCAGCCTAGACTCCATCACGGAACACGTCAGTACCTTATAGTAACTCTCTACATTACATACTCAAGGCCCCGTTGCCCCCGACATGGGGTAAGTTGTCTCAGTTAAAGGTCCTCGTTGACACACGTCACTATCATCATCAAATAGAAGAAAAGAAAAGTGGCTAGTTTACTCACCAAATAATTTTACAAATGTATTTGTATATTTATAATAACACGCTTTGAGGCGACTGGCGGTCATGACACTTTCTTATGTTGGGGTTTCTTGCATTGGGGTGCGTTCCGACTTGTCAATACTGGCGTTTTATAAATCCTAGATTTTCAATATTGAAGTTGTGACAACTAGTACTCGTGACAACAAGGACACTCTTCCCCTATATAAGATTTCTTTAGTAAGATACTTATATCAGATATAAGTAGAGCCTTCAAGAAGAGAGTATATTCCCTCCTCAAAGGCCGGCAACGCATTCTCAAACATGAAAATATATTATGTAGGTACGGAAACTTCGGTGTCCAACTCTGACTTCAATTAACTGATTTTTGCAAGGAAGTTTGAAGAAGAATGCTAAAGGCAATATGAATATTTAAATTATAGAGACATATCAAATACTTATTATATTATATTTGGAACAAAAATGTGTGCTGAACTAAAAGTGTAGGTTATTTATAAGGTCACGACAGCCATATACATTTATGGGCTATTGTGTTTATGGGGTACGAACACGTATGGTGGTTACATAATATACTGCAGTGTTGCGTGTTATCTGTTTGGTAAGTTAGGTCGATGTTAATATTCGCGGAATTTCCATGCCTTGAAAAATATTGTATTCTTCCGATGCTGTCAATTTTTGATAGCCGAGCGGTACTAGCTATGGATTGCCAATGGTTCAATCCGCACTTATCACGTCAGCTTCACATGGCCAAAGGACAATTTGCAAAAGCTCGCCTGGCTAGCTACCACCCTCAATTAGAAAATCTGTAGCCAAGCACCATAACAGTGTTACAAAATTACAACAAGAGGAAAAATTATAGTAATGTGCGGGATGTTGTAATTTTTTAATGTAATCCGCGGACATGCGTCATTGCAAAAATAAAAATATTTAATCAAAACTTAACAGCCGCAAGTCATTGGTCGCAATTCTGTTGACAAGAAACTAAAATTTAGTAAAATTAGATTTAGAAATGTCAAATGAACATTCCATAGTCCATAGTTTAGTTAATTCGCTCTAAAATTATTAAGGTTTACTAAACTAAGTAAAATTTGCATTTTGCTCTACCATAATTTAGTCAGATTAGGTGGAATCATACCTAATTTAACCAAAAATTAATCAACATGTAAATTGGTGTTGACTAAAGCCGTAATTTTCTCCAATTAATTTGTTTTGGTAGATTTTATCATAATCACGGTTTTCTTAGTCGGATAAACAATGGAACAAGCTGCTATGTGGTTGATAAACTTGTGGGTTCTCCGGAAAGGATTGTATTTTTCGGTAATACTAAAGCATAACTAGAGAAAAACGCTTGTAGGCAAACTTGGATTTATAAAATCTTTGCACACCTGTAATTTCGCATGGTGGTAGGGCATTTTGCGAATGCCCGCCTGGCTAGCTACCATCCTCAAGTAGAAAATCTGTCGCCAAGTACCTAACGGTGTGTTTCGGCAGCTATCCTTGAGAGCCAGTACTTCTAGGTTAGCCTGAACAACATCTTCGACCACATCATCACTTACCATCAGGTGAGATAATGGTCAAACGCTAACCTATCAGGCATAAAAAAAAATACCCAAAGGGGTGGCAGATGTGTTTATTAAATACCCACTTTTCATCGGATTTATTAGAATTCTTTCAATTAGAATTCGGACAGCTATGTGCTTTGTTATTTTTTTTATATGAAATCACCATTATATCCTGATACTGAACCTAGGCTCTCGAGATTGTGAAGCGACCTGTTGAAGCTGCTCTGCCAAGCAACTTGGCAAAACCTTTTTTTGGATTCAAATATAAACAAAGTTCCATAGGTAAAAAATACGTATCAAAGACTAAAAAAATTTACAAAACAACTTGAATCCTGCGCCATCTATCGTAGAGTAGCGGCAAAGTGAATTATATTTAGTATTGATAATTTGCTGTTTTAAATTTAGTTCGAGGTAACAGCAGATTGACTTTTAGAAATACTTAAACTGTAATTAGTTTTTTTTTAATTAGCTAGTATGGTTAGTGAGCGTACAACAGAATTGCTGCCATTGTGAGCCAGTATAAAATTAGAGGCACACGAGACATCTGTATTTCTGACAGGCGCAGTGCAGTTCCTCACTTGCGACGAAAATGTATTTGCTATTGGCAGAGGTTACCACTACATTAGGTGGACCTCAAGATTGTTCGATCAGAATACCATAAAATAAAAGAAATAAACATGTATGTCGCACTGATTGTAGCACTGCTTTTAGAGTTTCCTAAATAAAAACTTCTCTTAGTGCCTCTAATAACGAGTCATCGGGTAATGTCAACTGCTTCAAAATGTTCTATTAGATTTAGACCTTCGCTCGGTCAATTGCAAGGCAGGTACTCACCATAGGCTACTTCAACGAGCTGTCGCTTGCTTTTCTCGAGTGAAGCTGTTTCTCTCTTACCTGTGCCACTAACAAGTACAGACGAGTGATTGCATTCGCCACAAGAAATATCACACCAATATTATAAATGCGAAAGTTTCTGAGAGAGAATGTGACATTTTATGTTTGTTAATTCTTCACACTGACACGGCAGAACGGATTTGGATGAAGCTTAGAGTATATATAGTTTGTTTGTTTGGTTCAGGATTAACACATAGGATACTTATCATTACAATCATCATCACATTTCATCCACTACAGGTGAAACCGTGTAGCGAAGCTAGTATAATATAGTTTTTACATTATTCATTTGAATTTGTGTCCACGAACAAAGCAAGGTTACTAATGCTGCTCGATAACAGAATCAACACTTTTAGGTTTTAACCTCAAGTTGTTTATTTTTGAAGCAGTGATGGCTCAGCGGCATTGGCTATGGACTGCCGCGCAGTAGGTCCATGGCTCGATCCCGCCGCGGGCTTGAGCTTCACCTCATGGTGGAAGGGAATTCTGCGAATGCCCGCCTGGCTAGCGATCACCATCAAGTAGAAAATCTGTCGCCATGAACCTAACGGTGTGTTCCGGCAGCTGTCCTTGAGAGCCGGGAGTTCTACGTTAAGCCAGTTAATACCTTCGACCACATCACTTACCATCAGGTGAGATTGTGGTTAAAGGTCTACCTATAAGCAATAAAAAGAAACCTATTCTGGATACTCCCTTGCCTGAATGTCTTCTACAGGTATTAAGTGGATATGTATTGTTGTACAGGCGATCCTGCAGGCCCTGAAGGCGGCGACGGTGGGCCGCACGTCCATCTGCATCGCGCACCGACTGTCGACTGTCGCCGACGCCGACGAGATACTAGTGCTCGAGCGCGGGGCCGTCACCGAGCGCGGGACCCACGCCGCCCTCGTAGCCAACCCCGCCTCGCTCTACTCGCGGCTCTGGCGGAAACAGAACAACAAGGAAACGTTACCTCCACCCCCGCCCCCGCCCGCATAGTTGGATTACCCTGTCTCAACCAATGACCTATATATACTAGACGCGACATCTCAAACGAAATTAGTCGACCAGTGCAGATATGCTAGCCGGCATACTTTCCCCCACACGCAGCTGGACACTCGTAGAGATTACACGCGCTTTACGTTCGAATATTGTTTATTCAAAATACACAATTGATAATACACAATTTTCGAACGTAAAGCGCGTGTAATCTCTACGAGTGCCCAGCTGCATGTGTGGGAGAGTTTGCCGGCCGGCATATCTGCACTGGTCGACGAATTTCGTTTGAGGTGTCGCGTCTAGTATATATAGGTCTATATACTAGACGCGACATATCTAAGAACACGTCTCGATGGTTACCGTCGCCTTCATTGTTACGTCTGCCTGTCTCGGCGATTTTGTATCTACTCAAGACTGAAGCGGGGACACGCAATGTGGTATTGGAATCGGGTTCCGAAATACGATTGTGATATATTATATTTAAAACGTTTACGTTAGTCACTATGGGCCATCTACAGAGCGTACCGTGTAAGAATAATAAATGTAGAATACAATACATATAATAAAGTACAATGCGTTGTATGAAGATACATTTGCCGATACCATTTTGTGTGGGATTTAGGCATACAGAAGAAAGAATAGGATCTACCAGTTTGGACACATTATTTTTCGTGAAGGTTTTCTTGACTAATCTACTGTCGATAGTAGATTAGTCAAGAAAACCTTCACGAAAAACACAACAGGATATATTTTTTTGTTTAGTTTGTTACATTAAAATTGACTCACTGTGACAACTGATAGAACCTCCAGGAAAAAGCTTGTAATCTGCTTTTTTTAGTAAAAGTAGGCTACATTTAATTTATCCTTATATTTTTTTTAATTTAATATTTACAAACAAAAACTGCTAATTAGCAACGCCTATTTTTATTTTTAAACAATTTCACTCACTCAAATCGTTTATTTGGCACATTAAAAATATTATATTATGGCTTGCACACATTCAAAACATATAATTATCAATATGAATGGAAACGTCTAACAAACATAATAATTATTCCCAATTAGCTGCGTCAAAACTCGATTACTCCATTTAACATTTTGGATTTATTGAAAATATATTAATGTTTGATTTATGAAGTATATAGAAAGTAAATAGAAAGCAATGACTATTCTTGTTGTATACATATAATGGTTGAATTAAATTTCAGATACAACACATAGCGGCCTGCACTCCTAAAACTATTTAAAAGTGGATAAATCAAGTTTTGAAAGAACCTCCTCATTTGTTTAGACATTAATATGACGTCTTTGTTATTTTATTTGGTATCAAGCAGATATAGTCTACTACATCAGCCAAGAACGCAACGCTAAACAAATTAAAGGTTTAAGGATTTTTATCAAAGAAAAATTGTATAGCGTCGATTTGAACCTTCGATAAGAAAAGAAAATTGTGCTTCTCCTATTATGTGGTACCCAACTAAGTCGATCCGTTGGAATCTCTCAAATCAGGCACGCTTAAACTTGTGCGAGATAAAAGATTCAGGCTGCTTGACTGATGGATACCAGAGATGTTAGAGGAAGACGAGCGGTGAAAGAAGAAAAAACCACCAATACGATCGCTGTACTTTACTGTCTGATGCGATTGGTGGATTTCTTACACCGCTCATTTCTCTCGCATATCTCTTGTCGCAGATGCATAAGCTTTCTTAAAAAGCTATATTATTAAAAAAAAAAGTTATCTAATTTTAGTTACAGTTGTGCATGGTGGTAGTTCTTTTTGCGGATGCCCGCCGCTACAACTCTCAAGTAGAAAATCTATCGTTAATCACCTAATAGTGTATTCCGGCAGCTGTCCTTGAGAGGCATTAATTCTAGGTTAGCCTGTACAACATCTAGGCCACATCATAACTGACCATCAAGATAGTGGTCAGTCTATCAGGAATAAAAAAAAATATGAGGCGTTTCGTGGGTAACACGATTTTAATATACACCTAAGTGGCATGATATCCTTTTTAGAGGTTCATGGTCGACACTATATTAATATAATAGTTTTGACGATTCGACCCGCCTTCGGTCAGTGAACTGATCAACAATAATCGAATTGTCGAAACTAATATTATTTATTATTACCCGTCAAAGAAAATATGACATTCAAAAATCGAATCTTCATCGTATTGAGATAACTAACTATCGAGATTTGTATAACTAAATGTCAATATTATTGAAGTGAAAATTACAGGCAAAATTTAGCTTGACAGACTCGATTAAAACTTAACTTGACATTTCTTACATCTAGTGTTAATCCAATTAACAGTTCAAATAATAACGATTCTATTCGAATGATTTGTTTATTTGTTATTATTATGTAAACGATTGTGATTGATAAGTCTGTAGACTTGATCCTTGTTACAAAGATGAATGCTTTTATGTAAATAGTAAATACTATACGTTGACGTGTATAGATGTTAAATAAGTATATTATTTTGTTTACAAACAGTTGTTTTATTGCCTGCTTTGATTTGAACCCCGTGCCATGTCTATGGTCCTTCGATCCATTGACCTATTAGATTTCTAAGACCATAAAAAATATTAACAAAAAAAAAACAGACGGACAGTTCAGTCTTAGTAATAGGGTCCCGTTTTTACCCTATGTACGGAACCGTAAAAAAGGGTCGGTAAAATGTTCAACTGCCAAAGTATTAGGAGTCCATAGATAGTTCGGAGGTAGCTTAATTTACGTAATTGTCACCATCCATGCCTAAAAAGATTGAGAAGTATAAGTAATTTGTATTCTTGTTTGTTGGGATAAACTTTGATTTCTGACCAACGAGACACGACAAACGAGAAATAAAATGTCATTAGCAACAACCACTGAACAAAAGAGAAACTAAATCTCACATTTGCTCAGTGAATCTCACTACTTCAGTCAACTGAACTGAGGTATGTCTACAATGGTTGGATAATTAAATTACTGTGCAGTAAAATTGAACACCCGTGTTTTCAAACATAAAAAATAAATTGTAATACCAGAAACTCCCATAGGGTGCCGGGTTAGAATGTCATCCCCCATTTCTACCTGTGGGTGTCGCAAGAGGCGACCAAAAATACAACCTATGTATACCGGAAAGTGCGTGCACCAGCAGCGCCTTCTGAGGAACTGATATCTTAAACTGCGATTCCCAATAAACCAGGGTAGATAATTTCTGAAACCAAAAAAATTTTTAGAACAAAATTATATGACAAAGTTGTAGATATGTAATAAAAAGATCTACAACATTTGTATTAACACTTTTTACACTTAACCTCAAAATTTATGTAAAATATTCAAATCACAAAGTTTTTGATTTTTTATTTTTATCTTATACAAAAAACTTTTTTTTACTAAATTAAAATACGGGGTAATTTTTTTTTCCTTTCACTTTTGCTATATTATCTTCCTTTTTCAACGAGTTACATCCTACTAATTTTTTTTCACTTATTCAAAGGCTTCTGCACTGGTCTACAAGACGCCTGCCAAACGTGGGGAATTTTGGCAAAAAGGGGGGGTTTGCCAAAATCACGGGGGAGGCTGTGGACAATCCGGCTGAGACAGAAAGACAGAACTAGAAACTCAGGAAGATACAGAAGTTTCTCTACAACAGCTACTCGGTCGTCCGTCACATGAATCAGTGATTCGAATTTCGTTAGGTATACTACTCCGAGTATATTTATTGTTAGGTATACTATTATCACATATTCGTTTTGATTCAGCTAATAACAACAGGTAGGTAACTGTTTTTTCATCACACCTGCACGTAAACAGTATCTAAACATACAGGTTAACTTGGCCGTAATGCCCCATATAAAACCCTCGAGCTTTCTTTTTGTCATGAAACCCAAGGTCGGTAAGTATTTTATTTTATTTATAGCACAGCACACAGGTCATGCAAGAACAAGCAAGGAGTTTACACCCAATTGTCTCAAAATGTTATCTAAACAGGAATTTCATTGCAACCTCGCTACATGTTAATTAAATATTCAGCGAATGTTCTTAGTAATCGATTTTCATAGTTTTTTGTACCAAAAACGTCGAAATTATTGATTTTTTTTACACTCCGTTGTGGCTGTATACCTACGTAAGTATTTGCCCATAACGCTTCTAAACGAAACATTTGTATAATCTGTGGTGTAGGCAAAAAGCCAGCCATCCGCATACAAAAAAGTTCACATATTTCGTTATAAATATAATAGTTGTGCTGACTTGTATGTATTAAAGCTATAATTCATATTGATTTACTCGCAAATGTGATTAAAAACATTGTATGTTTCACGGGCGGTACGGGAATTACGAACCTTGACTCAGAAAGCCCTCAGTCTTCGACTTCCGGCTTCTACTAGAGTCTAGAGCCTCGATCGTTATTCCTTACTTACCGCCCTTAATACACAATGCACTATTTTCGTCCATTCAAAATTCAATGGACGAAAACAGTACATTTTGTATTAAGGGCGGTAAGGTAGAAACGGTAACAGGAGAAAATATTTTATACTAGGCTGTAATAATTATGAGAATATGGTTTTAAACAAAAGCAAACACTGTTGTTTATATCGTCAATTTAAATGAAGTTTGTTACTGTACACCTACGAATAACATTTATTCGTAGCTGTACACATTCTGTTATTTTGCTAGTCTGATATTTTGAGAATCTGATATTATGAATATCTGGTGTTTTTAGAATTTGATAGGTATAGTATTATTATATGTTCTATGATTATGCTCAGGAGCCGTTAATCGATAATAGATATATTTTTTCTATTAAGTTTTTTGAAATATCTACCTACCTAGTCACAAAAAATATTTTATGCTTACGTTTCGTTTATCAAAAGGCCACATATGCTTAAGTTTTGTATCTGATTCGTAGTTGAGTTTATTGAAATTTCACTGTGGCTAAGGTTCTGAGCTATTGCACTGCATCTACTCATCTGCATTACTTTTTTATTTATTTCACTAAAATAAATAAAAAAGTAATGCAGATAAGCCCAGTCTTCTAAACTTAAAGATATCTGAACGGAATCTAGGGTCAATTATTTGGATGTGATGTGACTGCAGCACCAAAATTTCCTGTAAGTATAATATAATATTGAACAGAATTCAAGCGCTGAACGTACGAGACGACTTGTAGAAATTAGTTATACGCCCGTGGCTTCGCATGTCTGTGTTCAGGGTAAGTATATAACAATAGATACTTTAGAAACCTATTGTATTGGGATAAAACAAATTCTGTTTTATTGTACACGCACATGAATGTTCGCTGGTATAATATTAGTGTGATGCTAATTCATTGTCTATGATTTCGCGGAGTGGAGCCACACTTCCAAATAGGAGTAAACGAGACACATAGTTAAATATGTAGTCCCGCCTGTTAACATGGACATAGTGGCAATGCAGTTAGCCTAATTCATCTAAGTTGTCGAACTCTAGGCAAATAATAAAAATAACATGAAAAAACAATTGAGTGTGGTTAAGCGGAAAGACATTCATAAAACATTTCAAGAAAGATGGCTCCATCGCTAGCTGGACTACCGATGGAGCCATCGCTAGTTATGCTAGATGGAGTCATCGCTAGTTATGCTAGATGGAGTCATCGCTAGTCACTAGGTGGACTGACGACATCGTAAATGTTGCGGGTATTCAATGGTTACAAGTGGCTCATAGCCGTTCTCTGTGGCTTTCTATAGGGGAAGGTTTTGTTCAACAATGATGTCTTCCGGCTGATGATGATGGTTTCAGCAATGTGATGGTTGCATCACGAAAATACGCGACGACGAACCTAGGTAGGTACTTAAAATTTACCAGATGTGTCCCTAGAGCCAAAATAGTAGATTAAGATACAAGTGAGCTAAGTTGCTCATTATACACGAGGCTGTGTGTTGCAGCCCGAACCGTAGGCGAGGGCGTAAATCAGCTGAGTGTATAATGAGCTAGTTGCTCACGAGTTTCATACCCACTTTTTCAACACCCTTGCGAGGAAAAAAATATAATATTGCACAAATGCGATACAAACAACATACGAAAATTATGAAAAATAGCGCGCAGGTTTTTCTTTTGCGCGCGTCATATATATGATGGTTGATTACATATAAACCTCTTTGATGTTACAAATCTGTATTACCCGGTTAAATTGAAAATGCTCTGTTTACTCACATATAATTTGCAGTTAGGTACTAACTTAACTTTGTAGGGATAAATTACCCGATTAAATTGAAAATGCTCTGTTCACTCGCATATAATTTGCATTAGGTATACTAACTGAACCAACATAGTTTAATGAATTTTCAACACCCTTGCACGTAAAGTGTGCTTTATTATATCGTTCTTAGGGCCATATACCCAACTATAACACCCTCGTGCATAGTAATATTATACACTAATGCGAAATAGAATTATCCCTACAAAGTTATGTTAACTAACAGTCTCTCCACTGCTAGGCTGACGGCTCAGAATATAACCTTTATCCGGTTTTCTGAACGTGTCGGCTGGGTTTGGAGGGATGAGAGAAACAACGGGAAAACATTACTTTTCTCTATGGGGAAAACTACCTACAAAAATCCCAATAACTTTCCAGTTCTAATGAATTACTGTAGGCACTCTTTGTTCTTATCCTCCTGATAAGTTATCTTCATGTCAATTTGAAAACAATCGATTTGACGTGTTATCCGTCGCCATAGCAACGCGGTCACAACAACTGTCGTTCCACAAAAAGTATATTATTCTCGAGTATTTTTATTTTGGGGCTCTTTTTGAGCCGAGTTTTATATTTCGTGTAAAAATGGTGCATTGAAGAATGTCAGTGCTGAGCCTAGCGCCGGAAGATAAAAGGAAAGATCTTCGGTAAGTTAAACAGGCCATAACTATAAAACGTTCGTGAGTTTACCTTCTTCTTTATTGTTTTTGAAACCTTGGACTGCGTGAAACTGTTTTACCTTGACAGGAGTTTATAGGGTCAGTAGTAATTTAGAGGTTACTTTCTTCTAATAAAAAGTAAGTAAATACAGAACGATTTATTTACCTAGGTTTTTATGTAGCGACCGGATGCTGGCGTTCGTAATCCTTTATTGTTTTTTTTTCAATAACTCTTGTATTTTGCAAATTAGTTCCTATTAAATATTTGAGTGGCAAAAATTATATACTTAAGCTTGAGCTGTTCCCTGGCAATAAGTAAAATAATAATAAGTTTTTATAAATATATATTATAATAATATCAATATTTTAAGAAAACATTAAATTAATATCGTGCGCTCGAAGAGTTAAGACCTCCTGAGGATGCTTCGTGTAGAAGCGAAAGGCATCGAAGATCTTCCAGCTTGTCTACGTGGTGTTTATGACGTCACGTGCGTCGGCTTAACAGTAAATTTAGGCGGAACTGTCACTAGATATATTGTATACTTTTTGAGTGTTTTTCTAAAATATTAATTAAAATTAGTCATAAAATATTTATTAATATTATATATGGATTACCGCTAAGTAAATATATTACCTATTATATATATATATTTTTGGAACGCGAAATCATTTACCTTCAAGACTCAATTCTAGTGAGATCAGACAACCGTGGGTGAGACAGAGGTCTCGATTTCTTAAAATCTGTATTGAAATGAGCTAGATGAAAACAAGTTGTACCTAAGTAGGTTAGTATGTCAGTGCATAGCTAAAATATATTTATAAATTTTAAAAAGTAATTCTTTACTTAGTGTTTAAAGTACCTACTACTATTAAGTAAGATATTTACAGGTACCTAGTAGAGATGATAATTGGATACCGACTGAGTATAAGTCGTGTCAAATGACACTTTGAATAAAACATCCTGGGTTCAATTCCCGGTTAGAGATCAGTCATAAGTGTGGAACATTGTCTGGTAGATAGCAATAGTCTCACCTCCTCACATACCGGTGATGGGTATGTAATGATTTTGCATTGTGGTAGGGCATTTAGCGATTGCCTGCTGGCTAATTGCCTAACCCCTTCAAGCAGAAAATCTGTCGCCAAACACCTAACGGTGTGTTCCGGCAGCTGTCTAATATTTCTAGACTGTAGTTCTAGTTTATAGAGGAAAGTATAAGTAATGAATTAACTTAAAAACTATTGGACCGGTTAGGAAAACTCGTTAATCATTAGAATCCCACATTATCTCTGATGAACATAGGCTACAGAATATATGAAAAAAAAATGCGAAGCCATAGTCAGATAAGCACATAGGTTTGTAGGTAGGTCGCGAGTTAGATACAGTAAAATTGTTTCAGCTACATAATAAAAATACGTACATCGTATAAAGCTATTATTATTATTCTTAAATATTTAATTCTTGTCTTTTTCACCAATTACATTTTTGACGGTATGGACTCATGCAGAACTTATGAAGACGAGGGACAATTCTACTTACGTGTAAAGTACGATGTTTTAATGCCAATCTACTCTGAAATATATAAAGTATCTGAATCGATAGTTGATTCTTCCAGAAAAGAGTCCCTGGAGACTGTGTACAGCAGCAACTCTCGACTGAACCTCCTGAACAAACGCAAGCGCCTCCACCCGCTGCCCCCCGACATGTCGAGCCAGTCCGTGCGCAGCCGCAGCGGCGACCGCTACGTGACGCAGCGCGTGCTCTCCGCCAAGACGCATCGCGTCAAGCAGCTGCAGAACCAGCTCGCGGACGCACATTATCACTTGCAGGTGAGTCTCTCTCTCTGACGTAACCGAACGTAGTCGCAGCGACGAAGGCTTCGCAATACAACACTTGTTCTGTATACATTACTGAAGCAGTAATAGCATAGTGGCGAAGCTGATGGGTTGCCGCGTAGTGTCGATCCCACCGCGGTGCGGGTTTGAGTTTAATCAAAGTTATAGTCAAAATAATGTATTACATACGACGCTCTTACGAAAGTATTTTACTTAAACATAGAAAGATTTTATATTCTACTACTACCAAGTTCAGTATAAAATTAGTTAAAGAGACACTGTGATCAGATCAGCATGGTGATAGCGCATTCCGCGAATGCTCGCCTGGCTGTGTTTGGTTTGCTTTACCATCCTCAACCTCATTATTACTTCCACAACAGTCAAATTAAAGTCTTACCCATCACATGCACATCGCAGATGAGATGTCCAGTCTGATGTTTAATTGTCGTAATCCGTAAATAGTTGCGATGACCGGCTGTACGTACACTCCGCGTGTTCACCAACACGATGCACCGCGGCAAGCTATTGCAGAACCAACTCTTAAACGCACGAATGTTATTGTTCCTATGTCTGATAGGTAACATCTATTCAAATTTTTCAGAGGTCATTTTATATTGCGTTGGTATTGAACGCGCGTTTTCCATTTATCAACTCGCTGGACGCATTTTTTCTGCCCTACCGGTAGGACGCTTTTCTTCTGCCCTACAGATACGGTCGCAGAGGTGCAAATTTTGAGCATTTACTTGTTTTATACGACTAAGGAGACAGTACGGGTATTTTCTCTGTGACAAGTTGCGAAGTTGCACCGCGGAAAGACGGTGACAAAAATCAGGCAGTTTAAAAATTCAGATTAAGATATTTAAAACTATCGAATGATCAGCAGATACTACGTATTTTAATATTACCATATATTCCGTCTCATAATTCCTAAATAACGTTATTCAAGGTGTAAGCAACAATGAGTAAAGCTGTTAGTTATTAATGGGCCTCTAATAGAATCCGACAGTTTCGAGTCCGGTTCAATATTCATCTAACTAC
Source organism: Plagodis pulveraria (assembly GCA_963890685.1). NCBI lineage: Eukaryota > Metazoa > Arthropoda > Insecta > Lepidoptera > Geometridae > Plagodis > Plagodis pulveraria. The sequence continues at coordinate 2,754,853 of OY982952.1, read as the reverse complement.
CTATTACATAATGTAAATGTAAATGGTTTCAGGAGCTCAGCAACGAGAACCGCGTCCTACGAGCCATTCAGAAGAAACAGGAGATCGCACTACAAAGGCAAGTATCGCTCTATATCATAAGGGCTATAGGGCTTTGATTTACGGTTTAATAAACTTGAAGCGAGTGCCCCTTGAATTGCAAAGTGATAATGAATATTCACGTCTGGGTTCGGTTATCGGAATTTCATTCAGTACCTACTTCGTGGTGATGTTAAAAGCTTTAATATTTGGATATTGCTGTATATTTAGTTTTTATGATATTCATATAGGTATATAATTGACAAACTTAATATTGATTATAATATACTCTTCTTCTTCCTTCCTTTCACGCTAAGCGTGTCGACCAAACGTGTATTTTTGTTATATACTTTCTTTATAAAGAATGTACTCAACTCGAAACGTATATATTTTTAAGACAGTTGAATTTTTTTTTCATGCCTGATAGGTTCGCCTTTGACCACTATCTCACCTGATGGTAAGTGATGATGTGGTCGAAGATGTTGTTTAGGCTAACCTAGAAGTAGTGGCTCTCAAGGACAGCTGCCAGAACACACCGTTAGGTGCTTGGCGACATTTCTACTTGATACGTACGAATATGAAATTGAAACCAAAAAATATTTCTTTCTTAAGCTCTGCTTCTACTGAATTAATAAAAATAAAATAATTTAATAATAATATGTTAATAATCGTTAATCTACTTATATCCTGATACGAGTAAATCCTAAAAAGACAAAATATAAGTCTTGATATATTCCAGCCTAAAGAAGACACGAGGACTGATTGAATCCTGATTTCTCCCTAGGGGGGCCATTAGAGTCAAAGTCAAAATCATTTATTCAATTTAGGCGTCTACGACGCTCTTATGAAGGTCAATTACAAATTTTAGTATTAAACTATTCTACATTTTACTGCCACGTTCAGCAAATAAATTGTATAGAGCCACTGCGAGAAGAACGGGCAAGAAACTCGGGGCCATTCTTTTAAACATCTTTTAACAATGTGTTACAACTTCTTATATAATAGAGTTATTACAATATTTGTTTAAATTATATAGGTGACAGCTTGGCGGAGGCGAATTGTCCAGGCATTTTTGTCGTTTATGTAATCAGAAACTGTGTAGTAGGATTTTTTAATCAATATGTTTTTCACATGCAACTTGAATTTCCCTTCTGTGAGCGTTGTAATATGTTTGGGAACTTTATTATAAAACCGCACACAATTACCTAAGAAGGACCTTTTATTTGTCTTTGCTAATCTAAAACCTGGCACCGCTATTTTATCTTTATTCCTAGTATTGTAAACGTGATTGTCACTGTTTAATTTAAATTTACTCAATTTTTTACGAACATACATAATATTTCCAAATATATACAGACTTGGTAAAGTTAAAATATCAATTTCTTTAAAAAGATCCCTTACAGATTCACTAGGACCCATTTTATATATGGCTCGAATTGCACGCTTTTGTATGATAAAGATTGTCTCTATCTCAGCAGCAGTTCCCCACAGCAATATACCATACGACATAATACTGTGGAAGTACGCGAAATAAACTAGGCGAGCAGTAGCTACGTCTGTTAACTGTCTTATCCTAAGAACTGCATATGCAGCAGAACTAAGTCTTCCGGAGAGATCATGTATACGTGGATCCCATTGTAAAGTGGAATCCATTTTGATTCCCAGGAAGACTGTCACTTTGTCAATAGGGAGTTTAGAGGTAGTTTAGTTTAGTATAGAGGGGATTTAGTGAGATGGGAGAGGGGGTTTAGTTTAGTATAAAGGGAGTTTAGTATAGAGGAGACACGAGTCCTTCCACCTCCACCCTCTGTTCGTTTGCTGCGTCATCGCACTGCTCACTAGTTACGCAAACATATCCTCCTTCACAAGTCTATCCATACTTTCTTTGGCTTTCCTTTACCTCTATGTCTGTCCAAATTCATACTCGGCAGTTTTCTGTTAAGTATGTATGAATGTATATGCTTATAATTACGCATTTTGTACAGCGTACAGCTTCCTAGTATGTCTACGAAGACGTGTAGCATTTGAACTGATTTTATATCTGCTTGTGTGGAAAGAGAACTGTTGAATTCATCTAAGTTAAACATTACGAATATCTGATAAAGCACTTTATATTAGATACGTTTATTTTGAATCGGATGAAGTGTGTGACCTTATATTTATGGACTTAGATTTTTTAGGCCATGTAAGACTGATCTAGGAATATATGATTTACTCTGTACTATTAAACACTTTGACATATTATTTCAAGATATCGATGAGTTGTTGTTTCAGGTGGAAAAAATCTTACAAGGTAGACAAGTATAAGTTATTGAGCGAAAAGAAAAAATAATGTCGAGCTAAGTTTGAAAATTCCGTAAGTTCTGAAACTATCAGAATAAAAATATTTTCATCTAATATCAATACTTTCATAAAAAGTTATTGGAATAATGGTAACAAAACTTTACGGGCCATTTTTTTTTAATGTAATCAACAACTTAAGTTCCATGACTATAAAAACCTAAAATATAGATGGTTTTTTTAAGCAAATCTAAAAAATAACCTCAATTTTTTATAGTTATGTCATGACTATAATATGTTCTATGGTTCTGTGACACTTAGTTAGCAAAATAGCAACAATGCCTCCTACGAGCTGCGTAGCTCAGCTACAAACGTAGCGTAGGCACACGTAGCAGTCGAGAGTTCGGGACCGCGCGGGCCGTAGCAAATTTAGATAACGTATCCATGCATGCAAGTAAATATATCATCATCACATCAACCGAAACGTCTACCGTTGAACAAGTCTCCACTTCGTACTTGCCATAATTTCCACGCTTGGCTCCAAGACTCGTCTTGGAGATCGCAGTAGAAATTGTCAGTTTCTCAGAAGGCGCTGCTTCCCACCTTTTGATATAGTCCCTTCGTCGCCTCTTACGACTCCCAGGCTGGCACCCCACGGGGTAATAAGTAAGTACATTGCCCCCCAAAAAATGCTGTCATTGTCGACGAATGTAGGCAAAATACTGCGCAAGGCCATTGACTACATTCACCGTGCCGCCACCGCACCTCCCAACATCAAAGGCACCGGTGCGTCCTTTGAATAGATTTATATCGAAAAAATTAACGATATTTTTGTATTGAAATAAAATCTATATAATAAAAACACAATTCAAAATAATTACTAGGAGAAACAGAGAGTTATCAATGTAGTTATTAGCATTTTTCCCGTAACCCTGTATAATAGTCTACAAATTTCAGCATTATAGGTCGTATTATTTATTAAATCGCTGCTATATACAAACGTACAGATGGACACGGCGTAACTATAAGTATTTTGTGTTATTTATGTTAATTTTACCACCCTGAAAAAGGTACCTTTTAATAATATTTTGATACAGATATGAGAACTCGAACGCAGAACTACCCCAAGTGCTCAACTCCCATAACGAAGAGATGCGTGTTCAGCAGAGCAAGTACAAGCAGCTCAAAGCGCAGTACAAGGAGACATTGCAGCGGCTTAAAGAGAGAGACATGCAGTACCAGATGCTGAAGGATGAACACCAGCATCTGCTGGAATTGAGTAAAGATAGGTGAGGTTTGACTGTCTCTATTTCTTTTGGACTATTTTTTATGAATTTTTTAATGTTATTTGGCGGAACAAGCATTATGCCCACTGATGGTTAGCGGTAACATCTGCCTATTACAGATGCATTTTGTAACCAGTGATGAACTGCACTGCGCCCGTCACCCTGAGACATGCAGTTGTTGAGTGTCATGCCAGGTGAGCATTGACAAAATGCAGGCGACAGATTTTCTACTTGAGATGGTCGCTAGCCAGGCGGGCATTCGAAAAATGCCCTTCCACCATGCGGTGAAGCTCAAGCTCTGGGCGGGATTCGAACCATGGACCTGCTGCGCGGCAGTCCATAGCCAATGCCACTGAGCCATCACTGCTGCAAAACTATAGATAATTAGTAACGGCATCTAGACATTCAAAGTTGTCGTTACTCAACCACCTTCAAGCTTCATCTTAGCAGCTTGTACGTAACTTATTATTTTAATGTGGTTTCATGGTTTTACAACATTTTAAAACTACCAATGTGAATTTCAGTCCATTTTATATGTTATTGTGACGGAACAAGCCCGAGGCCCACCTGATGTTAAGCGGACTAACCTCTGCCTATAACAGATGCGTTTCGTCAACGACGAATTGCACTGTGCCCGTCACACTGAAACGTACAGTTGTTAGGTCTCATGTGCCTGTAATTTTACTGGCTCCCAAGGACTACTGCCGGAACACACCCCAAGTGCTTGGCGACAGATTTTCTACTTGAGGGTTGTAGCTAGCCAGGCGGGCATTCGCAAAATGCCTTTCCACCATGCGGTGAAGCTCAAGCCCGTGGCAGAATTCGAACCATGGACCTGCTGCACGGATGGACTGCCATAGCCAACGCCACTGAGCCATCACCGATTCAAAAAATACTCTAAAACTGATTAAAAGATACAAGATATTGGCAAAAATGGCAAAGGTTGGCCATATTATGTCCCAATAATTGTCAGACGTATTCTTGAGTGGAAGCCATATTGACCAAACGTAGTTTAGAATTATGCGTGTATTGTTGAAGAAATTACACTTGGAAAGGCGTTTGTCGGCAAAAAGTTAAAGAAAACTGAGGCTATCCTCAGTTTTCCTTTCGTTAACTGACATACACTAGAAGAAGATTATGCCCACCATATGGGTGGATAATCGTAATAAATACAAGACATCATTAATTACTAAAAATCAAATATTTATAGGAATCTCTTGGAGCGCGAGAAACTCCAGACGAACGTAACGGAGTTGTCCGCTAAAGTTCAGCAGCAGAACGAAACAATTACAATGCTGCAGCGGCGCATCGCGCTTGAAGCGAAGAACTTCCGCCACCAGCTGCAGCTCGAGATGAACAAGCACAAAGACACGCGCGCGGACCTCGACCTCGCCATCAACAACGCCGACAAACTTTCTACAATTATTGAGGTAACTTCCTAGAAGCCAAAGTCTAGCGACAGAACGAGATCATTGTAATGCTGTAGCAGTATCTCACGCTTAAAATAAAAAACTAGGGCTATTTGATGCTGTGATGCATTGCGTTTGAAGCGAGGAATTCCCCCATTTGAAATGAACAAGAATAAAAATTTATACTAGAATAATTTAAAATAGCATTTACGCACGCTGAACGAGAGACTAAGTTATATAATTAAAATTCTGTTAGATTGAAAAATAATTAGTTACTAGCTGGATGCGAACTCGCGACTACAGATCTTCGGATCTGTTACTGAGCTAAGCTGTAGTCACCAGCCAGTAAGCTCTTATATGTCCATGTGTTAATTAGCCTGTGCTGTGCCTGGCTGCTCGTGGGGTGCCGGGCTAGAATGTCACCCCCCATCTCTACCAGTGGGTGTGGTAAGAGGCGAATAAGGGAAACACACCAGAAGGTGCTAGCCAGGTGGGCAGCAGATCTTTCTGAGTTTGCATGGTGGTAGGGCATTTTGCGAATGCCCGCCTGGCTAGCTACCACCCTCAAGTAGAAAATCTGTCGCCAAGCACTTAACAGTGTGTTCCGGCAGCTGTCCTTGAGAGCCAGTACTTCTAGGTTAGCCTGTACAACATCTTCGACCACATCATCACTTACCATCAGGTGAGATAGTGGTCAAAGGGTAACCAATAAAGCATAAAAAAAAAGGAACTGACATCCCTCACTGCGATCCCCATGCCGCCTGCCAATCGTGGTATTATGGCAAACCCCCCATATTAAGAGATGATGTGTTCAGCAGTGGACTATCTTGCAGATACAGGACAATACAGTTAATTAACTTGTTATGATTAATATTTACATTACATTTATATCTACAAAGAGTGGCTAGTACTGCTTTATTGTTTCTACTAACTATAGCAAGGAGTAAAGCGAAGGAGCCGGAGACCTTTAATCACGGGTTCGAATCGAATTCGAATATCCAATTATTTTTCTATCTAGCAGAGTTTTAAGAATAAGGATACCCGCGGCGTTTTTGACGTGGCTATCAGCAACGACTTCCGCTATTGTTGAGGAGAGTGTTACTATAAGCCAAAGTCTGACGACAGAACAAGGTCATTGGAATACTACTGTAGTGTATATCATCAGTTGTAGAAGAAGTATATGAACGAGCAAAAAAACACGCGCTCTGACTTATGCGGACAATCTATCCAAAGCGTTGGACCGAGCTTGTACCTTGATTTCAAGGTACATCTACCTTGAATTTTGAAGCGCTCGTAGCGAAGCTTGCTTCGCTGTTCTTAACCGATCAGCAAAGTTATGCAACGTCCGCCGCGGTCATGAGTTGGATGGGTGGTGTTTAACGGCAATATCCTTGAGAGCCAGTAATTCTAGGTTAGCCTGGATAACATCTTCGATCGCATCGTCACTTACCATTAGGTGATATAGTGGTCAAAGGTCAAGTATCTACAAATGAAAAAAAGTGTTTTTATCAATATATTATCAGAAAAACAGTCGCACATTGGATTATTTATGATTATTCTCTTTTTAATGGAATTGTCAAACTTACCTTAATGTGAAAGATATTACATTAGTAACAAAAGACATATATTCTGGAATGAACATTACTTTCTTTTACCACGACACGTTTTAAGTCACGACTTTATGGATTGACTTTGGTGCAAAGGGTTTTTTGTGTTGGTGACAGATGTACTCAATTCCATGAAGCGAGCTGTTATTTATGGAGGGATCTATAATGTGTTCGCGAATACATTGGATGGAATGGAACAGTATGTAATCAATCTTTTATTTAGGAACAGCTTTTCGATGTAGTTACGTATCCAGAGGAGAAACTTATGTTTTTAATAAAGTTATTTATTTTTATTCCTGATAGGTTAAGCCTTTGACCACTATCTCACCTAGTGGTAAGTGATGATGTGGTCGAAGACGTTGTTCAGGCTAACCTAGATGTACTGGCTCTCAAGGACAGCTGCCGGAACACACCGTTGGGTGCTTGGCGACAGATTTTTTACTTGAGGGTGGTTGCTAGCCAGGCGGACATTCGCAAAATGCCCTACCACCATGCTATACCGACTACCATCCTTAGACAACAACCGGGACCGACGGCTTAACGTGCCCTCCGAAGCAAGGAAGCGCTCAGTAGTAATGTCACTAGCGGTCACCCATCCAACTCAAAACCGCGGGCGACGTTGCTTAACTTTGCTGACCGGTTATGGACAGCTAAGCAAACTTCGCTACGAGCGCTTCTAAAGTATATATATATAATAGTACCCTATTATAATTGTATTTTTCTGTATTTTCGACGTGTGTGGCATTTGATAACCCTTTTTTAATTTATGGGATTGTCATGAAATAATTATGAAGTTCACTCGTCACCATATTTTGAGTTATTAGAAACTCTTCCCAGATTTAAATTATTGTCACGACAACAAAGTTGGGCTGTCTGTACAGCTGGATATAAGGACCGTTCTATTATCTCCTTGTTGAATGTCATTAAAGATGACACAGGGCACGACACCACGATTTGAGTAGGGCGTTGCTAGAAATTGGGCGCACAAAAAGAGCCCTTTATTATTTTAGGTAACGGGTATACTGCGTACAAGTACATCCACAAAGAGGGTTAGCACCAGCTGTCCATTTATGTAATTTGTTACGAAATCATAGAAATATGGCGGATTCGCGGTTCTGAATTTATTCCCATTTGATACCAACTAAAGATTTGAATAATACATGAACTTATAACAGCTTTAGTTTGTAAAACGTTATCACAAAATCACAATTTTTCGTTGATTTCAATCCGATTTAGTTACAGAGAGTAACAAATTACATAATTGGCCAGCAGGAAGGCATCATCATTATCATCAGCAGCATACGTACACTGCCAAACAAATGACTTCACCATAGAACACCACAACATGTACCCATCGATTCCCGTGACTCTGACGATGTCGTCAGTCCATATAGTGGGGATCGGGAAGGCGATCGGGAATAAAGCCAAAGCTAACACTTTTTTAAACAATATTTTAGTGTAGTCCGTTAATGAACACATGTTTTTGGTACATCTTTTAGTCGTCCTTTGTGTTGTTAGAGAAGACCTAAAAGCTAAGGATCGGCTGTGAAAATTGTCTAAGGATAACAATACATTTTTTTTTTCTTTTTATGCATGATAGGTTAGCCTTTGACCACTATCTCACCTGATGGTAAGTGATGATGTGGTCGAAGATGTTGTTCAGGCTAGCCTAGAAGTACTGGCTCTCAAGGACAGCTGGCGGAACACACGGTTAGGTGCTTGGCGACAGATTTTCTACTTGAGGGTGGTAGCTAGCCAGGCGGACATTCGCAAAATGCCCTACCACCATGCAATTTTGATCGTAAAGAGTGATTTGTTATCGATTTATAGCGGCGCAGAATATCTGACGCTGGGGTGATGGTCCCAAGTATAATATCTTTATCAAGAAGTGTACCAGCTAACGTACTTGTTGTACTATATGCAGATGAAGGAGAAGATGCTGAGCAACGCAGCGAGTCGCACCCTCCTCAGGTCCCCCGTGAAGAGTGTCGGCGGCAGCAGCGGCGGCGCTGCGGGCTCGCGGCCCAGGGGCAAGCCGCAAGGGCACGACAACGGGAGGGACCAGGTGATGGTAATTAAAGACTAAACTTTGAACTGAACAAAAGACAAATTTTACTAAATTACAAATTTACGAGAGGAATAATTTAAGCATACCCCGGCTAAAGGGGTGGATGGACGCTGGTTCGAATCCCGCACATGACTTAAATTTTTCCTCTCGTAAATTTGTAATTTTGTAATATAATCCGCAGAGCATGCGTTATTTCAAACATAAACATATTAAAATTATAGGGTTCCGTCATCATTAACAAATTTAACGCTAATTGCAAAATTAATCTTGTTTGTAGTATAACGTAAGTTGAACTATAGATGTCGCTCCATCCCAATACGATGCATCGTATTTTCCTATCGTTCTTTAACCATCGCGATGGTTAAAGAACGATAGGAAAAAATGTAGATATGACTCATTGTCATGTTAACTCAATTGGTTAGAGCTTACGGGGCTGAAGGGGCTGGATGGACACGGGTTCGAATCCCGCACATGACTAATTCTTGCATTAGTAAATTTGTAATGTGATCCGCAGAGCATCCGTTATTGCAAACATTAATTAAAAAAAGACAAATTTTCTCACACATTAGTGAACAGCAATGCTTAAAACGAATAATTTATATTCATTTAAATTAAAAAAATCTGCCTAGCTTCTTGCCACGACTGTATTCTCGTAGCGACCTTTAGAAACTCATAATTAAATCGTAATACAAAGTGCTTACCCAACGAGTATGTGTATTAGGCCATTTCCAATCTGTGTTCGACGAGCTGTGGAGTGCCGTGCCGCAGGTCCATATTCCCGCGCGGTGGAAGGGCATTTTGAAAATGGCCAGGCGGGCATTTTCAAAGCCACCTTCAAATAGAATATCTGTCGCCAAGCACCTTGCAGTGTATTCCGGCAGCAGTAATTGAGATTCAGCAAAATTACAGGCACATGAGACTCAACAACTGTATGCATCAGGATGACTGGCGCAGTGCAATTTGTCACTTGTGACGAAATGCATTTGTTATAGCCAGGATTACCGCTTCACATTAGATATGTCCGGTGCTAGTTCGACACAATCTGATAAAAAAAGTCAAATATTAGCCATCAATGTTTTAGCGGAGAACGTGGAGTAAAATTATCGTTATTTCTCGAAATTTATTACACAAGAGTTTGCATTTCGTCTCATGAAACGATTTTCCTATAAATCCAAATATTATTAACTTACCTACTCGTATATTATCCTGCTAAATTACAAATGTAAATGTTACCTTGTGTTCGTTACCACTCATCTCTGAAGCGACTAAACGGGCTTTGATTTTCTGACACAAATGTTCTTTTAGTTTTATATTAATTAATGAGATTAATACAAATACTTTTATTTGATTGCATTGCATGTTACTGGTTTTCAAATAATTTTCATTTCGATGTGTGCCCTTTCAAATTTGAAAGCTGAGCAAATAGCGCTCTATTATGTGGGTTTAGTCATTGAATATCGAAAGCTTTTAGGCAGCAGGTAGTTGGTATGCGAACAAACAATAATTTAACTTGAATGCGATTCGCTTTGTTTTAATCCCATCGGCTTCTATTCTTCATTTTATAAACAATTTGACCCCCTAATGTCATGAAAAAGACGGATATAGATATCATACAAGAAATCAACGGAAAAAAATTGGAAGGTATTTAACTTCTACGGCTATATTAAGGGTGTACCAACCCCACAAGACACTATCGGATATAAATCACATTATGAGATTTATTCGTATATAGGAAAACACTTTTTTCATCTGGGCATCGAAAGTAACGTCTAAAGGTACAAGTTGGTAGCCGACTGCACGCAGCAGCAGCAGACGACATGTCGTCGCTTCATGTCGTCATGACACGTCGTTGCGTCATGTCGCTGCAGTCATGATTTTGAACCCGACTGCAGACGGCAACAGCAGATGGCAACTAGTTGGTTATGTCTGACGTGTTCGAGAATAGTGATCGCATTTTTTTATTGTATTAGAAAAAGAAGAAGACGATGATGACTTGTTTTATATTATACTGAAATAGACGAAAAGCCACACGTCCTATATGCTTAAATGTAGAACAAGTGAGGGAACTTATTCAATACTGATCAAAAACCATTTGAAAAGTGATATGAAAGAAATCCATTTTGAAAAGAAACACGCTCGACGTATCGTTGCTCCAGCGTCAGCGGCACTACTGATCAGCGGTCGGACGACACTGCCGTCTGCTGCTCGACGACGCGTCACTAGCTTCATGTCGCTAACTACGGAGCTCCCTCCGTAATAACATAGAAATACGTAGAAACCAGTAGTGTCGCTGCGATACGTCGTTTGCTGCAGCTTCATGTCGTCCGCTACCAACTTGTACCTTTACAAAAAAAAAATTACGTAGTTTTAACTCATCATTATTATCCAATATGTTATCTGTCACAACATAAAGGAAAATAGCAGAAGAATATATTGGTTTATAGTTATGACACATACATTTTTTGGCTAGTCGTTTTCTTAACGTCAACTCGAGTATATCACCAACGAGATCATTACTAAGGAAGTAATGATCTCGTTGGTGATATACTCGCAGCCTTTTAGTTAATAAGGGTGTTGAGATCGTTAAGTGTCATGTTATGCGCTTCTTGTGCAGCAACGCTCTGCGTATCTACGTCAAGGCTGCGAGTATATCACCAACGAGATCATTACTAAGGAAGTAATGATCTCGTTGGTGATATACTCGCAGCCTTTTAGTTAATAAGGGTGTTGAGATCGTTAAGTGTCATGTTATGCGCTTCTTGTGCAGCAACGCTCTGCGTATCTATTATATAAGTCTGCGTGGAGATATGCTAGATATATACAAGCTGCAAAGCGAAATAGGAATCCATAAGATGATATATAATATGGTAAAGTTTATATCTAAGGTCTTTACGGCATGCGATCCCATCCAAAACTGTGCGGGGAACATGAGCGGTTTTAGAGGAAAATTCCAGCAATAGGAGCGCTGTTCTCATCGAGGCTAGGAAAATGAAGCGATCCTATTGGTGGTGTTTCCCTATTATACCGCTCGTTATCTTTGCACATCTCTGGTTGGATATACCTGTAATAGTATAGGAGCCTAATAATGTAGTACGCACTAGTTGTGTTTCTCAAAATAGTGTTATGGTTGTCAGGTGGAGCAGAACATCCTGTCCAAGCTGTGCGAGAACTCCCGCTCCCTGAGCAGCGCACTCTCGCACGACGAGGAGACGTCCTCTTCCAGCGAACCGCGCTCGCGGTACACGCGCTCCACCACCGCCACCAGCTCCGCGCACACCAACACTAGGAAACTCTCCAAGGGACCTGACGACATGCTCGAACTCGCCAAGGCCGTGCAGGACGGCATGGCCGACCTCGCCATCTTCGACGAACAGGTCGACTCCACATCGCCCGAAGAACTACACAAGAAAATGGAAGCGATGAAGACTGAACTCATGAAGAAAATACGAACGCAGAACGAAGAACCCGCGAGAAGATCGAGCGGTTTAAGGAGACGATCCACCGAAGAGTCGATAGAGGAGCAAATCGTTGAAAGCGATGAAGTAGAACGGCCGAGATCCAGAGGAAGAAGGAATTCGAACGTTTCCTTCTTTGAAAATGTTAGCATTGAAGAAACGACTGCGACGGTACACGAATACAAAAATAATGTAAGCGATCATAAAAGCAACGACGAGATGGAAATTAGGAGGCCAAAACGAGAAAATAGTTCACTAGAAAGAAACCTATCGGGTAAACCTGTAGACAAATACTGCAAGGACATCATTCAAGATATAGAGAAGAGTAGTAAAGTGATAGAGAAACACGTCAAACAGTTCAACAGTTCGAGATTCGAGAACGATAAAATCGTCCAGCAGTTGCAAGCGGTCGATAAAATGAACGATTTGGTAAACGGAAAAATAGAAATTCCCGACGAAGCTCTCTCCGAATTGAACAATAACTTTAAAATGTTGACCGAACAGGTCTTCACCGAAGCACCGACCGCCCGGAAAAGGTCTATCTCAGGACGAAGGAGTTCCAGAGAATCTCGAACCAACTTGTTGGGCGACGTGTCGCTGAGTAATCAAGATATGTTAGACGATTTGTTGGGAAAGAAATGATACATGGCTCTATGAACTCTTGAGTGATTTTACAAAGTTAGATGTAATTAGGGTGCGCCTATGTGGTTTTGTGAAGTCGCTAATTATTTTAAATCTTCGCAATACTGCGGTGAAACTTTGTAAATTAATTAACCGCCTGCCTCATTCAGACGGCTTTGAGGTCGTTGTGCACGTCTCCTATTTGTATATTGCGGGCTTTCTTTGGAAGTCTGAATTTAATATAATCTACTATCTTTTTGAACGGTTCAGAATGGTTTTTGCAGCTTTAATTAAAACCATATTGTTTTTGAGGTTTTAAAGTTTATATCTAGGCTTGAGAAATAAAACATGCTAAATTAGTATTGTTTTATATGGCATATGTTTGCCAATATTGTTTTTACGGTCTAATTTTTCATAACCAAGAAAATATATTTATATTCTTAGTCCCACTAAGGACCAGTTTTCAAACATCAGATAAAAAATTACAAACTGACATGTTTACCCACTGAGGCCCAACTTCACAAATCGTGGATTGAATTAATACGCGGTTAGCTTTATACATTAAACCAGTAAAATTTAGTAAGCCTTCGATATCACAAAAAATCAAACCTACATGCAGATTTTTAGTTTGTTGGATTCAAAGAAAACTATTTGGTTTGGACTTTTATAGCATCTGCCAGCAACGTTGAACATATATACCATCAGCTGTAGCAAAATAGCCATATCTGTTTTTAGTTTATAGAGCTATACCGCTAAATTTGACTGTATAATTTTTTAAATCTTGGATAAGATTTTTTTCCTTTGCTATAGCTGTCTGCGTGTCAAAAGTCATTAAACTCAATACCATGGGAAATTTAAAATAGTGCAACATCATTGTACGTCAATTATTGTCGTTGGTTACAGAGATTAAAGTTGTCCTCGTATGGTTTTATCCTAGTCTGGTAAAACTGGACCTAATTTTAAAACAAATGCACTTTTGTTTTTAACAACCAGAATTCATTCTTTGTATATTGGTTGTGTGTACATTTATTCTTATGAATATTAATTATCTGATCTGATGATTGAAAAACCGGGTCTAAGTAACACAAATAACAACCCTTATCTCTTTTTAACAATGATAGCATGTAAGATCATTGATGATACAAACATACCTACATGATACCTAAGGCTAAATTCACATTGCAGCAATGAATATAATAAAACTACTGCTTTATAATGTACCTACTTAGCTTCTTGGTCAAATTGACAACAAATCAAATCGTCAATGAAGCAAGACTTTATAATTCGTCTTTAAAGCAAAACTCATAAATTGTACAATCGTAAACGTAAAATGACTAACCTGTAGATTTGTCTTCTTTGAAAAATGACTTAAACGCATTTTTTTATATGTTATTGTGACTGAACAAGCTCGAGCCCACCTGATGTTAAGCGGACTCACCTCTGCCTATAACAGATGCATTTCGTCACAAGTCACAAATTGCACTGCGCCCGTCACTTTGAGACGTAGTAGTTAAGTCTCATGTGCCTGTAATTAGTTTTGATTTATACAGGACTCCTCCAAAAAATAGTGGTAAGTTACATGGACTATGCATATTTTATGTACATTTTTATGTTTTAATTAAAAACCAAGGAAGGAGGAGTGTTACAAGGTTGACCTCTCTGTCTTTCTGCCTAATCATATCAACGTAAGTTGACGTTTAGCATTATAGACATCAAGCATTATCGACCTATAAAATTCTTAGGTACATATTTTTTTAGGCGTACTTCATTTTAGACATTGTACTAAGTAGACGTTTTGCTCTTTAGACATGACGTTTAGGCATTTTGCGTCGTTGTCGATGGATTTGTGATCAATATCATCAATTTGCTGTATTTATATTCAAGTGGCGTAATCTCGACACACATTTAGATATATATACTACATTATGACGAGCCAATTTCAATTCAACGTTCTCTAATGCCTCAGTTGTAAAGTTTTTGACCTGCTCCCTCCCAAGTCTTTCACAACAATGCGAACAAAGTTTTCATCTCGTCTGACTGATTTTGCCTACTGACCTATTCACCCCTCAAAACCACTATTCTGTAAAAGCGTTATGGAATCAAAAATTGCGTTGTTTTCAAAAACAAGACTAAGAGTGAGACTGAGAGTTTTTGTTTTGTAATGCTCCTAACATTCTTTTGAATATACAGAATACAGAAATATAATATTTACAAATTATTGGAGCACAATTCTATTTTCCGGATGAGAATCCATCCCTCGGTCTCCAATTTCGCGCCGGATGCTTATTCCACTCGGCTACCGGAACCTTACTCTTTGGAGCCTACGATAAATATAGAAGGGTAGCTTCTATATTTCTAAATATGGTTACAAACACTATTGTGTGCTGAGAAAAAATCTTATTAACAAATTTTCAAAAGTTTAGGCTCAAAATGGTAAGGTTCCGGTGGCCGAGTTAAATAGGCATCCGATGCGAAATCGGAGGACGGGAAATCAATTCCCGCCCGGATTAAAAAAAATTGTGCTCAAATAACTTGTCTACATATGTTTTTCGCTCAACACGCGATAGTGTTTGTAACCATATATATAAATACAATAGTTTCACAGAAATGGATCAGCAACTAGGAAGACAGGCGAAACATTTTTATTTTGTAGTCTCTTGAATATATTTACATAAGATCGTTTCGCCACGCATTCTGTTCGACGATGCATTTATCGCTTTAATCAACTTGCTGTTTACTCCGGCCATCGTCCTGTCCTCTCCCGTTTTAGTTTCGTTATATACGTCTCTTGGGTTAGATGTTAGGTCGCGACGCCAAGGAAACTTTCGATTAATTTGGACTCTAATGAAGTAATATGTATCTCATAAATTTAAACCTTTAAGCCTCTCAGGCTTAATGTGATGAACATGAAAAGTACCTGTAATTAGTATTCGTGTTTCGTGGTTGTAATTAGCCGTAATTGCCTATAGTCTATAAAAATGTTTAACTTAAATACTGCTTAGTAAGTAAATTTTGCATAAAGTTCAATTTACCAATCTTATTGACCCGATTGTCGACCTTTAGGAGATTTCAAAAAAGAAAATAATGAATGATCATAACTGTTCTGTGTAAACAGATACAAATATATTGAATTCAATTAATTCTGAGGTAGCGATAGCGTACAAGTAGGTATAGTTAGAAAAAATAAGGTACTCTGCCAATTAGCTATATTTTAGTCGTGACGAAAGAGATTCGACTTAGATTGGAGAAATTGATAGAAAATCTAAAATTTGTCTCTAATTGTAATTATTATTATTTCAAATAGTTGTCATCATTTTGTTTGAAAGTACCTAATAATAAGATATACAAGACCTCAGTTCATTCTTTAATCTGTATGACCCGTCATCAGAGATATAAGGCGCCGGTTGCTGTACCTATATACTTAGGTGAATGTTTGTCTTGTTACAATTTGTTCACCCAGGTGAAGTACTGGGGAGATATAGTGTCATCCAGGTGTTATGACTCACAGGTGGGGTGGGCGGATATAATTAGTGTAGTCATTGGTATGAAATCACTAAGGTGGACAGGCGACTCCTATTTGTAATTTTATTCCTCTCATTCCTGATCCGGTTGAACAATTAATGAATTTTTGTTCAGAGTGATATTTTTGTAAAAATAAATATTGTATAATTTAAATGTTTTATATAGTGATTGTTGTTGACTTGTACTTATTTGATTATGATTTGAAAGATTAATTAAATAATTTATTTTTGTAAATGTGTTGATTTCTTGAACCTATATTTAGATTGAGAACAAATTAAATTTATGTCCGTATGGATTGAGGAGCCACTCCAGATTTTAAAAGGAAACTCACACCCTTATTTAGTAGCAAAGCTAAAAATGTTGTAGGACAAATTCTAGAATTTGTAGTATAATGCATCAAAAGTTATATCAATTTAAAAGTGGCTCCTCAATCTAAACATCTGAATTGAGGAGCCACCTGGAACTCCGAAAGTAATGGATCAAAATATCTGAAAATTTGGTATCATTTAGTAGTAATTGTGTATGGTAACTACAAAAAGTCAGAGTTTCGTACTGATGATATTAAAAAAGATACAATACATTTAGTGTGGCTCCTCAATCTATATATAAGAGGGTGGATTTGCAATCATGTGATCGGTCCATTCATAAGTTCGACTTTACTATAGTTTAGTAGGGAGAGTGTACAAATTTGTAATATAGAAATAAAGTAGTAAAACTGAGTAGATTTGGTAAAACAACGCATATAATTTGGCTCCTCAATCCTGACGTTCTGGATACAAACAATTTATTGTTCTTACCTGAAATCACAACAAAATCAAAATCCAATGACACTAATATTTAGTAGAAGTGACTACTAAATTATAAAGTATAATTCATCGCTGCATATATTCGCCAACTATAGAAAAAGTTAATTTTCAATATTCCCTAAGAATTTCCTAACTAGAGTGACCATATTATTTAAATGTAACCAGGATGAGTACTATAGTACAATTTGAAGTTGAAACATTGACCATAGATAATACAGATTTCTCATAAAAAGGTTGAAGTTATTAAAGGAATAGAACCTTTGTGGCAAATCGGGCCGCCGTCATTCTGATTTTTTATTAAAGATACCGCGCACGCTAAAAGTGGGTAAATTATATAGGTAGAAGATACTTATGCAAACAATTTTTTTTATATAATATGATACCTTAAAGTGTAATTGTTCCAAAATATGTGAAGGTAACTGTTCCAATAAATGTTATCTCATGTTAAGTACCCAGATATATTATGTATAGAAGCTATTGTATCATTTTGCTAAAAGTAATAATAAAGGTTTAACATATACTAGCTGCGCCCCGCGGTTACACCCACCCGGTGATAGGTGATGATGATGATAAAAAGTATCCAGCGCCTCATCTCTAACGTACTTACGTAACTTTCGCGTTTATAATATTAGTAAGGATATAAAATATGTAGGTGTAATGTATTATTTTTAACTATTATCAAACTTTACATGTTATGGGATAGAAGTAGGAATGGTTTAAAAAAAAATGTGATAATTTTAGATGTGTTGTGATTTAGTACAAAATAGTTTTATGTGCAAATGTTTGTGCTTTCTTGTAATAGTCAAAGCAATTTGGGAACTAGTATTTGGAGTACAATGGTACACACACACGTAATTATTGCATTTTTAATCGTTTACATTCATTGTTTTCATAACGCGATATTTACCTCATTATAGTACTCATCATGGTTAGATGAGTACAATAATACAATTTAATAAAAAAAAAAAAAAAACTGTTTATGAGTCCAAATGCTTTTATTGTAGTAGCTGTAGTGTTGTGTGTAGTATTTGGTTAATAAAGGCATACCGCCGTAAAAAAAAATTTAAACAATGAGCATAGATATATACACAGATTTCTTAAAAGGTTTTAGTTATTAACGGAATAGAACCTCTGTGACATATCGACCCACCGGCCATTGTGATTCCGCGCTCGGTGGTAGTAGTATTAGTATATATGGTTATATAGGACACTTATACACACACAAGTACAAACAAAAATTATAAATATTATGGTTCCGTTCGACCAACTTATCTGTTCTGGCGGCAGAAAAAAGAACTACATAATTACCTCAAATTGTGACAGTTTGTAGTTGATTTCCTTGACCAATAGCGCCCTCGAGAACTGCACAGTTATGTTGGTGGAACTTTACTATGGAAAGTGATCAAAATGTTTGGAGGTAAATATCGCGTTATGAAAACAATGAATGTAAACGATTAAAAATGCAATAATTACGTGTGTGTGTACCATTGTACTCCAAATACTAGTTCCCAAATTGCTTTGACTATTACAAGAAAGCACAAACATTTGCACATAAAACTATTTTGTACTAAATCACAACACATCTAAAATTATCACTTTTTTTTTTAAACCATTCCTACTTCCATCCCATAACATGTAAAGTATGATAATAGTTAAAAATAATACATTACACCGACATATTTTATATCCTTACTAATATTATAAACGCGAAAGTTACGTAAGTACGTTAGAGATGAGGCGCTGGATACTTTTTATCATCATCATCACCTATCACCGGGTGGGTGTAACCGCGGGGCGCAGCTAGTATATGTTAAACCTTTATTATTACTTTTAGCAAAATGATACAATAGCTTCTATACATAATATATCTGCCTACTTAACATGAGATAACATTTATTGGAACAGTTACCTTCACATATTTTGGAACAATTACACTTTAAGGTATCATATTATATAAAAAAAATTGTTTGCATAAGTATCTTCTACCTATATAATTTACCCACTTTTAGCGTGCGCGGTATCTTTAATAAAAAATCAGAATGACGGCGGCCCGATTTGCCACAAAGGTTCTATTCCTTTAATAACTTCAACCTTTTTATGAGAAATCTGTATTATCTATGGTCAATGTTTCAACTTCAAATTGTACTATAGTACTCATCCTGGTTACATTTAAATAATATGGTCACTCTAGTTAGGAAATTCTTAGGGAATATTGAAAATTAACTTTTTCTGTAGTTGGCGAATATATGCAGCGATGAATTATACTTTATAATTTAGTAGTCATTTCTACTAAATATTAGTGTCATTGGATTTTGATTTTGTTGTGATTTCAGGTAAGAACAATAAATTGTTTGTATCCAGAACGTCAGGATTGAGGAGCCAAATTATATGCGTTGTTTTACCAAATCTACTCAGTTTTACTACTTTATTTCTATATTACAAATTTGTACACTCTCCCTACTAAACTATAGTAAAGTCGAACTTATGAATGGACCTTTGGTGAAGTGCGTGCTGGGTGTAGATCTCGTTGAATAAAACACATGTACGTTGTTGGCACCATGAAATTTATGCACTTCACACACAATAATTGCTATATGCAGAACTTCAACTAAACTCTAGTATAATATAAATTATTTACAATTTTAGGCGCGTGCGCTACGACAAGTTATCGAGCAGAGAGTAGTAACTTTCTCGGCAGTGTTGCCAGACTGAAACTAATATAATGGCGTGCACAGACGCCATATCACCCCCCTACGGAGAAAAATACGGTGTGATACAATTAGAAAGAAATTTCAACTTAATATTACAAATCTAAAATATTTCTAAATCTTACTTTACGTCCAGACCGGGTAGTTGAAGATGTGGCAGTGGGTGGATGAGTGGATGTGGATGATGGTAATTGAGTGGATGTTGATGATGGTGGATCAGGTGGACGACCAGCAGTGTGAGGAGATGCAGTAGTAGGTGTAGGACTAGAGTTTGCAGGTGTGGAAGCGGTGTCATCAAGATCTTGTGGATTACTCTCAGCTTCCAGGTGGGCAGGTTTGATCCGGTCTATGCTCACCTCATGCTCCTTTCCTCCAACATCCAAAGTTATAGTTTTGGCACTCCTTGCCAAAATTTTATAAGGGCCAGTATATGGTGGTTGCAGTGGCCGTCTTACTGTGTCGTCCCTGAGAAAAGCATGTGTTGCTATTGGCAAGTCTTTGAACACAAATGTCGAAGGCTGAGAATGCCGTGATGCTGGAATGGGACGAAGATTGGCCATTTTGGTCCGTAGGTGTACCAAAAAATCTGGTGCATTATTTGTGCAGTTCTGTGATGGCGGAACAATAAGTTCCCCAGGAAGCCGTAGTGGTTCGCCATACAAGATCTCAGCAGACGAGCATTGCAGGTCTTCTTTCAGTGCTGTGCGGATACCAAGCAAAACTAATGGTAGGGCTTTACTCCATGTGTCGGCGTGGCACATGAGCGCCGCCTTGAGCTGTCGATGGAGGCGCTCCACCATACCATTTGCTTGTGGGTGGTAGCTGGTTGTTCGTATCCTCTTAATAGCACATACCTGCAACAACTGAGCGAAGAGATTGGACTCGAATTGGCGTCCTTGGTCGGTAGTAATGACGAGTGGGACTCCAAAACGTGAAATCCAGCCATTTACAAAGGTATCCGATACTTCTTCAGCTGTAATACCAGACATAGGCCACACTTCCGCCCAACGAGAGAACCTGTCAACGGCTGTCAGACAGTATGTATAGTCTCTGGATGATGGCAGGGGACCAATAATATCAAGGTGCACATGTTGAAAGCGTGCAGAAGAACTGGAGAAGTTACCTAATGGTGAGGATATATGTCGAGACACCTTACTGCGCTGACATGCAATGCAGGATCGTGCCCAGGAGCTGCAGTCCTTACGCAGAAGAGGCCAGATGTAACGATCAGCTACCAGGCGAGCACTTGCGCGCGCGCTCGGGTGGCTGAGGTTGTGCAGTCGCTGGAACGCAGGACGGCGGAAAGACGCAGGTAAGTACGGTCTCGGCTTCCCCGTAGAAGTATCACATGTGATGGTGATATCTGTTCCTGGAACGAGAATTTGTTCAAATGTGAGTGAGGAGCCAGTGCGGAGTTTCTCAAGCTCATCATCAACTGCTTGAGCCTTAGAGAGTGCAGCGTAATCGTCTGTAAGAGTTATTGCCTCTATGCGAGACATCGCATCTGCTACTACATTGTCCTCACCCTTGATGTGTACTATATCAGTAGTAAATTGGCTGATGAAGCTTAGTTGGTTTAGTTGAGCTGGTGGAAGTTTTTCTCGCCGTTGCTGAAAGGCATATATGAGAGGTTTGTGGTCAGTGTAGATGGTTGTATGCTGGACCTCCAATATGTGTCTAAAATGCTGGACACTCTCATATACAGCAAGAAGCTCTCTATAGTATGTTGGCCACTCTGTCTGTTTAGCAGACAATTTTCTACTAAAATAAGCCAGAGGGCGCCAGGCTTCATTTTTATTGCATCTTTGCTGAAGACATGAACCAATATGGGTACCTGATGCATCGGTGAAGAGGCCAAGCTCAGCACTACTATCAGGATGGGACAACATAGTAGCCGAAGATAGGCTCTTCTTACAGGCGTCGAAGTGCTCTAGCAGCTCTGCTGTCCACGGGAAAGGTTTTGCACCTTTGCAGTGTGTGGCAGCTACGGCGTCAATAAGCGGTGCCTGGTATTGTGCGGCATCGGGAAGGTACCTGCGATAAAAATTTATCATACCCAAAAATCTGCGCATACCCTGCACAGTTTTAGGTGGGGGGAAATCACAGAGTGCCTGAATACGATCTATGGGTGGCTGTGAACCTTCTGCACTTATTTTGTAACCCAAGAAGGTCACCTCTGTCATTCCAAAGACACATTTGGCTGGGTTGACAATTACCCCATACTGGTGTAAGCGCTCAAACAGTATTCTAAGGTGTTTAGCATGCAGAGTGGCATTCTTTGAGAAAATGAGTATATCATCGATGTACGAGAAGCAAAAGTCAAGGCCACGCACCACCTCATCTATAAATCTTTGAAAGGTTTGAGCAGCGTTACGGAGCCCGAATGACATAAATGGAAAATCATAGAGACCGAACGGTGTCACGATTGCAGTTTTACAGATGTCACCACTGTGGATTGGGATCTGGTGGTACGCTTTCACCAGGTCTATGGTCGAGAACACAGAAGCTCCAGCCAAGTTATGTGAAAAATCACCTATGTGACGCACTGGGTATCTATCTGGGATGGTGCGAGCATTAAGTGCTCTATAGTCACCGCAAGGTCGCCATGTTGCATCCTTCTTGGGTGCGAGATGCAGGGGCGATGACCAAGAACTGCTGGATGGCCTTGCAGTACCAGAGCGGACCATTGCATCAAACTCCTTTTGTGCAATGCGGAGCTTGTCAGGTGCAAGGCGGCGTGGTTTGCACGATACTGGAGGACCATCAGTGGTATTGATGTAGTGAACGGTTGAATGTTTAATAAATCTGTTTATACCAGGAGGCCTTGTGATGTCAGGAAACTCAGCAAGCAGTTGCGCGAAAGGTGAGCTGGAGTCGCTGCAAGTCACCGCTTTGATGCTGTCTTGGGATGTGCGAGCAGCAGAAGCAGACACTGACATCTTTGTAGTGCCATCGATGACACGTTCATGCCTGCAATCCGGTAAAAGATTATAAAAACTCAGAAAGTCGGATCCAATGATCGGAGTACTGACATCTGCGATGATGAAGTTCCATTCAAAATTGCGACGTAGCCCTAAGTTTAACTGTAGAGATATACTGCCATAAGTTTTGATAGCTGTGCCATTAGCAGCGCACAGATCATATCCACTACTGGATACATGCCCTTTTGTAAGTAGCCGAGGAAAGCAGCAGATGTCCGAGCCAGTGTCAACTAAAAATTTTCGGTTGGTATACTGGTCCACGACGAACAAACGGCGACTTGTGGCTGGGCGGTCGGTATTCGCCATTACTGACCGCTGTTCGGGTTTTCCGAACAATGTGTGCTTGACCAGTTGCATGGCGTCACGCATTTCCTGGCCTTTTGAGCAAAACGGTCATGATACCAGCACAAGTCTGCATTGCGTGGGCGTGAGCGTGACCGACTACGGTTGCGACTTGAGTCACGGCTAATACTACGGTTTTGAGACCGGCCACCAGTAGTAGTAAGAGAAGCTACCATTTGTGTAAGTTCAGCAACTTGCCTCTGCAGAGCAGCAATGCTGCTGTGCTCGGCAGGTGGTGGTGGAGCTAGTGGACTGAGTGCACATACCTCTGATGGCTGTGACTGGATGTCCATCAGTCTATCAGCCAGTTCGGCAAGCTCACCGATATCCTGTACCCTTTGCGCTGCCAACACTATCTGTAGTTGCCGGGGCAGACGGCTGGACCAAATGGACTTCAGCAAGTCATCTGGAAATGAGAGGCCAGCAAGAGACTTAAGGTGGCGCAGGAACGATGATGGTTTCCTGTCACCCATGAGCTCCCTTTCCAACAGTCTTCGAATTTTTTCTTCGTATGAATCTGAGAACCTGGAAATAATTGCATTTTTTAAAGTGCTGTAAGGCATGCTTTTAGGTGGCTTAGTGATTATGTCTTCCACCTCCCTCGTGCAGTTAGTGTCAAGGTGTGCGACTGCAAAGTTAAATTTAGTAGCCTCTTGTGTTATTTTATTAATATAAAATTGTGCCTCTAAGCTGGCAAACCAGAGGGCCGGCCTGTCTTTACAAAAGGGAGGTGTGCGTATTGACACCCTGTTAACAAACACCTCAGAAGCTGCATCCGTAAATCCATCATCATCAACGGGAGGCAAAAGCTGCGCAGAGGATGCAGGCGGTTGCTCATTGTCGGAATTTTGAGCCATTTTATAAAATAACAGAAACCTAATACCTTGTTATTAGTATCACACACGTATTAATATCCGTAAGGGAATGATAACATACACAGAACATAAAATAAATAGCAATATGCCTTATAATGTAAACACAACAACGTGCAATCACACAAAATGCAGTTAGTTAATGCTGCCTAGCAAGTTAGTGAAGTGTCCAAAACCAGTTAGAATGTTACTAAATCACAAATATACAGTTAGAATGTTCCGAAACACTTTTTAAGTCGTATCAAATTACGATGAACCGTAAGCTAACAGATGATAACACTGACAGTTTGACGTAAGCACACTTTGACATAGATCATTTGCGGCGGGAGATTCGGTAAGTTCCCAATTAGTCCGTTGTAATGGTGGTGGCGCTAGCGTCAATGCGATAACACAAGGGAACTGAGTTAGTAGCGTGCAATGCAAAATGGCGTTACGAAACACAAAGTTTATGAATGAAAGTAACAATATCACCAGATTGATGCGCAGTATAGGCGTATGCGGGAAGTATGCCTCCGCACACGTATTGTTGTTGCTCTCGTCTCGATGATCGACCCGGCAACAAGGTCTCGACTGGTTGCGATGTCGGCGCCGGCGCGGCGTCGCGATGTTTTTCGTCGAATTATTTCGAACTGGGTGCGTCGTGGGCTCGTGGCGTGCGGTAAAATGCCTCCGCACGCTTGTTGGGCCGGTGTTATCGTATTCACCGGCGTTCAAACCTCGTTGTTGAAGTTCACGTCGTATGGTCACCAATTTGGTGAAGTGCGTGCTGGGTGTAGATCTCGTTGAATAAAACACATGTACGTTGTTGGCACCATGAAATTTATGCACTTCACACACAATAATTGCTATATGCAGAACTTCAACTAAACTCTAGTATAATATAAATTATTTACAATTTTAGGCGCGTGCGCTACGACAAGTTATCGAGCAGAGAGTAGTAACTTTCTCGGCAGTGTTGCCAGACTGAAACTAATATAATGGCGTGCACAGACGCCATAGACCGATCACATGATTGCAAATCCACCCTCTTATATATAGATTGAGGAGCCACACTAAATGAATTGTATCTTTTTTAATATCATCAGTACGAAACTCTGACTTTTTGTAGTTACCATACACAATTACTACTAAATGATACCAAATTTTCAGATATTTTGATCCATTACTTTCGGAGTTCCAGGTGGCTCCTCAATTCAGATGTTTAGATTGAGGAGCCACTTTTAAATTGATATAACTTTTGATGCATTATACTACAAATTCTAGAATTTGTCCTACAACATTTTTAGCTTTGCTACTAAATAAGGGTGTGAGTTTCCTTTTAAAATCTGGAGTGGCTCCTCAATCCATACGGACATTTAAATTTTTATTATTATATAAAATGTGTTTATTGTGAACAATAAGGAACAATCTACATTTTTTTATGACATTAAAATAAAATGTAAGAGGAAAATATAATCTCACCAGATCCATCGTGGATCTGGCCCCTCGATCAACTGACATTTAACAAAGGTTACAGGCGAAGGTACCTACATACTCACTGTCTCTGTGCGTTTGGATAACACTGGTGCATGTTCTTATACAATATTATTGCCCGGTTACATAGTACTATGGGTAAAAAAAACTTTTCCGTCTCACTACTGTTACAGCTACTGTGCTTGTCAGTAGCAATACAGGGAATAAATTATTGCCTGTGTTACTACACTGGTAGAGGTCTTTTAATCTAAAGATTCACGCCCCATTGTGACATGACAATCTCGAGGCCCACCTAATGTTAAGCGGACCGCGGCTCTGACGATGTCGTCAGTCCACCTGGTGGGGAGCTTACCAACTCAACGTCTTCCGATTCAGTCTGGTAACTACTCGAACACCTTTCTTCCTCGCCGGTTTTTGGGTTGTCGAGCAATGTGGTCGGCCCATTGCCAATTCAATTAATCTTTCAGTTCATCCAAAATTATGTTGTTGACTATGACCGTGGTTTTTCGGGGAATTGAATTCTTATTAAGTAACAAGGTCTTATATTTATTAATGTCATATTGTATTATTGAAATTAAATTCACGCTGCATCAATAGAATAATATAAACATTTAACAACATTATTTAACGTCCCAACATAAATCTACTTTTCACTCGTTCCTCGTATTTGCACCGCATGGTACACGAGAAAAAAGACAAGAAATACCTTATTTTTTGCCGTTACACCAAGGTAGAGATCGACTGTCGATTATCAAGATAAAAAAATGGTAATGAATAGATTCAGGCGTTACTTTACGAAAATGCATTTTTAATAATAACAAATATTTATTAATGAATAATAATACTCTTCCGGTTTGGCTGCGTGGCGTTTGTGACGTCACGTCGGCTTAACAGGAAATTAGGCGGAATTGACACTAGACATATATCATTTTTATAAAGATATTTTAACTGTTTTATTAAATAATTAATTTAATGTTTTCTTAAAATACTTTTAAAATATTTGTTATTATTAAAAAAATGGTCGATTGCAGCAATAGATCTTCCTTAGATCATTGTCTAACATTATACCTAACATTATTTAACCTGAAATCTATAAGGGTATATTTTGATTGTTATAGCAAACATTTTGATGTGATGATTGGCAGGCTTAATAATAACTTTATCAGGGAAAAAATAGACTTGGCACAATTAAGATTAAAACAAATAGATAGAACTATAAAGAAGATACGTGGTCTAGGATTTCAATTGTTTAAATAACTCTCTTTCCAACCGCGACAAGTTTGTAGAATGTAACAAAAGTCGGGGAATCTCGATATCCCTACCAAATAATTTATATACATCAGTGTTTATCACCATGCCAATTTGAAAGATAATTCTTTGAAAAACTGTAACATAATTTTTATTTTGTATATGAGATGAGGTACCTAAATAATAATATATGGCTTGTCAACTGATCATTTATTAATAAATATTAATAATCTGATGCAAATTGATTTCTCCCAACATCTCGTTTACTCTGAGACGAAATGAGACAGTATTTTTTAAGTGTTGATTCGTCATTAATGTCATTATCTATTATTTAGAAAATGACCCACAGGACTTCCGCACTGTTGTTGGACGAGTTAATTCACGTTTACTTAACCCTATACACCCACTGCACTAAAGTGGAAACCAAATCAATTGCTGCATCGAAACAAAATCACAATTAAATAGATGAAAAAAATAACCAATAGATTGTTGTAGGTTGTCATTGTGATGAACATGCGAAAATGTAACTCCCTAAAGTACAAATATTTAGTTGGTTATCACGGAATACACATTTTTACATCACTGAAACTACTTTTCATGTAAATGTTACTTGTGTAATTTATTACTCGAATTGGAAATGTACAAACCGTACGAGTCAATTAGAAACAAAAATTCGAAAGATTTAGGCAGGATCAGCGGACAGAAGACAAGAACGTCTTACCAAATGGTTTGTATAGCCATAAATGGTTTTGCTTACTGGAGCTAAATATACTCTAATCGAAGACCTTGCTCCAAATCGCCTCCGTCATGTTTTGTTGATTTGACCCATCTCCGACTAAACGATGTCGCTTTCAACCGACCTTTCTCATTTTCACCTATTCATCGTGACAGTAATAAGAGTCGAAATTGATGTGATTTTATCTGAGCAATAAAACATTGCCTGACCTGATTCAAAATAAATATTAATTGTCTTAAACCATGACACACATAGTTTATTAACATTTTGTCTACTTACAAAGCTATATTACAGAAGTAAATTAATTTCGATAATTGATAGTTCTACGAATGCAAATCTCTTTAATTCAATTCATTTTATTTAAGACAAAGTCCATAGTTTTACATTAAATAAAGCTTATAATAATAATAATATTAATAATGTCAATAGCAATAATAATTACAGAAGTCAATAAAACATAATAATATATTGTTCAAAATATATTATTATGTTTTATTACATTATTTTACATTCACATAATATAGTTACCTATCTATAAGAATATGGAGCCGAGCTGCATGGGTGATGATGGGGCAGTCAAATCTACCTGCAATAACACGCAAGAGACTATTGGTGCTGCCCGGACACGGCTAAGCATCGAGGTCGCTCGCTTACGCATGATGGCCGTCTTCGTTTTTGGGTATGTTTGCTGAACACGAGCATCAGCAAACAATCCCGAAGCGCTGCATCTCCAGGGCAGCCCCAACAGCATCCTGAATGTGTTATTATATTGCACGCGCAGAGCGCGTATAACTGGTCCACGGACTACACGTGTAAAATGACTGGCAGAAGGCTCTAAACAGCGATACTTTGACCGCCACCGTACAACGTGAAAATCTGCGAGCCAACATATTGCCGCGGACGGCCAGCACCCGACGCTTCCTCTCCTCTTCAGAATCCGTGAGGTTCTCCGCCACCCAGTGACCCAGGTACTTGAGACGCGACACTCTGGTCAAGGGGACAACATTCAGTACGAGTGGAGGCACAGTGTTTGTCTTAAAACCACTTGACAGAAACACTAAGAGCTTGCTCTTTTTTCCATTGTACTGTAGTCCATGCGCCGCAGCGTACTCCTCACAGATCCTGAGGAGTTTCCTAACGGCGCTAGATGTTTTTTTCTTGAAACCAAACTTCTCTTGATTTTTAACAAATACCTAATTATAATACATTTGGAATCTCGTATTGGTTGGCATTTATCGTAAAAAGTGCAAAAGTATAGGTAGCATAACTAATTTCACTAGTTTCTTATATTAAAAGTCCTCAAAATTACTAGCCTCAATCATTTTGTACAAAAACAAAAACCTATATAAATCAAGAATATAGTTTCATAAATGCAGCACGTAGGATCAATGATCTGTTCATTTTGAAGCACTCATAACGTAGCTTACTTAACTTCCTAATCGATCAACTAAGTTAAGTAATATCCGCCGTGATCATGGACCGCTAGTGGCATTACCACTGAGCTCTTCCGCGCTTCAGAGCGCCGTCAGTCCCAGTTGTTATGGTAGGGCATTCTTCGAATGGCTAGCTACCACCCTCAAGTACAAAATCTGTCGCCAAGCACCTAACGGTGTTCCGGCAGGTGTCCCTGAGAGCCAATAACTCTAAATTAGCCTGAACCACAGCTTCAACACCGACAAAGTACGGCTGGATTCTACCTTCTATGTTAGCCTGAACAAATTTTGGGCCCCATCATCAGTTACCATCAATGGGTATTAGAGTCCGAGTAGGCCGTAAAAGAGATGACTTAGATATATTTTTAAGGTGTTTTAGTAGTTATTGGTGAAAAGAGCTTTAAACATAATTACTCGTTTTTTTTTTAGTTTCGCAGAATTTTCTCAGGTATAACAATAATTGATAGATCCGTCTTTTTGTACATTAAAGAAATTAAAGGATGTGTTAATAAGATCAAATAAATGTAAATATCCTTTGAAGATTTTATTCCAGCTAAAGTCCCAACCCTAGCAATCATAAATTTTCTCTCGCAATCCGTACAAATTTTTCCTGTCAATCAGATTGGTATGATCAAAGAATTCGATTTCACACCTATGACGGGAATAAATTGACATACGTAAGTATTTTAGGGCACGAATTTTACATGTGTGATTTTGTGTGACTTCTGATTCCGACAGTTTTAGTTGGATACAAAAAGAATATTTGACATTTGAATCAGCAATCTAAAGCAATTTGAAGATATTTTCCTTCTTACAAAGTTAAATAGATCCAGTATGATTACCTTGATTTTTTGTATGTTATTATTATAAATATTATTTCTGAGAATTCGACGATAACGTTTTACTGTCGTAGCTTTTTTTATGTTATCAGTAAGTAGGCGGGCCTCGTGTATGTTCTGTTATGGAACATACACGAGGATCTGTGATGTTCCATAACAGAACATACACGAGGCCCGCCTACTGTTAAACGGTAAGCTCTGCCTATAACAGATGCACTGCACCCATAACCCTGAGAGATACAGATGTTAAGTCTCAGAACACCCTGCTAGGTGCTTGGTGCTGAAGCAGTGGTGGCTTTGGCTATGGACTGCTGCGCGGCAGGTCCATGGTTCGAATCTTGCCGCGGGCTTAAGCTTCACCGCATGATGGAAGGGCTTTTTGCGAATGCCCGCCTGTCTAGCGACCACCTTCAAGTAGAAAATCTGTCGCCAAGCACCTAACGGTGTGTTCCAGCAGCAGTCCTTGAGACACAGTGAAATTACAAGCACATGAGACTTAACAAATATGTCTCAAGGTGACGGGCGCAGTGCAATTCGTGCATGCAATGCATCTGTTATAGGCAGAGGTTAGTCCGCTTAATATCAGGTGGGCCTCGAGCTTGATCCGTCACAATAACATTTTTTTACGTGAGAGTGGTAGCTAGCCAGGCGAGCATTCGCATAATGGTGGAATCCATGCAGTAAAGCTCAAGCCGGCGGTTGGGGTTAGAATCGTGGACCTGCTGCACGACAGTCTATAGCCGTTAAAACTCGGCTATCATTGCTTCGAAACTGCGTATTTAAGTATTTGGACACCTCTGCCTACTCCTTTGGGGATATACATTAATACTATCAACCATTTTCAACCGCTCTTTGCGGAGGTTGCCCTCAACTAGGTTAAGCATCATCCGCTACGGTATTTTCTGGGATGGGTGACCGCTATTGTCATTTAATGATAGTCGATTCCTGATTCAGAATACACGTTAAGCCGTTGGCCCCGGTTGTTGTCTTTGGATGACAGTCATTATAGATAAACAGATAATTCTTTATTGTTACACCAATAAAATACAAATTAAATCTTAAATTAAACTTTGACTAAAGTGTTACAATGGGCGGCCTTATCACTGATAGCGATCTCTTCTAGGCAACCTTTGTATGGAGAGGAAATACAGGAACAATGTTAGATGAAATTATAGTATGGTGGTAGGGCATTTTGCAAATGCTTGCCTGAATAGCTTCCACCCTGAAGTAGACAATCTGTTCCAACGCATCTGACGGCCAAACACCCAACGGTGTGATCAGGCAGTTGTCGTTGAGAGCCAGTAATTCTAGATTAGCCTGAACATCTTCGACCGCATCATCACTTGTGGTCAAAGTCTAGTCTATCAGCAATAAAATTAAAATAAACTTAACGAAAAAAGAGAATACTTGTATATACATACTTGTATAGGTACCTATAATAACGATTACGTGAAATAACATAACACCCGCAAATCCCCGACGTGGTAGATAGAGTTGTCCACGCACTTAAGTTTTATTAGATAGGTTTTAGAATGTAATAGAGTACGTGGGGTGCCGGGCTAGAATGTCACGGTCACCCCCTCAATGCTATCTGTGGGTGTCGTAAGAGTTGACTAAAGGTAAAATACTGGAAGGCAGCAACGCCTTCTGAGGAAATGCTATCTACAACTGCGATCCCCAAGATGCCTGCCAAGCGTAGGGATTATCACAAATCCCACCTTAATAGGAAAGGCTGTGTTCAGTATTGGACAATCCAGTTGATACAGTTGTACTGTACTGACATACAATGCCATTTACTGGGTTCATCTCCAGATACCGGACTGCTTCTAAGGATTTCTATGTTCAAGGAACAAATCCGGGACCTCCTTATTACAATGCGTCGCTTTACACCAATCGACCAATTTGGCAGTTTACTATAAGTAGGTATTACATAACCTTTTTCTATTTTATGTTTAGTTTAGAACGGGTTTTATTAGTTAAAATAGGCACTTCACACAAGATTAGTCATATAAAAATTACTGATAGTTTGTACTAGGAAACGAACCGCGCTCTTCAGTTGTTTATGTAAACGACGCGGATACGATTACTCCTAAAGATTGTAGCTCACGTCTAAAGCAACGGAAATAATACTTCTTACGAAAATCAAAAGCTTACGGAGCTTTCTGATTTCAAGTTATTTTTGTCACTCATTTTATCAAGGTTGTTGCAGTACTTCGCTTTGAAGGGCATTTTGTAAATTCAGGCCTGGCTAACTAACTCCAATCTCAAGTTGAAGATAAGTTAAGCAACGTCCGTTGCGGTCATGATTGGACAAATATTCATACAGCGAGCAGAGATAATATCATCCAAATTGGTTCACAATACGGAGATGTCAGTCAACACACATAGGTAATTGTAAAAATAAGAAAAATACGCGCCTTTTTACGAGCTCCGTTGTTTCAGATAAAAATAAAGAGCTCGACGAACGAACTCTGTGGTTCCCGCGATTTTAATATCAATGCCAGGTGCGTTCTATTTCCTTCGAATAATAGTTGATTCTCCCCAACATTTTGGGGAGAGTGGGGTAATTTCAGCCTGAAATGAGAACGGAATTCTCTGCAGCGTGTTTATATTGGAGCTGCGAAATAATGAGCGCATTTCTAGCGCACCTCGCCTTATTCATAGTTGGAGCTAGAATGTGAATTTGTTAGCACATTACAAAATCACAAATATACGATAGGAAAAAATTTTTAACACATTTTCAACCATTGTCACCTTTTAAGGCCATTTCTTTAAGAACCCACATTATCCCCATTTTTCTATTTCTTGTTTCGTGGTAAATTGGTGCGAAAAAGTGGGACTATTAGTAAAAATTATATTCATGTGATTAAGATATGAAGATTAAGTGCTTGAAATTGTTATTTTTATATGCCTACGTCATTACACGAAAAGGCTTAGACGAAAGGTACGTCAATATTTTTTAATTTACATTGATATTTTTTTATACTCACCGGTACATTTTACTTGACTAAGTTTTTACTAGCAAATTATACCTGTTTTACCAGAAAACAATCTAATAATATGTATCTTGGATATTTTCTTAGAATTGATTGTCAAAGGTGATATTTTAGAATATAGTAGTAGTATAGAGTCCAATGGGCTGATTGCTATATGCATTATTATGCTTTATTTATTATTTGCAGGTTTAGTTGTATGTCACCATAAACAATGTCTGCGCGATATTGAACATTTATATGAAACTAGAAGGTGTCTTGCAGTGATAATTATATATTAAAAACTTAGAGTAAGCTTTATTTATTATTTGCTTAGTATTTGTACAACAAAACAAGGAATAAGGATCTCTGAGTTGTTTTTTTTCTATTTAAAACACTAGTGCAGTAAAGTAAAAAAAAGCACGAGTGCGTAATAGACTATATTATGACACTAAAATCGGTGCTTAAATTTATTAGGGATTAATCAATTAAAATTTATGTATATTTTTATTGTTTAATAAAAATATACAAATATGTAGATATGTGATAAATTACATGCACCGGGTTAACTAAGGTCTATTTCAAATGATAATAATATTTAAGATTTTATGTATCTGTATTTAAATATAGTACATTATGCAACAAGTGCGCAAAGTGGTTAATTACAATGCAGACGGGTTTTAGGCCTGAGATCGAAAATCGAAGGCCTCAATGGAGTAGAGATTGTAATAAACAACGAGTTTCATACGCACTTTTTCAACACCCTTGCGAGGAAAAAAAATATATTGCACAAATGCGATACAAACAACATACGAAAATTATGGAAAATAGCGCGTAGGTATTTTTTTTGCGCGCTGCAAATATATGTTGATTGATTACATATAAACCTCTTTGATGTTACAAATCTGTATTACCCGGTTAAATTGAAAATGCTCTGTTTACTCGCATATAATTTGCAGTAAGGTACTAACTTAACTTTGTAGGGATAATTCTATTACGCACTAGTGTGTAATAGAATTATGTACGAGAGTGTTCTAGTTCGGTTTATGGCCCTAAGAACAATATAATAAAGCTCACTATAAGAGCAAGGGAAAATGTTGAAAGATAAATTATAGATTCGATCTCGACGTAATAACGTAGTTAAAATTAATAATATTTTTTGTTAAATATAGCTATTTCACTAAATTACCAAACCCTTTTGGAGATCTGTACGAAATTTATCCGTACATTGTTTCTGATACTTATAAAAAGATATAAAATTAGCTGATATGCTCTTTTCAAAGCCTAAACTGAAAAATTGGTTTTAATATTGTTATGGTTGCAATAACGCCTGCTCGGCGGATTGCATTACAAATTTACGAGAAAAAAAATGATAGATCCCGCACATGACTATAATTTTTTCTCGCGTAAATTTGTATGTAATGTTTGGTCTTAAAAAATGCTCATTCCTCACGTAATCGCCTTTTATAACATTGGTAACGCCAGAAAGCATAAATAAAGTTGCGGTTTAATATAAATAGTACCTACATTCCTTTTCCCCATTTATTTTTTATTTATTTATGCATGATAGGTTAGCTATTGACCACTATCTCCCTGATGGTAAGTGATGATGTGGTCGAAACTGTTTTTCAGGCTAACCTAAAAGTACTGGCTCTCAAGGACAGCTGCCGGAACGCACCGTTAGGTGCTTGGCGACAGATTTTCTAGTTGAGGGTGGTAGCCAGCCAGGCGGGCATTCGCAAAATGCCCTACCACCATGCTATAACGACTGCCATCCTAAGACAACAACCAGGACTGATGGCTTAACGTGCCCTCCGAAGCACGGAAACGCTCAGTAGTAATGTCACTAGCGGTCACCCATCCAACTCATGACCGCGTGTGACGTTGCTTAACTTTGCTGATCGGTTGAGAACAGCTTAGTTAACTTCGCTACGAGCGCTTCAAAAAACATCTCCCATATATCCTCAACATTCCTCATACACCCTCAACATTTTAAATGCAAGCAAAACTGCCGCCATCCGCCCTTGGTACAGTGCACTAGTGCCACCTAGCGTGAAGGAATAAAACTAGTATTGAACTCACCCGCCGCCATCTCGGCGGACAAAATATATCGCTCCGCAATTAATATTAAAAACTACGTATAAACAAACTTTAAACCCAGAGCATTGCGCTCTTTGTAATTTCCTAGTGATAGCGTGTGCTAGCCTATCAGTGATAAAAGGTGAAACGAAGGATTGCAGTGTCTGCTGAAGAAGACCACGTGGCGGGTCCGCCGGCGTGTGTGATGTCGCGCTGTTCTACTACCTGGCTGCTCCTGGATTGTCTGGTAGGCTTGCATTCCCTCGTCTTTCTTTATTCCCGCCCCTTATCCTTGCTATTTATTTATTTAAAAACAGTCGATGTGGCTTACAGACTAAATCCAAAACACCATCATGTCAATTATTAATACAGAGAACATATAAAGAGTAAAAAAAAAAGTATGGAGAGTAAATACAAGTGCAGATAAATTACATAATAATAATAGA
The DNA here is from genome assembly GCA_963890685.1 of Plagodis pulveraria. NCBI lineage: Eukaryota > Metazoa > Arthropoda > Insecta > Lepidoptera > Geometridae > Plagodis > Plagodis pulveraria. The sequence continues at coordinate 2,719,613 of OY982952.1, read as the reverse complement.
CACATAACATTAAATTAAATCACATAAATACAAATTAAAATACATTAAAATAAAATTATTAGAATTCAAATTACAATAATTAATAAGTTAAACTTTTAATACATTAGAGGTAAATTATTAGAATTGAAATACCAATATGCATGTCTGATTATTATAGCGATACTGTCAGCAAACATATCCACATTTTCGTCATATTGAAGCATGTCCCCGAGCACAAAACGCGCCCGATTAGTAGGCGCATTTCGGGCGCGGCGGGTACGTGTGAGCGGCCTTGCTAAGAGCCGCGGCACTCTGCGCAGCGCGACTTCAGCCCCCCTTCTCGGTACCTGCAGTCCCATCTGACTATGTGTAATATTCTCCATTACATAATACAGTCCGCGTCGAAGACATAAAATAATTACTTTTTGGCGCTATCAAACATCCAACTGGAAGTGTAGTTATGCACAGTACACAACTTATTTTCTTTACCCGAAAACCGTACTCCTGTACTATTATAATACGTTTTTGAGACATGAACGTGGTTTCTGTTTTATTATATTACAAGAACGAAACAATATTTTCATACTATTACAGACTATGCATATGGGTCTAGATGTAGTGCTCGGCCGCCTCCTATACTACCTCGCCACCTCTTCAAAGCTTTATACGAGTAGATTCCGAAGGAATGCGAATAATTAACGTGAATGGTACGTATATCGTTCTTCAACTTCATTCTGATGTCTACATAGTTTATTTTTATTGATATAATAATAAAAAAATGTACTGATTTTCCATTTAAAACTAGACTATTACATAGGTAACTAAAAACTAAGTATATGGATGAAACAAAGCAAAGGGAGGTGACTCAGCTTGTGCAACCAGAAATATACATTCCAGGCGGCGCAGATTTTCAGCCGCCATATTTTCATATTGTGATGAAACAAGCACGAGGTCCACCAGATGATAAGCGATAACATCTGCCAAAAAAAAGAAAAAAATGTAATAATAATTGTACCTACCTAATACAACCTCTAATAAATGCGTTAGGTACGTCATAAGTGACGAACTGCTCTACACCCGTCACCCTGAGACATACAGTTGTTAAGCCTCATGTACCTGTCATTTTACTGGTTTTCAAGGACTGCGGCTGGAACACACTGTTAATTGCTTGGTGGCAGATTTTAGACCTGAGGGTGGTAGCTAACCAGGCGGCCATTCTCAAAATGCTCATCCACCATGCGGTGAAGCTCAAGCCGGCGATGGGGATTGAACCATGGACCTGCGACACGGCAATCCATAGCTATTACCGCTCGCCTATCATTGCTTTAAAGCTAACATTAATGATTTAAATCGCGTATACTTATCATTATTTTTGTCCCGACGTTTCAAACACTTTGCAGTGATCGTGTTTTGAAACGTCAGGACAATAATAATGATAACTATACGCGATTTAATCCCTTTAAAGTTGTTTAATTACTATGTGTTATAATCGCGAAAACCTAAGATAGAATCAACATTAATGAGTTAACATTTACATTTTCATCCAGAAAGTAATAACTTATATTTGGTTGAGTAGTTATTTTCAATTTTAAAAGCAAATTATAGCTTATGTACGCTTGATAGATGGCAGCACACGATGATAACACCAACTTCCCTCAGGAACGTCCTCTGTCTTCAAATAATTGAACCGCCCTCGTATATCTAAACACTATGTTAAACTTATGTGCAATGAGAAAAAGTATAAGTGGGTATTATACACAAAAACCACAAAAAGTCGTGCGTGCGAGTACTCATACGCACGACTTTCTAGTTCTCTTTTAACATGTTAGTAAACTCAGTAATGCTGTAGGCTAGCAGCTGGAACTGAAGCAACATATTGGCAATAAATACCAGCGTCCACGACAGCTTTCGCGAATCAACAGTCTAAAATATGACCGTTTCACTGTATTGGAGAAGCTATTCCGAAAAAGGTCAATAAGTACTAGCTTATTTTTCCATTTCTAAAAAACAATACAAAGTTTGAATAAAATAGTATATATGCAGTATGATTCGAGTGAGTAAGTAAATTATTATAATCTAGGCTACTATAAATATACATTCTTTGGGATATATAATTAACGTATAACTATCACATTAGTATTATATATACAAAAGTTTGTGAGTGAGTGAGGACGTGTGAGTTTATCTTTCTTACTCTTTCACGCTGCAACGGCTGAACTGATTTGCATAAAATTTAAAATATAGATTGTCTGCAAGTGTTTGGTGAAGCTAGCTGTCAATGCATTTTTGATTAAAAATAATTAATTTTTAATTTCTTCATTGTTTGAATTTCTACTACTACGTTTACGTTTCATAGATTCAAAAGATTCAAAGAAAAACCATAACAACGCACCATGTCACCAAAATTTTATAAATGTAACGTGACTACGTAATACCTACTGGTATATGCCTTCTTCATTCGTTATTTAAAAGATGAAGAAAAACAATTTACATGATGTCAAGTGGCTGGCACCTTATGAAACATGTGGAAAAAAAAGCAAGTGTAGCTATCTTTCTTTTAATATTATATATAAAATTCTCGTGTCACAGTTTTCGTTGCCATACTCCTCCGAAACGGCTTGACCGATTTTGATGAAATTTTTTGTGCTTATCCGGTATCTATGAGAATCGGCCAACATCTATTTTTAATCCCCCTAAATGTTAGGGGTAGTCCACCCCTAAATTTTATTTTTCAATTTTTTGTCAAAATTTTTAATTTCTATTTTTTTATGATACAACATACAAAAATACATACAATCCTCAATTTTCAACCTTCTACGATCAACCCTTATTTTTTAAATTATTTATATGGCAAAACAACGTTTGCCGGGTCAGCTAGTAAATATCTAATATTTATTCTGCGCGTTTGCGAAAATAGCCGCATTGCGATATATGTACATAGACAACGCCTAAGTGTATTGAAAGAGTAAATTGTTAGTAACTGATCTCGTGGGTTCAAATGCTTGTGTACCTGAAAGGAGAAAGCTTGCGCTTGTGTATAGTCTTCTCTCTCTCCATGATAGATTCATCATGACAAAATATTTATGTAAATCATTTAAACCCTAGCTGTGTGTATGGCACTTTCACTGATTCTTTATTTATACGATATACATAACAGTTATATTATAACAGTTTGTTAGATAACAAAAAAACAACAACTATATTAGTTATAATAGTAAAAGATAAATGTAGGCAAATTAGCGACTACTTAGAGAGAAAATAGTACGGAATTTTTCCAAACCACTGAATGTGATTGTTTCAATCTGTGAGATGAAATCTTAATATCTTCTTTTACTTCTGTACGTGCGGCGTTTTGCTATAACGTTTACTCACTTGTGCACCCAGAGGGATACTAATATAACGACTACTCTAGGTACAAGTATTATAAGGTGTCGGAAGTGCGCTATGTAAGGATAAGGAACGACACGTCCACGCTATATTATGCGAAATCATCATGCACAAGTTGGCCAACAGATCCGGCCTTTTATATATCCTAGATTGAGTTTTTTTTAATATTGTTTAATTTTTTTGTGAAGGAAGAAGCTCGAGGCCCCCCTGATGTTAAACGGACTAACATCTGCCTAAGACAGATGCATCACAAGTTCCGAATTTCACTGTGCCCGTCACTTTGAGACACAGTTGTAGTGTCTCAGGTGCCTGTAATTTCTGTGGCTCTCAAGGACAGCTGCCGGAACACTCCGTTAGGTACTTGGTGACAGATTTTCTACTTGAGGGTGGTCGCTGGCCAGGCGGGAAATCGCAAAATGGGCCTAGTATCAGTAGTTCGATAATTTAGTCCGATCATCGGACTAATATTACTATTTCGTCTCAGTAGTCCGGTGATATAGACAATCGGACTTTTGAGCTCTTTAGTCCGATGTTCATAATATTTATAGTTCGATGATCGGACTTTTCGTCTCAGTAGTCCGATGTGACATGTAATAGGACTGCTGTGCCTTTTATTTTGATGTTAACATTAACTACCTACCTAAATTTTAGAAAAATAAAAAAACACATACTGGAATAAAAGACACAAAGAAACGCTATTTCTACCAAATCCTCCAGCCCACAGGGCAGGAAACAGCACTCACTATTTTCTATACTTGCTATTACTCTAGAACCTGCTACGCAGCAGTCCATAGCCAATGCCACTGAGCCATCACAGTTTATTCGAGTTCTGGGTTCAGCGCCTCACATTGGCACCCAGTTTAAAATTAGGCAATCTCTGCCTACTTGTTTTTCATTTCTAATTTTCCGTTGAACGACGTTTGGTGGCCCGAGGCCAAAGGGTACTTCAAATATACCATCTATCATCCTGTCAGCTGGAAGTCCCATTAAGTAGGCTGAGCTCCGGGTGCGGTCAAAAGGTATAATTTAACGAAATGATTAGCACGTGATTTCGTAACAGAAACATCAATTTTTATTCGTGCTACAATACATTATCTCCGAGCCATTTTCTTCTAAATTCTGGAGTAGTGTGGCGTGTAGAAGTTACAAACAGATACACAACTTATTCAAAATGCCGAATAGAAACAATATAATTAGTTACGTTAAGTATCTACATTAATGTATTAAGTACACAACTTAGTGGAATTATATTTGTTTGTTTGTCGGAGGTCGGTAATACCCGAAATTTATTAAATTCTGATTTGATTTGAAAACTTAGTAGTCGTTATAAGTAGATTTGTATTTTTTATTTAGTTTGGTCTTTTTTATTTTAGATTTCAATTTATGTCATAATATTAATGAACGAAGATAATTTGTTACTTTGCACTACTTATATACCTTGAATTCATTGAGGCTTTTTAATTAATCTCTAAAGATCGAGCGTGCGAATTAGCACACTTATTGCACGTACATCTATTTCCGCGTCTTATTCGTAAGTTCGATCTTGGAGGGTAATTTTTCATTGTTAAGAAGTAATAAGTCTATTTCTTCGTAGGGAATATCTCCAACTATAGAATAGGATGACATAAACATAACTGGGTGGCGAAACGTGGGTGTTTATAAATATCTAGCTTCAAGGTTTTTTAGACGCGTTAGGTCACGTATAATAAATAAAATATAATTGCAAATAAATTCCTCATTGTACACATTTTAAATAGCAATATTTTAAGTATTAGTAAATTGATTTTGTTATTTCATATTATGTAAGAAGATAAGAATCATTAATGTCTTTATATTACATTATTCATCAAATCATCTATTGAATAATGTATGTAGCCTTATTATACATTTGAAGAAATAATTCAGGTGATAAAATAATTTGTATCAAATAAGGGACAAATTTTATATGATATATATCATACATTGATCATTGAAAATTTAAATTTCACCTCTTAGGAACAAAGAAAACTTATTTCTTTCTTATATCAAACGGAGACCGGAAAAGGATAGTTTTACTAGCATCTGTACATTTTGTCTCTCGAATGTGGATACAATTAGGAGGATATAATTAGAAGGATAAAAGGCGATTAAGACAAAAGTAGAACGTACTCGTACTACCATTTTTATTTCCTACAATATTCGAGGAGACCTAAGAATATATTGTAAATAGTTTTGACATCGGTGCAATTGCACGCCACCTTGTCGATGCGTAAGTACTGTCCCTGGGGATATTCTTGTTGGTAGTAGATAATCCCGCACGTGAAGTGACATGCTGATGGTCTTGTAGGGTTAATAACCCTTATTAGCCCTAAAAGACATTAAATCCTTATATTTAGTTAACACAACTTTACAGTTGGTATATATTTTATAAATAAGTTTTTATACCGTAACTTGTTCTTATAATGTAAGGTGGACAGCCGGAAGGGTGGCTGCAGTGCCTTCTGAGAAACTGCTATCTTACACTGCGATCCCCAAGACGTCTGCCAAGTGTGGGGATTATGGCAAACCCCCTTAATGGAAGAGGCTGTGTTCAACAGTGTTCAATCCGGCTGATACAGTAATATTTCTAAATATAAAAAGTACTATCGCGTGCTAAGCGTTCTAATATATATCTTATTTAGAAAAACCTATAGAAGAGTAGCGATTTCACTGCTATAAACTTATTTCGATCAGATGAATTTTAGCCCGATTGATGATCGCGTACCGTCCCTTATGACGGTTAAAGTAATACAATTGGAGCACAAACTTTCCGCAGGCCAGGCTGTATGTTTCGGTGGACGAGTTTTGGCATCTGGTGCGAAATCGGAGGTAGAGGATTCGATTCCCGCCCAGGGCAAAAATATAATAATTGTGCTCCAATAACTGGTAAATGTGACACGGTAATGTTTATATTGCATAATTAAAAAACAGATTATAGCGAGTATAGTTTCGGAATTATTTTGTTACTAAGGATGCTTTTTTATTAGTAGTTTGTATTTGTATTGTAGTACTCTTCTCTTTTATAACTTAAAGACTTTTGATATTTGGTACAATATATGGATAGTATAAGCCTTGTTATAATAAATATCATAATGATGGGTTAAAAATGTAAGGGTTCTAAGGGCCAAAAAATTACATGTATACTGACATTATTTTTTCTAGAACACGTTTTTCTTTTGCCTGATAATATTCGAATAGGTCAAAATACTTATCAATGCCTATTATATATACATAATATATCTATATATCCTTACACACAAATTAATTAAATACACTGAGAAAAACGACTTTGGAGCTTAAATCAAATTTGACCTTTTACCGTTGAATTGTAACTACGCATGGTGAATTCACAATTCTTAAGATGATTTTCACCAATCAATAAAAATGTACCATATTTTATAATAAACAAAACGGCAAAAAACGCCTTCTGTAAAGTATTTTAAGAATTGAACTTGTTATGCGATAATAACTGCAGTATTGACCATAAAATATACCTTACTTTTACGGCGGTTTATATACGGTGATTATCACTATAACGTACGACTTAATCAGCCTCATCGAAAAGTCAATATTTAAGAAAGACCACAAAATACACCTTAAATGAGGACGAAAAGAAATATTCGCCTTCACTGACCTCGTTTCTAGTTGGAAAGCGTTTTTGTACGTATTTACTTTTGGTCGGTTTTTTGCCTTCATACCATAAAAATTGGCCGTCATTAGGGCACTTTTGACTTTAGATTTTTCTCAGTGTATGCACGCGGTCTAAATGCTGGTATGCTTATTCCTATATTTTTTGTCATATCTGCAACCAATAAAATTGGATATTATTAATTCAATTTGTCATGTTCCCGAGACAGCTCGATAGAAACACATTTCACCGGAACGACGCGATGACGCAAGCAGAAGCCACTGAATAAAAATATTTAAGAAACCATAATTCACTGTCCACACTCGAATCAAATTGACACTCGAAATGGTGAAAAATGCTATTTCATGATTTTTCTCTTAGCTTTATTAAATATAATAAAATATCACAACTTTAACGAGAAACATACTTGACCTTAAAATCGCTCAAATGGAACAAAACTTTGTCAAAGCGAGGTTTTTAATGAGCGGCTCGAAACTAACTGAGAGCGGCAGGCAATGCTATGTTTTATAAAACCGGAAATATACCTACGAGTAAGAAACGGCAATGCACGATGAAATTTTTGAACGGAAATTGTGGTTTGTAAACTTCTACCGATTCGATTCGATATATCAACTCATATATACTCATACTCATATATCAACGATCACTTGGTGAAGCTTGAGCTTCACCACATGATCGTTGATAGGGAGGATTGAGGATAATTATGATGTAACATAATTATCCTCAATTAGCAAAAAATCCTGAAAACAAACCAATTTTTTTCGACGCTGCAACGCGGTCTGCATAATATGAACCAATTCAGTTATTTTGAAACCTAAAATACTATGGTAATATATGCATCATAAAATACCCAACATTACGTCATATCCAAAGGCGCAAAATTCATTTACATACGAAACGAATTTAGGATAAGATATCAATTAAATGTAATAGTTATTGTATATGATATAATATTATGTATATGCGACTATACGCTTCTATCTTTGGATGTCGCATAATGTTAATGTCGCACCAAGAGTTAATTTGCAAGGGTCGCTTTTATGTTGGCAATTAAAGACCCGTAGTTTCACATCGTAGATAGAAACCTTAAAATGCACAATTACTCTCTTTACGCTTCGATACGGAACCAAGGTAGCTTATCTATAGATATATATAAGTAGATCATAATCGAAGTAACTTTTGCTTTGATGTGATGTAAAGGGACTACAGATAAAATTATGTCGTCTTTTTAAAAGTGAACAAAACAGCGTAATTTTTACTATAAAAAATACAGTATTTTAAAGATTTAACATCCATAAATCTATCCATCCAAAGTTGATTGTATTGGGCGACCTCGTATCGGGAGTGTGGTTGGATTTGACCTACAATGTCAAGAGCTTGAGGTTTCCAAAATGTTAGTAAGGACATTTTCAGTCTTGCCTGGCAAGCTACCTAGCTGCAGTTCTATTATTACTCTTTTATTTAAATGTGTTCCCATCCTACGTTTTATCTTTTGAAGATGGTTTCTTACACTCTTTTACAAAATAACGCGGTACTTTCAATATAAATTTATGATTTCTAAAAATGTTTTGCTCCATGTGCACGCATAGTTTCGTTGTTTTTGTGTGCATGTACACGGTGAGGCATAGTTTTACTCGTCGTTCGCACTTCTTCGCTGTTCGCAGAGTTCCGTCTTAATTTTTTAATATGATCTAAGATCACAACTGACCCACGGTTACAAAATAAAAGGTAGCGCTGAGTACACAGTAGTTGCAGGCAAGTTTATCAATTTGAGCCGTTTGGAAGCGACATTCCTCCTGGTGGTTTTTGCACTGCCAAAATTTGGGACGAGCTGCCTGGTGAAGTATTTCCGAACAGATACGACTTAAGGGCCTTCAAGAAGAGAGCAAATTCCCTCCTCAAAGGCCGGCAACACATCCTCGAGACCTCTGGTGTTGCGGATGTTCGTGGGCGGCGGTAATCACTTACCACCAGGTGAGCCACCTGCTCGTTTGCCCTTCTATACCATAAAAAAAGAGTAAGTGTACACGGCAAACACACATAACTAGATGTAAACATTACATCGCAAATTCAACAGTAAAGCAAGTTGAATTTGGTGTTATATCTCGCAGTCACGTCTGCATCCTGAACCACGTCCAGTACCAAGAGTCTAATAAAGAAAACCCGATGGTCCTAATTCAACAACTTCAGCTTGGCTGTTCCAGCTGACCGTGGAAAAAGATAGACAATTTCGTTGTTACGATTACTTAAGTAATGTGTAGTACAGAGATGAGACTGACAAATAGCAGGAGTAAACAAATTAACTTAAATAAATTGAGTTTTTATGTACAAAGTGTTGTCATGTTACTTGGATTAAAATTAAACAACATATTTTGTTCAGCAGTTTCAACAAAACAGTTTTATAAGCATGGTAAAATAAGATGTAGATGTAAAAAGAAACATATACCTACCATGTTTAATTTATATCAAATTTTGCTGCGTTTGGTTTTTGTTTCGTATCGGCTAAAGGGGATGTTCGGAAGTTTCACAGTCACTGGTTAAAATCTAGCTTTATATCGTGCTTCATACCGCATGTGGGGTGCCGGGCTAGGATGTCATCCTCCCATCGCTAGCTGTGGGTGTCTTAAGAGGCGAACAAAGGTAAAATACTGCAAGGTGGGCAGCACCGCTTTCTGAGGAACTGATATCTTAAAACTGTGATACCCAAGACGCCTGCCAAGCGCAGGGATTATGGCAAATCCTCCTTAATGGAGGAGGCTGTGTTCAGCAGTGGACAATCCGGCTGATACAGTGTCGTGCTCAAAGACTTACACCAAATAAAATGATTGAATTCAATGTATACCAATTTATATGGAATAAAATGTATGATTATTTTTTTATTTCTGTCAGTAGCCTTGTATAACAAATAAGTTACGTACAATTTATATATGTATTATAGATAGTCGATATGTAAAGCGGTCCTAAGCTATGCGTCGGTGGTAAGTCCAGACTCCGGCAGGATAAGCCTAAGATATCAAGGGCTATCCAACCTAACATAACAAAGCTTAGGTTTTGAGGGTTTTCTCTTTTTATGTAACATAACTTAAGAAAATCCCTACAATGTTATTGTAATTCACATATTTGTTGGTGGATAGTAACAATTGTACATTATAATTATGTTACACAATATGTATACGTATATTGTAGGTATTCTACTTCTGTCGGAATGGTCGTGATTGTAATTACAGTTTACTCTAAAAAAGAAGCTTTATAAGTATTAGTATTGAAATCTAAGACAAATTAATCGGGACCGCATAATACCTGTAGTTTTTATTTTTATTTTTTATAGCTGATAGGCTAGCCTTTGACCACTATCTCGCCTGATGGTAAGTGATGATGTGGTCGAAGATGTTGTTAAGGCTAGCCTAGAATTACTGTCTCTCAAGGTCAGCTGCTGGAACACACCGTAGGTGCTCGGTGACAGATTTTCTGCTTGAAGGTAGCTAGCCAGCCGGGCATTCGCAAAATGCCCTACCACCATGCTATAACGACTGCCATCGTAAGACAACAACCGACAATCGACGGCTTTACGTGCCCTCCGAAGCACGGAAGCGCTCAGTGGTAATATCACTAGCGGTCACCCGTCCAACTCCTGACCGCGGCAGACGTTGCTTAACTGAGCTGATCGATTAAGAACGGCTAAACAAACGTCGCTACGAGCGCTTCTTTCTTTTTAGTTATTTTGTGCAATATTTACACTCTACACGTTTTTATTGAAGTTGTTTATAGTGCAGTAGTACCTACACGGGCTATGCTTTAAATTGAATATCGTTTAAACAACTGATTTGATTTTCATAACAAACACCCTTCTTTTGCCACCAGGGTGAGCCCCCAGGGCTTTTTGTTTGTTTACTAATATAGACAGACCTACCAAATGATGCATACATAAAAAACACCGCCTCTTTCCCGTAGGGGTCCCCGAGAGCCCAGAGATTTCCACTTACTACGATCCTTACATATATCTCTTTCGCTTCATCTAAACTCATCAATCCATTCATACATAAGCGTCGGTTTAGAGTACTCCTGACTTTCTTCAGCCTTTTTTCAGAACGTATTCAATCTGATTTCGGAACGTTCGCCTAGGTTTTCCCGTTCCAACACTTCCGTTCACTTGTCCCATGTAAATATGTTCAGCCATTCTCATTTCATTCATTCTCTCCACGTGGCCAAACCATCTTAACATAAATAAATGGAGTGTTATTCTCACAAAATAACACTATGAGACAATATTTAATTTATTGTGATAAAAATGTACAAATTAGACAAAATTACAAATTAACACAGTAAAAAATTTATTATTATAATATAAAGTAAATAAGTTGTTTTTAAAATAACTAAATACGTCATGTTTTAACTCCTCATGTAAAATGCAATATTGTATATAGGTACTATAATACAATATTTCATATGTGAGACGTACATATGACATATATAGGAATGAAACCGATTGTTGATTGATAGTGTGTGCATTTGTAGGTTATTGTTAATTTTGTCAAAGGATCTTACAAACACCATCTATATTACGGCTACCTGCAGCTTGAGGCTTATACAACTAGATAAATAGTCGACTAAACACAACAAGTTGGCAGTTACGAAGCGCCCCGTTCTGAAAAAGAACTGCTTCACCTGTCTGTACTCTGTATTTGCTCTGCGAAATGTTTACAAAGACTTCGGCAATCGAGCACAAAATCGCTACTTTACCACTATAGCCCTTCTGTTACACTTGGGAATAGATGTCACTCTATGTGACATTTTTTCCACTGAGTAGTATTATTGTCATTCTCAAACGAAATATTTAAGACATGGTGAAAAGGAAGATTCGTGTGTGATGTACAAGCCCTAAAAAAAAACTGGGTCTATTGTGAGGAAAGCACGCTCAATATCCTCACACAAAGAGTAAGTTATATTAACATGACCTATACCCATTAAACTTGTTCACGGCATACGAATTTACGTTAAAAATCACAGAAAAGTGAAAGAAATATTTCTCTATGTTTAGAATAATAGGTGAGCTAAGAAAAGTAATGTGCAAACGCTTCGGCTGCTTTCAGTCCAGAGATTGCCCGTGTAACAATCATACCTAGTATTTGTGAGAATGATGTTGTAGTTGCAATTTTAGCCTCTCATCATCATGTCAAATATACGTATTATACGCTTACCAAATACGTGCTCTCAAACTAGTTCGTAGATCTGAAAACACATTGTAAGACGTTGCGTATTTTGACCTCAACAAAGTCTTCTGCAACCGCATTTTTTTGTAATGTCATTGATAGATAGGTTGATAAACAATTACCAAGTTATAGATTAAAGTGATGCATAGGAAGTAATGTATTGTAAACAAAAAAAGACATTAGCTAAACATCCGAATAGTTCGAACGATACATTGATCTATTATATCCGTAATACAAACGGAAATGAAACGCTTTATTTATTTTTGCACGAAAATGGGTTTTATCGTAACATACTGTCGACTCAATTTCATTTAAACTAAACAACACATTGAAACACAGCGCCTGTGTTTAAATAATTGTAAATCTAACTACTGCTGTAAATTGTAATTGCTTACGTTTTCGTGAGAAATTGTTACAAATGATCACATTATCTGTTCCACATAGTTCACAATCATTAGAATTTCGTCTCTATTTCGTACATCGAACGATGAGATTAGGTCGAGGATATATGAACGTTGGATTTATTATTATATCATTGAGATGTTTGCAATGAAAGCAAAATGAGCGAGAACGGTAAATAATTTACTGTGTTACGCGTCGAACGGTTCTGGAAGCTTCATAATTACGTGTGATGAGGATTTACCTTGGACTTCTTTGCATTGATATCTTCAATTAATGTTCTATTGTGCTTATTTCTGGCGTTACCTTACACAAACATTAGAAATGATTTGCTTTTCAAGTGTCTTCAGCAACTAACGTGCGTGGTAACTTTGCACATCAAATTAATTATCGACAACTATTGTATTATTTTACCATCTTCATAACCTTTTTCTACATAGTGTGTGGTAGGTTTTTACAATACAATTGCTATAACATTATAAAAAACAAGAACACAAGAAGATATTCCCGCTAAAGTGGAGTTGGAAGGTACAATTTGTTATTAACTTCAACAGCACATAAAATACGGGTTATATGTACGGAGACAACAGATTTCTACACATTATATGCACGGCAATATTAGATATGCCCCACTTGGTGGACTGACGACATCGTGAAAGTCGCGGGTAGCCAATGGTTGCAAGCGGCTAGTAGCCGTTCTTGGTGGCGCTCTATGGGGGAGGCCTTTGTTCAACAGTGGACATCTTCCGGCTGATGATGATGATGAATATTAGATGTAATATTGCAGCAGGCAGCAAGAGTTGGATGGAGAATGATATTTTAATTACATAGAATGTAGGCCACGCTAGTCCTAGGTACCTGTGATCTCCTTTTTTCAGAAACTAATTATTATTAAAGAATATATGACCCTGATCAAACCCGTATATGACTTACAAACTTTTGAGTTACTTGGCAATAATGGCGATTTAAGTTACTCTTACCGTCAGGGGCAAAGTATACCACTTTTAATGTTTTTCTAAATATTAATAATCCGTTATATAGTCTTCTTAGTATTTTAAGAAAGAATTGATCCATTTAATTTCTTATTTTAAATGTTTTCTTACTCAGAACAATATCATAAGTTGATCAAAGAACCTCAAGTAATTGTCAAATTTGATAAATAGAGAGTAAAGATTACAAAATTGTTTTGTAAACGATTCTATTTAAAACTGGTTAACTTTCGTGATTGGATATAAAAATGTTAATTACCACTTAAGATCAGTGCCGAGCTCAGCGGTATAATGATTATGACTTAACTTTCGTCGAGGGGCAGGGTTTAAACTTTTTGAATTATGAGGAAAATTTTGCGTCGTTTGACATTGTGAATATGTAGAAAGTAAAAGATTGACATAATAGCATGAAAATTCAGTATATTTTAGAGAAGTATACAATTTTGATTTAATTTACATCTATTGCAGCCCCAACAAACCCAACCCAAATATTATTAAATTTATCGTAAATTTACTAAGTATAAAGAATTAAACAGTTCTGTTTTATAGTCTTCGAGTTCAGAAATGTCAAGCGGGTAGCTTGACCAAGATATAGAGCTATAGATCTGGCAGCACTTCGGTATTCTGTGGCAAGCCATTCGTGGTCGGCCACATCGTTGAAAAATTTAATCTTCAAGTTCAGAAATGACAAGCACAAGCTACCCTTGAGCAAGATAACTATAGATCTAGCAGCACATCGGTATTCTGTGGCATGCGTTTCGTGGTCGACCGCATACGTGACCTGGGACTGGAGGTTGCCGAGACTGAGGACTTATTGTGCCACGGACCTCAGGGCTGAGCTTCTCCAGGAACGCGGGTATATCTAGAGCGGGTCCAGGAAGTTTGTTCTTGGGGCCCACTTTTCCTGGTTGGCCAAATGTAGTATTTTTTTTCGTTGATTTTTATCTCTCTTTCTTCATCCTCTAAATTCTCCGCTAAATTGGGGTTAGCATCGGAGAGCAAGGCCGTCTGTCTATGACCTTAAAGACCTGGTACACATCCGGTGTATACCTACAGGGCGAGATGGTGAATGCTTAGGCGATCCTTGCCCCATCTCTCCAACTCTTGACTTGACTCCCCGCGCAGCTCTCGTTGAGTACGGTCGTGTGAAACCCGCAGTTAACGTATTATCATTTATTATTCAAGTCTTAACGAGTGCAAGTAAGACAACAGGTGTCACCTAATCAGTGCAAGTGAAATAGCATACGAAGTAAACTACCCCCAAAAATGCCTCAATCACCGAACAACTCTGGTTCCGAATCAGAAAAAAAAGGGAAAGCATCCAGGTTTAAGCGTCCACGAGTTCCTGAAGAGCCCGACTGGCAAACCGACTTTAAGCTGTACAAGGACGAAATGCTTAAAGCCATTACATCCCTCAAAAATGACATGAACACGAGACTTAACAAAGTTGACTCAAAATTAGATAAACTGAGTGATATCGAGAAGTCTATGGACCACTTGGCTGCACGTAACCAGGAGCTGACCAGAGAAGTATCGGAGTGTAAGATGATGATTATTCAGCGAGATGAACGTATTGAAGCACTAGAGAATCAGCTTGACGATATCTCACGTAAATTCATAAGCTCTCGCATTGAGATCCGCAATGTTCCTAAGATTGATAAGGAGAGTAAAACTGACCTGCAAAATTATATACAAAACCTATCAAAGTCGCTCAAAACTGAGTTGGACATACGCGATATTTTTCGCTGGTCTACTAAGAAGGAGGGGCACCCTTCTATTGTCATTGAACTGAATAGTACATCATCTAAAAATACCATATTAAAAGCTGCTAAAGTACATAACATGAATAATCCAACTAACCGACTTTCTGCCGGTCACCTGGGTATTAAAGATCGCAATACGCCAATTTTTATCGGAGAGCATTTAACCAGCAAAAACCGGCGACTTTTTTTCTTGGGAAGACAAATGATCAAAAGCGGCACATACAAGTACTGTTGGACAGCTAACGGCAAGGTATATATACGCAAAACTGAGAATTCCACTGCACTTCAATTGAAAGATGAAGAACAAATAGAATAGCTTAAGAAGACCGTTTGACTATTATTTTTGTTCATTACTGTTGGTATAACTAGTCTTTGGGCTAGTATGCCCTGTGTTCAGAACTTTAATTCTAAAAGAATGTATCTCTATCGAAATATCTGCCACAAGAATGCATTAACACATTTCTATAGCCTTGCACCTAGTTGTTATAAGTATTCATGTAAATTTTCGATAAATTATCTAACACACGCATACATTATTCTGAGCTCACTCTGCGTGCATTATCTTACAACTTACATCAGTCCCAAAGCATGTCATTATTTATATATTCACTTATATATCAATATCAATGTTAAATCTTCATTCCAAAACAATAATCATAGAACATACGTTAATGTGCTATCTGTCATAAGATTCAACCTCACTATTTCAACTTACCCATATCTACATTCTAGTAAAACGCCACAAACACAAACACATCACAGGTTTATAATATACCAGCATAACATAATGATCTATAACCACGCCACAAACAATATACGAACTATTGTATCGATTAAGCATTGTATTCCAGGTATTTTTCGTGAAATTAAGGACGTTTACTCCTACTGCTACAAAATACGAGACTGCGTAAAAGTCTTATCTATTCACTCGTCAAATAACTCGTTTGAAGCCGTAGCATTGTACTCGTGTATATGCAGGTTAGCGTTTATAGCACGGCTACACTCAGTTCATCGCTTAAGATTATCATGCACGTTATTCAATAAAAATGGCAGTTAATAACAATATTTTCTTAGATTTAGATTCTATGAATATTACAACTACGTCAATATGCATCCCAGAAGAATGTATTTATAACATTGGTGATACCAAAAACAGCCTTAAAG
Organism: Plagodis pulveraria; assembly: GCA_963890685.1. NCBI lineage: Eukaryota > Metazoa > Arthropoda > Insecta > Lepidoptera > Geometridae > Plagodis > Plagodis pulveraria. The sequence continues at coordinate 2,703,055 of OY982952.1, read as the reverse complement.
TGTTATCACTGAATATCAGAAGTATATATAAAAACTTCATATCGCTAGAAATACTATTACACAGACTACAAATTACGTGTGATATTATCATCTTAACTGAATGTTGGCTACACAAAGATAAAAACTTGCCTACATTAGTTGGCTTCGAAAGTCACTCTACAACTAACTGCCGAAACCAAAACGATGGTGTGGTAACATTTGTACGATCAAGCCTTGAATATACAATTGAAGAACCTGGATTTGAGGGTGCTAATTGCACCATCATTAAAATAAAACCAGATACGGTTATACTGGGGATTTACAGATCCCCATCTTTCCGTACTCTTGACAGTTTTATTGACTCATTAGATACAACACTTAAATCACTTAAACACTTTACCAATCTGGCGCTTCTCGGTGACGTAAACATTGACATTAGGAATGGTCTTTCTGAAACAAAAACTTGTAACTATCTTAATCTGATTTTAGAACACGGGCTATTACCAACTTATGACTTACCTACTCGTGAGGAAAATTGTTTAGACCACGTTTTACTGAAGTCCAACCTTAAGTCTTTTGTTACCCTGATACAAACTAAAATTACAGATCATTTACCAGCATTATTGAGTATAAACCGTAAATCTATCAGAAACAAACCTATTAAGCATAGAGTAAAAACAGAATGGGATAATGTAATAAGTGAGTTAAGGGATGTAAACTTTAATAAGGTATTCGATGTCGACAACGTGGATGAAATCGCTGAAAGTTTTATATTTTTAATGTCCCAGTGCATCTCCCATCACACTAAAAATATTCAAATACCTAAAAAGCAGCGTACTGCCAAGTCATGGATTTCGCAAGGTGTTTTGCGATGTATAAGACATAAAGATAAACTACATTACAATCATAAAAAAGATCCTAAAAATGAAAAACTAAAAATTATATACGATTGATACAAATATTTTTGTTCGGAACTAGTAAACAAAACTCGTAACAAACATCATCAAACGAAACTTGAAAATTGTCTCCATGACACTAAACAGACATGGAGAGCAATTAAGGATATCGCACAGTTTTCTTCTGAGAAATCTCTAGCACATGAACTTTTACAATGGAAACCGAGTCCAAAAGAATCTGTTACAGCAATAAATAACTACTTTTCCAGTGTAGGTCGAAGTTTTGCTGAGGACATCATGCGTACTAACTCTACTACATCAAAAACACATAACCAGCTCGAGTCACCCATGAACTCATGTGTGATACTCCCTACAGATAATGATGAAGTCAGAAGAACTATTTTAAACTTAAAAACTAGCTCTGCTGCAGGTTGGGACAATATCACACCCAGATTTTTAAAAATGGCTAATGCTATCCTAACACCTCCATTAGTAAAATTATTTAATTTATGTCTCGACCAAGGTAGATTTCCACTGGTTTTTAAAAAAGCCATAGTTTATCCGATACACAAGAGTGGGGATCAGTGCTGTGTTGGTAACTACAGGCCAATTTCCGTTCTACCAGCCTTATCTAAAGTGTTCGAGAAACTGCTAAATGATAGATTAAAAGAGTTTCTTAACAAAAATAACTTGATAGCAAACGAACAGTTTGGTTTTAGGGCTGGTAGATCCACTGAAAACGCTGTGATTGATCTTTGCGACCTAATATCTGAATCATTAGATAGTAAAAACAAATGCCTGGTAGTTTTTCTCGACTTGGCGAAAGCCTTCGATTCCGTGTCGATCCCTCTCCTTGTCAACAAGCTGGAGAGAATAGGTATACGCGGAGATTGTCTGAAGATTTACAAAGATTATTTAACAAATAGACATCAGGTAGTAAAGATAGGTAACTACACTAGGAATGAAGACCAAATCACTTACGGAGTCCCACAGGGATCAATTTTAGGACCAAGCCTCTTCCTAATTTATATAAATGACCTGTGTAATATGCGAATCAATAACACAACAATTTTTACGTATGCGGATGACACAGCATTAGTATTTCAAGGAGAGACTTGGTCAACTGCATATGCTGCTGCTGAAAATGGCATGAGCATTGTGTCCCAATGGTTGAAGGATAATCTCCTAACATTGAATGTTACCAAAACCAAATATATAGCGTTCGCTCTACGCGCTAACAGCGATCCACCATGTCATTTTAACATAAAGGTACATAGTTGTTCGGAACCACAATCTTGTACTTGCCCTACGATAGAGAAAGTTTCTGAAATTAAATATCTAGGCGTCATGATGGATCAACGCTTATCCTGGTCACCCCATATAAATATGATAGCATCTCGAGTTAGGAAGCTGATATGGATTTTCAAGAAATTGAGGTACGTGGCGAGTCAAACTCTCATTAAATCAATCTACATATCCCTTTGCCAATCAATAGTATCTTATTGCATAACCGCATGGGGTGGTGCATTCAAATCACACGTTTTACCACTCGAACGAGCTCAGCGCTCGGTTCTAAAGGTAATCATGTTTAAGAGATATCGTTTCCCAACTGTCGAATTATATAAGCTTTGCAAAGTGTTAACGGTTAGACAGCTATTCATCCTAGGCATAATACTATACCAACATACAAAAATACCTTTTGATATAACTTGTGCACACAGAAAACACAGACGCATAAAGCGTATTAACTCCAACAGATACAGAACCAAATTTACAGAAACTCAACATTGTTATTTATCTCCTTACCTATATAACCAACTTAATAAAGTATTGCTTTTATCCTCACTCAGTAAATACAATTGCAAAGCAAAACTTAAATCGTGGTTACTTAATCTAAATTATGAGGATACGGAAATGTTACTTAAATTGAATATTTAGTCAACTGACATCTGAATTTATTTTACAACGAACTAAATCTTAGAATGCTATATTTGGAGTGTGTGTGTCTCTGTGTGTGTATATATATATATATATATACACTCATATTAGATATATACAGTCTTACCCGTGTACTCAGTCGCACACATGTGTATATATACATATTTAAATATATGTATAATGCCTATTGTGCTTGTGGTCTCAGAATTTTGTAGATACCTACTCATATGTATAATGTATTATTTTATAATGTTCCATAAAGAACTTAATTATCTATGCATTACAAGTAAACAACGAGCAGCGAGCTCAACTTGGTCTTACCGTGCACAGCTAAAAAAAAAAAAAAAAACTTTTTAACTTTCCTACTGAGTGGATTATGCATTTGTTTTTTCCTGACAAAACACAAGTTAATTAAACAATGTCAATGTTAAAAAAATTTAGCGTAACTAATCACAATAAGAGAAATATCTCAGAAACGAACAAACTCAATGTAAAGGAGTCGACTTATAACATAAAACTAACCTGATAACCAGTTTTGTGAGTTACTAGTATGCACTTCGGCGCGGCACACGCACTGATCAATCCTACCCACTACTTACATTTTATTGACTTGTCATTGTTAATGCCTGTCTGTATTTTATTTTACTCTGTATATGTCTGTATTGTATGTTATTAAGTACTTACCTACTGTAGTTAGCGTCCTACTGCACTACGCAAACACACAATCACGGTAATATTTATAGATAATATTACCGTGACATAATCATTGTTAGCTATTTTGTTTAATATTGTAGTATTTGTAAATGTTTATTTTATGTTATACTGTAGGACTTTAATGATATATAGTAGTATTATATAATATGTATAATTAATTTACAGCGCGGGATGACGTCGGTATCCGGGAAACAGAATACCTTGTCCGGACTCCAACACACTATTTAGATTGTTTAAGTACTTTAAATTGAAACAAATAAACATTATTATTAACTCTCACCTCCACACCCCTTCCCCCCCTACTACCCCTTGGTATGTGGGTAGTGCAAGATAATTTTCTTCCCCCAAAAAAGGGCTGGCAGATGTTAACCTAGTCACTGCTTGTAAACCTAACGTAATAGTGTTTCGCCAGCTGAGACTGCTTACCAGCTTCAACTTCACCATCACTTACCATCAGGTGCGGTTGTGGTCCAAGACCAGCATATCGTCAATTTAAAAATAAACAAGAATCTGAATCAACCAGCTTGATCCTTCTACATACGAGTACATCATTAATTTAAAATAAACAATGCAAATTGTGAACATTTTACTAAAAACTACACTTCAACTGTTTAAAACCTGTCTTGGCCAATCTAATTTATTTTATTTTACGTTCTTCATAAAATATAATTAATAAAAAAAGGTGTTTATTCAACCTCTAGACATGATTCACGAGCACTTGTATAGCGTCCTTGTGCGATAAGTTTCTTAAAGTTTGTGTTTGACAGCTTCTGATTAAATCTTATGTTTGGGAATACATTGCATGAGCTTATTTGAGGACAATATTATGTACTTGTCATTTTTATACGCCAAGAATAAGCTGAATTTCATGATGACAATTATTGTTCTTTACTTTTGTTTTTTGATCTAGAGTTAAAAATAACTCGCAGAATTTACGTAATTCTTATTTGTAATAAATAACGTATTAAATAATATGATAAAGTAATAACTTATCTACATCTACACTAATATTATAAAGAGGAAAGATGTGTTTTTTTGCTATGACACGAATAAACTTAAAACTACTGGACCGTACTTTGAGACCGATGAAGGACATAGGATACTTTTTATTCAACTGCGCAAAAAGAGGTTAATGGTTTTACGTGATAACCAAAATCAACGCGGGCGGAACCGCGGCCGGAAAGCTAGTATTACATAAAGTAATAACGCCACTGCGACAAACACACACACATAACCTGACATATACACAATAACACATACATTCTATAAATGAGTAGGCAGAGATAATAGATTTCATCGTTCTCCGATCGTGGCTTACCTCGCACGGTCCACTTATTGAACTTTTTCATACACGCTGCGGGCATATTCTACGATTAAAATATTGGATTTAACCCTACCGCCATATTATTATGGCATGGTGGTAGGACTTTTTGCGAATGACCGCCTGGCAACAGCTATAACAACTTCATGTAGAAAATATGTCGCCATGCATCTAACAGTGTGTTCCGGCAGCTGTCATTCAGTGCCAGTAATTCTAGGTTAGTCTGAACAACATCTTCAACCACACCACAGTTACCATCAGGGGAGATAGTGATCTCCGTTAACCAATATCTCCCCTTCCTAAAATAATTGATAAACAGCTTTGAGCAGAATCGTACCAAGGTCCTGAGACGCTTTGGTAAGGAACCCCACTCTTAGCTGCTTCGGTTATCCCGGGCAAGATGTTAAGGAAAGCATATGTGGAAATACTCGTACATCCATGTCGTAGCTCAGCCATTTGAATGGTATGTTACTAAAGCAGCTCGACCTGGGGCCTAGAAACAAAAGCCATTGTATAAACTATTGATTTGGCTTTATCCAAAACATCGTGTATAAAATGTTTGAAATGAAATTCTCGTGAGTTTCACACAACATAATTAATTATTAAACAATAACCGGCATAATCACTCACGTTGGGGATCGACTACGTGGAACCGGGTCATGATGAGCATATGTTTGTTGACGCTATTAACGTTATTGTTTAAAATGTTAATGTAATGAATGTACGGTTCGTCAAATGCGATAAGTTGAGGGGTGGATTCCTATTGAAAGGTAAACCATACCAACCGTGATTTTATTTATTTTAAAATCCACAGCCACTAATTAAATTTACAATCTTTCTTCTTATATATAAAATTCTCGTGTCACAGTTTTCGTTGCCATACTCCTTCGAAACGGCTTGACCGATTTTGATGAAATTTTTTGTGCTTATCCGGTATCTATGAGAATCGGCCAACATCTATTTTTCAACCCCCTAAATGTTAGGGGTAGTCCTAAATTAACTAATATAGAAGTTTTACAAAGAATGAAGAAAAATTTAGAACTTTTGGAAACAGTGAAGAAAAGTAAAATTTCATATTTTGGACATATTATATACCGTAATAATAAATATCAAATTTTAAGGAAAATACTGGAAGGTAAAATAGAGGGGCACAGAAGTAGAGGAAGAAGGAAGCTGGCCTGGATGGTTAATATTAAACGCTGGACAAATATCAAGGACATTGCCAACCTAAGTAGGGTGGCACAAGATAGGAATAAGTTCCGAGAGTTGGCTGCCGACGTCCGATGAGGACAGGGCACACAAAGAAAGAGAAATGGTAATATGAAACTTAAAGATACGTATGATATAAAGAAGAAGATACAAATATAATGTTAGCTCTACCACACGTGCGTCATGTAAAATTTTTGCCTATATAAATTACCACCGCTGTGGTGCCGTTCAATTTAAAAAGCGTCTCGAGAAAAAAGCTCTTGCTACAGTTATTGTTTGTTTAATTATCCAGTTCAAAAATTATCGCAAATGGTAAACAGAAAATAATACACTTTAGGCCATATTGTATTCGGGAAAAAAATTTGGGCAACAACGTAAACAACCCTGGGTAACAAAGCGTGTTAGGGTGCTGCTTGTTTTGTTATGCAATCTTCGCTTTTACAAGTCTTGTTTGCTTTAATCTATGTTTAATATTTTTTTTATATTGTGCTGATATTGTTTAATAACACTCAGTCTGAGATAAAGTCGCTATAAGATATTAAATAATACTGTACGTTCAAACAGAATACTAAAGGAGTTCTATATTTGTTTGTTTCTTTAACGTTGTTTATATTTCAATTTGATCTCTGAACTACGAAATCTCCATATCCGGGAAAGAGAATGCCTTGTGTGAATGCCGCTAACACACTATTAAGAGTGCAATAGGAATTTTAAAAAGAAATAAATTCATATTAATCGATCGATATTCGATAACATTATTACTATTAATCAATCACAAAATACGACGGTATAAGTTAACAAATAAATTGCAGCCGTCCCCTATGACGGTTAAAGTAATAGAATTGGAATAAAGTTTCGGCTGGAAGATTAAGGTTCCGATGGCCGAATGGAATAGACATTCGGCGCGCAATCAGAGGGCGCGGGATCAATTCCCGTCCGGAACAAAAAAATATTTGTACTCCAATAATTTGTATATAAAATAAATTGCTATGTTTGATAATCTCAGACGGTAGTTGTTACGTCTTGTCCGTCGATTTTCACTTGCCGCAGTGCCTTTTACGCGTAATCATAGTAGTATTGGCACATCATACTTTGAGGTAGAGTATCCGACACTGCAGTTCTATTTACGTAAGACACTCTTATTAAAGAAAACTTAGCGCTACCTGGCTAAACAGTAAGTGTATGGATCTCAGATAAGTAAATAAATTATGATAGAGCACGACGCACGACACAAGTGAAGCCAAAAAAATACATTTTAGTCAGGTAACCATACAAAAATGCTGAAGGCAACATTTTTATCAGAAGTAATGATCATAACAATGCTTATACACGGAAGTCACCTCGAATACGCTTCCCAAGTTTGGAACCCAAGTAATGATATCTGTATTACCCTTATCGCAACTATGCAATAATGATTCCTACGTTACCTTCAATACCGAGCAAAGTAGGTGTTTTTGAATGTAGGAGAAACATTTATTTTTTCGTATGATAAAAATTCTGTTTAAATAAAATGAAAGTAAGTTTTTCTTTCTTTAGTCTGCACATATAGAATTGGGTAGCACGGTTCCATGAGCAAGCTTCTTGGCCATCGAGGTGAAGAAAACTTAAGTAGATCACGGACAACAAAGGAGACGTGTCGTAGACATGGTCTAAACATGATACGGTAGACTGCCCGGAGCTAAAGGCCATATATATACGGCTAGCCTGTTGTTGAGCTAAAATGCTGCATGTAGACAACTGCAACATCAGTTGTGTTACTGGTCGGCATGCCGAGAGGAATTCATAGACACCGTTTAGTACTTTACCTTAGCAAAACACCTTATTAGCAGGTGCTACAACACTGCAGATATTGATCTATTAAACACTTCTGCCTTACAATTAAAACGGCCGATGAATGACAGATGATATTTTTGTAAAAGTATAGTTTCTGTTCTAACACACCTGCGGAGTTTTTAACTATAATTATTATTTTTAACACTATATGCTTGTCTGTGCCTAGATAGTGACGAGAACATATTTCTGTGAAAACTTTTTTTTTTTTCTGGCGTTATGACTTTTTTAACAAAATACTACGAACTATATACAACACTACAGCTACTACAATAAAAGCATTTAGACAACTTATAAGTCATTACAGACTCACAGGCAGTCCAAATGCTCCAGCCCACTACCAGTTGGCAGCGTGCCCAGCATGCTGGCCGCATTGCCCTGTTGGAGAGCAATGCTTATTCGAAGAATATTAGATTACTTATGATTCAAATTCTTAATTTTAAATTAATTTCTGTTATATTTTCATGAATATTATTGTGAACAGCTTTTAGTTATCTTTCAAATAAAATTCATTACAATGAAAATGAAACAAAATACAATAAAAAACACAAAAATATTTTATTATGTAGTAAGTATTTCTATTTACTTTCACGATCAACATGTGGAATACTTATTGAATGAAGTCTATAGCAATTATATTTATGGAATAATTAGTATAAAGATACCATCGAATATAATATCTTACGTGAATATGAAATTCCTATAAACAGGACGCGGCTTTGGTAATTTAATTAATTAACCGAAAATGTTTTGTGCGATACAATGTGTTATGAATTTATGAAGTAAAAGCTTCCATACATCATTTTTAGGAAATTTTTATTGTATTTCGCGGAAGTTATTGTATTTTGAATTAACGCCTACTAAGCTCCTCTCGTGGTTTTAACTTTGTGGGGTTCCTAAAAAACAGATTTCTTGTTTTAGTTTTAACTTGTTATAGTATGCCTACGCATTCCGCCCTGCCTTTATATGGCCGTTCTTTTGAACCGTAAGTGTTTTGCGTAGGTAGTTGAACGTTTCACATTTCACAGAATATGTCAAAATATCGGTTAACTAATCGAATATTATTAAAATGTATAAATAAAATATATAGACTCATTTTTTTATAAATAAATATGAAAAATACATTTGTCATCTGCTCAATGTGTTATAGACAATCACACTGCATGCTAGGATAAAAAAAAACCAGCTACCTGTTCACGGATTCCTTATATTTTATACCACGGTTTTTTTTAGATTTATTATTCTAGATTTAATTTTGGTTATAGATCTATATCCTATACAATACATTCACTTCCATTTCAAGCCTGTAAATTATTCCGTTTACAAGCGTCCCACGATTTATGGATGTACAATAAGAGATTGTATGATCCAACCCAAACAGGAAAAAACCTAGCATATAGTATATCTGGGTGATGCCGGCGGCAACAAGCTACTGACCGCGCTAACACCGTTCTAAATTTATTCAAACCAAGTACCAACATCAAATAAATCAGGATTATATTATGTTTTGGGACACTAACACTATTTCGTGTGGCGGCGGCTGGAGAACTCGGTCCCAAGAGGTACCTAACTTATTATTTTACCCTAACAGCGCTGTACTCTTCCGGGTACCTCTTAAGTATAGTGTGAACATTACGTTTTTCATACATACGTAATTTCTTCACATTTTAAACACCAAGAGTCCAACTCAGTGCAATATTGTATGTATATCCTTAAACCTATAAATATAAGGTTTATCCTTAAATACATGAAATATTGCTCCTGATTTGCCAGTTTATCCTTTTATTATTTGTGTTATCTCTAAATGTTAAAACAAAATACCCATACAAAACAATTATAACGAAAAATTGAGGAAAAACATAACTTTCCGGAAAACTGATAAAACATAGAAGCATATATATGTATAATGAATAGATTCAGGCGCCATTTTGCGGAAATCCATGTTTAATAATAACAAATTAAGAAATCATTCAATTAATATTTTAATGAAACACTTCAAAAATATTTAAAAAATATCTGGCGACAGTTCCGCCTAATTTTCGTGTTAAGCCGACGTGACGTCCTAAACGCCAAGCAGCCAAACCGTAAAAACTCTTCAAGCGCTCTATCGAGATTTCTCGAAAAGTTTTTCCGGTTTAGCTGCGTGGTGTTTGTGACGTCACGTTTCACTCTGTGAAAAATGACGACACAGTTTATGCTGGAATTCTTATATATTCCAATTTATGCAGTACTTGGAGCCTCGCAGATTATCTACCTGTAAACAGAGAAGATGAAAGATTTCCATATATCAATCAAAGCGTTTGTTGCGCATTTTTAAAACATTGACCATGTACGGGTTTCCGTGAGTTTTATGTTCCGGGAAAGAAAAAAAGACGGGTAAACAAGTCTGTGGAGATCAATCACAACTTCTCCCAAAAATAATTTGTAAAATACAAATAGGCCGACTGATAATTATTTTTGAGACTTTGGAGTCTTGATTAACGCATCGTCGCCAATGAGCGTCATGCTTCAGTATCATTGTACTCCAAAGATTTGATCTTGCAATGAGCCGAAGTAACCTTCACAGAGATCACTGCAACATTACATACAACTCTTTAAATGACTTCATACAGGGTAAAACTGTCACACAGGAACACCAACTTTACCACATCTCGTAAATTATCCGTCTCGTAGCTCTGAAAGTTCCTTTGCCAATTAGCCGTCCTCACCATTTACTAACAAATGATAAATTGGTCACATTTTCACTAAAGTTTAAATGTCAATGTTCAATCAACGTCACCGTTCGTATTACAAAAAGCATATAATTAAGCTTAGTTTTTCTTACACGAGACGAAAAGTCGGTCGGAAACGATTTCACCGACAGTACTTTGGCCGAAAACCAAAATTCCATGGCAACGAAAATGATGATAGGTGGCATGTATTGAACGATTGGCTGCAGTTTGATGATGACAGAATAATCTGCTGAACGAATTAATCAGTTGGCATCGTCAGGACCACTACACCCTAGTTATTAATGAAATTATATTGTTATCATTATCGCCGATGCCAATGGGTTAAGTTGAGTTAAACTTCAGAAACTAGGCATTTAGAAGTTAATCTCGGATGGCTTAAGCTTGGTTTCATTTATGTTGGTGAAAAATAGATAGATAATAGAGGTGGATTGTCCACTGCTGAACACAGTATGCCCCATTTAGATGGGGGGGGGGGGAGTTTGCATAGTAATCCCCAGGCTTGGCATGCGTCTTGGGGATCGCGGTTTAAGTTATAAGTTCCTCAGAAGGCGCTGCTGCCCACTTAATAGGGAAATTCAAATAAGAATTCTGAATTCAGTGATGCCCGTGAAAGGAGCTTAGCTAGAATTCACCGCAATCAGTTTCAACAGTGAATTCCACCCTAAGAATATCCTCGGATATGTATTAAATAATCTTATTACGAACATATAAGTCACTTAGGAAAAACACGACAAAATGCGCACTCTCCATAGCATAAATTGAATTATAACTATATCTGAGATACCGACTAATATGGCTGAAACACGAAATTCCGATGAAGTCAACATGGCTTCGCTAATTCAATTACATAATATAGAAAAGGTTGGGTGTAGTGTACTCTAGATAATGTACGAGAAAATAAGAGCTCATTTAAGGAACTGCTGACAAGTTATTTGAGAATTAGGCTATTAAGTTGACTAAGGTTGTTTCCTTACAGTTGTCTGCCAAGGTTGTGTTTTTTGAGGCAGACTAAACTGTAAAGTTACTGTAAGTGTTCTAAATGTGAAGGTGAAGTTTTTGTTGAGCATTCGCTAAAAAGCCCAACGAGCTACAAGCAATGAGCGAAAGTTCGACGAGTATGATAAATAAATGTATTGACTTCATGATTTCAATGAATTTTTTCCATGAATCATTCATGATCATGGCACGTTTTAACTGATATTTGAGCACAGGACAATTTTTGATTGGTTGCACTAACACATCAGTGGCAGTTTTGCAAAGTGCCGGATGATACAAATCCATGGACAAAGAAAATAGAATCTAGGGTATTATTGCTACTATTCCGAGAATGACTGTACTGCGCAAGGCCTGCATAAGAAAAACAGGAGAGAAGATCAGATGCAGCAACTTGCACTTCAACAGATCCTTTTTTCATTATGATAGGTTCACCAGTTTAAAAATTCTATTCATCATCTAATCATCGATATGGAGGTATGTCTATGCAATATTCGTCTAAATATCTAGCCTCTGAACGCAATTTTATTAATGTTTAATTTGGTTATATTGCACTCCCCATAACTTCTACTAACTTAAATAGAGATGAAAATACTCCAGGACGAAAATGACCTGTTTTCTAAATCTGTTTAGAAAACAAAGTTCCAAACAAACATAGCATAATCCCATATATATTCATTGTATGTGGAAAGTAAGCTAAGATTTTGTGATAAACCACGGTCGAGGTTTAATATATTAACTTAAGCAAAGGTAAGCAGGTAATAATTATGAAAACAATTTTATAATATTGTACTCACACGGTTCACTGGCTGCTAAGGAGCTTCAATTATTTAATTTCTGGTTACTAAAAGACATTAACGTTTCCGTTGCTTGTTTTATTAAGGGAACGTAAAGATTTTCTAGATCGTTTGGCTTTCGTAATTACCCTGCCACGGACGTAAGTTTACATGAGTTTGTAGACTAAGAAAGTTAAAACGAGGGGTTTACGATAATTTGAAATCGTTTGCAATTTTCCAGCACCTAACACGATGGTTTACACGCGAACGTGAGCCTGCCTAACTCGTTACATGTAAGTTAAGTAGGTACTGATTTCACTGTGAACATAATCAAATCAAATAATTTAAAACCCTCTATATTATGTTTGTATTTTGTGCGATACAACAAGGTACTTACTTACAGATTAATGTTAATAACTACAGTTCATATATTAATAATAAATGTTTATTACTTAATTTACCAGATAAGTGACCAAATCCACTACAGCTTATCTATGGGCTCCAAACTAGGCCAAGCTTATATCTTGGTATCACCATAACAAGAAGTTATGGTGATACCAAGTTATCGCTCTGCAGCAGGTAAGACTGTCAATAAACCAATTAGGCTATGCACAAACTGAAATATTTATTATAATATATAGTATACCTAAGTGACCGAACATCGCTCCGTAAATCAAATATTTGCAGACATGATACCTACCTAAAGCGTGTCTCAGTAAGAGTGCACTTTTTCATTCTTATATAAAAGCACTATTTTTTGAGATAGTTGTGATTTTTTTATTGGATTGTAAAGAAGACATGTTCCAGTTAAGTATGGCATAAAATATCCGTCATAATATGGCCCCCACAGCTCTGATGGCAGGCCATTACTCTTTTCATTAAATTTTCCATAACTTTTTCACAGAGATGTGGCTGTCCTCTCACCGATGACGCGTTGGGTCTCGGATTTGAGCTCAGGAATCGTTTCTGGGTTTTTCGCATAAACCTGAGATTTCAGAAAACCCCAAAAAAAAAATCGCACGGCTTTAAATTATATGATCTTGGTGGAAAGTTGAAATCATTTTTCAAGAAACAATCATATTTACAACTCTTGTCAGAAGTAAATTGTCTTGTAAAATGGTGCGGTTGTCTGGAACCCTACACCATGTCGCATACACCTTGATGCTCGAGAAAGTTCAAAAAGCTTTTCTGCGGTATATGTACAAGAAGCAATATCGTTATTATCCATAGGCCACCAGTTTACTATGACATGGACCGTATCAAAAAGGGTATCTACAAATTCCTCTCTGGGCTGGCAACGCATCGGCAGCGCAGCTAGTGTTGCAAATGTCCATCCGTTACCGCTTACCATCAGGCGGGCCGTCTGCTTGTTTGTCACTCATAATATAAAAAAAGGTTAGAAGGTCGTTTGAACACTTCTCAACTGATTGTAAACGTATTGTGCAGTCTGTTTGTATCCGATAAATACATCAGACACAGACCTAATTGTAAACAAAAACTGTTTGCTTTCTTGGACCGCAGTACTGCAGCCCGTTCTTACTACCCCCTACCCCTTTGTGCCGTGCCCAAGACGGATTTTTCTGTATTTACGAAGCCATTCAGATGGAAATGCGTTTTATTGCAGAAGATGTTTTTTTTCGAAAAATGGGCATTGAAATCACTTTGCTCCATTACCGATTGAACGATTTGCCAGCGCTTTCCGTGATCTGCTGGTTTGAGCTCCTGAGTAAGCTGAATTTTGTACGCATAGAAGTGGAGGTCTTTTGTCAAAATTAGCTGCGTAGTGTTTCGTGAAATCTGAAGTTGTTGAGAACGATGCCAAATTGATGTTGACCGACCGGTACGCAAAGGAGTCTTACTGTCCATAACTGGCAAAGTATCTTCAAATTTTTTGACCACTCTTCGAAAGGTCTCAGCATAACTTTCCAAATTTTTGTAATACATTTTCACAATCATAACTCGTTGTTCTTTCGTAGAGCCTGTGGTAGGCACCATATTTAATAATCGGAATAAACATATGTGACAGCTGCTAATTTTAGAAGTGCCACTTGCACAAAAAAATTCTAAATTTAAAAAGGGCACTCCTACTGAAACGCCCTGCAGATAGACTTATCGTGTGCTAAACCGAGTGTACTGTAAATTTTATCGGTACTTAACAAGTTAAAGACGTTTTTAATTAATATGATATGCAAATAGATTTTACCCACAGCGTCGCCTACGTTGAATTTTACAATTTTAAAATTTCTGCCCTCTTGAAAACTACTCAAGAAATCGCTATAAACAGTTATTATCTTGATTGATAGCGTACTTATTGACTGAAAGAACATTTTTATCGATATCCGCTTAGACATTATGTAGTCTTAGGCCACAAATGCAAAAAAAAATTGTTTGGTAACATTGACACTCTTTCGCATTTGTACGAGTAATATTCAGCGAGAATTAACCCTTTTTTTTATAGATTTTATCCTCATTTTATAGTTTAACAAGGTTAGTGTTAGACTTTTTTTTTTGGATTGTGATGGAACAAGCGTTTACTTCTGCTTATGACTTAACGGATGCATTTCGTCACTAATGACGAACTGTGTGCGCCCGTCACCACATACATAGAGTTAAATCTCATGTATCTGTAATTTTACTGCTTCAAGGATTGCTGCCGGAATACACTGTTAGGTGCTTGCCGACAATCTTCTACTTGAGGGTGGTAGCCAGCCGGGAGAGCATTCGCAAAATGCCCTTCCACTATGCGGGGAAGTTCAAGACATCGGTGGGGATCAAACCCTGGACCTGCGGCACGGTAGTCCATAGCTGTTACCGCCCAGCTATCATTGCTTCGAAATGTTGATATCACATTGTTTAGCTGGTACTATATTTGTACGTAGAGTAAGCCTTACTTGTCATTCAAACAAATCATCCCATGACATTTTGTTACACAAAGAAATAACAAACACAGTTTACGATTTACAAGTAAATTGCAGTAAATTCCTCTTGATTCGCAAAACCTTACAAAATCTCGTTACACACGTTGGTCGGGTAAAGCCTTTATGGCATGCGAAAGGATCGGAAAACAGATTGATGGGATCCGGACGTATTGGAAACCACAAGGAAAGATAGAAGTTTGTGAAATACTCGTTTTCCACTCACTGGCTCGAGGAAAAAGGCGTTTACTTTCATTTCACATCAAAACGGGAATTTTACCCAAAATAAATTATCTTACGCACAATACACTTATAATATTGTGCGTGTATTTAGATATGGCAATTCGACTGTATAATCACAATGACAGAAGAAATAATGGTTCCATCTTTGAATAAATATTTAGTTACGAATATAATACCCATCTGGTCGATAAACATGAATACTCCATATCTCTACCAAAAATATTAGGTTTATCTACTTAATTTGTAATATTGGGAAAAAGACAATCTTTTCATTATAAGTTCATGTCAAATTGTCCCTGAAATCCTAACTATATCCTAACTAAAATATTATATACTAGCTTTCCGTCTGCGGCTCCGCACATATTTCTGTTATCACGCGAAACCATTAACCTCTTTTTGTGCAGGTGGATAAAAACTATGCTATGCCCTTCCCCGGGTCTCAAACTATTTCCACACCAAATTTCATCATTTGGTTCAGTATTCGTTGCATACAAAATACAAACGTTTCCGCTTTATAATATTAGTGTAAAAGTGTAGATGTAGTTTGTAACTAATTAACAAACATAATTATTACAGTTATTTATGACATAAAAGAGCATACTCAAATCGCATTACTCAGCAAACATTTATGAGGTCAAAGTGAATTCTCATACAAAACAGCGACATGTACGACATTAAATAAAATAGTTGTGACTAGACAGTTCATTCTGCATTTAAAACAAAAACATGTGTAACTTCAAACTTAGCCTTTACAATTTAAGTAATGTCAATGACTAACATATATAGTAGAGGTTATCATAGCTTATCATAGTTTGCTTAAAAAACCAACCTAGCTGTTATAATTGGTCAACCAGATGTTGTGTGGTTTGTCCCTGAAGTGTACGTACGCTAACTTAGTTGATCGGTTAAGAACGATTGCAAGCTAAGCTTCGCGCATCAATGCTTCGACCAAAGTTTATTTTGATAGTCTTCGGCCTTCTTCATACCCTGTATATCTGTAGACATTCATACTCTTGTTTTTCATCCCTCCTCAGGACTTACTCATACCACGCTAGCCTGAGAGGCTATCATCACCAATGAATACATAAAAATTATATTATTTTATATATACGTATAGTTACTCTTAAGATATAAGGCATCGATATATTAAGGTAAGTAACCATCTTCGATAAAATTTTAGCTATTTTTAGAGGCAGTGAAGAATGTCTAATCCCTTATGAGCTTTAGCTTTTGTGAATCCCAGTTGTTAATGTAGGTAGAGACACGGCACATACGACCTATATCACTTCCGAGTAAATTCACATGGTCGCTGTGGTTCCGTTGTCAAAATCCCAGGACACTTCATGGACCCTGATTTTCGG
The DNA here is from genome assembly GCA_963890685.1 of Plagodis pulveraria. NCBI lineage: Eukaryota > Metazoa > Arthropoda > Insecta > Lepidoptera > Geometridae > Plagodis > Plagodis pulveraria. The sequence continues at coordinate 2,686,148 of OY982952.1, read as the reverse complement.
TTAATTTCATTAGTCATCGCTAGGGACTGAATTCACTCGATATATATAATGAATAAATTCAAGCGTAACTTTGCGGAAATTCATATTTAATAATAACAAATATTTTAAGAAAAAATAAGAGTACGAATGAATTTCTCCATCGTGCACTCGAAGAGTCAAGACCTCCTGAGGATGCTTCGTGTAGAAGCGAAAAGCGTTGAAATTTCATCCAGTTTTGCTGCGTAGCGTTTGTGACGTCACGCTGGCTTAACAGGAAATTAAGCGGAATTGTCACTGGTTAAGTTTTATAAGTACTTTTCTAAAATATAAAATTAGTGTATTTTAAAATATTTGTTATTATTGTTAATACATCTGTATTAACTAGTACACGATAAAATTTGTCATACCAATGATGCTCGAACAGTGCTCGCTTTAAAACTTTTGCATTCCAAGACTGCCTAAAAATCAACACTTCAACTATAATCAATAAAGCCGATAACACAACTTAATATTAGTTTGAAACAATCACTTCAATTGTTAGATTTTTTGTATAACATACAACGTTAGGGTGGTCCTTAGTGTGGGATGCCACGTGCGTTGACACTTTAGCGCCGTCACATCTTTCTGAAACAAGGCTGGCACTGGAGCGACACAAACGGCGCAAGTATACTACTTTCGGTAGTAATTGCATATTTGAACCGTTTACTTTGGAGACATTGGGTCCATGGGGCTGGAAATTCATCATATTTTGCGCTGGTCGACGCTATGCGGAATAAAAGTGCTACGACCTATTTGTCTCAACTAATAAGCATTGCTATCTGACGGGGCAATGCTGTTCGCATGCGGCGCCCACGCTGCTATTTAGTAGTAAGCACTAGGGTTGGTTACACCTTTGGGTTGTTTAAATGCTTTCAGTGTAATAGCTGTAGTGCTGTACTCATAGTCTGTAGTGTTTTGTCAATAAAGGCATACGGCCGGTAAAAGGATTAATAAATTAAATCAAAAAAAGTAGCAAACAAAATTATGCACATATCAGAAATAAATTATTATGATGACCACAGACCACAAACAGATTTATGTACTAAATTAATAGCTATATTACTTTAGTACATAAATCTGTTTGTGGTCTGTGGTCATCATAATAACTTAGTACCGTAGGCTATCATGGCATGATAAAATAGTCAAGGATATTGTAAGTATTGTACTACATAAAAAGTCGTGTATACAATTTAAAGACATTGAAATAATCTATATTGAAGTTTTACAGTGTCAAAAAATTTAGGAATAAGCATAATCCACGAAAACAAAGTCTTGTGTGTATTCCGAACGTGTTTACGTCGCTACAAAGTTAGCACTGTATTACATATGATTTCAGCAAAATTCGGAATCGTTATAATTTGCCAGTAATCATGTAATACGCAATATGAGGAACCACAATTAGGACGAAGAAGGAATCGCAATGATTTAATATACGAGTTACCAGATACAAAACAATAATACAAATAAAAAACTCGGCTACTTATACTGACACACCACAAGTATTCGGTACTCCTTATATTAAAACTTTTTTATTTAACGAAACAGTTCGGTATAGTATTGTTAAAAAAATATGTGGGCAATTCGCTTATGATTTTTCAATTTCATTGTTAAAAAATACTTTATAAGTAAAAGCAACTAATTTTTGATCAGATTGTCATCAAATATTAAGTTAAGGTTAGATTTCTTTTCATCAGTTTCAGTATAAATAGTCTTCCGATTAGTTTATTTTAGACTCACGTACATTGTTTCGATTAAAAATAGATTTGGCACACAATCAGACATACTAAAATAACTTTTGATTTCTTCCTAACATAATTATAAAACTGTGTTATGGAAGGTGAATATTTTCTGCGATGGAGATATATATACAAACTCCTCTTTTTGAATACCACTAGTTACCCATTCAAGAAATAAACGTTATTATTATCATTATTATCTTACTTCAACTTATTAATTATTTAGCAAATTTAAATATAATACCTACTGCAGAAAATATGCTATTATATATGTCATCGGGATTTCCTTAGAGGCTAAAAGTACAATTAAAACATAACAAAGAAAAAGCAGTGATTTTTGAACTGATACTCGTCAATGCTAGTCAAATTCGCTCAATGGTTTTTAAATCACGTGAGGCAAAGGAACCCTAAAGAGGCGGGAAATCACGCAGACGGAAATTCAGAATTCCGGTGTAAACGTGCGCATTGATGTATGGAACATCGTATTGATGTATTTGCTCGTATTTCTTACCGCCAAATGTCAAGGACTACAAGATTTACGCGGGATGCTCGCTTTTCACCGAATAAAAGCCTGAATTTACTCGTACAAAGCCATAGGTAGGTTCCAATATGAAATACGTTACGCCACGAACAATGCGTCGCCGAAAGGCAAAAAAGACCTTTATCATAGTCTGTCCTTTCGGCTGTCTGTATGTCACACCCTCGTAGTTTCTAGTTTTAGATTTGGGTTTTGTTTTAGGAGTTCCATTAATTGCTTAAACGGACATTTACTTTTACTAAGTTTTTACTTGCAACGGCCTGTCACAAACTATCGGGCCAAGTTTTAGGTAAACACATTGTAGTTTATTTAATTTACAAGTTTTATAACACAATATTTTCATCTGTTTTCTTTATTTTATTTTAAAATGATGGGTTAATTGACATTTTGATAGCTCAACATAATTAAAACAGTGCTATGACTAAATTGCTCTCAATCTTTGAAATAAATTACGTAAGTATGCCAAAAATTTACTTATTATAAAAAAGAAAAAAAATAAGAAAGAAAGTAAAACCATCAGCTTGATACAAGTATGGTACAAATGGAAGGATTTGTAATGTAGTCATTTTGGGTCAACGTTTATAGGAAAGAGGGTGCAGTACTATGATCTCAACGAGGGTTTCCCCAATCTGTGTCAGAGGCTAAGAAAACGTGGTAAGAATCGAAAGGGTACTTTTAAAAAGGGTACATTTTATCGTCGGGAAAGGTTTCGTTGCACGACTAACTCTGGACCCACCCATTTCATATTGTGGAGTAATTCGTGCGTGATGTGGCATTTCCCAATTTAAATAATCATGATTTCACTGAGCCTAATAGGATATTCAGAAACGGAAATATTTTTAGTCATATATGGACGGAAATAGGTTTTGGTGCATCCAGAATCAGAACAAAATCAATCGCTTGACTAACACTCAACAATTATATTGGGTAGATTCCTACAATAACAACACGTTAATGATATTTTTAAAAGTAATTTATAATGACGCTTTTAGATAATCTCGTAATTTCTGCCCTTGAATTTTAATCAAAAAATGTTATAATAATATGGAACCAACTTCCAACACTGAAAAGTATGAACTAACTTGTTGAAGACGGTGCCATGCTGATTCAACATATATCTCAAATTTTTTTTTATTCCTGAAAGCTCAGCCTTTGTCCACTATCTCACCTGATGGTATAAGAGATGATGTCGTCGAAGCTGCCGGAACACACCATTAGGTGTTTGGCGACAGATTTTCTACTTGAGGGTTAGCTACCACCCTCAAGTAGAATATTTGCATGGTAGGACATTTTTCGCATTACTGGCTCTCAAGGTCAGCTGCCGGAACACACCATTAGGTGTTTGGCGACAGATTTTCTACTTGAGGATGGTCGCTAGCCAGGCGGACATCTACTTGAGGGTTACCACCCGGTAACCCTCAAGTAGAATATTTGCATGGTAGGGCATTTATCGTCTAATATCTGTATCGAAAAATGCCCTACCACCATGCTATAACAATTGCTATCATAAGACGACAACCGGGACCGACGGCTTAACCTGCCCTCCGAAGCAAGGAAGCGCTCAGTAGTAATGTCACTAGCGGTCACCCATCCAACTCATGACCGCGGAGGACGTTGCTTTACTTTGCTGATCGACTAAAAACATCTAAGCAAACTTCGCTAGGAGCGCTTCAAAAACATTAACATAATCTGACTACCACAAGTATATTCAGTATTGGAAATGGGCTCAAAAAATAATTTCACACTTTTTAGTGATTTTAGTGATGCATATCTACTGTTGACAAAATAATTGTCCCCTATCGCATAGAGCTGCAATTATCATAATATAATTGTACGTAATTATCGTAATAATACGTTTTTCAGTCAATTGACTGTAACTTAAAAACTACTCAATCGATATATATACAAACTTATATGGGGTCAACTAGGAGAAATACCACACCTTAAAAAATCAATATCGGTGTACAATTGACTGAGTAATCGCGTAACAAACATACAACAACCTCCTTTGGAAGTCTTTTAAAAGTTGCATTCGTGTTCAGTGTTTGAATAACAAACCATTAGTGCTTACGTCTACACATACCTGGCGAAGAGTTCTACCGTTTGCTTCACATGAACGAAAATCGTAAAGGACTGGGTTTTCATCGGTTATAAACTTGAATAACATAACATATCGTCATACCTGTATTAGTCCACTGCCTGTATTACCCGAAGGGATTTCTAAATACCCACGTTACGGCTGACATGTTTGGGTTTCATGTAATAGGGCGCGGAACATGTACCCGGCACTCTCTGTCTCTAAGCTTATACTAAGAATATCGTCGGGAAAATCCAACTACGACCGTGTGACCAGGGGATTGAACGCAGAAACTTAAGATTTTAAAGGCAAGATTTTGTGCCGACTTCATATGTTAACGAAAATACAATAAATGGTACAACAAAACGGAAAAAAATGTATTTATTGAATGCTACTGAGTACTGAGCTTTTATCACACTATAATATTATAAATGCGAAAGTTTGTGAGTGTAAGACTTTGAGTGTGTGTGTGTGTGTGTGTGTGTGTGACCCTTCACGCTGAAACGGCAGAATATATTTGGTTGAAATCTAGAGTACCTATAAATATTTTTACATATTATATTTTTACAAATTATTGGAGTTATAATTACTCCAATTTCACGCCGAATGCCTAAAACGCTCGGCCACCTGGGCACGCTATTTTTAGATGAAGTTTCGTGCTCCAATTGTATTACTTTAACCGTCATAGAGGACGGTGTGCTTCGGATATTTAGAAATACCTATAGATAGTTTAGGTCCAGGATTAACATAATATAAGTTACTATACTAGGTTACTTTTCAACATCAGCATCATTATTTATCATTTTCTAGGTGGATAAAACCTAGACCTATAAAATGATACAGAGGCAAACAAAATATAACAATAATTCAAATCGTAAAAAAGTCGTTCTTGATGTCTTCGTCGAGCCATAAAGCGTCAATTTATGTAATTACCTAAACAGCGCTCAGGCATAAAGGTGTCGTTAAAAGATTTATATCGCAGGTACCGCCTACTATGTCGAAGTAATGTCGACGCGGGTGTAAACTATAAAGCCGCGTACAGACCAAGCGAACGAGAGCGAGCGAAGGGTAACGAGCGAGTGCAAACGAATCAGTGTGGACGTTATGCCGTAAGCAAGCGAAGCCAAACGAGGGCCTTCGTTCGCCTTCGGCCGTGCTCCGGCGGCTGTCGGTACATCAAACAGATATGGAACGAACGAACGGCCGCGGTGTGGACGGACGAGCGAATGCTCATTCAGTTGCTGGGATTGCACGTAACGGACGTCTCGATCCATTGTTATTTTTTTATCAATTTACGATTATGGAACTGTAGTTATTGCATGAACCGTATTAGCTAGACAGTTGAGTTTATCACAGATGATGTATTTCTGGTGTCGCTATAAACAAATAGTAAAAATCGGCCAAGTGCAAGTCTGACTAAGTTTGTCTGTCACCAGACTGTAGTTATCTCATGAACCGTATTAGCTAGACAGTTGAATTTTTCACAGATGATGTATTTCTGGTGTCACTATAAACAAATACTAAAAATCGGCCAAGTGCGAGTCTGAATAAGTTTGTCAGTCACCAGACTGTAGTTATCTCATGAACCGTATTAGCTAGACAGTTGAATTTTTCACAGATGATGTATTTCTGGTGTCACTATAAACAAATACTAAAAATCGGCCAAGTGCGAGTCTGACTAAGTTTGTCTGTCACCAGACTGTAGTTATCTCATGAACCGTATTAGCTAGACAGTTGAATTTTTCACAGATGATGTGTTTCTGTTGTTGCTATAAACAAATACTAAAAAACCGCCAAGTGCAAGTCTGACTAAGTTTATCTGTCACCAAACTCTAGTTATTTCATGAACCGTACCTATTAGCTAGACAGTTGAATTTTTCACAGATGATGTATTTCTGGTGTCACTATAAACAAATACTAAAAATCGGCCAAGTGCGAGTCTGACTAAGTTTGTCTGTCACCAGACTGTAGTTATCTCATGAACCGTATTAGCTAGACAGTTGAATTTTTCACAGATGATGTGTTTCTGTTGTTGCTATAAACAAATACTAAAAAACCGCCAAGTGCAAGTCTGACTAAGTTTATCTGTCACCAAACTCTAGTTATTTCATGAACCGTACCTATTAGCTAGACAGTTGAATTTTTCACAGATGATGTATTTCTGGTGTCACTATAAACAAATACTAAAAATCGGCCAAGTGCGAGTCTGACTAAGTTTGTCAGTCACCAGACTGTAGTTATCTCATGAACCGTATTAGCTAGACAGTTGAATTTTTCACAGATGATGTATTTCTGGTGTCACTATAAACAAATACTAAAAATCGGCCAAGTGCGAGTCTGACTAAGTTTGTCTGTCACCAGACTGTAGTTATCTCATGAACCGTATTAGCTAGACAGTTGAATTTCTCACAGATCTCTCTTTTTGTAAGTCGTGCATTAGTTGGGTTCCATCATACAAAAACCTGCTTGTAATAACGAAGGCATCCACCAGCGCCACCGTTTTCTTCTCTTTTTTTTAATGATATTGTGATGGAACAAGCGCGAGGTCCACCTGATGTTAAGCAGTATCCTCTGCCTATAACAGATGCATTTCGTCACAAGTGACGAACTGCACTGCGCCCATCACCTTGAGACATATCTGTTAAGTCTCATTTTGCCTGTTTTTTCACTGGCTCTCAAGGACTGCTGCCGGAACATACCGTTAGGTGCTTGGCGACAGATTTTCTACTTGAGGGTGGTCGCTAACCAGGCGGGCATTCGGTGAAGCTCAAGCTCTGGGCGGGATTCGAACCATGGACCTGCTGCGTGGCAGTCCATAGCCAATGCTACTGAGCCATCACTGCTTCATAATCTAGATCGAGTACTTTCGTTTATCTCAATAAATGCAGCGCTAGCTACTGAAGATCGTTGTTGTTCATGATCACCAAAACACTACGTGAGTATCGCTTCGCCGTGGTTCGCCGATTGTCGATGAACTTCAATGCTTTCACTTAGTGTGGACACAACAGCGAAAGCGAGCGAGCGTGCGGTACTGATCGGCAAATCACACTCGTTAGCATTCGCTCGGTCTCGTCCGGTTGGTCTGTACCCGGCATAAGAGACGTCTTCTTCTGCTGACCTTATCAAACTTTTACTGTTTCTGACCCAAGGGGCAAAATGGTGCACTAATAGTGTCACTCTGCTCTCAGTCGGTCCTTTCCTCGTTAACGGAATGCGTATACAGTACAATTTAAAAAAACTGGGTTGGAATATCGCTATCTACGACTCCCATCGGAGGATAGGAAGATATGGAGTGACATTCTACCCAACGGGGTATAAATATTGGCCGAGTAAGAGTCGAACTAACAAAAATTAAAACTATTATGATAACAAATATTATAAACCGGAAGAATAATCGACGCGTTTCGATCGAGATCGATCGAGTGACGATTGATAATGAATCGTGCGCTAGCGTAGAATCAAGACCTCCTGAGGATGCTTCGTGTAGAAGCGAAACGCGTCGAAAACTGTTCCGGTTTGGCTGCGTGGCGTTTGTGATGTCACGTCGGCTTAACAGGAGAATAAGGCGGAATTGTCACTAAATATATTTTTATATATTTTAAGTGTTGTATTAAAATATTAATTTAATGTTTTTTTTTAAATATTTGTAATTATTAAATATGGATTTCTGCAAAGTAACGCCTGAATCTATCCATTAACTAAAACTAAATTAAATAACACACTCACAAACATAGCTATATATATAAGAATCAAAGTCCTGACTCACTGACTGACAGACAATGCACAGCCTAAACCGCTGGTCGCAGAGACTTGAAATTCGGAGGGTGTATTTGTCTTGATGCGTAGGGGTGTACTAAGAAAGGGTTTTTTGAAATTCAACCCCTAAGGGGGTAAAAATGGGTGAAAACGTTTGTATGAAAGTCCTTTGTTTTTTAACTAACAGTTCTGAAAATAAGTTACCGCGTAGATCATTCAAAATAAAAAATAAGTGTTAAAATTTTTTGATTTGAAATGACTTAAGGATGTGAAATTGGGGATTAAACTTTGTATGGAAAGGTCATTGTTTTTGAAGTGATAATGATGAAAATTTGTAACTGAATAGACTTTTTATAACAAACTTTAACCATAGAATAAAGAAACTTTTTTGCTAGGAGTGTAAATGGGGAGAAAAGTTTGTCACCTGAACCTAAACTGCTGGCGCTCGGCCTGTTCGTCCATTTATCGTATTGATGTATTTTTGAATCGTAACAAGTAGATACTTTAAATAAAAAAATTTAATATAAAATAGCTACTACTAAACTATTTACTAATAAAACTTTATTATAAAAAATAATAATATTATTGTATACTATGTACAATTGAGATAATTTTCTAAATCATATAATACTTCATTATTACAAATTTGTTTTACAAAGCATGCAGAACGCTACTCGCTGAGCATAGGAAATCAGATGAGACGTCCGTCGACGTTGACGAGTATGACAGGCGACTCGAGTATAGTGTTGTGTTGTGATCTATCATGTGGTGCCTCATCACTGAGCTGTGATGAGGGCATCCACATTCAATCCATGTCTTATGTATTCTATGGGACTCATGAAAGGACATGGATGTCTGTAAAGAGATTGTCAGCCATGTAGTGTAGCAAGAATTTGCGTTATTTTCTTATGATGCTAAGTGTAAAGGAGACTACTTCACCACTGCGGCAGAGTACTCTATCGATATGTTACATCACTCGACATGGGGCACTGTGTTTGAACTAGTAGCTACGGGTTAAGTATTTTATATATGACACGTTCCAGACGGCTCCCAATACCGGTAACGGTTCCTGAGGGATAGTCCACGCAGGCGAAGCTGCGGGTAAATGCTAGTTAATAAATAAGAGAATATAATTCTCGTTGATTTTGACGGAACAAGCACGAGGCACACCCGATGTTAAGCGGTAACCTCTGCCTATAAAATATGCATTTCTTTACAAGTATCGAACTGAACTACGCCCATATCACCTTGAGACATACATTTGTTGAGTCTCATGCGCCTGTAATATTACTAGCACTCAAGGACCGCTGCCGGAACACAATGGGGACAGATTTTCTACACGAGGATGGTAGGTAGCCAGGTGAGCATTTGCAAAATGCCCTCCCACCATGCGGTGAAGCTCAAGTCGGCGGTGGGGATCGAACCATGGACCTGCGACACGGCACGGCGGTCTATAGCAATAAACGCTCGGCTATCATTGCTTCAAAACTATTATTATACAATAGATTTTGGACTATAATCTGTAATGAATAGAGATTATATTTATTCTGTGAAGTAGGCCAGCTAAAATGTAGTGTCAGTCGCAATATACGTGAACAAGTCGAAGCACCGTTGAAGTATTATTCCCTGTTTCCTGCATGATATTTCCCATAATCATATCAAATTTGTCGCTTGTATGTATAAGACATCAAAATATACAAGTTTCTTGTAAGTGGAGCCCTTTTTATAATTAACTTATTACTATAATTTTTTAGGCAATCCGCTATACAACACGTATTTTGTGAAAATTTCAATAAGCTGTGTTATGGTCCTAAATATCCCGCACTTTAAAGATCGGACAGCCGACGCTTACTACCGTTTTCAGGTACGGAACCCTAAAACTGTGAAGTATAATGACTCATGTCATGCATAAGCATGACATAAGTCACACCTCGCCAGGATGTTACGCTTCAACTTTTCGGTGACAGAACTACATTCAAGTTCCTATTTTAAACGTGAAGCGCTCGGAGCGAACTTTGCTTAGCCGTTCTTTTAATCGATCAGCTTTAAGCAACGTCCGCCGCGGTCATGAGTTGGATGGATGATCGCTAGTGACATTACTACTGAGTGCTTCCGTGCTTCGGAGGGCACGTTAAGAGTAGAGTGCACGGAGCGCTTTCCATACAAACGTAGTTTCGTACCATAACACCAAGTGTTCAAACTCTGTGAAATTTTGTATTCATATTGCTGAGCCCAATATCTACGCTTCTAGTTTTGCCAGTTTTTCGATTTATTATTTATTTTATCCCTAAAGGTCAAAATAAAAACTCCAATACAAAACGATTTTTCGAATTATTATTGAAAGTACTTAATTTTACGAAATCTGGCAAACCAGAAGCATAGATTAGGCTCAAATACATAGATGTAAAGTTTCATTGAATTTGAACACTTAATATTAAACTACGTTTGTATGGAGAACGCCACAAGCACTCTAGCCTTAAGCCGTCGGTCCCGGTTGTTGTCTTAGGATGGCAACCGTTGCAGCATGGTGGTAGGACACTTTGCGAATGCCCGCCTGGCTAGCATCCAACCTCAAAAAGAAAATTCATAGCCAAGCCCCTAACGATGTGTTCCAGCAGCTGTTCTTGAGAGCCAGTAAATCTAGGTTAGCCTGAACTAGCCTATCAGCTGTAAATAAAAAATAAAATAAAAACGTATTCCTAATCTTTAATAATTGGTATCGAAATAAAGGTACTCATAAAAAATACTTACGACAAATTGCACCTTCCTCTTACACACCCAGATTCAATCAATTAATTTCAATCACTTCTCTTTAGGCGCTCCTCGAGAAAGGGACGACGACTTTTTGAAAAGTGCTAAATCATCATTATTAATCGTAATGACGTGATACCATTCATTCCAAGGAAAGTCGAAGCTTCACGAAATGTAACTTAAGGGCAAAGTCTTTTGGGAAACCGCCATTTGACATCTATAATTACTTGCCATCGTTTCTGACAAAAATTCGGATGTAAACTTAATTTTTGACTGAGATTGCCTTGAGGCCAGAAACGATTCAAACGAGAAAAGATTCCTTATACAGCAAGATCAAATAAAGGGCCATTCAAGTAGATTAAAAGATATACTAGACATACTGACACAGTCTTCTCAGTCGTTAGTCGTTACGCTCTTGACAGAGCGGTCGTGGTCGTCATGTAGTTGTAGTGGGGGCAGATGTAATGCGCCTCACAATGTCACGCCATCGCCTTCTATTCGCGGTCATTCTGGTGCACTCATGCAAGGGACCGCCCACCGCAGATTTAATTTGGTCAGTCCATCGCATGGGTGACCTCCCGCGCGGTCTAGTGCCCTCTACCTTGCCCTGAACGACAAGACGCTCAATGGACTGGCTACCTCGCCTCAAAACATGCCCAAAGAATGCAAGGATCCGCGATTGCACTATTGCTGAAAGACGCTGCTTAATGCCGAGTTCTTGAAGTATCGAGACGTTTGTGCGAAACTCGGTCCACGATACTCCAAGCATTCTTCTCCAGCACCACATCTCAAGAGCGTCTATTTTCTTTTTTTCGATCTCTCGCAAGGTCCACGTCTCTGCGGCGTAAAGAAATATGGGGAAAATAAGAGTTCGCACTAGTCGGATCTTTGTGACTTTGGTGATATTTCTGTTCCTCCATATTTTCCTCATCTTGTCCATTGAAGTCCTGGTTATCGCCATACGTCGTTTGACCTCGTCGATGCATCCGCCGTTATTCGAGATTAAAGTTCCCAGATAAACGTAAGAGTGGACAACTTCGCAGTTCGCAATCTTGGTCACTTCAGGCGAGTTATTGTTAGCGCGGTCCACAATCATCACCTTGGTTTTGTTGCGATTAATCTTCAATCCAAACTCGAGGCTCACTTGCTCCATTTTCAAAAGTAGTTCCTCCATATGGCGTTCATCAGTCGCAAACAGAGTAGTATCATCCGCGTAGCGTAGGTTCGCTATCTTATAACCGCCAACTTTTACACCATCTGTCCAATCTTCCAGGGTGATACGCGTGATAAGCTCAGTGTATGCGTTAAATAAGAGCGGTGATATTATGCATCCCTGGCGAACACCAGAACTAGGATGAAAGTCACTCGACAGAATGTCATCTGTTCGTACAGAAGCTGTGCCTTTTTCATAAAGTTGCCTTAAAAGTTGTACGAGATGTTTTGGCGTGCCCATATCCAGTAGCGTCCTCCACAAGACTGGCCATTTTACTGAGTCAAATGCTTTGGAAAAATCAACAAAGCAAATATAGGTCGGCTTGTTGAATTCACGAGCTTTCTCAATAATCTGGCGAACGATAAAGATTTGTTCCCGAGTGCCCCTTCCTTTCACAAATCCGGCTTGCTCCGGTGCAATCTCCTTCGACAGGTAAGCCTTCAGTCGCTCATTAAGAATGTGTAACAATATTTTGCTAGCATGTGATATTAGAGCAATGAGGCGATAGTTGTTACATTTCTTTGTGGAACCCTTTTTATGTAAAGGAGTGAAAACTGTGTGAGTCCACTCGGATGGCCATACCCCTGTTTGCCACACTCTACAACAAATAGCGTGAAAGATGTGGTCACCGCGATCTCCTAGAGCTTTAATAGTCTCAATGGGGATGACGTCTCTTCCCGTAGCTTTTCTATTTTTAAGATGTTGTATGGCTGCTCTTACTTCCGACAGGAGGATGTCAGGCTCCAGTTCTTCGTTTTTCGGGACCGTGCTTGAAAAAAGGCTTGACTGAGAATCCTGGAACAGTGATTGACAATAACTCTTCCATGTTTTTGAGATTTGGTCCAGTTCTGTCACCACTTCGTTATTGTCGTTCTCGATAGCCCAGGTTTTGGAAGGTAGAGATCTAGTTATGAGACGAATTTTGTGGTACAAGTCTCTGGACTCATGTTTCCCGGCATGTGTTTCGACCTCTTCGCATATGTTGCAAAGGTAAGAGTTGTAGTCTCGTCTGCAATTTGCCTGGATTTGTGCAGAGAGTTTATTGAGCACTCTAACGTCTACACCTTTGGCTTTTTTTAAACGTCTCTCTTCGACCAGAGCAAGGGTACCGACCGTCATCCAGTGTTGTCGCTTGTGCCTTTCAGTTGGAGGTTTTGATTCTGCGACTGCATGTAAGATAAGCTTTTTTGCGTTGTTCCATAACGATTCCGGTGTTGCTTCATCTTGGTTTATATTGACCCATTCTGCCCAGTGTTGTTCGATGGCCTCATTGAATCTTGAATTATCTTTGACTTCGATCCTCCTTTGTATGTTCAGAGATCGAGCAGCTGATAACTTCAGTTTTAACTTTGTGATCAGGAGTTCGTGATCTGATCCACAATCCGCGCCAGGTAGTGTATGGGAATTGAGAATGGACGATCGCCAGCGTGACCGGATCAGGATGAAGTCGATCTGGTTGCGGTAGTCACCTCCTGGTGATGTCCAGGTGTACAGTCTTCTTGGATGATGTTGAAATAGACTGTTAGTAATCACCAAGCCATTTTCGTTTGCGAATTGGATCAATCGCTCCCCTCTTTCATTGCGTGTGCCAAGACCAAAATTCCCCACACAGGTGCTAAATTGACGGGAATTAGCTCCAATCTTGGAATTGAAATCTCCCATGACTATAAGCAATTCTCTGTTGGGCATTTTTGCTATGGTTTTTTCCAAATCTGAGTAAAAGCTCTCTATAGTGTCTAGATCTGCAGAACTGGTAGGAGTATAGACCTGGATGAGGTTTAGTTTTACAGGTGATGATTTCAGCTTTATGCTTATAATACGGTCACTAACTGGCTCATAACCCAACACTGAATTTCTAAAATGTTTTGGGATAACAAATGCTACTCCATTGTGGCTGTTGTCAAAATTTCCGGAAAAGTAGATGGCATTGGTGTCTGTAAGAAAATGACCATTTTTCCTCCAGTGGGTTTCGCTCAGTCCGCACATACTTAAACCACACCGGGTTATCTCACTTTCTAAGGTGTCCAATTTTCCCGGCTCCAGTAAGCCACGTACGTTCCAAGTGCCTATGGTATGAGTTTTTCGCAGTTTAACAAGATTTCCAGTAACATAGTTTCCATGTGAAGCCTGGTCTACTCCCACATGGCCGGTAGTCCATTTCTCACCGCGCGTCCCGGACACAAAGCGGCGCCGCTCGCTAGGCGGATCGCATGGCAAACGTGATTCTTTTAAATTTACTATCATGACGATTATCTTGGAAATGTAGTAGCAGTGGTTTCCCCTTGCTCTGCTCCAGGCTTTTCTGGGGTAATTTAAGCCCCAAGGCCGCTGTAGTCTCTTCCGACCAGTTGCCCGGGCGGGGTTGTGGTTATACCGCCATTGCTCGGTCGCCAGTGCCTCGTCCGTTATCTAGCAGGGGGACCACGGTAATCAGGGGATTACCGCCGCAGTTTATCCTTGCGAATATTCTGCGCGTGCAGGTGAGGTTGACAGTTGGGGCCGGAAAGATGTTTAGTCCGTTCTCCCCCATTACCCCCCCCATGACACAGTAACGTTAACGAAAAATTCAAGGTAATTTTTCAGAGATTTATTATCCTTATATAAGTGGCCAGCCAGATCGCATGATTTAACACCACTGGATTCTTTTTTTGGAGCTCTGTTTAGGACAGAGCCTATACGGAGTCAATGAATCGATTGCAGCCTTAAAACTCATAATCCGTCATGCGATTAACGAAATAGACCCGCTGTTTTGCCAAAAAGTAATTAAAAACTTTCATGAAAGAATCGACATCTGTCAGCGTGCTCAGCGGGCATTGGCCAGATATCATTTTTCATTTATACTTGCCAAACTTTCATACAATAAAAATTTGAATCATTTTCATCTAAATACTTTGTTTTATTTTGCTTTATAAAACAAAGTTCTTGTTGAAAAATCCTTTATTATGTATGAAGAATGTTATCACAACTTTGTAGCGGAGAGGAATGAGAGTAATTTTTTTGGAAATAACTATTTCTCATACGTTTTGGCTAATAGATACTTTTTGGGGCTCGGTAACGGATGTATAGTACTTTTTAATTTGAAATATTATAAAGTGTTTTAATATTTATATTTTTGCAATAACACATGCTCCGCGGATTATTTTACCATTACCAACATGATATATGACTCACAACTCAAATTTTTCCTCTCGTTCTTGAGCGACACCTATACTTTAACTTACGTCGTACAAACAAGACATTTTTTTGCAATCAGCTTTAAACTTTTACTTAAACTTTTTGAAGCGTAGCGAAGTTTACTTAGCTGTTCTCAACCGATCAGCAAAGTTAAGCAACGTCACCCGCAGTCATGAGTTGGATGGGTGACCGCTAGTGACATTACTACTGAGCGTTTCCGTGCTTCGGAGGGCACGTTAAGCCGTCGGTCCCGGTTGTTGTCCTTGGATGGCAGTCGTTATATCATGGTGGTAGGGTATTATGCGAATGCCCGCCTGGCTAGCTACCATCCTCAAGTAGAAAATCTGTCGCCAAGCACCTAACTGTGTGTTCCGGCAGCTGTCCTTGAGAGCCAGTACTTCTAGGTTATCCTGAACAACATCTTTGACCACATCATCACTTACCATCAGGTGAGATAATGGTCAAAGGGTAACAAATCAGGCATAAAAAAATACTTGTTAATGATGACGCAACTCTATATATTTATTGTTTTAATGTCTTAAAATGGCGCGGGTTTGAATCCCGCACATGCATATTGTAATATTATAAAGTCGTTGTATTAGGTAATATAGTGTAAGCTGGCGATCAGGCGGTAATGTGGCTTATATCTCACAACGATAAAGAGCCTTACGCCATGGGGTAAGGAAGTTTCCATCATGCAATATCATATTATTAGACATTGTCTACATTTACACCAAATTAATGCTCAGTCGTCGGAGAAAAAATCGGAGCAATATCATGGCGTTAGCGTGGCGCTGAACATCGAACCAAATCGCTACGACCAAGTACATTAATTTACGCATAGTAGTAATTAACTCATACTTCGTTTTGTTGTCTTAAGTTTTCGCCATTTTTACTCATACCATAGTGTATCCGACGTTTCAAATACTTTGCAGTTGTCGTGATCACTGCAATATGTTTGAAACTTCCGTCCGGGCAAAAAAACTGCTATATATACGCGATTTGAACCATTTAAAGTTGTTTAATTACTATGCATACTGTGTTTAATCATACTTACGAGTATATATATTATCTATTAAAATAATCAATGCACGGAATTGAATTGTTGATTACTGTTACAATTTATGTTTGTTAGGATCAAAATGTTGTTAGCAAGATTTGGGTAATAAATTTAAATTAAAGCATCAAAATATGGCAACTCCAGGTGGGGAAGAGAAGCTTCCACACACACCTAACCTAACCCTACCTACCTAAATAAGGAAGCTTCAAAACACAAATTAAACCAGTAGGTATGGTGCGTTCAATAAATTCATAATAATTGTTTTATTTCCAAAAATACACACACTTCTTCAAGAAGTTACATAAGTCAAGAACACATTCATTAATTACAGAGGTTGCTCGCTAGCACCAGGAACTGAGAGTAATTTAGAATTTAAAAGTTTTCAAAATTATGCCTAGAGCGAGCGAGTAGCACTGAATTATTTCTACATGAAATTGCCTCAATTATAATTTCTGTGTGACAGCAACGTAGATCCACATATAATTAGTGCCTTAGAATAGAATAGTTTAATATTTAAGATGAATTATCGTAGTAAAACCAGCTTGCTCAAGAAAATTATGTATCTCAGGGGGTAATATCGTGAGTCGCATATGGTGAAAGATGAATTCCGTTTCTATAAATTAAGAAAAGGGTGCCACCCGGCTATGTAAAGATATAAATACCGGATCGGTGTGATGGTTTACAGCATTGGAGTGAAGTTACCGCATTGGTCAGCAGCCCTACTGCATCAGGAACGCAAAGCAGAGCGCTGAATGCTCTAACCGCTCGAGCTGTCTGCCGGAGCTGGGGGGTTATGGTAGGTGGTTAGCCTAAAACCCCTAACCATGAACCTCCTGGAAAACGCAAGGGTGCGCATGTCACTATTTGTACTAACGAATGTGAGAATCGTCCTTGCCTGAAGGGCATATATAAAGCGTTGACATCAATATTGCAAAAGAGGGACCGGTCGATTTGGCGTGGGTGGCTAGCCCACGTGGTGAAGATGCATGCGGGCGCAGCCAGCTTAATTTCACAGGAAAATACGGAATTTCGCTCGCAGCAACAGGGCCAATATCCATACATTTAACACGTGCGCACTTGAGAAAGTTTGCATATTCGGGTTTAGCGACGGCGCGGGCTTAGGTGCAACGTGGTCTAGCAATTGCGGAGCCTCACTAGATAAATTCACGAGACGAAACACTGGAATTTAGCCCGGAGTTGTAACCCAAAACTTCGCACGAAAACACTGCACCGAAAATACTCCAACACTTTACTAACCTTTTGGGAGGTTGGAAGGCGCTCGTATCGTAATGTGGACACGTCACGTCTCTCACGGAAAAAGTCGCCTCCTTGGACGTTATTTTAGCTGGTATGTATCGTCCAGAATTTCGAGATGCTTATTTGAGCACTGTCCTGATAGTCTCGCCCTGAAAATATCAAAATTTGTTTG
This sequence comes from Plagodis pulveraria, assembly GCA_963890685.1. NCBI lineage: Eukaryota > Metazoa > Arthropoda > Insecta > Lepidoptera > Geometridae > Plagodis > Plagodis pulveraria. Next base: position 2,668,396 of record OY982952.1, on the reverse strand, counting down.
TGAATTGGCAAACCCAAAAGCCGCTAGGGCACATCACTGGAATCAAGACTTACCTCGCAGCAGGCAGCGCTTTTCCTGACTAGCGGGGCGATCGTAAAGGCTCAAACTCGGCTCCGCAGCCCTATTTACGGGGCCGCGGCCTACGAGAATCTTCCTTCAGGTGGGGGCTAAAAAATAAAGATAAACCAACTTAATAATAACTATACCAAACAAAAAATAAACAATGAAACACTTACCAATAAACTTTCAGGTAAAAATAAGCCTTTTTAATCTGCGCCTAGGGATGCCAGGATTGCTGCAATGAAATACCCATTTCCTACAGAGAGGGCCTCCTCAAAAAGAAGGGAAAATCCTAACTTCGTGTCACTGCGCTAGGAGCAATAGTGGACGTCGCCAAGCAGAGTTTCACTTCCGCCATCGTCCTGGAACGACTCTAAACAGGGACAAGGCGTTAAATGGGCAACAAAACCCTTAGTTTACTCAAATGATGACCAAAAGCATACACTACCGGGGCTCCTACATTCAATGTGATGACGAGCAACCAGTTTCGCTTCGTGCGAGGTGGAATTCCACCGCAACGGAATTTTTGGTAATAACAAGTATGGTATAAAAAAAAACATCCCCGTACAGTCTCCACCCGTTAAGTGAGAAAATTCAATTCAAACACGATGCCATTATTTATCATATTTCGTAGGTCACAGATTCGTTGGCGTTCGATGGACATTCAGCTTTGCGCAGAACAGATTAAAAAGAAAGCGGGGTGCGTTCACAACCTTGAAAAAAAAACCGTAACACTACTACAAGTCCATGCCCATGTAAATACTTTTATAGATAAATGACATGAAACTTTACATGCAACATCTTTTGGGATATACTGTACTGTATCAGCCGGATTGTCCACTACTGAACACAGCCTCCCCCATTTACCTTTAGTCGCCTCTTACGACGTCCATAGGTAGCAATCGGGGGGTGATATTCCAGCCCGGCATCCCACGGGCGGATGGGTTTTGGGATATATTTTTGCCCTAGTAAACAGTGCATAGCGCAACAAATATGAGATGTTATCACTTTTTAAAACATTGTACAAGTATAACATATACTCGTATGTTATACCTACTGTGTTCCTATGATATAACGATTCGTAAAACAGTCGGTGGCTATTACTTCACAGATATAACATCAGTGTAACATAATAACAGTATTATCTGTATAAAGGTATGTTACAATATGTCTTATCGACTGTGGATCTTATATTACTCCCGAGATGTGCTCCTTCTCGAGACGTGACAGATTTTCTCCGAGGATTTGCTTTCACGATAAATTGCTCAGGGAGATACTCTGTAAGAAACACTGGATTGGATCTATTAGTAACGTGTAAAACAACTCAAGTTTATATACCTAGTATAGTATTATCCGCAAGAGTTTACGTCACAAAGGTTACACTTCTTGCGTTCAGTTTCAAATTGATAAATTTTTTAAGAATAAGCTTCTATAATAACACAGGTTGAATATAAAACTGGTCTTTTTTAGGGTTCCGTACCCAAAGGGTAAAAACGGGACCCTATTACTGAGACTTCGCTGTCGGTCCGTCCGTCTGTCACCAGGCTGTATCTCAAGAACGGTGATAGCTAGGCAGTTGAAATTTTCAATGGTGTATTGCTATTGCCGCTATAACAACAAATACTAAAAATAAAATAAAATAAATATTTAAGGGGGCTCCCATACCACTAACTTGATTTTTTTACCGTTTCTTGCTCGATACTGAAAACGGTGACATGTAGACGCTTTAACTATTCACAGAATATTTATTTTATGCTCTCTTTATGTATATTTTATTTATAAAATATATAATTAAAATAAAATTAATAAAAGTATGAGTAACTTGCAAGATTAGGTTACAGATAATGGTACGGAACCCTTCGTGCGCGAGTCCCACTCGCAATTGCCCGGCATTTTTTGTAAATCAATTCTTGCCACACTTGGTAGGCGAATGAGGCATCGCAGTGCAGATGGCAGTTTTTAGAAGGCGCGCATCATGCCCATCGTCATGTGTTTTTCTTTAGTTGCCTGTTTGGTACGACTCCCTTGACGAGATGCGGCAGTGCAATTCTAACGCAGAACCCCACGGGGACTAAACCAATTACCTTCATTTAAATTGTGAATCAAGCTGAACATTACTGGAATAGACGTTGCCAAATTAACAAATCCGAAAAGGTCCACCGCCTCATTTTCGCTAAGAGACCCCAATTCAATCGAGACAATGAAAGTACCTACTTACTCCCTTCGTTATCCCTGATAGCTGCGCAGAACTCCAAATACTCGTAATAGGTATACTTACCCATCGTGACATCGACTAATACCGTGGAACAATCGAGCAAGCTGCGTAATCATAATAAAGTTCGACTGATCGTGTTTGTCGAGGCGTGATGAGCCGCACCTACTCACGTTTGATTCAGGATAGGGCCGTGTTTCTAACGTTACTTAAATGATTGTATTAGCTTTTATTTCACTTCAGCTGAGTCTTTCGTAGGCGATTCAGTATACGCAAGGGAAGGTCGTAGCAATCAAAATTAGATTTGCTACACACACGGAATAAAATCTTTTTACATTGGCATATATGTCTTGCCAAATATATACTGGGGTAAGGTGGGCAGCAGCGCTTTCTAAAGAACTGCCATCTTACACTGCGATCCCCAAGCCGCCTGCCAAGCGTAGGGATTATGGCAAATGCGTCCGTAAAAGGGGAGGCTGTAATCAGCAGTGGACAAGTCAGCAGTTACAGTGATATATTTGATTTATCTGACATCGTTTTGTTCATATAAGGAACATTTAAAATAATATGATTAATATACATATAAATAAATGCATTATTCCTATTTAACAATGAATAATTAAAAGTGATCGTGGAATCAGATGTATCGTAAACTATGTCAGAGTAAGCTTTGGTGGAAGAAGCGTCAGTCCAGGGGCTATAGCGTGTGGGTTCCTGTGCTATGTGTCTAAACTATGCTCAGCGCCTAAGCTGTCCGTACACCTATATACCTAGGTAGGCGATAGAAACTCAGCTTTAGCGAGGCTGTATAAATAACTGAGTAGGTCGACATGGAAGGTAAACATTGGGAGTGAACCCTAAAATCCAATTAATTGAAAATAAACTTTGAAATTTGACTGCCACATTCCATATGATACGAGAAGTACAATAACATGATGGTTAGGTAGTTTAGGTGCTTCTAGACAATGTTATAGTGAGGTACAAAAATGTAAATACAGTTTTTAGTTACGAGAACGAAAACCTAAGTAAACATACGTAAAGTTGTGTGCTATGGGGTCATGTCTAGGATTATCTATGTATTATCAATATGGCGAAACTAGAAATACATTTAGTATGCCGCATTAGAGTTGTTGCGTACAGATTAGTCTATAGTGTTCATTGTATAATATCTATAACTTGTTAAGTATAAAATGTAAATAATACTACGTTTATTTTTTTATATTTGATAGATTACCCTTTGACCACTATCTCACCTGATGGTAAGTGATGATGTGGTCGACGATGTTGTTCAGGTTAACCTAGAAGTACTGGCTCTCAAGGATATCTGCCGGAACACACCGTTAGGTGCTTGGCGATAGATTTTCTACTTAAGGATGGTAGCTAGCCAGGTGGAAATTCGCAAAATGCCCTACCACCATGCTATAACGACTGCCATCCTAAGACAACAACCGGGACCGACGGCTTATCGTGCCCTCCGAAGCACGGAAGCGATCAGTAGTAATGTCACTAGCAGTCACCCATCCAACTCATGACCGCGGCAGACGTTGTTTAACTTAGCTGATCGGTTCAGAACCGCTAAGCAAACTTCGCTACGAGCGCTTCAAAATTTATTTCCTTTATTTTATTCAAATTATAATCTTGACAGTGGTATATATATTTTTGGCTTTAGAAGTTGGTAGATATACAACGACATAGAACTTGTTCGGCTCAAGCAGCACATGGCATTAGTGTTAGGATTATGGCTACGTTTTCATCTGGTGATGGGATTGTTGCGTTATGTCCATATCTTAGGGCAACACGGATTTCCCCATCCCGGAACGAAGTGGCTTTTAGACAGAGTATGGACAAAAGAGTAACACAATACTGTAGTAGCTCAATCGTTCACGATCAATCGCGTCGTCACTTCTCATCGTGTGAGGTTATGACTAACGTTTGAATAGTGATAGAATTTTTTGGAAGAAGCTATAGAAACTTAATTAAATAAAATGTAATTACATAATATTATAGTCCGTAATTTAGTTGCAGCAACACGTCAATTCAGGTGAACAGCGAAATAAAAAGTGTTAGTTATCACATATAACGCAACAATATACTCATTGTTGCGTTATGTCCATATCTTAGGGCAACACGGATTTCCCCATCCCGGAACGAAGTAGCTTTAGCGATATATTAGGTCCTTACATATGAAATTGGCGTTTTTCGTACTGGCCACTTTAATCACGAATTTCTCCTCTTTGGTAAGGAATTCCAAATTCAAATTTGTACAGCTATAGACTCATGTATTTGTGCTTCGATGATCGTCATTCATTTGTTTTTTTTCTTCTGTTTTTTTCTGTTTGCGTCACTCATTTTACAAAATGGAAAACCTTAAATATCGCATTATTTACGAGTACGAGTTCCGCCGTGGCACTAGTGCTGCGGAAACAACTCGAAGGGTGAATGATGTGTATGGCGGTCGTGTTGCAAAAGAAAACACAGTTCGTTTTTGGTTCCAACGTTTTCGTTCTGGAAATTTCGACCTGCAGAACAAGCCCCGTGGACGGCCTGAGACTCAAGTTGATAATGAAGAGTTGAAGGCTATTGTGGAAGCGGATCCATCGCAAACCACGTCCGAGTTAGCTGCAGGCTGCAATGTTAGTGATGAAACTGTTTTAATTCACTTGAAGCAAATTGGGAAGATTAAAAAGCTTGAAAGGTGGGTACCTCACGAATTGACTGAAACAAACCGGCAAACGCGCGTCGACTGCTGCGTTACATTACTAAACCGGCACAATAATGAAGGTATTTTAAACCGAATCATTACCTGTGATGAAAAATGGGTTCTTTACGATAATCGGAAGCGCTCAGCGCAATGGTTAGATCCTGGCCAGCCAGCCAAATCCTGCCCCAAGCGAAAATTAACCCCAAAAAAGTTACTTGTAAGCGTTTGGTGGACTAGTGCCGGTATTGTTCATTACAGTTTTTTCAAATCTGGCCAGACTATTACGGCTGATGTCTATTGTCAGGAATTGCAAACCATGATGGAAAAGCTAGCGGCTAAACAACCTAGGCTGGTCAATCGCTCCACGCCACTGCTGCTTCACGACAACGCTAGACCACACACTGCGCTACAGACGGCTACTAAATTAGAAGAGCTTCAATTGGAAAGTCTAAGACATCCTCCGTACTCCCCGGACCTTGCTCCAACAGATTACCATTTTTTTCGAAATTTGGATAACTTCTTGCAAGGGAAAAAATTCAACTCCGATGGGGCAGTCCAAATCGCCTTCAAAGATTTTATTGATTCCCGTCCGACTGGTTTTTTTAGTAAAGGGATCAATGAACTACCTATGAGATGGCAAAAGTGCATAGAAAATAATGGTTCATACTTTGATTAATTAAATATATTATATTAAAAAATATTCGACTTTTTGTTCCTCCCATACAAAACGCCAATTTCATATGTAAGGACCTAATATTATATTTATTCGTGCCAAAAACTTACAGTAAGCTATATTTATTATTTGCATAGTATTTAAACAACAAAATAAGGAATATGGCTCTCTGAGTTTTTTTTTTCTATTTAAAACACTAGTGCGGTAAAGTACAAAAAGCACGAGTGCATAATGTTGCGCTATGACACTAAAATCGGTGCATTTAAAGGCCCGTTACGAGCGAGTGTGTTGAAAAAATATTTATTAGGGATTGAACAATAAAAATATTTGTATATTAGATAAGTGATAAATAACATGCACCGAGTAAAATAAGGTCAATTTCAAATGATTATAATATTTAAGATGTTATGTATCTGTATTTAAATATACAAATTATAGATTCGATCTCGACGTACTAACGTAGTAAAAATTAATAATATTTTTGTTAAATATAGCTATTTCACTAAATTACCAAATCCTCTCGGAGATCTGCACGAAATTCATCCGTACAATGTTTCTGATACTTATAAAAAGATATAAAATTAGCTGATATGCTCTTTTCAAAGGCTTATAAACTGAAAAATTCGTTTTAATATTGTTATGGTTGCAATAACGCCTGCTCGGCGGATTGCATTACAAATTTACGAGAGAAAATATGATAGATCCCGCACCTGACTATAATTTTTTCTCGCGTAAGTTTTATTAAATTTGTATTTTGTAATGAAAAATTGGTCTTAAAAATGCTCATTTCTCCCGTAATTGCCTTTTATAACATTGGTAACGCCAGAAAGCATAAATAAAGTTAAGGCTTAATATGAATAGTACATCCCTTTTCCCCATACATCCTCAACATTTAATATGCAAGCAAAACTGCCGCCATCCGCCCTTTGTATAGTGCACTAGTGCCACCTAGCGTGAAGAAATAAAACTAGTACCTTTTGAACTCACCCGCCGCCATCTCGGCGGACAAAATATATCGCTCCGCAATTAATATTAAAAACTACGTATAAACAAACTTTAAACCCCGAGCATTGCGCTCTTTGTAATTTCCTAGTGATAGTGTGTGCTAGCCCAGCAGTGTTAAAAGGTGAAACGAAGGATTGCAGTGTCTGCTGAGGAAGACCACGTGGCGGGCCCGCCGGCGTGTGTGATGTCGCGCTGTTCTACTACCTGGCTGCTCCCGGATTGTCTAGTAGGCTGCCAGTCCCTTGTCTTTCTTATTATCTTATCTTGCTATGTGTACTATTCTCCCTAACATAATACATTCCGCATCGAAGACATAAAATAATTACTTTTTGGCGCTATCAAACATCCAACTGAAAGTGTAGTTATGAACAGTACACAACTTATTTTCTTTAACCGAAAACCGTACTATATAATCTCATACGTTTTTGAGACATGAACGTGGTTTCTGTTGTATTATATTATTACAAGAACGAATCAATATTTTCATACTTTAACAGACTATGCATATGGGTCTAGGTGTAGTGCTCGGCCGCCTCCTATACTACCTCGCCACCTCTTCTAAGCTTTATACGAGTAGATTCCGAAGGCTGCGAATAATTAACGTGGATGGTATCTATAGCGTTCTTAAACCTCATCCTGATGTCTACATATAGTTTATTTTTATTGATATAATAATAAAAAAATGTATTGGTTTTCCATTTAAACCTAGACTATTATATAGGTAACTAAAAACTAAGTATATGAAGGAAACAAAGCAAAGGGAGGTGACTAAGCTTCTTCAACCCGAAATATACATTCTGGGCGGCGCTGATTTTCAGCTGCCATATTTTCATATTGAGATGAAACAAGCACGAGGTCCACCAGATGATAAGCGATAACATCTGCCAAAAAAAAAAGATAAAATATGTAATAATAATTGTACCTACCTAATACAATCTCTAATAAATGCGTTAGGTACGTCATAAGTGACGAACTGCTCTACACCCGTCACCCTGGGACATACAGTTGTTAAGTCTCATGTACCTGTAATTTTACTGGTTTTCAAGGAACACACTGTTAATTGCTTGGTGGCAAATTTTCGACCTGAGGGTGGTGGCTACCCAGGCGAGCATTCACAAAATGCTCTTCCACCATGCGGTGAAGTGAAGCACAAGCCGGAGATGGGGATCGAACCATGGACCTGCGACACAGCAATCCATGGCTATTACCGCTCGGCCATCATTGCTTCAAAGCTAACATTAATGATTTAAATCGCGTATACTTATCATTATTTTTGTCCCGACGTTTCAAACACTTAAAGTGTTTTGAAACATCGGGACAAAAATAATGATAGCTATACGCGATTTAATCCGTTTAATTACTATGTGTAATAATCGCGAAAACCTAAGATAGCATCAACATTAATGAGTTAACATTTACATTTTCATCCAGAAAGTAATAACTTATATTTGGTCGAGTAGTTATTTTCAATTTTAAAAGCAAATTATAGCTTATGTACGCATGATAGATGGCAGCACACGATGATAACACCAACTTCCCTCAGAAACGTCCTCTGTCTTCAAATAATTGAACCGCCCTCGTATATCTAAACACTATGTTAAACTTATGTGCAATGAGAAAAAGTATAAGTGGGTATTATACACAAAAACCACAAAAAGTCGTGCGTGCGAGTACTCATACGCACGACTTTCTAGTTCTCTTTTAACATGTTAGTAAACTCAGTAATGCTGTAGGCTAGCAGCTGGAACTGAAGCAACATATTGGCAATAAATACCAGCGTCCACGACAGCTTTCGCGAATCAACAGTCTAAAATATGACCGTTTCACTGTATTGGAGAAGCTATTCCGAAAAAGGTCAATAAGTACTAGCTTATTTTTCCATTTCTAAAAAACAATACAAATTTGAATAAAATAGTATATATGCAGTATGATTCGAGTGAGTAAGTAAATTATTATAATCTAGGCTACTATAAATATACATTCTTTGGGATATATAATTAACGTATAACTATCACATTAGTATTATATATACAAAAGTTTGTGAGTGAGTGAGGACGTGTGAGTTTATCTTTCTTACTCTTTCACGCTGCAACGGCTGAACTGATTTGCATAAAATTTAAAATATAGATTGTCTGCAAGTGTTTGGTGAAGCTAGCTGTCAATGCATTTTTGATTAAAAATAATTAATTTTTAATTTCTCCATTGTTTGAATTTCTACTACTACGTTTACGTTTCATAAATTCAAAAGATTCAAAGAAAAACCATAACAACGCACCATGTCACCAAAATTTTAGAAATGTAACGTGACTACGTAATACCTACTGGTATATGCCTTCTTCATTCGTTATTTAAAAGATGAAGAAAAACAATTTACATGATGTCAAGTGGCTGGCACCTTATGAAACATGTGGAAAAAAAAGCAAGTGTAGCTATCTTTCTTTTAATATTAGGTCCTTACATATGAAATTGGCGTTTTTCGTACTGGCCACTTTAATCACGAATTTCTCCTCTTTGGTAAGGAATTCCAAATTCAAATTTGTACAGCTATAGACTCATGTATTTGTGCTTCGATGATCGTCATTCATTTGTTTTTTTCTTCTGTTTTTTTCTGTTTGCGTCACTCATTTTACAAAATGGAAAACCTTAAATATCGCATTATTTACGAGTACGAGTTCCGCCGTGGCACTAGTGCTGCGGAAACAACTCGAAGGGTGAATGATGTGTATGGCGGTCGTGTTGCAAAAGAAAACACAGTTCGTTTTTGGTTCCAACGTTTTCGTTCTGGAAATTTCGACCTGCAGAACAAGCCCCGTGGACGGCCTGAGACTCAAGTTGATAATGAAGAGTTGAAGGCTATTGTGGAAGCGGATCCATCGCAAACCACGTCCGAGTTAGCTGCAGGCTGCAATGTTAGTAATAAAACTGTTTTAATTCACTTGAAGCAAATTGGGAAGATTAAAAAGCTTGAAAGGTGGGTACCTCACGAATTGACTGAAACAAACCGGCAAACGCGCGTCGACTGCTGCGTTACATTACTAAACCGGCACAATAATGAAGGTATTTTAAACCGAATCATTACCTGTGATGAAAAATGGGCTCTTTACGATAATCGGAAGCGCTCAGCGCAATGGTTAGATCCTGGCCAGCCAGCCAAATCCTGCCCCAAGCGAAAATTAACCCCAAAAAAGTTACTTGTAAGCGTTTGGTGGACTAGTGCCGGTATTGTTCATTACAGTTTTTTCAATTCTGGCCAGACTATTACGACTGATGTCTATTGTCAGGAATTGCAAACCATGATGGAAAAGCTAGCGGCTAAACAACCTAGGCTGGTCAATCGCTCCACGCCACTGCTGCTTCACGACAACGCTAGACCACACACTGCGCTACAGACGGCTACTAAATTAGAAGAGCTTCAATTGGAAAGTCTAAGACATCCTCCGTACTCCCCGGACCTTGCTCCAACAGATTACCATTTTTTTCGAAATTTGGATAACTTCTTGCAAGGGAAAAAATTCAACTCCGATGGGGCAGTCCAAATCGCCTTCAAAGATTTTATTGATTCCCGTCCGACTGGTTTTTTTAGTAAAGGGATCAATGAACTACCTATGAGATGGCAAAAGTGCATAGAAAATAATGGTTCATACTTTGATTAATTAAATATATTATATTAAAAAATATTCGACTTTTTGTTCCTCCCATACAAAACGCCAATTTCATATGTAATGACCTAATATTACATTTATTCGTAGCGTTCAAATAGCCTGGCATTTTCCGCTCCATATAGCTTTCTTTTTACGGGTTTTCTCAAAGTCACACCAAAAAATAACTCAAACTCTCAAGCTCAAATAAATTTGTCAAACTTATCTTCCTTCAACCATACCTAACTTTCAAAAACAACAACTACTAGTAGAAGGCACTCATACTGTACAAAACCAGATCTTATAATAACTCTATCATATATCCTTTTCACCTCAGGCACACCTTCTATCAATTCTCTATTCAGTAATACTTACTCCTACTACGTTTCTCTTACTGCCTTTTCTACAGCAAAAAACTTAAGCCCTAAATAAATAATTAGGGCTTAAGTTTTTTGTGTATTATTAAAATATTAATGTGATGTTTCCTTAAAATATTTATAAATATTTGTTATTATTCCGCTACTACTCTGAGAACGCTATTAAACCTCAATCAGATTTAAGTCTTAAGTTAGAACTATTAAGGAACATTTTCCCATGGTAAGAGGCTGAGAGTTCTAGTTATATATCAACGAGAGATGTCGCCACTGTTCTAGAAAATACAGGTTATAAATAGAAAATTTAGGTTTGTCTTTGTTTTCCATAGGTATTTATATCCTCATTAGTATTCGTGTTCTTTGTGCATATTACAGGCAAAATGAGACTTAACAAGTATGTCTCAAGGTGATGGGCGCAGTGCAGTTCGTCACTTGTGATGAAATGCATCTGTTATAGGCAGAGAATACCGTTTAACATCAGGTGGGCTTCGAGCTTGATCCGTCACAAAGACATAAAAAAAATATATAGAACCCGACTTGTGCTACTTTTATAAAAATGAATAAATTATAATTTCATATTTGGGAAATTTACAAACCATACGAATCTAATTTTAAAAATATGTTATTCAGAATCTACCACACGTAAATGCTTGCATGCAGTCTATGCTACGAACGAAGTTAAACTTAAGTAAGCCAATACGTGTTTTACGGATACGAGTACCTTTCTTTCGGATCCGAAGATCGAAACTTCGACGAATTAGAGTAGATGCCCTGCTTATATCGAAATGTCATTGGAGCGCGGCGGTCATTGGCGCGACCTAGCTAAGAATAGAGAGTACAGATATCATCTCGTAATAATACACTTGAAAGGATACATTCGGTCTCAGAAGTCACATTTGGAGAACCCTTTATTCTGCTCCATTATATAATTATCTTTTATGTAACAGTCACGGGTTTCCGGCTGAAATAAAATTGCTTCCGATTAGCGTTCAGTAACTTACATTTATCTGTTATCGTATACTTTTATAGTAAGGTCTATTCCCATTACAGCAAACTGTTACCAATTTTATTTCATGTATAACATGTTCCTGTGATTGTTGGGCTTGTTGTGATATGGACTAGCAGAAGCCCGCGACTTCTTCTGTGTAGCATTTAGCTATATAGTCCCTAGTTAGTTATTTAGTTTTACAAAATAGGGATACTATATATGTATATATTTATGGTATTGTGACGTAGCCCACCTAATGTTAAGCGGTAACGCCTGCCTATAATACATACATTTCGCTGCAAATGACGAATTGCACTGCGCCCGTCACCCTGAGACGTGCAGTTGTTAAGTCCCTGGAATCTGTTCCGTTTTGAAGCGCTCGTAGCGAAGTTTACTTAGCTGTTCTTAACCGATCAGCAAAGTTAAGCAACGTCGCGCGCGGTCATGAGTTGGATGGGTGACCGCTAGTGACATTACCGAGCGTTTCCGTGCTTCGGAGGGTACGTTAAGCCGTCGGTCCCGGTTGTTTTCTTAGGATGGCAGTCGTTATAGCATTGTGGTAGGGCATTTTGCGAATGCCCGCCTAGCTAGCTACCACCCTCAAGTAGAAAATCTGTCTCCAAGCACCTGACGGCAGCTGTCCTTGAGAGCCAGTACTTCTAGGTTAGCCTGAACAACATCTTCGACCACATCATCACTTACCATTAGGTGAGATAGTAGTCAACCTTCAGGCATAAAAAAATGTACTGGATCACAAGGACTGCTGCTTGAAAACACAGTTAGGTGCTTGGCGACAGATTTTCTACTTGAGGGTGGTAGCTAGCCAACCGATCATACGAAAAATACACTTCACATTCTTCTTCACATGCGGTGAAGCTCAAGCCGGCGGTGGGGATCGCACTATGGATCTGCGGCACGGCAGTCCGTACCTAACTATTACCACTCAGCCATCATTGCTTTAAAAAAATTTTTGTATATTTGTTACGCGATTACTCCGCCAATTATGAACTGATTTTGATATTATGTCTCCCCGAGATATAAATTATCCTCGAGTAACATAAGATTGGTAAGTACAAATCACCTTATGGTCTTTTAAATTTTATGGTCCCTTTAAATAAAATTAATTAAAATAAATAATTAGGGGGCTCCCAAATAATGAAATAGGTTTTCGCCGTTTATTTGCTAAAAATACGGAACCCTTCGTGCGCAAGTCCCACTCGCACTTGGCCAGTTTTTATTTTATTTTTTTACTATTATTATTATTTTCAGACTAAAACTTAAATATCTGATGTGTTGTTTTAAAGACTAGCTCATACATAATTTATCGAAATCAGCTCAACTTACTCACTTTCGCCTGTATTCTCCGAAGGGGTTGAGTAGATGTATTTATGAGCTCTTACGTTTCACCAGACATATTTTGTTTCTAGGTAGTAGAGATTTAAACATAATGTGTATATATTTTTTATTTTGACATCATCATCATATCAGACATCGCGTTCGTTCGCTCCGCAGTATTTTAATTAGTAAAGTTTAATAAAATCATTTTAAGGTTTCTCGTATTTGTCTCGAAACGTCTCAGAAAGTTTTTATGGCTTCTAGAACTGTATTTTTTGTTTGTGGTGGAGCCATCATTATAAGATTGTCACTTTCACTATCAGATCACATTTTGGAAAATTATTTAGAATAATTGAAAGCGTGTTTTTAAATCAATTTAGAGAGATATATATTTGTCGGTTATATATTGGCTTTCTTGTAAAGTACTGAAGCGCTTAGTCCCTCAGGTCTTCAATACACACTAATCTTGGGAAAACGCATCTCAAAATACGAGAACAATGACATAAGCCGCGAGGCGGAGGGTTTTGACAAATGTAATTAATCAACGCGTTAGAAATAGGATGTCGGATGGAAATAATTTTCCAGGTGCTACAAACTTCGGGACTGAGCCTTAGGGCTTAAAGGGCGTCTAACTTTCATGTTGTCGTCAGAAAATTTGGGTTTTAGATACTTAGTACGAACTTAGATAGTAGTATATACATACTTTATGTACTAGTTTCCGTGTTAAATTATTTAAAAAAACTTATTTATACACTTTATTGTGATGCATAGCGTGGACACACATAAATAGTTACGTGAGTACAGGCTTAAATATTTTTTAGTTATTTGAGTGGGAATTTCATACCGCTTGGACCAATGATGATATTCAAATTGATCCAGTTAAATTCCACCAAATTAATCATCAAGATGGTCCTGCAAAAACTATGCGTGATCATTCAAAAATATACGCATTGGCTTGAGAATATCTTTCTTTTTCAGAAGTTGCTTATAAATAGTTTCTACAGCCAGCCAAATACGGTAATTCCTTAAATTATCGAAGTTTTCACATCAAATTTAAAGCTTGGTTGTTAAAAGTAAAGCTGTAGTCAAGGAAAAACATTGTCATTACATTTTTATTCCCTGCCCGTAACACTAACAGCTCTACCTAAAGCTTTTAATTACTAACAGCTACGGGGTCGTGCATTCGGCCTTATAATTATAGACTTAACTACTAACATGGCTTTTTAGGTACGATAATTTTCTTATTTCTATCATTACAGTTTGTCAACTATTTGTCGCTTCTGTATTCCAAAATTGCTGAAAAAAACTAAGCACAAAGATAGGCTATCAAATATATATAGGTTAATAATATTAACATAGCCCGGAGGTGGGCATAGATTGTTAACCCAGATACAAATGAATACAATACATTTTATAAAACGAACGGTTTTTTTTCCAATTTGAGAATAGAAAAAAATATGGGTGAATCGAAATAAGAACATACACAAACCTTGACAATATTATATAAATAAATTATTATATCACAATATTTAGAAGTAAGCAAATTGATATTTATGTAGGTATTCCATATTCTAATTAAGTTTTCTTATTAAATAATATTGTAAAGAAACAAGCACAAGCACTGATGCTGATGTTCAGCAGAGACCCCTGCTTATAACTGATGCATTTCGTCATAAGTGACGAACTGCACTAAATACTCCTATAACTCTGAGACATTCAGTTGTTAAATCTAATGTGCATGTAACTGTATTGACTCTCAAGGTCTGCTTCCGGAACTGACAATTAGGTGCTTGGTGAATGATATTCTGCTTGAGGGTGGTAACTAGCCAGGCGAGCATTCGCAAAATAACCTTTCACCATGCGGTGAAGCTCAAGCCGGCGGTGGGCGTCGAACCATGGACCTGCACCACGGCAGTCCCCATAAACAGATATATACTACCGCTCGACTATCACTGCTTCAATTATGAGGTGCCAAGAATCCCCATATCAGTGGAGATCCTTGAGATGTTTTTTTTCCAATAATCTCTAATGACTGCTCATCAAGTTTTATGTAGAAATCTGTACCTAGCAGTAACTAATTCAATAATGGCGCCTCATCGGTTGAATTGCAATTCTAATCAAAACTCTTTCTGATTGGATAATAGACATACTCATTTCTGCTTGCTTCTTTTGCGTAGCTTTTGCGTACGTGTAGTCTCGTTCATCGTTATTTTGGCAACACACTCGAAAACAAATTAAGGTGAAATCTCTTGCCTGCGGCGGATAATTAAAAAAACTGTTGTGTTGTGTTTGTGAACTTTGTTTTTTCGCGTTTGTATACTGTTTAATAACTATTCTACATGATCATGATATTCAAGAGTTTAAATTAATGTTGCTTTTATTATCTTGCGATGTTATTAAAAACCATTTTTCCATAGATTACTATTATATTACATTTATTATTACGCAGCAGGTCCATGGTTCGAATCCTGCCACGGGTTTGAGCTTCAGCATGGTGGAAGGGCCTGGCTGCGACCATCCTCAAGTAGAAAGTCTGTCGCCAAGCACCTAACGGTGTGTTCCGGCAGCAGTCCTTGAGAGCCAGTGAAATTACAGGCACAATGAGACTTAATAACCATGTCTCAAGGTGATCGTCAGTGCAATTCGTGACTTGTGACGAAATGCATCTGTTATAGGCAGAGGTTAGTCCGCTTAACATCAGGTGGGCCTCGAGCTTGTCCAGTCACAATAACATAAAAAAACATGAAAATATAAGACCGTCATAAATATCGTTTACCCATTTCAAATGTAATCACCTAACTAATTTAAATATATTGGAAGTCGTAAAAAATATTGTCCAAATTTCGCGTATTACGTCGTCAATATACGAGAAGGGTAGCGACATCATAACGAGAGTTAAGTGTTTGAAAAAACATTTCTTTCGATCAGATGAAGTCTAGTAGTCTGGTTGATGGCCGCGCACCGTCCCCTATGACGGTTAAAGTAATACAATTGGAGCACGAAATTTTGGCTAGAAATGCCGAGTCCAGGTGGCCGAGGAGGTTTAGGCATCCGACGCGATATCGGAGTACGCACGTTCGATTCCCGCCTTGGGCATAAAATTTTGTACTCCAATAATTTATTAAATATATTTTCGCTTTGCACGCTATAGTGCTTGTAATATATTTAGAAATACAATAGACAACTTTGCAACGCAACCAATTAAATGTTGTATTTTAAATTTCCCGCGATACATGTCAACGTCTGCTGAAATAGTTTACCCATCATCGCCGGGATGTTATTACTAAGGATATAGGATATTCTATAACCATATAAGATTATGACTGGCTAGCTATATCTCGTTAGCATCGCTTTGAAACCTCGACATCTTGGGTTCGATGCGCGCACTGTGCTAATTAAATAAAATAACATTAAAAATGTTCAGTAATAGTCCCGGAGTCCTGAAAAATCAAATTATCAACAGTCATTACGTCCACCGTTGCAGAAATAACATTTATGCCATAATCCACATTTTTGGCAGGCGTCTTGAAGATCGCAGTGTAAGATGCCAGTTATTCAGAAGTCGTTGCTGCCCCTTCTTCTGGTATTCTTCTCTTCGTCGCGATTACCGACCCTCACAGGAATATATGGGGGAGAAAGTTCTAGCTCGTCACGCCAAGGGCACTCATTCCTCGTGGTTACAACGGGACAGGCTCGTGCCTCTTACATGGGCCTTAGCATGTGTAACGAAACGTACCCACGTTTCTGAAGTTTGCACACGTCGCTTACCTCTTTGGGTAATACAGCCATGACACACCACTGTCCGTGCCAGCGACCGCAACCACGCCGACGTGAGTTACATCATCCGCTAAAGCAGTAAATCTCCTTTAGTTCTAGGTTAATCTAAAAATCTGTAATACTCGTAATGGTGAACAGTAACTCAAGAAAAGTGCCAGTAAAACCGTACATTACGTTCGAGCGTCATTAATCCAGTTTAATTTATTGAGACCGTAAAAGAGACGATACGTAACAGTTGTTGCGTAAGTACATGGAAGCCCTCTTTGGTTGTAGGATAATGTATACATACATCATGTTCATCATGTTCATGTTGCTCATCATGCCTGTGTGTGCCCTAAAGGCTAGGTAGATGTTTGAGGCTCATGTCATGAGCAATGATGGCCGACCGGTAATAGATATGGACTGCCGTGCCGCAGGTCCCTGCTACGGCTTCACCGCATGGTGGAAGGGCATTTTGCGATTGCCCGCCTGGCTAGCTACCACCCTCAAGTAGAAAATTTGTCGCCAAGGACCTAACGGTGCGTTCCGGCAGCAGTCCTTGAGAGCCAGTGAAATTACAGGCACCTGAGACTTAACAGCTATGTCTCAAGGTGAATTGCATCTGTTCTAGGCAGAAGTTAGTCCGCTTAACATCAGGTGGGCCTCGAGCTTGTTACGTCACAATAACATAAAAAAATGTAATACAGAATGAGCCTAATGTTATCTAACGGACACAGTTTCCACCTTTTAGTGAACATTTTTTAGATAACTACATCTAACATGTTTTCTATATTATTATTTATTTATGTTGATACAGAAAACACTATACAATCACTAAAAGAACACTATGATATAAGTTAACATTTACGAGCCTGATTATATCCCTAAATATGTGTACACATCATGATCAGCGTAATTGTAATGTGATCATTATTTTGCATAGTATAGCTACTAATATAGAAATTATTTCGAATGGAAAAAGATAACTTCTAGCGGGACTTGAACCCGCAACCCCCAGAATACCGTCCTGGTGCATTACCAATTATGCTATGGAAGCGGGTGCTGGACAGTCGAAAATTCTCCATCCGTTTGAATACACGTCTTTTTTTTGACGTTGTCGACATCTACCCAAATAGCAGAGGACTATTTACTTAGGTATTATATAGGATATCTGATCGTATATCAACCTACCAGAGGTTGATATACGATCAAAACTGAATACCAAATCGATGAAACCATTTTTTAAATTTTGACTAGTATTATTTTATAGGAGCATTGACGCATGCTAAGCGAAAACATAGAAATTATTATGGATGGAAAAAGATAACTTCCAGCGGGACTTGAACCCGCAACCCCCAGAATACCGTCCTGGTGCATTACCAATTATGCTATGGAAGCGGGTGCTGGACAGTCGAAAACTCGACTGTCCAGCACCCGCTTCCATAGCTACTAATGTTATAAGGCTTATAAACAGTTCTAGTTATAGCAGTTTGTACTTATAGTATACAATTGATATTAAATTAAAAATGATAAAATTGAAGTGATTATAGCAATGTTTACGATCAAATTGGGCAGTAGAAACAACTTTGCCCTTTACATCCCTTTTGAAAATGTGAAGGTTTTGGTCAAGTATATCAAGTGAGCTATGGTGTTCCTTTGAGATTTAATTATAGTGGCAACACATCCGAACTAATGGATTGTAAAAAGATGTATTATTCATGTACACCTGCAGAGGAAATATGTTAGAGTGACTACCGTGGGCTCGTGGTTTGATATTAATAGCATATGCTTGAACGAAGTGAAGGAGAATCGATGTTAGAATGTAATAAACAGACAAAGTCGATATTCACGCGTTCATTTTGAAGGGGTTTTAATTTTTATGTAATTAATCTCGTATCTGCTCGTAAATGTTCATTTAGCTGTGTAACTTTTTTAACTCGCGATAGCCATTATTTACTTTACACTACAATCGATAAACAACGCTACAGCTACTAGAAAGAATTAATTTAGGAAATCCAAAGGTCATTGCAGGTCCACAGGCTGTCCAAATGCTTCCCCTTCCATTTAGCAGCGTGCCTAGCATGCTAGCAGCATTGCCCCGTTGGATTGCAATGCTTATTCGTCGAGCCAAAAAAGTGCTAGCATTTATATCACGTGTTGCATCGACCAAACCCTCTGATAAGTTTTAAGAAATACGATAGGCTCACGGCCCCTACGGAATGTCTAAACCAAACGGCTCAAATATGTAACCACTAACGAGATTACCATACTTTACACTGAGTCACTCCGTTGAAGTCCCTAGCCGTTGTTTTACTTCAGACCCTATAAAGTAATATATTTTTCAACACCCTTGCTCGTAAAGTGAGCTTTATTATATCGTTCTTAGGGCCATATACCGAACTATAACACCCTCGTGCATAGTATTATTATACACTACTGCGTAATAGAATTATACCTACAAAGTTAATTTAGTACCTAATTGCAAATTATATGCGAGTAAACAGAGCATTTTCAATTTAACCGGGTAACACAGATTTGTAACATCAAAGAGGTTTATATGTAATCAATCATCATTCATTGGCGCGCGCAAAAAAAAAAACTTGCGCGCTATTTTGCATAATTTTCGTATGTTGTTTGTAACGCATTTGTGCAATATATATTTTTTTCCTCGCAAGGGTGTTGAAAAAGTGCGTATGAAACTCGGAGAACTCGAGGAACTTAGCTCACTTGTATCATAATCTACTAATGTACTTCATAAAGAGACATGACTTTTATGCACTCCTATTTACTTTACTCAAAGTGCTGGTAATGTGATAATTATTTTGGCAACCTTCTTTTTGCATAGTCGACCGTTCTACGCTACTCTACTAATAATTTATTCATAGGCGCTGCACAAATATGTGGCAGCAAAGTTGTATGTTTTTTTTTTATACAGCTGATAGGCTATTCTTTAATCACTATCTCACCTGATGAAAGTGATAATGTGGTCGTATATATTGTTCAGGCTAACCTAGAATTACTGGCTCTCAAGGACTGCTGCCGGAACACACCGTTAGGTTGTTGTGTAGGTGCTTGGCGACAGATCTACTTGAGGGTGGTAGCCAGGCGGGCAATCGCAAAATGCCCTACCACCATGCTATAATGATTGCCATCCTAAGACAACAACCGGGACCGACGGCTTAACGTGCCCTCCGAAGCACGGGAGCGCTCAGTAGTAATGCCACTAACGGTCACCCATCAAAGTCATGACCGTACCGGACTTTGCGAAACTTGATTGATCGGTTATGTACGACTTAGCAAACTAAGTTCCGAGAACTTAAAAACTTGATTGCTGATGAATTTTTATCCACCAGAAATTGCCTTCAAAAACAGTTATTGTAGAGTTTTGTTTATTTATTTTTTTACCATGCAATGAAACTGACTTCAACACTCAAATGTGTGAAATAACTTGTTGAAGTCGGAACCCTGATGGTTCAAAAGTACCTATTATCACAACATTGTGCACATGGTACCGACTTCGATAAGTTATTTCACACATTTGAGTGTTAAAGTCGGTTCCATTTTTTGGTAAAAAAAACTCAAACTTTTTAGTGACTTTTGCTGATTGTCATTCCCTGTCAATGACTATATCATCAAGATAGGTAAACACTTTTCAGTTATTGGAGTGAAAGTCAAATACAGCTTAACTGATTTTAATAAATGGGACCACACGGCAAGCATCAGCTTTCGAATAAAAAAAACATCATCGAAATTGGTTAACCCAGTCAAAAGTAATAAGGTAACAAACTTGTTTTTTTATTTTTTTATTTATTAAAAGGGCTTTGTCACTTAGCGACCAGGTAACAAACTTAAAAAATAAAAATAAAACAGGCGAATTGAGTACCTACTCTTTTTTTTGTAGTCGGTAAAAATAGTCAAGTGCAAAAATTATTTGTTACTGTACTAGCTGGTTTTATTTAAAAGACTTAAGTTGTCTGAGTAAAGCATTATAATTCCTTGGTACGCAATTACTGCACTGCTGGCAACACTGTGAGGACATCTAGTTTATCAATGCTTTCTGCCTTCAAGCATTCGTGGAAAATCCTTGCTGTACGCGCTATGAGGCTTTATTCCAGCTTGTTCATCAAGGGCTGCTATGCTGCCCCGTTGTGATGGCCAGGACCTGCACTACGCTGCTAGCTACTAAGTAATAGGAGACCGTGATGGTAAGGTATTATTACAGTTCAGTTTAAATATACTTGAGTGTCAAAGCAGTGATGGATCAGTGGCACTGGCTATGGACTGCCGCACAGCAGGTCCATGGTTTGAATCCCGCCGCGAGCTTGAGCTTCACCGCATGGTGGAAGGGTATTTTGGGAATGCCCGCCTCAAGTAGAAAATCTGTCGCCAAGTTAGGAGCTTGCGATGTGTTCCGGCAGCTTTCTTTGAGAGCCAGTAATTCTTGGTTAAGCCTGTTAAAACCTTCAACCACATCATCACTTACCATCAGGTGAGATTGTGGTCAAAGGATTACTTACAAGCAATAAAAAAAACTGCCCAATTTTTGTCACTAGCCTGAGATTCAGAGACCAGTCTATGTGTGAACTAATGCTTTCGTGTGTCAAAATGTACTGCGTACCCTCGTTTTTGTATTCAGAGATGTTTGAAACAGCGCAAACTTAGTGCGTGCTTCGCCAAATAGTGGAAATCGACTAATTAAGCTTGTGTTAAACCAGGAGTGGCGCCTCCAAGCGAGCGAAGTTGATGATTTAACATTGAACCTAACCTGTACCGTTTTATTCTGTGCCTGTATGTATATAGCCCATATATATATGCCTGTATATATATATTTAATATATTTACTGTACTGTACTATATAAGCCGGATTGTCCACTGCTGCCGGATTGTCCAAAACAGCCTCCCCCATTATAAGGGGGTTTGCCATAATCCTAATGGTAACATTCTAGCCCGGCACCCAACGGGCTGAAGGGAAATGTCTTTTCATACGATCACGATGTTGCTCTAAGTAATAGGTTTATACATATATCTATATATACATATCTTGGTAATCTTGGTAGGCCGGTAGCCAGTGGTTACAAGTGGCTAATTTTCTAGCTTATTCATTAGCCGTTCTTTTGTGGTGTTCTATGAGGAAGGCCTTTCTTCAGCAGTGGACGTCTTCCGGCTCCACTGCTGAAGATTATGATATACATATCAGATATTTTGTTTCAGTCACTGCAATTTTAAATATTGCTGATTTCTTTTCGTTTCTTTTTCATGTCAGGCTAGACGGAAAATGTTCCGCTTGTAAAAATTCTGCCATAAATAATAGAGTGCTAAGACCGAGGTAAGTAGGAGTCTGGCTAAATCTCTGAATACGAAATTTAAAGAATAGCTAAGCCGACCAATCGGTTTATATTTATTTTACAAACCAAGGAGGTTTTTACTTTCTGATCTATCTATTACGAAATTGGTGGTATGGTGCCATTTACCAATGTCCTTTTTTATTTTATAAAGCAGTGTGTGTTTTAGAAATTAGCTTGTAGTAATGAATAGATTCAGGCGTTACTTTCCAGAAATCCATATTTAATAATAACATAACATTTCAAAAACATTTTGAGAAAGCATTAAATTTATATTTTAGAAAAATACTCGACTTATTGGCGGAATGGTCACTAGACATTTTTATATATTTTTTAAGTATATTTTAAAAATATTAATTGATGTTTACTTAAAATATTTTTGAAATAAAGTTTTTAGTTAGTAAAAAAACATTAGCAAAAATGTCAACACATGCATTTAAAATACTCCTATGATGTCCTACGTTGCTCCGCGAATTATTTGAATCTCGGCTTCCTTTTATGGCCCTCGCCTACGGCTCAAACATTAAAGTAATGAATGTTTCTCAGCTTATATTTATAGGCTTCAATCTTATTGCTTGGGATCAAAACATATCTGACAAATATGGCTGAACTTTTAGGAATTTTAAATGATGTTATATAATTATTATTATGGCCCCTTGGTATCAAGGCTAAAATGACTGAAATGAAAGAATAATAATAATAATAATACATTTTATTTCCCAACTAGTTACAATTATGTTTCGTATATCATAAATCATAATATATTACTAACATAAATCTATTTCATAATTACATGTAAGTATCCAAATCCCTGTACCCTGTACTCTGTGTTACAGGGTTACAGTTCCTTCCCATAAACTATTGAAAACTTATAAAATTCATTATTTATGACACTGTATTTCATGCTACAGCGAAACATTATATTATATCATAATACAGACTGACATGTAATATACAAAAGGTGAGAAAGATGTGTGTTTGTGTGTGTGTGTGTGTGTGTGTGTGTGTGTGTGTATGTGAACGTACCGTGAAGTTGAGAGTTTGTGTAGGGTGAAAGTTCGTGAAGACTATTTCTGTGTGTTTATGAATCTGATGGTCGTGTGGTGACAGGGTTACCTAATTAGAATAAATATCTAAGATCAAGCCTAATGAGAACAATTTAAGGTTTAGAATAGAATAAAATATTATGAACGAAACTTGAGCAGGTTTTCTGTGTCTTCATAGGTCATGTTTTGTAGCCATTTCATGACAACTCGTTTGCACTCTCTCTTTGAGAGAGGATATATATCCTGGTATTGGCATAAACGATTATACAAACGAGGACCTAAAATCCTAAAGTGACGGGCTACAAGTTGTAATCTGTAGGAAATTTACTTACATACTCTATCTTTTCGACGTTTAAATTGACGACTTACATGGTTATATGTTAAGGTTGAGCGTTGTCTCACAGTAGTATTGAGTACAAAGAGTTGTCTCACGGTCAGTACTTACTACACACAGAAGGCATAATTGTATCGACCGCACGTATTTAGAATAAAGGAAGGCGGTGATAGTGTCCATTTTCTTGATTGACGTGGTCAAGTGGTCTAGGATTGCCAATTTTGAGGTACTGGAGTCAATACACAGGTCACACTATCTTGTATATATCTGACAAAAAATACACTACAGACAGGATACTGAAGTTGTGCCTTGGGTCTACCATCATAAGGTTCGTCGTTATTAGTGACCAAACCGATGCAACGACGTGATGGTGGAGCCTGTTGCGAACAACCGAACATTCAAAGTAAGATAACTTACATAAGAAAGTGAGTACAACTTACGTGGTACAATAGTATCGCAATAAGATAATATATTTTAACTGACACTAGGCTAACTTCCCATCAGGAAGAATATTGATAAGTTTGGAGAATGAACTCATAGTTTTAAAATTATTAAATGTAACAAAAAAAAAATTAAGAGTACGGAACACGAGTCTGTACTGTGTAGAATGAAATAAATAAAAATAAAATAGTATCCCAATACGATGGTTCAAGAACGATAGAAAAGATTTGAGTTACGACTCATTGTCGTGTTAGCTCAATTGGTTAGAGCATACCTCGGCTAAAGGGGTGGATGGACGCGGGTTCAAATCCCGCACATGATTTTTAAAAAATCTATCGAATATTTGTAATTTTGTAATGTAGTCCGCATAGCAGGCGTTATTGCAAACATAACAATATACAAAAGTGAGTTTTTCAAAGCGTCATAGATAAGATTAAGAAAAGCTCTGTGTAGTTACTGATAAAGCTAGCTAACTGTATCTCGCTCCAGGAGTCGCTGAAACTGAAAGTCTGCCTTCAGTTGCTCGCAAACTACGCGAAGGTCGGGACGCGTGGTCACGGCTACCGACCGTGATCCGGAATAGCCAAAGTTTAACGATACAATTTATATAGTTTTATATGTTTACTTTAAACAACATGAACAATGGATGATAACATTAATATGAATACTTGAAAGTTTTGTGAATATCTGCTACTTTAATGGTAGGTTTTTAAGTTAAAAGTGGTCTTCAGTAAAATTAACTGCACCGAAAGTTGCTATAAGTAGCGACGATTTATTAGAAAATAAAGAGTGAGTTAGAAGAATATATGTACATAACATACAATTAACATTTGAACGAAACGTACACAAATTGTGAATATAGTGCAGGTTTGTGGTTATACCTAATGATAATTTCTATAAAAATTATCAAGTTTTGGTGATCTATCTATCTAGTGACTAGTCAAATCTATCAAAATAGTGATAACAATATGACATGAATTGAAAATAAATGAGTGTTTTGTTCAGTGAACTACAAAGTGATGTGATTTTTTGTTTAAAAAGTTTAAGTCGAATAGAAATATATTAACTTAACAACATTATTTAGACATTGTCTTTAAGTGGCTAAAATTATTATTACTCAAAAATTTTAATAAAATCAGATATATAGACTGAGAGCTATACATTTTCGAATCAGATTATCAGGTAAGCATTTTTTTATTTATTTATTACATAAGAACGGCAATGCCAGTTATACCTACTTAGTACATAGAGTGAAACACTAATAAAATGATACATTCATTGATCGATCAACGTAATTATAACAATTTACATACCAAAATAGTATAAAAAAATTATACAGAATATACAAAATAGTTAATTACTGTCCTACAAATTAAAATAATAAAAAAAAAACATGTCAAAAATAAAATAAAATCTAGACATAAGTAGTTGCTGTCATACAAATAACAACATCATCATTTAACATGTCAAAAATACAAATTCAAAAGTAATAATATAATATAAATATAGGTACTATACAAAAATGCCGCAGATATGAGACGTAAAATTCACATTACACATTCTAATGACAGTGTGGAAAAACATACATGTTGTACCGATCCCAGTTACCGTAGGGTATCAGTTCTTATACATGATGAGTATGCGATGAAGGAGCAGGCGATTTCCAGATGTTTTCAACTATCCCTTCTATCCATGTCCACCATTGGGTTCACTACTCGAGATGTACGATCTATTTTACAAACAATATCTGTGTATACACTGGGTAGTGGCTGCCCTGTATTTTGTATCGGCATTCAAATAAGTACTTAAAAATTGTTAAAAGAAATTACAGCTAATGTACCAACGACATTTGTACTGATTATATTATACTTATCCAACCTTTCTGAATACTTCTGACACCCTAAATTTATTTTGATATTTCTAATTTTTATTATTAGTACGAAAGAAAATAAGAGTACAATATTAACCGCATAAGAACTGTTTATTGGTTCTTTTCTATTTCTGAAATTTTATATTGACGGTATTGAAGATTTATTGGTTGGCAAGAATTAGAGTGAAGCTTTGGGCTTCAGGTTGGAATCCCAGCTGGGGCATGTTATAGGCTCAGATTCGCTCAACGAGAAATAGAAAGAGCTTTTCTGGGAGTTTCTGTGCGCGACTAAATTCACAATTGGCAATGGTTACCACGGGAAGACGAGAGCTGGTAGGCCTGGTACCACTAGGTGGAGTGAAGACATCGTCAGAGACGCGGAAACCGATGGATACAAGTGGCTAATAGTCGTTCTACAGTGGACATCATCTAGCTGATGATGATGAATATTTTATACTATTGAAAACATTGTGTATTGTCATAGAATAGAACCGTTGCTATATGTTAATATATATTTTATATAAATCTGCCTGAAATCATTCGCAAAATGCCCTATCACCATGCTATATCGACTGCCATCCTAAGACAATAACCGGGACCGACGGCTTAACGTGCTCTCCGAAGCACGTTCACGCTCAGTAATGTCACTGTGGTAACCCATCCAAGTGCAGAAGTGTTCAGCAGAGGTTGCGCAACTTAGCTGATCGGTTAAGAACGGCTAAGCAAATTTATTTACGAGCGCTTCAAGCGCTAATATATATATATGTGTCTACTTATGTAGGTACTTATAATAAAACACAATAAAGTGAACTGTAAAATTTTCTCATCTTTCAAGCAGATTAATAAACAACAACAATTTCATAAAAAGTTTATATACTATAGAAATAAGATACGAATCGACGCGTAAAAATGTTGAGTTATACCACTTGGCGACCGTAAAACATAGATTTATCTATTAATAACCATATTTCTCTATCGAATAGCTTTCAAATAACAGTTGGGTGTATCAATTGAAGCATTTGAAAGTTGTTTATTTGCTCGATGCATACATTCAGGTAGGTATATCTTTCGTGGGCACATTGCCGATTGTCTTTCGGAATGTCTTTTTTTACATTTCGCTTTCCCAGAAGAACGTACATGTCTTTTATATATCCTGGAAGGGAAGGTTTTTTTTAATGTTATTATGACGGAACAAGCTTGAGGCCCACCTGATGTTGACTAACCTCTGCCTATAACAGGTGCATTTCGTCAAGTCACGAATTGCACTGTGCCCTGTAATTTTCTGGCTATCAAGGACTGCTGCCGGAACACACCGTTAGGTGCCTGGCGACAGATTTTCTACTTGAGGGTGGTCGCTAGCCAGGCGGGCATTCGCAAAATGCCCTTCCACCATGCGATGAAGCTCAAGCCCGTGGCGGGATTCGAACCATGGACCAGCTGCGCGGCAGTCCATTGCCAATGCTACTGAGCCATCACTGCTTCAAAATATAATTAGGTATAAAGTTACCTATTTATGTTCTTATAGGCTAGCCTTTAACCACTAATGATGATAAGATGGTTAGTGATGATGTGGTCGAAGATGTTTTTTAGGCTAACCTAGAGTTAATGGCTCTGAACAGAACAACAACCTTTAGGTGTTTGCTAACAGATTATCAAGAGATCTACAATTTAATTAATTATTTAATTATTTATTTATCAAAATTAAGTATTACAATAGTGATATGATAAGTAGTGTCTAAAAATCTAAGTAAGGTTTGTCCAGTCACTTACGTTCTCGACAAGTAAATAAGTAAATTATAAACTACATCAGCGCAGTTCACAAGCTTTAACAAAGTGTGCGTGTTATCTGACAGTTGCGCTTTGTTACAAATACTTTCAATACAGTTGTTGCGTACGCACACACAACGAAAGATCATTGTCTGTGCGTACGCCTTACAAAGAAAGATTACAAAATGATCCAATTTATTTGTCCAAATAATATTGTTTCAGTACAGTTTTGATATTTGTATGATTTATTTTTTCTTTGATTTCTTCAGGTATGTGGTTAATTAGTAGAGGTATGAGGTATTGAGATGTTCTTTTTCCGTATGAATTATTAAATTTATAATATTATATTAAGGTTAAGTTTTCTGCGAGCAATACTTCTTGTGTGGTAAGTATGGTTCATTGGGATTTGGATGTCAGTCCTGAAGTAGTGTTCAAGAAGCAAGTTAAGCTCGACCCTGTGATAAATTGGTATAATTCCGCAGTGTTTAAAGAGGCCTTCAGGATCTGCCGCGTACCTGTTTTTAATTTTTAATGGGACAATTAATTTTAGTAGTCGATATTGTATATTGTAAATTTGGTTAAGATAAGTTTTGTAAGTACGCCCAAGAGCTAGTGGTAGCTAGCCAGGCGGGCATTCAGAAAACTTCTTACCACCATGCTATAACGAGTGCCATTTAAGACAACCAGCCCTGACTGCTTATGACCGCAGCTGACGGTTAAAAACAACGAAGCAAGCTACGCTATGGGCGCTTCAAATCTGAATACTAACATTTCGATATATTAGAGATATAAGTATTATGTAATAGGGGGGAGCCCGTGCCATTTACCGGACTGTTGGGTGGACCTATTCAGTTGTCTTAAAAAAACAACTTATGAACTCACACACTTTTATTTTATAAAAAAAATATATATATATTTAGAAGAAGACTTATAAGTTCCGGCAACTCAATTTTACTATTAATTGGGGCAGAGGTTCCACCTGAAGGATATACTAGTATTGAGTCTGGTGATTCTTGGAGTTATCACAATAATACTAAGCACTTAACTTTGAAAGCCACCGTTTATATAGAGAAATATACTGCTGACAACGCGTAAATAGGTTTGTGAGGGATTCGGGCCTAGGTCAGCAATATATTAGGTGCAACAGGACGCTGTTCCAGATTTCGTACTGCTAATTAAAGTTTCTGTGTCAGAAAAACCTATTCAGAATCAAAATGTCAACAGGTCTAAATTGCCCCCATAATAATGACAGAAAATCCAAGTGAAAGAAAATTATGCGCCATAATGAGCAGTGTGTCAGGGCGTGTTTAGACGTATAGTAGACAGTTGTAGTGAATTGGACTCAACGTTATTGGTTTCATCAGCATCTTTTGCGCCCTTATTAGCCAACTGACAGCGCGTATACTGCAAACTGAAGAATTTGAGAAGAAATTAGAGCTATTACTAAATTACAACGACAGGAAAAATTATAGTCATGTACCTACGGGGTTCTAACCCGCGCCATCCACCTCTAGCCGGAGTATGCTCTGACAGCTAAGCCAACACGACAAATTTGTCCTCTCTTTCTTAACCATCGTATGCCCATACGTAACCCTCATATATGCTGGCTTAAAAGGCCAAAGGCTAAAGGCCAAAGCATACCCCGGGTACAGGGGTAAGGCAACATGACATATGACTCATGACTCTATTGTGTCCTTTCGTTTCGTTCTAAACCATTGTATGGGGATGGAGCGACATCTATAGTTCAACTTACGTTGTACTACAAACAAGACTATTTTTTGCAATTAACCTTAAACTTTTTTATATTGTTATGATTGCAATAACGCCTGCTATGCGGATTACATTACAAAATTACAAATATACGATAGGAAAAATTTAAGTCATGTGCGGGATTCGAACCCGCGTCCATCCGCCCCTTTAGCCGGGGCATGCTCTGACCAATTGAGCTAACATGACATGACGTCATAACTCGAATCTTTCCTATCGTTCATTAACCATCGTATTGGGATGGAGCGACATCTATAGTACCACTTACGTTGTACTACAAACAAGACCAATTTTGCAATTGGTTTTATACTTGTAAATGATGATTAGAGCATGCCCCGGCTAAAGGATGGACGCGGGTTCGAATCCCGCACATGACTTAAATTTTTTCTATCGTATATTTGTAATTTTGTAACCTTAAACTTGTTAACGATGACGCATCCCTTTAATTGTAATATTTTTATTTTTGAAATAGCGTACTCTCCGTAGTTTACATTACAAGGTCACAACCAGAGGACATATTAAAATATCTAGAGCTATGTTACGCCTTAGTGACAGACCACCAGCCCAGTGGTCATACAACATTGTCAAACATGTCGGAAAGCAACAGATGAGGCTGACACAGGAACAACAAAAAAATTGGTATGAAAGTCTATATCCAGCCGTGGTGCCAAGCCAATAGACAAATGCTATTTGATGTTTATACTTAAACAATATGTTTTGTAACAAGACAAAAAGAATAATATTAAAAATAATAATACAGTTATCATAAATATTACTTTAACATTTTGATAATTAATGTGTAACAAGGGCCTTTTCTGACCAATTGTAAGGCCGTCACAATATATCTTGATCTAGCATAACAAGTAGAACCAGTTAATTTTCAAAGGTATTTACGTTGTAGAAATCAATTTATCACTTAGAAAATGACATGAAAGTCAATTAAATTTACAAATTAATGAACTTTATAAGTGCTTTGCCCCTTACTTACTCTTTCGAGTCATTAATCGACATTCAACGAGTTTCCCCTAAAGTTCGCAATCTTTTGTTTGCGAAGCCAAAGGCAGTCAACCCGAGTTTAATCGAAGCTAGCGATCCATGAAAACGGAAAAACGGTTACAATACAACTGAACTCATAAATACTACAAAGAGAAGGTACTTGTTAGAAGAGTCAAGTAATTAAAAACAAACTACAAAAACTTATAAGAATTATATGTTGTTTTTTTATGTTATTGTGATGGAACAAGCCCGAGTTCCACCTGATCTTAAGTGGACTAACCTCTGCCTATAACAGACGCATTTCGTCAACGACGAATTACACTTTGCTCGTCACACTGAGACGTACAGTTGTTAGGTCTCATGTGCCTGTAATTTTACTGGCTCTCAAGGACTGCTGCCGAAACACACTGTAAGGAGCTTGGCGACAGATTTTCTACTTGAGGGTGGTCGCTAGCCTGGCATTTGCAAAATGATTAACCATGCGGTGAAGCTCAAGCCCGCGGCGGGATTCAAACCATGGACCTGCCGCGCGGCAGTCCATAGCTAATGCCACTGAGCCATGACTGTTTCTGGATAGCAATAATGTCATTAGTATCGTCGATTTTCCAACAAGAGCAATCCCTTCAAGCACTAGCCTCGAGCACGTGTACGTGAGCGGTGACCTGGTGCGTGAGTCGCGCGCTTCGCCTGTGCGCTCCGACCTCAGCGACCACTATGCAGTGCAAGCTGTGGTGCCGTGCCGGCCAAGATCTGGCCCCGCGCCCGCACTCACCAGGCGAGGCCGGTCCTACACTCACTCCAATATGCAACTTTATTGTTGCTGTTGAAAGTGTAGACTGGAAAGAGTAGAGCAAGTACTTAGGCTCACATGACTGCCTCGCAAAGTCAATAGTTAATAGTTTGAAAAATAAAATTAACATTTGCTTTCCTGTAAAACCCACACTGATCATAAAGAAAAAAACGGCCACGAAGGGTTCCGTACCATTATCTCGATTTCATTATTACTATTTGTAGCAAATAAATGGCGAAAACCTCTTTTATTGTCTGGGAGCCCCCTTAATTATTTATTTTATTTGAGTAAATTTTATTTAAAGAAAACATTAAACTAAATATTCTGTGAATAGTTTAAGCGTCTACCTGTCACCGTTATTAGTATCGAGCCAGAAACGGTAAAAAAATCAAGTTTGTTGTTTGGGAGCCTCCCTTAAATATCTATTTTATTTTTAGTATTTGTTGTAATAGCAGCAATAGAAATACATCACCTGTGAAACATTCAACTGTCTAGCTATCACCGTTCTTGAGATACAGCCTGGTGACAGACGGACGGACGGACGGACGGACAGCAAAGTCTCAGTAATAGAGTCCCGTTTTTACCCTTTGGGAACGGAACCCTAAAAAGGTTCTTGGATGACAATTGATATAATACATTTACAGAATCTGCTACTAGGTGGAGAATAGAGACGAAGAATTAAAAGATTCAGGCGTCACTTTTCGGAAATTCATATTTAATAATAACAAATATTAAAAAAAAAAACATTAATTTAATATTTTAGAAAACATTTAAAAATAAATCAATGACAATTCTGCCTATTTTTCCTGTTGAACCGCCGTGACTTCATAAAAGCTTAGCCAAATCGGATGAATTTTCGCGTGTCGCTTCTACACGAAGCGTCAGACGGTTTGTTTGTTGGCTCGAACATTTTAGATGATAAAACTTGGATATCAGAAACAGAGATTTGAAGTTCAATTTCAAAAGTTTCGACACGGATTTGAGGATAACAAACAGATCATATGGTAGAAAATGTTAGTTGTGAATATTCACCAGCGTTGAGGAGGAATTACAAAAAGTAATTTGAAAGCAGCTCCATTTTAGTAATTTTTGCCCCTAAAGATCAAGTTACGAAAAAACCTTTAGCACGGATTTTTTTTTTTTTTTTTTTTTATGCTTGATAGGTTAGCCTTTGACCACTATCTCACCTGATGGAAAGTGATGATGTGGTCGAAGATGTTGTTCAGGCTAACCTAGAATTACTGGCTCTCAAGGACAGCTGCCGGAACACACCGTTAGGTGCTTGGCGACAGATTTTCTACTTGAGGGTGGTAGCTAGCCAGGCGGGCATTCGCAAAATGCCCTACCACCATGCTATAACGACTGCCATCCAAAGACGACAACCGGGACCGACGGCTTTACGTGCCCTCCGAAGCACGGAAGCGCTCAGTAGTAATGTCACTAGCGGTCACCCATCCAACTCATGACCGCGGGCGACGTTGCTTAACTTTGCTGATCGGTTAAGAACAGCCAAGTAAACTTCGCTACGAGCGCTTCAATTTGTTGCCAAAACGTCAGTAAATAATATATGTTTTCCTTAAACCAAATAATGATCCTCTGTGGAGTAGTTCACCTTCAAAACGACCAAAATCAGGAAATCGTTCCCTTAAGATGGTTAAACAACAATAACGGAAGGATAAACTCGAACTATTACTCACCTTCACCACGCTTGCTCAAATTGGAGCATGCCCGAGGGACGGAGGGTCGCTAGTTTGAAACCTGCTTGTGGTTCCAACTAATTTATATCGTTGTATAATTTTAATCATTTTGTTCAAGTCGGGATCCTTGAGTCTGACTCACACTTGGCCAATTTTAGTTTTTTTTTTAATATTATATATAAATACCAAGGAACCTATTGATTAGGCAAGCGAGAAGTTGGAGTGCATCTAATTGTTTGTTTATTAAATTTTTTACGATACAATCTCGAAGCCCACCTGATGTTAAGCGGACTAACCTCTGCCTACAACAGATCCATTTCATCACAACTGACGAATTGCACTGCGCCCGTCATCTTGAGACATAGTTGTTAAGTCTCATGTGCCTGTAATTTCATTGTCTCTCAAGGACTGCTGCCGGAACACACCGTTAGGTGCTTGGCGACAGATTTTCTATTTGAGGGTGGTAGCTAGCAAGGCGGCCAATCGCAAAATGCCCTTCCACCATGAGGTGAAGCTCAAGCCGGCGGTGGGGATCGAACCAGGGACCTGCGGCACGGTGGTCCATCCATAGCTATTACAGCTCGGCTATCATTGCTTTGTAAATGTACTTGTAAATGTGGTAACTCTGGCTCGTAGATGGCCTCATTACTCAAGTGGCGTAAATGCTCTCTTAACCCTTATATCTGTTTATACTATATCGCTACAGGTTCGACACTTGTATATGAATTACAACATTTTAACGACAGAACAAAAAAATAATTGTTATTAACTTGTTAGGCAATTCTCTTTAATAACACGTATCCACATAGTCTGCGTCAATCAGCTACCTAATACTACGGTTCAAAAGATGGGTTGGACGGAGGGACATCAAAGCCTTAGTAATAGGGTCCCGTGTACACATAAGGATCTCAAAAAAAAGTTAATGAACTTGTATAAATTAATTATAAATTAAAAAACCCGCCTGCAAATTACTTATTTTCGTTAAGCGTTTTATCCAATTGTCCAATGTTATATTATCCGGAGCCCGTGCTCTCAAGTACCTTCAGATACCGGAATACAGTTGAGAATTACCACTTTAAGGTATATCCTTCGGCCCCTCAGTCCTAGTCTGGTTTAGAATGAGCGAGCAAACTCCTTGAATATGAGGTGCAAGTAGTTTCCATCATTCCACACACCGCGCCCGTCCGTTGCGCTCAAACATTGCCACGCGCATTTTTACGAGCACATGTCTTAAAGCAAGTAAGGTGACTTGAGTATCGCTTCTTTACCCTGTGAATATGTTCTATTCTTTAAAAGCTAGCAGTCTGGCGATGGGAATGCGTAGCCAATTGATACGAGTATAACTGTAGCCTTTTGCTAGTCCACCACCCTCATAACATAAAATCTGCCACCAAGCATCCAAGTGTGTGTTGCAGCAGCTGTCCTTGAATCAAATAAAATATATAAAAAAACGGATTTGCAAGAAATATACACGTTTTTCTGCTCTTCCGTAAAAACAGTAACGCGAGCAAGCGACGTTGAGCGTACGATTGATTGAACTGGGTAGCTAAATAAAAATACGGCCAAGTTCGAGTTGGAACTCGCTCTATTAGGTATCGGCAAAGCAACTTCCCGTGGTTTTTTTTTTTTATGTTATTGTGACGGAACAAGCACGAGGCCCACCTGATGTTAAGTAGACTAACCTCTGCCTATAACAGACGCATTTCGTCAATGACGAATTGCACTGTGCCCGTCACACTGAGACGTCCAGTTGTTAGGTCTCATTAGCCTGTAATTTTTCTGGCTCTCAAAGACTGCTGCCGGAACACACTGTTAGGTGCTTTGCGACTGATTTTCTACTTGAGGGTGGTCGCTAAGCTAATAATCGAATGCCCGCCTGGCGGCGGGCATTCGCAAAATGCCCTTCCACCATGCGGTGAAGCTCAAGCCCGTGGCGGGATTCGAACCATGGACCTGCTGCGCGGCAGTCCATAGCCAATACCACTGAGCCATCACTGCTTCGCAATTCTGTGTTTGTTGGTCATAGAGTTATAGTACATACAAAAATTACCAGAGTTTCTTTTGTGGTTTATCAAGTATGTCTATATATTAATTATAGCGGGGATTCCATACTTGAGAAGCATATTCAAGTTGGCTCCTTACCAAGGAACAATATAAAATTTTTAACGTTTTAATAGATTTGAAATCTTTCGTAACTCGGAAAAGGAAATCCAGAGTTTTCATAGCTCTATTTAAAATGTGATCTATATGCTTGTCAAATAAAAGTTTTGAATCGAGAGTAATACCGAGGTCGACGACAGTATCAGATCTCGTAACAGACTGACCATTAATTTTAAAATCATAATCTAAAGTTTTATTGGATCGACTGAAAGTAATGCAGAAGCATTTATTCACATTAAGATCGAGCTTGTTTTGGGAACAGTAAGCTTGCAGGCTATTAAGATCCATTTGCAACAATTCCAGATCACTACTAGTTTTTATCACTTTAAAAATCTTCATATCGTCGGGGAATAGGAGAAAATCAGAGTATTTAAAGCACGAGTAGATGTCATTAATGAAAATTACAAAAATAAGAGGGCCAAGGATCGAGCCCTGCGGGACCCCGGATGGAATGGGCGACCGAGCCGACGCATACCCACTCAAGACTACAGTTTGGCATCGATCGTTAACGTATGAAGTAAACCACCTAAGAAGATTGCTCTTTAGGTCTACTTTCTACACAGTATAGTTATTGTCAAAATGTCAATTGAAATTTGTTGGGTTTTGTTTCAACGCTGTTGGCTTGTCATTATTAAAAATCCGACAAGAGCGAGTAAAACTCATACTAAGGGTTCCGTACCAACAGCTACATTTCCAAAATTTACACGCCTATCATTTTAAATGGAAAACAAAAAGGGTTTTTTTTTTAAATACGGTTTGACGCTTCCTTCCCTTTTTAGACCTCCACCGTCTTAAAAAGGAAGGAAGCTTCAGGCCTTTTAAAAAAAAACTATTTTAGCTTAGTAATAAGGTTTCATTTTCTGATAAGGAACGAATTATAAACTGCTATTTATAATATAATATTGCTAGGTAGACTACAAAGAAGTATAAGAGCACTCTTCCAACTGCTACAGGCCTGTAGATAGCCCAAATTCTTCAGCTCACTACCAGTTGGCAGTATGCCCAGTGTTCAAGGCGCGTCACCCGTTAAAATTGCAGTACTAATAATAGTTCGTTAAGCCCATTAAGCAATTGGTTATCATGAGTTTCAGCAACCAAGCGCTCGGGGAAGTTTTGTAATATACAATCCGGTCCTGGGCAGCTACTACAATTCAACGAAGTTTCGTTTTTGGTGTTCGAGCGACCTTTTAGACAACGAAAATTGAATTTGCGGTTAGATAGTTCGTTGTTGGATATTATCTATGGTCGGCCCGCATCGTTCATCAAAAATCTTGCCCGCTATGGAATCTCCCATACTACTCTGCGAACGCTATTATGCTTCAATCAGTATTAAGTCGTAATGGAGAGAAATTAAACATTTTCCCATGGTAAAACACAGAGAATCCTAATTATGGAGCTCAGCGAGAGGTGTCGCTACTGTTCTAGAAAATACAGGTAAGATATTTAGAATTTACGTTAATGTCTTTGTTCTCCATAGATATTAATATCCTCATTAGTATTTGTGTTCTTTCTGCATGTTTAGAACACGTCTGACTACTTATAAGCAAATAAATAAATTCTATTTTCTTCTTGGAAAATGTACAAACCATACGAATCCGATAGATAAAAAAATATTCAGAATCTACATAGGCAAATGCTTGCAAGTCTATGCTACGAACGAATATAAACAAAAGTAAGCCAATACGTGTTTTGCGGATACCTTACTTTCAGACCCGAAGTTCTATACTTCGTCGAATTGTAGTAGCGGCCCTGCTCTCCACGGGCCCAATGTTCTACACAAAAGGGCTCAAATACATAACTATTCTTCAATATCACTACTGAGGTTAGCGTATTTGTGCGGCTTCGTTTGCTCTTATGAGTTGTTTCTACAGTGTTCTTAGGATTCCTTACCAGAAGGGCAAAATGCCCATCTGTATGTCACGGAATAGATAAGGAATGAATATAACTGTTGAAATCTAGACATTTTGTGTAGAATGCTTACCAAAAACAAATATTGAAGTGAAAACTCACTTTGTGACGAAAATTTAAAATTTTAACAGTTCTTTCACGCTTATAGTTATGTTTCGTTCTTCATTCTTCATGATTATAGAAAATAATAATAAATTTAACAAGTATTGCAGAAAAGTATGTAGTCATCATCATCATCAGTCGGATTACGACCACTGCTGAACAAAGCCCTTCCCCATAGAACGCCACAAAGAATGGCTACTAGCCGCTTGTAACCATTGGCTACCCGCGACTTTTATGATGTCGTCAGTCCACCTAGTTTGGGAATGTATGTAGTAGAAATCGTGAAATCTTCTCAAAATCTCAGCTTTTACGCGATCAAGTACAATAGATTAATAATGTGTATACCTGATTTAATAACAAAAAAATGTTTTACCTAACGGCTTGTCGCGCACTTGGTAACTTTTTGACGAACAAGCGACGACAAAATCTGGTAAAAATAGTCGGTATTTGTAATTATTTTTCCGATATACCGAGGGTAGTTCATAAATATTTTAAATTTCCTCTGCTCTTGTTTGGACAGTCACCAAGTTAAGCCAATATACTGATTAAAAGTCACGTTCGTTGCTTTTAGGATTTTACCTTATAATGTAATCAGATTGTACGTTCTTTTGATAATTATAAGCCGAAAAGAATGTCTTTTAAAAATATTTTTTTAAAAATTAAAGAAATACTTATGTATTATATTTAAAGCGCTTGTTGTGGAGCTGGCTTAGTGTTTATTCACTGATCAACTAACTTGGATAGGTGAGCGCTAGTGGCATTTACAATAGTAATGGTTAGTTCCGTGAGTGGTTCCGTGATTCGGAGGGAACGTTAATCTGTCGTCGGTCCCAGTTGTTGTCTATGTATGGCAGTCCTCGTTGCACGGTGGTAGGTCATTTTGCAAGTGTTAGCTGAGTACCACCCTCAAGTAGAAAATCTATAGTCAAAAACCTAACGGTGCAACTGTGTTCCCGCACCCGTCCTTGAGAACCAGTTCTCATTCAACCACATCATCGCTTACCATCACGTGAAATAATGGTGAAAGGCTACCATGCAAACTGTGGTTCTGTGAACTGAACACCTGGCGACTGAAATACGTTTTTTTATTACGTTTCCAACCGTATACCCGATGTTTTTAAAAATGTCAAAATTGAATCGACACTAAAATTCCATAAATTATCGAACCTGCTCACAAAATTTCAGAAGAACCTGTAGAGTAGAACAACCGAAAATCCGGATATATGGAAGCATTTTTGCAGAAGCTGAAACGTAAACGCTACGCTCGCTCTTCAAGCTCACTTCATTAATAATTTGCTTCAAAATTTTGGCAGGTCACATAAAGCTAAAATCGAGTCTAAAGAGGACGTGTAAATAAATAACTTTATTATTCGCCGAATATATGAAATGCCAAGTAGGTACGTTTCTAGAATGTGATAACGCTTGTGTTACCAAGTTTACTTGTATTAAAAAAGTTTTTAATAAAATGACATTGCTGAATTCTTGTCAGGAGATTAAAAATTATAGTGAACATTCCGCCACGCAAAAAATAGTATATAACATTGAAAACACGAGCCATTTCAGATCTAAGTTTTCAGCCTTCGTTATCAAACTAATAACTGTACAATGCCTTCCAACATTATGATCCTACATTAATGCGTAGTTCTCGAGGGATCTTTATGTAATATTAGGACGAAATCCTTCGTTGATGAAGTCCGTAGCGAGTTAGCTTTATGTTAAAATTTGGAAGTTTGCTTAGCTGTTTTTAACCGATCAGCAAAGTTAAACTACGTCCTCCGAGGTATAGACTTGGATGGGTGACCGCTAGTGACATTACTACTGAGCGCTTCCGTGCTTCGCAGAGCACGTTAAGCTGTCGGTCCTGGTTTGTTGTCTTAGGATGACAGTCGTTATAGCATGGTGGTAGGGCATTTTGCGAATTCCCGCCTGGCTAGCTACCACTATCAATTAGTAAATCTGTCGCCAAGCACCTAACGGTGTGTTCCGGCAGCTGTCCTTGAGAGCCAATAATTCTAAGTTAGACTGAACAAAATCTTCGACCACATCATCACTTACCATTAGGTGAGATAGTGATCAAAGGCTAATCTGTCAGGCATAAATAAATAATTAAATATGTCTAACAATATAGGGTTTGAATTTTAAATAATTTTATATACAGGGTGGAAACTTTCAGCGGGGCAGTAAGGGGAAGTACCTTATCCGTTGCAGCTACTCGGAAATGGTCTAAGGAGACTATCCATATTTTTTTTAATGGAATTTAGATCCCCATTCACAGATTTCCAAAAAAATACAGTTAGCAAGAAAATAGCCATTTTACACAAAAACATTTTTTGATGCCAACCATCCTGTTTCTACTTAAAGAGTCACAAATTGCAAATACTTTTCCCGTAGATTTTGTAAGAAAATTTTTAGTGACGGTTGAGATCTTTTTGTTGACTGAATAAAAATAAAAGTTTAAAAACATTTCAAATTTCGAACTCGTTATTACTAATAAAAAAACAATGGTGATCAATGGATAGGAACACATGGTCCTATTTCTTGGCCAGCGCGTAGTCCAGATCTGACGCCTTTAGATTTCTTTTTGTGGGGCTACCTGAAAAACTGAGGTTTACAAAAAGCAATACTAACTACAATTTTGTATGGAAATCATACAAATAAATTGTCAGCAGCCAGGTCGGTACAGAAACGAATCAATTTATGTATTCGCCAAATGGCGGTCACTTCGAGCACTTGATATCGTAGGGCAAGAAACGAAAGAATAACATCATCAAGTTATGTTAGTTACTAAAAAAAGCAATTTAAAATGCCTTCTTTTTGATATGTGTTAAATTGTACGTGATCATTTCTCTTCTTTTTTTGTGTATTTCAGTTACACAAATTCTTTACAAAATGTATGGTTTTTTTTTGCAATTTGTGACCTATTGAGTTCTTCAACGGTGGTTGGTCCCATAGAAGTTTTTGATCAGTATTAGAAACAGGATAGGTTGGCATCAAAAAATGTTTTTGTGTAAAATAGCTATTTTCTTGCTAACTGTATTTCTTTGTTTTAAATCTGTGAATGGGGATCTTAATTCCATAAAAAAATATGGATAGTCTACTAAGACCATTTCCGAGTAACTGCAACGGATAAGATAAGGTACTTCCCCTTACTGCCCGGCTGAAAGTTTCCACCTTGTATATAAGCACACAGTTTTGTTTGGTGCTGAGAAGGCTGGAATATACTAGAAGATAGGTACTAGATCAAGTATATCTGTCGGGAAATAGGGTTCTGGGTGGCTGAATGTTCCATATTACAGCCCGCATGGCTGAACATTGTAAATGTAGATTGAAAGCGTTGGTTTTTTTAAATGTTATTGTGACGGAACAAGCTCGAGGCCCACCTGATGTTAAGCGGACTAACCTCTGCCTATAACAGATGCATTTCATCAGAAGTCACGAATTGCACTGCGCCCGTCACTTTGAGACATAGTTGTTATGTCCCACGTGCCTGTAATTTATTTATTTTTTATTCAAATACACAAAACAAATTACAGACAATTTCTCATTTACAATAATTATACACTTAATACAAATTTTGAGCTGGATTGTAATTCAACATATGTATATACAGTAAAGTAAATTGAAATCCGAGACGAAGTAAAATTAAGTACCAATCCGCAAATCAAGGTGATATTTTCGGATTAGTACCCTGAAACTGACACAATATATAATTATAACTAACAATAAGACAGATCATCCAGACACAACATGGCTGTTGTGTCCGAATTACTTGGTTTCGATTGAAGAAGATCTTTTATAGATATAACATATCTACTAAGACTAGGATTACATACGTCTAAATCTGGATTATTTTTTTAGCAGATCATTATATTGACGAGCCATTCTTACAATAGGATTAAAGTAGGATGTATTATTTTTATGGACTTGAAGAGCAAAGAGATTAGTGACTTTGGCTGTACGTGCTCTATATTTAATATTAAAGGGTATTTGATATAACAGATCGGGGGAATCAACTACAGAATGAATAATTTTATACAGGTATAAAAAGTCGAAATATATCCTACGCGTTTTAAGGGACTGCAAATTAAATTTTAACAACCTTTGTTCGTAATTTAAGTCAGAGCGTCCTACATGCTCAATTTCACTGGCTCTCAAGGACTGCTGCCAGAACACATCGATAGGTGCTTGGCGACATGTTTTCTACTTGATTTTGTTTGGTTGTTTGGTTAGCCAAGCAGGCAATCGCAAAATGCTCTTCCACCATGCAGTGAACCTCAAGCCGGAGGTGGGGATCGTACCAAGGAGATGCGGCACGGCAGTCCATACCGC
Source organism: Plagodis pulveraria (assembly GCA_963890685.1). Taxonomy (NCBI): domain Eukaryota; kingdom Metazoa; phylum Arthropoda; class Insecta; order Lepidoptera; family Geometridae; genus Plagodis; species Plagodis pulveraria. Next base: position 2,627,105 of record OY982952.1, on the reverse strand, counting down.
TCGGCCATCATTAATTCAAACATTAAAAATTAAAAAAATCTTCTTGGTGCGCTATTTTCAAAGTACTATAAGTAAGTATTATAAAGCCATGTACGGGTGATAGAGAAATGAGATTGTTTAGCTAAGTGGTGCGTTATCAGAAATGAAGATTGTAAAACACTAGTAAGCTTTGCGTCTTCGTGCAAGGTTCTGGAGTCGATTAATGCATCGTCAACATGAGCTTCTTTGCTCAATTATCCATACAATTCAAGTTCTAACAGTCACAGACATGATTAGGAAGCGAGGTTGATGTAAAACACTGCCTTACATTTTCAACAGAAATATCAGGGTTTTCGCATAAAACATACCAGTCTGAAGCTTAAAATCGAGGTGGCATCAAAATTTGGCATGTACATTACTATCTGCACCACAGAATAAAATGGACCAAAAGGATCACTCCGCTAAGACGTTTAAATAAATAAGCAACTCTGCTACGACGCAATAAAGAGCAATTTAGATCGCACACCGCTGAGTACCTAACATTTATATTCACCTACAAGGCGCCTCCCTTTCTATCGCGTAGTTCATATCTCTTCTGACGCGGTAAGTGGGTTAGGGTTGTGATGGTGTGCTCACATGCTATTACGGCTATGTACGTACCTACATGTAGTACCAATAAATATTAAAGCAATTAAATAACATTTCAAATATAAGTACCTGATATTAGTTGAAAACTATTTTAAAATGTACCTATGTACACGAATATGTAAAAGGCATGTTTGTTCGATCTATTTAGGTACCAGCTTATTGAATCTGGATTGACTTTTTATTTATTTATAGCTGATAGGCTCACCTAATGGTAAGTGATGATGTGGTGGAAGATATTGTTCAGACTAACCTATTATTAGTTACTGAATCTCAAAGACAGCTGTCGAAACACTGCTTGGTGACAGATTTTCTGCTTGGTAGTGCTGTAACCGATTGTCATCTTAAAGGAAGATTTATATTATACCGGGACGTGCCCGGGCCGGCCGAGGCCCGGCCGGGGCGGGCCGGAGTGGCTGCACGATTATAATATTACACCAAGCGTTAACGAGTTTTATAAGCCGCCACGGTCGCTTCCATATAGCGTAGTGATGTGAATAATTAATAAAGTGAATAAACAGCCTAACTAATAAGCCTAATTACTAGCCTTTTTATTCTGTGAAACTGTGTACGTAAACAGACTACGGATATATACGAACACGAAACACGGCGCGTTAGAGCGAGATGACGTGCTTTCCTGTCGGCGCGCGGCAAACCACTGTAAAGCAAACCCGTCTTGTCGCAGCCGCCGATGTACTTGTAGGTTTGTACCTAAAGTGCAGAGTGCGCTAGGCCTGTCTTTACTGTATTTTATCAGCCAGATCGTCCGTAATCCTCACGCTTGGCAGGCGGCTTGGGGATCGCAGTCTTAGATTGCAGTTCTTTAGAAGGTGCCCTTAATCGCCTCTCACGACACCCACGGTAAGATATGGGGAGGTGCAGTTCTAACCCATGGGGTGCCGGGTTAGAATTGCATTACCTCGGTTGCTATCTCGTAACCCAACATTTAATTTGGTTGTAACGTTACACCTAGCAGTTCGAGAAGGTCACACATCAGAATAGACTTGAAATAATATTAAAATAACAATAACCTTTTGAAGCAATGGTAGCTGAGCGGTAATAGCCATGGACTGACGTGCCGCAGGTCCATGGTTCAATCCTCACCACCTCACCGCCTGGTGGAAGGGTATTTAGCGAAGGTTCGCCTGATTAGCTACAACCCTGAAGTAGAAAATCTTTCGCCAAGCACTTAACGGAGTGTTCCGGTAGCAGTACTTGAGAGCCAGTAATAATTACAGGCACACGTGACTTATGTCACAACTGTATATCACAGGATCATGGGCGAGTGCAGTGCGTCATTGTGATGAAACGCTTCTGTTATAGGCCTAACATCAGATGAGCCTCATGCGTATTCCCTTACAATGCTGTTAAAACAGTCAGATAAATTTATTGGCTTTCAATGATATATTAAATCAAATGATAAATTTAGTTTGCCAATATTTTGTACAAAAGGAGTTTTAGGTCCATCACAATCCCATTAAAATAATCTAAATAGTAAGCTTTGAGCGTAAGTACAATATTAGCAATTAATCCTGACTCTTGAAAGTAAATTAATACAAGATAAAATAAACGGAATTCCACGAAGTAGAAGACCTGAAGCCGTTATTATTTCATAACAATAATTGGATCATGGGTCTGCTGTAGATTTCATCAAAATTTTGCCACGAGCTAACTAGCTTATTTAACGTGACCTTTAACATTGACTCATTTTAAAGTCAAAATAATAATTTAAATAGTAATAAAGTTGTTAATATTGAGAGAGCAGTTTTGATACAAATTGAATCATGATGGAACGGTTTGAAGTTCCCTTGTTTGTTTAATTAGCAGATGTCGGAAACAATCAGGTTATTTACACGATGTGTTTATGTATGTTTAGCGTTGTGGATGATTTTGTGTTGTTGTATCGACTTACCTTTCTCCATTTACATGTGTAGTGTGTAAAATAATGACAAAATGACAACGCAAAAACGGAAAATGTTCTGACTGGCAGACCGTTTAACGGACCTGGGGTATTCGGGTTCGTAGTATTACCTTTAATAGAGAGGCAAGAACAATCTACAATACACGAGTGAAACGGCGACATTTTGATATACTTTGCTACCGACTCATATACAGGGTTATTGGTAAAATTGGTCTTAGGGTTGACTTCTACTAGTTCTAACAAACATTTTGAGATGTTTTTTTTTGTTTATGTATATTTGATGGAATAAGCACGAGGACCACCTGATGTTCATAATCTCTACCAGAGCCAAGAGCGCCAGCCGCTGCAACACTGTACTGCGCCGCACTCACTTTGAATAGAGTTTTGAATATTTACATCGAGTTAAGTAATATAAAATATGAAATATTAAATTACAGGCCCAAGAGACTTTCAACATCCTCGTGCTTATTCCGTCAAATACACATAAACAAAAAAAACTTTAAAGAAAGAAAAATATCAGAATGTTTGTTATTATATAACAACTGATTGTTGAGCCAAGGACCGTTAGGTTAGGTTTTATTATATCCACATGATAGTTTATTTAATAAACAAACTACATTACAACACCTATTGTTTAAGCTAGCGTAGTAACTACCTTTTACACATCTTAACGATTAAACTCTGGGTTACTTTATTTTTATTTAAATCTAAATGACCCACCCATGACTAAATTTGCGTGAAATATTACAGGTATTTTTTTATCTTAGAAATATATCTGTCAAAAATAAACTACATAACCAGAAGATAAACGTACTATGCGTCGTATTAAAACGTATAATGTTTCGTAGTGTTTGCAATATAAGTGTTATGTTGTTACCACACTTACCCAAAGTTATTCTAATTTATCAGAATATGAATACATTATTTCAACCCTTTTAGGCCCAAAGCAGCGCTACAGGATTAAAATCAATTATTTACCCGACTCACACAGCCTCCTTCAGGTGCAGCCGGATTAAAACGGGCATGTTTAAAGTATAAAATATATTTTTCTATTATTGATAGAAAATAATAACGAATCGTAGGGTTTTAATAACAAAATCAAATATTTACTACTAGATTTACTACTATAGTCGAATTTTTAATAAGACGGAGTAAACTGACAGATCGAAATGTCACAATTCAAAATAAAGTTGCCAACTTCAAATCATGACGTGATGTTTCTAGTTCAGTTTTTATGAGCGGAACTTGAGTGTGTTGGACATATAATAATTGTAATCCCTAAGTTGTATAACTTATTGCTGTGCTGCTATGTCATAAACAACCTATCTTATTTAGTAATATAAATCGCTTACCTATATAGTAAAATCACTCATAGGCCAATAATTATGATTTTTACGAAGAGTGTGAAAAAATTATACAGCTCACTGAAGTGACGAAGTGAATGAACTAAATCATTTTACCACAGCACTATTTTTGTATCGTCAAAAAGTAGCTACACTCGTTATGTCACTTTACTCCGTCTGATTAAAAATCCGACTATATGTACTTTTTTTCGAAAGATCTCGACATTGCAATATGTTAAATTACCCGCTGTCCTGACTCGTGTTCTTTGTTTTTCCCCCTCCTATTTGCTTTTATTAACACAAACACTACAACTACTAAAAAGAAACCATTTAGGCAACCTAATAGCCGTTAGGTAGTTCAAACGTTCTAGCCCACTACCAGTTGGCACGTACCCATACCCAGCATGCTGGCAGTATTACCCCGTTAGATTGAATGCGTTTTTTCACTTATTTGGCTCAACGATTATTCGTTGAGCCAAATAAGTGCATATTTTTATTATATTACTCATATTCTATAATCGTATATATACTCGATAATGCCCTTCATCAAACCCGACACCAACCATTCTAAGGAGTGCTCTTACTGGTGTATACATATCGGTTCATGAAAACGATAAAATAATGACGATCCCTATTGTGCTTTCTAAACCAGTAGTATATGTATATCCTAAAAATTCTATAAATCTTCCTAACAGCAATCGGAAGCGATCTTAAATTCCGGATGTCGATAGGTACTACATCGGGGTAGATATAAGTAGTTTTTATCTAGATAAAAAATATTTCTAGCGTGATCACCAGTATAACCTAAGACGCTTCTATTCGCTTAGCTGGTAAAAGATCACTTTGCTCAGACTAGATATAAACTATTTGCTATAAGCTATTTTGAAGCATTGATGGCCGAGCGATAATAGCTATGGACTGCCGAGCCGCAGGTCCCTGGATCGATACCCACCGCCGGCTTGAGCTTCAACGCATGGTGGAAGGGCATTTTGCGACTGTCCACCTGGCTAGCTACAACCCCAAGTAGAAAATCTGTCGACAAGCACCTAACGGTGTGTTCCGGCAGCAGTGCTTGAGAGCCAGTGAAATTACAGGCATATGAGACTTAAAAAAAACAATGTCTTAAAGTGACAAGCGCAGTGCCATTCGTGACTGGTGATGAAATGCGTCTGTTATAGGCAGAGGTTAGTTCGGTTAACATCAGGTGGGCCTCGAGCTTGTTCCGGTACTATAAGATAAATAAAACAGACGTAGTTTATCAGTATAGTAGATACAGCATATTGTTCTATAATAAAATTATAACCGGTATCTTGTACCGACCCCCTGAATGGTGAGATAATGTTATGAATAAGTTGTTTTTTTCCACAGATGTTTGGTAACACGTAAAATACTCCGTATAGATAATGTTGTCTTAGGTTTTCGCGATTATTACACATAGTAATTAAACAACTTTAAACGGTTTTTTTAAAGTCACCCCGTGACCGCGATCATTGCAGAGTGTTTGAAACGTCGGGACAAAAAAAAAATATAAATATACGCGATTTAAACCGTTAAAAGTTGTTTACTCCGTATAGATTTTAATGTAAATACTTTTAATTATCATTCTAAACATTTCTCTAATCACAAACTCATTCATTATAAACTGTATAAGTAGGTTGCTATGGTGGGGCATATTGTGAATGCCCATCTGGCTAGCTACTAGAGATGGGCCGAACATGGGTTTCACCGAATACGAATATTCGGCCGAATGTTCGGTAAAACTTTTACCGAACCGAATATTCGACCGAATGTTCGGCATTATTGATTACATTATGGGTAAAACCAAACAAGCGTAATTTTGTGAGTCGTTAGTCGCAGAAATTCTGCTGCATTCGGTTTCATACAAAAAGGCAGTTGATCCACACGACGACGCAAATGAGTTATCCACATGTATGCAACACAAATTACGCGACCGAAAATACGCGCCCGTCCATGCGCAAAGCGCGTGGACGGGCGCCGGACCCTCCCTCCCGCTCCCCGGTAATTGATTAATTTCTCAAATGATATAAATGCTATTACTTTTTCTCTTTAAAAACAACTATTATAGATTAATACATTTATATAATGATTAAACTACCACATAAAAACTGATATGATTGAATAAAAAAATTACAATATACTAGGTACTATGAATCATATTTCTAGTTTGTACACTTTAAGGACAAACTAGAAATATGATTCATAGTCTGTTGAAATATTGTAATTTAAATACGCAACTCTTTCTTAAAATAAATAAAAATAAAATTGCATAATTTTTCACTGTAATGATCAGATTTAAATGTTATTTTATTATAAAGATTTCACAGTAGTTTAACCCCAAAACAGCTACATATTTAAAAATTGATTTTAATTACCATCTTCTTATCAGCTGTTATTGGAAATACAGCTACAGACATAAACGTAAAGCTGCACTGCAAATTACTTACCACATTCAAATAAAATATAGGATACATTTAACACTCAACTCATGATCAATCATACACGACTTAATACCGAGAAAACTGAGTACCTCTTTGCCGATTATTCGGCTATTTAACCGAATATTCGGCCGAATACGAATATTCGGCAAACCTGTCGAATATGCCGAGTACCGAATATAAAATATTCGGCCCATCTCTACTAGCTACCACCATCAAGTAGAAAATCTTTCGCCAAGCACCTGACGGTGTGTTCCGATTAATAGCCTAAGTTAGCCTGAACAACATCTTCGACCACATCATCACTTACCACCAGGTGAGATAGTGGTCAAAGGCTAGCCAGTCAGCTTTAAAAAAAATAACAGAAAAATACTGGCTTTTTCTCTATAAATTCTTTTCATGAGACATGAACGTGGTTCTTGTGTAAATATAAATCCGCGTGTTGGACCTGTACAAATATTTACGTATTTTTTATACATAGAAACCCATCAATAAACACATCCATCATAAAACTCGGTAACGATGATCCCGAAAGATACGATGTTTGCGAAAAGCTTGAATATAATCCGTCAGTCAGACATTACTGATACTCGTACGTTTCAGTGACCTTACCGTCCATCCATACCCTTGGTTGAATCATAGAAAACCAAACCCCGGTCAAGTGAGAGCCGGGCATCAGTCTATAGGGTTCCGTGCCACAGTAGCCGTCTGAGAAAACGTGTTTGTTGATTTTGATTGCTTAAAATTTTATATTAGGTATATGATTAGGAATCGGCTTTTTTGTTATTATCTGGTTAAATAGATTATTTATACATACCTTCTTTACTGAAATATCAGCTTACTAACTACTTACTTTAGTTTTAAGAGCCGTAACAATACATGTAAAAAAAACTGAAATTGACGTCCAGGGAGGGCGTTCTGTACACAATGAAAACTAAGAATTTAACACCTCACAAGCTGGGACACAAAGATTTTCCTCTGCCTGTTCATGTTGGTCCTACCTATAAAAATAAAAAACACAGACCGAAAAGTCCGTAAACAGGTCTAAAACTATTAGTGTTAATACACAAATATCTTAGCACAAGTAATTATACACTATGCAGTCTTATTGCTAATAGGGATATCTTCCAGACAACCTCTATTTAGTAACTAATATACACCATAAAATATATTTGAATATGTGTTATTATTACTGTCCTTGACAGCTAATTTTCATATCAAGATTGTGTGGTAAAATCGTCGACTTCGATTGAATCACTTATTAGCAAGTAGGTAGTTTAAGGTTAAGCGATCAGTAATAAAACTAACATTTAAAGAAATATGTATATAACTGCAATAATCTGGACGTTTAGTTTGCCTACCAACATATTTTAATAACCTAAAAACGAGTAAAGCTTGCGTTTTACGACGAAACGACCCCGACATCAAAGAGTCTGTCATCGTTTAAAAACATTCATCATTTTAGATTTGTTTACAAAATATCCTAATTAAATATAACTTTGATGAAATTATTTGCTAAATGTATGGTTTAGTATGAAATCTTCCAACCTATTAATTAATAGTTCAAAAGCGTAACTATTTAATAACGTTGTTTATTTCAGAGGAATTTATATTGATAGTTATAGTTATGGTTATTAGAAAAGTTTGTCTTGTAATTGGTTAATTTAAAACTTTGTTTATTAAAGTTGTAAAGTAACTTATTATACATAATTTGTGGAGTGCAAAGCTTTGTAGTAGATATGTTGTCATTATATTATCGTTATCCCTCTCATATTATTATGCCTTTTTTTATAATGCCTTATAGGTTATCCTTTGACCACTATCTCACCTGATGGTAAGTGATGATGCGGTCGAAGATGTTGTTCAGGCTAACCTAGATGTACTGGCTTTCAAGGACAGCTGCCGGAACACACCGTTAGGTGCTTAGCGGCAGATTTTCTACTTGAGGGTGGTAGCTAGCCAGGCGGGCATTCGCAAAATGCCCTACCACCATGCTATAACGACTGCCATCCTAAGACAACAACCGGGACCGACGGCTTAACGTGCCCTCCGAAGCATGGAAACGCTCAGTAGTAATGTCACTAGCGGTCACCCATCCAACTCATGACCGCGCGCAACGTTGCTTAACTTTGCTGATCGGTTGAGAACAGCTAAGTAAACTTCGCTACGAGCGCTTCAAAATAGGGTCAATCCAACAGTAAAGAGGTCACACACGAGTTATTTTATTATTATTTTTGCATGGCGATGGGTTCGAATCCCACACATGACTATTATTTTTCCTCGCGTTGTAATTTTATAATGTAACCGGGATTAAACGCATCATCGCATAAATCAAAATATTAAAATTATAGGGTTAACTCACAAGTTAAAACCTAATTACAAAAATAATCTAGTTTGTACTACAACGTAAGTTGAACAACAAATATCACTTCATCTCCATACTATGGTTAATAACGAAAAGATTTAGCTTACGCTTGGATGCAAGGTGTTGTGTTGCACATCACTGCCAGTGTGGTACTGCAGTTGACCAACTTGGTCACCATGGCCTCTCCTGCTCTCGAAGTGCTGGTCGAATTTCCCGCCACGCCAGCCTTAACGATATCATTCGCCGGGCTTTTACCAGCGCCAATGTTCCAGCTGTTCTCGAACCGAACGGTCTGATGCGTGACGATGGTAAAAGACCTGACGGCATGACTCTGGTTCCATGGAAGTTAGGACGGCCCTTAGTGTGGGACGCTACATGCGTAGACACTTTAGCGCCGTCACACCTTTCTGAAACCCACGTGGAGGCTGGCGCCGCGGCTACTTCGGCGGAGCAACTCAAGCGGCGCAAATATGCTAACCTGGGTATGGGTTACATATTTGAGCCGTTTGGTGTAGAGACGTTGGGTCCGTGGGGACCGGGAGCTCATCGTATTTTCCAAAATCTATCAGAGCGCTTGGTCGATGCGACGCGTGATCAAAATGCTGGCACCTATTTGGCTCAAAGAATAAGCATTGCAATTCAACGGGGCAATGCTGCCAGCATGCTGGGCACGCTGCCAACTGACAGTGGGTTAGAGCATTTGGACTCCCTATGAGTCCAAATGCTTTTACTGTAGTAGCTGTAGTGTTGTAGTAGCTGTACTGTTGTTTATAGTTAGTAGTATTTGTTTAATAAAGGCATACCGCCAGTAAAAAAAAACGAAAAGATAAATAAGAGTCGCATACGTCATATGTCATGTAGGCTTAGCGGTTAGAGCATACTCTGGCTATAGGGCAGAAACGCGGGATCGAATCCAACACACAAAGATAACACGAGGTAAATGTTAACAGTTTTGACTTCGGTTTAGTGGCCATCCACTTTCCTGACGTCGAACCTCCCTGCAAGTTCTCGTTGGTAGTACCATAAACTTAGTATTAGGATTTTAAGTAGTAATTTTCTACTTTAAAAGCCCTCATAACCTTTAGGTAAAGTTCTTGTAGCGCTCGTAGTGAAGTTTGCTTAACTGTTCTTAATCGATCAGCAAAGTTAAGCAACGTCCACCGCGGTCATGAGTTGGATGGGTGAACGCTTCTGACATTACTATTGAGCGCTTCCGTGCTTCGGGCCGCCGGTCCCGGTTGTCGGCAGTCGTTCTAGCACGGTGGTAGGGTATTTTGCGAATGCCCGCCTGTGTAGCTACCACTCTCAAGTAGAAATTCTGTCACCAAGCACCTAAGGGTGTGTTCCAGCAGCTGTCCTTGAGAGCCAGTAATTCTAGGTTAGCCTGAACAACATCTTCGACCACATCAGCACTTACCATCAAGTGAGATAGTGGTCAAGGGCTACAAGCTATCAGGCGTATAAAAAGTTTTTTCTTTGAGGGATTAAATATATTCATAAAAGTATCTTCCTTCGTTGTCTATACATTTCTGCCATTTAATAGGAAGATTATATAAACCATTCCAATAATAACAAATATTTTACGAAAACATCAAATTAATATTTTAATAAAACACTTAAAAATATAAAAATATATCTAGTGACAATTCCGCCCAATTTTCCTGCTAAGCCGACGTGACGTCACAAACGCCACGCAGCCAAACCGGAAGAACCTTCGACGCGTTTCGCTTCTACACGAAGCATCCTCAGGAGGTCTTGACTCTTCGAGCGCACGATCGAGACACCATTCCAATAAAACTCTGTGGATTTGGACTCCACAAGCCGTGTATAGTGTGGAACAACTTTCCAAAACGCTGAAATAGTGAACAATCATTCAGATCTACTTATTGTTGCATGGCGTGTTGGCGCGAAATCCCTTAATTTCTGTACTTGTTACTAGCTACCACCCCAAGTAGAAAGTCTGTCGCCAAGCACCTAACGGTGTGTTCCAGCAGCAGTCCTTGAGAGCCAGTAAAACTACAGGTAAGTACATGAGACTTAATAACTATGTCTCAAGGTGACGGGCGCAGTGCAATTCGTGACTTGTGACGAAATACATCTGTTATAGGCAGACGTTAGTCCGCTTAACATCAGGTGGGCCTCAAGCTTGTTCGGTCACATTAACATAAAAACAAAAAAACTTACACGGCAAACACATAATTCGCCGCAGTCGTGTGAAAAGGTGGGTGACTTCTATTTCGTTGGATATTATCATTGCTGCGGCGTTCGACGAAATCAATAAGAGACAAGGGTGACTCTGCGCCTTGTTCCTTCATTTGTCTGCGATTACGTTTTTAATCCTCTACAATCTCCGCGGCGTTTGTGTTTTTTTATGTCATTGTGACCGATCAAGCCCGAGGCCCACCTGATGTTAAGTTAGCCTAACTTCTGCCTATAACAGATGCATTTCATCAACGACGAATTGCAATGTGCCCGTTACTTCGAGACCTAGTTGTTGAGTCTCGTTTTTTTTTTTAATGTTTTGTGAAGGAACAAGCGCAAAGCTCACCTGATGTAAAGCGGTATCCTCTGTTTATAACAGATGCATTTCATCACAAGTGACGAACTGCACTGCGCCCATCACCCTGAGACATACCTGGTAAGTTTCATTTTGCCTGTTATTTCACTGACTCTCAAGGACTGCTGCCAGAACACACCGTTAGGTGCTTGGCGACAGATTTTCTACTTGAGGGTGGTCGCTAGCCAGGCGGGCATTCGCAAAATGCCCTTCCGCCATTCGGTGAAGCTCTGGGCGGGATTCGAACCATGGACCTGCTGCGCGGCAGTCCATAGTCAATGCCACTGAGCCATCACTGCTTCAAAATGTGCTTGTAATTTCACTGGCTCTCGAGGACTGCTGCCGGAACACACCGTGAGGTGCTCTGCGACAAATTTTCTTCTTGAGGGTGGTAGCTAGCATTCTCAAAATGCCCTTCCACCATGCGCCGAAGCTCAAGCCATCACTGCTTCAAAAGTTTCATGCAATTGTTTAAACACCTACAGACTTTAGCACTGTATAAATGGCTTTTAGCGTATCTGATATTTGAAATTCCAATGTAAGCTAAGAATAACTGTTAAGTGTGTCAGTGGTCGAACTCAGAAAATGTAATCCAGACGCAGGAACTGCTAGATAGCGCGCATAAACATAATAGTAAAACAAAATGATTGCCGTCTTTACAAATATGCCATTCAAACCTGGATAAGTACTTACAGCTGGCTATTACACCGACTTGTGATATAATTTATGCATATATAAATAGTACGGCGAATATGTAGGTATCTAATGTACTGTATCAGCCGGATAGTCCACTGTTGAACACAGCCTCCTGGGCCACAGGCTATTGAAGCGCTCGTAGCGAAGTTTGCTTAGCCGTTCTTAACCGATCAGCAAAGTTAAGCAACGTCCGCCGCGGTCATGAGTTGGATGGGTGACCTCTAGTGTCATTACAACTGAGCGTGCACGTAAGCTGTCGGTCCCGGTTGTTGTCTTAGGATAGCAGTCGTTATTGCATGGTGGTAGGGCATTTTGCGAATGGCCGTCTGATTAGCAACCACCCTCAAGTAGAAAATCTGTCGCTAAGCACCTAACGGTGTGTTCCGGCAGCTGTCCTTGAGAGCCAGTACTTCTAGGTTAGCCTAAATAACATCTTCGACCACATCATCACTTAACATCAGGTGAGATAGTGGACAAAGGTTAACCTTAAAAGTCAGCCATAAAAAAGGCTCTAAAGCCACAGGGGTTTGCGATGATTCTCAGGCTTGGCGTGTCTTGGGAATCCAGTGTCGGATGACTGTTCTTCAGAAGGCGCTGCTGCTCACCCCCTGGTATTTTTCCTTTAGTCGCCTCTGATACGACTGCTATAGGATGAAATAGGGGAAGGATGGGGGAGCATTTCTAAGGGATATATTTATCAAATCCTAAAAAAAACAACATCTTTATAAATATTAAAAATTTAAGAAGAAAGATTTTTTTTTACGTCTGATAGGTTAGCCTTTGACCACTATATCACCTGATGGTAAGTGATTATGTGGTCGAAGATGTTATTCAGGCTAACCTAGAATTATTATATGAGTTATTATTGTGTAATTTATTATAAATAGATATTATTATATGTATTTCATGTATCTCTGTAAAGATTTGGATTGCTTTTTATGAGGCATCTTTCCTAAATAGCACTATACTATACACAATAGCAGATATTTTACAAAATACAATTTATTCTACTAGAATTTCTAGTCCAATATTCTTTGCGTCAATGTCTTACTCCAAATATAAAAATTTCAGGTAAGTAACTCATTATATTTTCCGTGACACGCAGACAGATTGACAGACGGATAGACAGCTGAGCCTTGTAAATATCGTTCTGATTTGCCCTTTGCGTACAACACCGTAAAAAGGAACGTAGGTTGAATAAAAATTTATATAATGTTAGTTGTGAAAAGTATGCTGACATAGTTTGGAAATATAAGGGTGGAAGAAAGGAAATTGACAAAGCGATATGCTGAGTTTCAATGGAACAGTTGTAAAAGGAAGATATTAGCGAACGTATTAGATATATCCCTTATAGGGTTCTGACGTGGTACCTATATGGGTCTGTTTAAGAATGTTCGAGTAAGTTCCGGTTATACTACCCAGAACATAAAATAACTGAATGATAAAAATGACAGCATGCAGCGCGTTTCAAGCTTTAACCGATGGATAGGCTAAATCAATGACTGTGAAATGCAAAGATGGTATATTTATTAAATATGTTCCGGGTAGTATTACCGGAACTTACTCGAACATTCTGAAACAGGCCCTAGTATAATATATAACTCTTAGTATGTATACTAAGAGTTTGTAGGAGCAAGAAATGCGTCAAACTTGGTATTATTGATGTTCTAAGCAGTTCCTTTAAATTTAAATCAATGTAACAAAATTGAAAGTTTTTATTTTACCGACAGATTTTCTATATCGATATTTATGTAAGTTTGTTTATAAAACATCATTTCAATAAAACAGTGAAAATTTCTATAAAACATTGATCGTTCATTTTTGCCGTATGTAAATATGTTAAGCTTTTTTTAATTTATTTTTCACCCGAACACATCGCAATCATCGCTGCTTCTCTTTCACACCTACGCAGAGCGATAGTGATGACATTTCAGTTCTTACCGGCATTCCGAGGTAGAAACTCCCGCCTACGGGGGAAAAGTAAAGTTTAAACAGTTTCATCGCGTTTGTTAGGTATATTTGGTAACCGTTCTCAACATAATGGTATTTGCGATTTTAAAATGATATTGCTCGTGTTATCATTGAACAACAATTACAATTACCAAGTACATGATGCCAGTTACTCCTAATAACTTTGATAATATTATTACCCGTGACGAATGTGATAAGACTTTAAAATGTATATTATAGGTAATAATATATATAGTAAAATATATCTTTCTAATCTTGTGTATTATGTGCTCAATTACACTTTAAGATGTATATCTTATATTATCTTAAAATGATAATATATACGTATATTTAATTATCATTATTATCACTACATATACTATAAAATAAAGTCGCTTCCCGCTGTCTATTCCTACGTATGCTTAGTTCTTTAAAATTGCGCCACGGATTTTGATACGGTTTTTTAATAGATAGAGTTATTCAAGAGGAAGGTTTATATGTATAATACATGCATAATAAAGTAGAGAAATACTGATAATTAGAGGTTTCTAATGTGAATAAACTGATTTTTTGCGCCTACATTGCAAACGTTGGCTGAACTCTACAAGATAGATCAAAATAAAGTACTACAGTATTGTACACCCTAGTCTATACAAAATTTCGCAATTATATATGTCTATCTCTTAGGGATAACCCACAATCACAATTTTATCCTCTACTTTTTACGAGAAATAATGGCTTCTATACTAAGCAATTAATAAGCAACACAGCAAAAATCCTTATCCAATTAAGAACCTTAAATACATTGTGCATTTAATATAGATCAATATGGCCCTTTTCAGCATGTGATTTAAATGAATATTTTCGAAGATATTGCAGATTATTTAGTATCAGCATTGCAACCGTGCGAAGCCGGGGCGAGTCGCTAGTATACCTACAATTTGAGGTCACAACAAAATCAAATAAAAAAAAACATTTCAAAACAAATATTAATACTTGAATTTTAGCCGCCGTAGACGTCAGTGTTCACCTTAAGGGTAATAATGATGAATAATAAAGTAATTTCATCATCTGGCTTTTGTCCAGAACATAGTTTCTTTGATCAGTAAACGTTAACAAAAGTGTTCGCATTCCCACTTGCCTTATATACTCGATTTTCAAACTCTTTTCGTCCATTCTTTTAACATGTCGAACCATACCAGCATACCTTTTGTAACTAACGTCACTATAGTCATTCACTCCACATTGCTTTCTAATCTCGATGTTCCTTATTATGTTTTGTAAAGTCACACCACGCGGATACTTACTCCTCTAAGCTCTCACTACAACTGCACTTATTCGACTTTGAGTTCTTTATTCGGCATTCGTTTGAATATTCGTAGGCTATTCGGCACTATTCTCAACACTTCACTGCAAGTCATAAAGCATATTACTCAATTGACGAATTCTTATGTGAAAAATGACTAATTAGATCTACTTATTTCTGACATTTATTATATACAATACATAAATTTGAATTTAAAATTAATATACCGTCCTCCTCTCTTCTATGTTGCTGTGCCCGACGGGGTCCATAATATGACTTTGTACTCTTTATTGTAACAACTTGTATGTACTACTTATGGAAGCAATAAATGATCTGAATCTGAATCTGAATCTGAATCTGAGTCTCGCCTATTTTTCTTTTTTTTAGTGTCTGCTCATATTATTAGCTAAGACCAAAAAAAAAAGGTAAAAAGAAACTCTGCGAATAGCAAAGTGAGGGTGAGTTAAACAATACCGCCCCGGGTATATACACAATTACACGTACACACGTACAACGATTTGCACTATGCCTAGCGTAGAAAAGCTTAATGAGAAATCATATATTTACTTTTATATTTAAGTTTATTAATATATTACCCGGGTGTCGTAAGAGGCGACTAGGGGGAAAATACTAGAAGGTGGGCAGCAGCGCCTTCTTACTCTGCGATCCCCAAGCGGCCTGCGAAGCGTGTGGATTATGGCAAATACCCCCCTAATAGGGAAGGCTGTGTTCAGCAGTGGACGATTCGGCTGATACAGTACATTACAGTACTTTTATATTTACACGTTGAGAATACCGAGTTGTGTTGTGAAAAGGTGTAAGAAACAATCTTTAAAAAAGGTAATATTCTCTTATCTATGCTGTCTATGCATACGTAATAAGTAGCATATACCTACCAATGATTTGCGGTCGTGTATTTAACTATTTTCAACTGGTGATAGTTTCCTTCTAAGAAACTATATCGCTTATAAAATAACCATGAATGGATTTCTGAACCGTGAGCGGAGTTTTCATCTACGACCGGGCCATTTTTCTGGGCTATGGTCTTCCAATTGAGTGTCGTGGAAGCCATTGTTCATATTACTGCTATCATCCCCATTATTATTAATCGTCATAGTATGACGCAACGACATCTAATCCGTCCAAATCTATAGTAAAACCTGTATGTGCAAAGTCACAAGTAGCGGTGGTATGCGGGGCTGACATGAAAAGATTAGCAGTTAACCCATTGGCATCGGCGATAATGATAACAATAGAATTTCATTCATAACTAGAACATAGTGGTCCTGATGATGCCAACTTATTAAAGTGCAAATAACTAGAAGTTTATAATAGTAATTAGCACTTACAGAACGGCAGCTCCTTGTAGATGCTGATTGCCTTCTAGCTTCCCTAATCCGATGTAACAATGGGAGCGACAGCTCACGATGAATAGCTAACATGTATGCCCGCGGGGCTCCGAAAATCACGACACGTAAAGCCACAAAAGCACAGAGTAAAGAATGGGCCATAGCAACGAAGTTCCACGCAATTAATTTGGCATTCAACAAAAAGAGTCTTTTGGGTTTTATATATAAATGACTTCGCTCCGAGGTTTTACCCGCGTAGACAATGATGAAAAAAGATGAAAATGTTGCAAAGTAGTCTATGTGTTAGGCTGCCCGCTGGGTGGACTGACGACATTGTTGTGAAAGTCGCGGGTAGCCAATGGTTACAAGCCTATATTTCAGGTCTCAGGCCTTTGTTCAAAAGTGGCCGTCTTCCGGCTGATGATGA
The DNA here is from genome assembly GCA_963890685.1 of Plagodis pulveraria. NCBI lineage: Eukaryota > Metazoa > Arthropoda > Insecta > Lepidoptera > Geometridae > Plagodis > Plagodis pulveraria. The sequence continues at coordinate 2,610,111 of OY982952.1, read as the reverse complement.
TGAGTCTGAGCCCATCCAGGACTTCATGAGAGTCAGCAAAATTATGGGCACGACAGACTTAACAACTGTATATCAGGGTGATGGGCGTAGTTGTGATGTAATATCTATGTCCTAGGCAAAGGTTATCGCCTAACATCAGGTGGATTTTTACTTTTGCAATGACGCATGATTCGCGGATAACATTACAAATTTACAACGAGGACTATGTATAATATATATGTAGACATACATTTTTAACATAGAGTCAACTTTCATTATATAAAAGGCATAAATATATCACCAATACCAAAGTACCGTAGTTCATCTCCATCTAGCTATTATCCATTCTACTACACCCTCAGACACACGCACCCTAACACACCCACATACGCACACACACACACAAACACACACACACACACACACAAATACACCCTCATATACACACCCGCCATAACACATCCTAATACACAATCACATAAACCTCAAACATAACCCCATACTAAAATATTGTTAACAATATACTATACACTTTCATGCTATTATTCAAATAATTACAAAGTAGGCTGACACTTTATGAGGTTATTATATTTTATATATTTTTTAATCTAACGGCAATAATAATAATAGAAACCCTTCAATTTATAATTTTACTTATAATTTTATTAATAATTTAAATTTAGTACATAATTGCATGAAATTTTATAATAAGCAAACATTTTACAGCCTCTCGGGAGTATAATATTCTCTTTAGCTTATATTTATTTTGTCTATTTTTTGTATAGTAAATATTAATTATAAGTTTAGGAAACTAGTGACATAATATGTGCGCCCAAGACACTGCTTAGGTTTATATATGATCTAAGAATATTATATTGTTATATATGAACTCAACTCAAATATATTACTGAAAAAAAAAATATATATTATTACCTCACGACCCAGAACAAGACAACTAATTTATTTATTTATTTGTTCAATTACATTGGGTAGATAACAAGTTTTTCGGGTGCGTTCCAAAACTAAACACTATAAATTTCGAATATTCAAGGTAGCGTACAGACTCACATATTTAAATATTAATAAGTGGGTATTATTTAATATTTATAAGAAATCTACCCGCAATATACTTTTCTTTTTATAAATGTATTCAAATTTAATCCAAGCCTTAGGCGTAATAGTTATCTTTTAAGCCGCCGCGCGCCGCTCGATTTCTAAAGCTCATTTACATTACTTAGCCAATTTCTTAAGCCCTTTATTATTCTCGTTTTCTTTATTTTATTACGTTTTCATGCTATTATCTACGTAATTGAACTTATAACAATGGTCTGGAGCATGTCAAGCCGTGCTTAGACTGTTAGTTGAAACTGTATTTTTTTTTACAAAATTACAAATTTACGCGAGATATATAGTCATGTGTGGGATTCGAACCCGCGGCCTGTTGAACGTTGAACTATAGGTGTGGCTTAATCCTGATACGGTGGTTGAAAGAACTAGAGCAAAAATTAGAGTTATGAGTCATTGTGTCATGTTAGCTTAATTGGTTAGAGCATACCTCGGCTAAAGGGGTGTATGGACGCGGGTTCGAATCCCGCAAATGAATATAATTTTTTATTTCTCTCGTAAATTTGTAATTTTGTGATGTAATTCGCCAAGCAGGAATTATTGCAAACATAACAATATAAACAACAAAATATTTTTTAATTAAAATTCAAAACTATGTAGGATAATCACTAAGGGTTGGGGTAATGCGACATTCTCGAACTTAAGCATCTATTCTGGTCAGCGATATCTAAAAATTATTTGAAGCGCTCGTAGCGAAGTTTACTTAGCTGTTCTCAACCGATCAGCAAAGTTAAGCAACGTCGCGCGCGGTCATGAGTTGGATGGGTGACCGCTAGTGACGTTACTACTGAGCGTTTCCGTGCTTCGGAGGGCACGTTAAGCCGTCGGTCCCGGTTGTCGTCTTAGGATAGCAGTCGTTATAGCATGGTGGTAGGGCATTTTGTGAATGCCCGCCTGGCTAGCTACCACCCTCAAGTAGAAAATCTGTCGCCAAGCACCTAACGGTGTGTTCCGGCAGCTGTCCTTGAGAGCCAGTACTTCTAGGTTAGCCTGAACAACATCTTCGACCACATCATCACTTACCATCAGGTGAGATAGTGGTCAAAGGCTAACCTATCAAGCATAAAAAAAAAAAAAAAAAAAAATTACTTTAGTTAACTATTATAGTTTTACATTATTCGTAATTCTTGTATTCGTGTTTAAGATTATATCAGTTATTTCAGACTTCTCCAAGGTAAAATATGAGTTGAAGACCTAGCGACTGATATGAGTTTTTTTTATGCTTTTACCCTACAATATTTTCGCGGTTTTGAATATTTCCAAAATGTGAATTGGAAGATAAACAAATAATTGTGGACCCTGTGTATAACATTTCTCGAGAATCGGTTGGAAAAGGTGAACTGTAGAGGACATCCATATAGATATATGAAAGCATTTTGCTCAAGCTAAAAAGAAGACGCATCGCTCGCGTTTCGCACTCGCTCGGTAAAAAAAACCCGACTTTCAGTAACTGTAATAAAGTAAATTAAAAGGAATAAAAGGAAACCTCATGCATAATAATTTTAAACTCTATTTTAACATAACCATTTTTCATCTACACATCATCTTATTAGAAAACAAGCGCATAATTTTCTGTCCACAAGTGCTAAGAGTGGGGATTATGGGAAACCCCCTTCCCCACTCCTATTGGGGTAGGTGTTTGTTTATTAGCAATGTTCAACGCAATGGCTGTTGATGACGAAATATATATTGTATCCCCTCAACTGGCAGAACCCTATGTAAGTCTTTTCTACAATATTCATGACTAGCTTGAGGTAAATGTCTTGGTAGCTCTTTCCATACAAAAGGTAATTTGTCATAGTTTGAATACCAAGTGTTCCAAGATGTTGAAATATAAGGAATTTTGAAACTACATAATTCGTTAAAAAACTAGCAAACCAAACGCTCAAGAAAATACACACAAAATATCAACGAGTTTGGAACCTTAATATTCAATATAAAACAAAACTACGTTTGTCATAAAGAAAATACTTTTTGCGCCCTAGTTTAACTTTACTGATTGAGCTCTAGATGATAACATCTCCATCGCCTCGAGCTTAATAAGTAGAGTACAAATATATACGAGTACATTATTCATTTTATCTTCTCATGCTCGTATAGTTCTTGTTTATGCCCGATGTAAGCAGGCTATAACGGCTTTTTAAGCTTTAGTGCATAAAAATCTGCTTAATAATATTATATTAAACACATGTGCATAAAATGATTATTTTATATATATAAAATGGTTCAAAGAGGTTCAGGTTTTATTATATTTCACCCAAAAAAATGCCTAGGTCCTTACATAGGTTAGGGGTGGGTATTAATTTATTAAAGAAGTAGATTTATATATTTCGAAACAATGACAATCTAAATTTAACTTTGTTCATATATCAGTTTTAATTCATCACGCAAAATGAGCCGCTTGCAGACGGCATGGGTGCGGAAAACAGCCCGCCTATCATGTATATCAGTTTTAATTTTAATTAAATATCGTATTACTTACAATATCATTAAACTACTTACTTCAATTAATAGGGTTGGAAACTAAATTCACTCGCAATTGAAGTGAAAATCTGAGTATATAACTTGTACAGAAAACCCATTTCAGCCTCGACTTTATCAACCCTCCCCTTTCCCTCGGGCTGTTAAAGTCAGCTAAAATGACTTGTTTTACGCATACATTGTATACATCTACTATTTTATATAAAAAATAACAAATGTGGTCTGTCGTAGTCAATTTTAAACTATTTTTATTACGAATTCAAGCAAAATAACTATCCTTGTTAGTTAGGTATCTGTAATTTCGGTTGTTTGCGCTGAGCCTTATTTCAAATTGGTTTGATTGATTTCAACGTACTGGCTGGCGACAAGCCGCTAATTTTGGGACTGTAAGGACCTTGAAAATTAGATATGTATAAGGAAGAGTCATGGTCTTGTGGCATCTGTAGTAATTATGACTTTAATATTTCAGTTTTCTGTGCCAACATAACAAAATAAAACGTATGTGAAACTAATATATGTTCAAAAGTGCCCGCCCAGTCCAGTAACACTCAAGTCAAACAGGTTATATATATATAGTAATTAAACAACTTTAAACGATTTAAATCGCGTATATTTATTTTACCGTTTAAAGTTGTTTAATAACTATGTGTAATAATCGTGAAAACCTAAGACAACATCAAGTTATATATAACTGAGTTCCAGTTAGAAGAGTCTAGCCACGAGCAGATTAAATGGGGAATAAATACTTTTTGTCAGTTTTCAAACATCTGTACCTAACATGGAGTGTCATCGTCGGACGTGACGCCGGCAACTCAGCTTCAGACGATAACTTATGTGCATATTAATAACATCGCTCAGGGATGAACGAAATCTGGAAAAATTATACTCGTAGCTTAGATACATAATATATACAGGACGTCCCACGGATATGCCACATGGAGGGAAAGTACCTTGAAGCTTTGATTTTTGAAGCAGTGATGGCTCAGTGGCATTGGCTATGGACTGCCAAGCAGCAGGTCCATGGTTCGAATCCCGTCCAGAGCTTGAGCTTCACCGCATGGTGGAAGGGCATTTTGCGAATGCCCGCCTGGCTAGCGACCACCCTCAAGTAGAAAATCTGTCGCCAAGCACCAAACGGTGTGTTCCGGCAGCAGTCCTTGAGAGCCAGTGAAATAACAGGCAAAATGAGACTTAACAGCTATGTCTCAAGGTGATGGGCGCAGGGCAGTTCGTCACTTGATGAAATGCATCTGTTATAGGCAGAGGATACCGCTTAACATCAGGTGGGCCTCGCGCTTGTTCCATCACAATAATATAAAAAAAAAAAAAAAAAAAAAAAAAAAAAAAAAGCTACAGAATGATTATTTTTCTCGTGTAACGGGTTCGATTCCCGGTTCAACGATGTAATTATTTAAATATATATGAATGCAGCTTAAATTGTTTTTTTAAATTCAAATAATGTCTACTTTCAGTAAAATGTTCAATCTGCAATATTCAAGGTACTTTCGCTCCATGTGGCCTATCCGTGGGACGACCTGTATTTATAATAATGATAATAATATTTATTTTTCAGATAACATGATCCATTTTGTTAGTATTGTTTATCATAAACACATCAAATTATAATAATACATTACATGCTCATCAAGTCAAAATTAAAATAAAATTAGAAATTAGATATCACAATAAAAAGTTAAATCCAAACCAATGACGAAATTAAAATCAAATAAAAAATAAAATTTCATATTTTACGGCATATTAAAATTAAATTAAAACAATAAAATTATATGTTTGACTGCAGTAATTACAACACACATGCGCTCTGAGGCACCGCCCCGGCCCAATTAATTCAGAGATATTTACTTAATTAAACATAATTCGAATGTAATGCCTCAGAATAGGTGCGCGTAAATCCTCGGCAATCATTTTCAGGATGCGGTTTTGACTGCCTCGTACTCTCCTCATTACAGACGCGACTCTTTTGCGGACATCGGCGTGAAAACCGTCAGTACGAGACTGCGCAAACATTTCTGAGGCATAGCAAAAACGAGGGAGTCCCAACATTATCCTAAAAATGTTATTATATTGGATGCGAAGGGTTTCTATAGACCTTTTGGTATAACTAGCCCATAGACCCCCCGTGTACAGGCCTTGACAGTACGCCTTAAAGAGCATTATTTTCACCTGGTCTGAACATCGAGCGAATCTACGGGCGAGCATGTTACCTCAATTTATACAAATAACATTTATTATAGCTTTGTTACAGTTTAAAAATGTTTAAATGTTAGTGTTGCTAATAATTAGGAATTAATTTGTTTTTGTAGACGGTCAGGTAGCTTCTGACCACAATCACACCCGAATAAACTACTATTTTCATGGATAATTAAAGTTAGAGTTTAAATTAAAACTGATTCACTTGATAGGCGGGCTGTTTTCCGCACCCATGCCGTCTGCAAGCGGCCCATTTTGCGTGATGAATTAAAACTGATATATGAACAAAGTTAAATTTAGATTGTCATTGTTTCGAAATATATAAATCTTTAATAAAACACAAAAAAACTTCTTTAATAAATTAATACCCACCCCTAACCTATGTGTATTAAGGACCTAGGCATTTTTTTGGGTGAAATATAATAAAACCTGAACCTCTTTGAACCATTTTACATAAAATAATCATTTTATGCACATGTGTTTTAATATAATATTATTAAGCAGATTTTTATGCACTAAGCTTACATCGGGCATAAACAAGAACTATACGAGCATGAGAAGATAAAATGAATAATGTACTCGTATATATTTGTACTCTACTTATTCAGCTCGAGGCGATGGAGATGTTATCATCTAGAGCTCAATCAGTAAAGTTAAACTAGGGCGCAAAAAGTATTTTCTTTTTCGGGTTAATTGAAGTATTGGACCGCCGCACCGCTAAAAATTACTAATGGAATTATTGGGCCAATATTCATATTTGAGCCACACAAATATCAAAAAAATTAGACTTGTAACGGACGGACAGACCGACTGAGAAAGACAAACAGTCACCTGGGTGTATATTCTAGTCTCGATTATAGGGTTCCATTTAGCACTCTGGATACAGAACCCTATAAAAGGTGGGTATTTGTTGGATAGACAAATTTCCAATAGACTTATGTTGTTTCTTTCATCGCAGTAAGTTTTAAAAACAACAGCGAACGCAGACACTGCTTCATAAAAGTTTTTAACAGCTGATGAATCATCTGAAGTATCCAGTACAAGTAATAAAACTGGTAGTTATGACAGACATTCACGGCGGTGACCCATTCGACCGTGTTTAAATTCCGGGTGGCGAAAATAGGATAGATTTTATGTTCTACCAAATTTAAAAAAAATGCAACGAAAGGTAACATTTGTACCACAAGCGCGATTCGAACCTGCGATCATTCGTCCCTTTAGCCGGGACTTGCTCTTCCAATTGAGATATCGTAGTGATTGAGTCATGGCTCAATTTTATCCTTTATTATGTATATCCGTCTTATGGGAACGAATCAACTCTGCAGTAAAGCTGAATAGAACTACATAAGTTTCGGTTAGCGGGCGTTAATGTAAAAATTACAATGTTACAGATATTTTAGTGTTAATTTTATTATAATCAAATTTTGTTACGTAGTTATACATCTTTCCCGTTTGAACAACATTTAAGGGTTTATATCCACCTATACTTTGTCGTAAAAGGCGACTATGAGAAAAACTGGCCAAGTCCAGACTTGTTCAATTGGCGTTGGAGAAGTAGAGGATAATCATATCCTCTATTTCTGGTATATATCTATCAAGATATATACCTAAATTTCAGATTCCTGACTAGTTTGGAGTCTATAATTGACAACCTTGACAGTCCTTTACTTTTTTTAGGTAATAGTACATTATGATACAAATGTGGTATGTTGATCATTACACACGAGGCGATAGGTATAGCGCGCAAGCCGTAGGCGAGGCGATGAGAGAGAGAGCCGAGCGAGTAGTGATCAACATCCCACACGCGTGTCATACGACGTTATTCAACAAACTTGCAAGGAACATATAATACCTACTATTTAACTTTTTTATGCCTGGTAGGTTAGCCTTTGACCACTATCTCACCTGATGGTAAGTGATGGTCGAAGATGTTGTTCAGGCTAACCTAGAATTACTGGCTCTCAAGGACAGCTGCCGGAACACACTGTTAGGTGCTTGGCGACAGATTTTCTACTTGAGTGTGGTAGCTAGCCAGGCGGGCATTCGCAAAATTCCCTACCACCATGTAATGACGACTGTCAACCTGGACTGACGGCTTAGCGTTCCCTCCGAAGCACGGAGGCGCTCAATAGTAAAGTCAATGGCGGTCACCCATCCAACTCATGACCCCGACGGACGTTGCTTTACTTTGCTGATCAGTTAATAACAGCTTAGCAAACTTCGCTACGAGCGCTTCTGAAATAAAAACTTTGCAGCCTTGCGTAACAATTAACTCTTTTTTCCGGCTACAGTCTCACGTTTTGCAGCCCATACTCTATAAAATAATTCAAGTGACACGCCGTGGAGATGTGGCCAGGCCCTAAGTTATTTGTTTTCAAATCTTTATTTATAACTCACAGTATTTTTATGATCTACATATATGTGAAGACGTGTAACTCGCTTTGATTTTGGATTCATCAAGTTCATAATTAACAAAACACGCACAATCTTTCAAATTTAATTGGATTGTTTTAATATTGTTATGTTTGCAATAACGCCTGCTATGCGGATTTCATTACAAATATAATCACGATGGTTAAAGAACGATAGGAAAGATTTGAGTTATGACGTCATGTCATGTTAGCTCAATTGGTTAGAGCATACCCCGGCTCAAGGGGTGGATGGACGTGGGTTCGAATCCCGCACATGACTTAAATTTTTCCTATCGTATATTTGTGAATTAATTGGATTAATTGGATTGGTTAATTGATTTGGCGTTTAGAAATGATCGCATTCAATTGGTCGGATCAAGGTGTTGATCCGACCAATTGAATTGTTGCGCTGCACGGTACACTTTTTAAACATTGCCTACCGCGGTAAGGTTTGCGTTCTATTGTTTTAGGGCTTGACTTACATTTCTTTACCTATTCTCTTAGATACCAATTAAATAATATGAGGTCTTTAATAAATTTTAACTGTTTATCAATACATCTGGCATTACCTGTATCGAAGTATGAGGAAAAAAGCACTTATTACTTTCTAGTCTATTTTACACGACTGCCCAAAAAAGAAGTGTTATGTGTTCAGGGTTCATGTATGTATGTATATATAATTATGAGTTTCTTTACTCCACCATAACTTCTATACGACTTAACCGATTTTGATGTATACCTACGCCATATTGTGAGAAAAAAAAAAACTTTTTTATAACCCCATCGAGGAGGGTATTAAAATGAAGTGCTTTAAAAAACAATTTCAATAATATATATAACTTGTAGTTTTAATTTCAATGGAGCGATAAAACGCGTAACGAAAATTAATAAATTGCAGTAGGGTTTTACTTTTTTTAATTAACACTACTTTACTTGTTATTAAGCTGTCTGCTTTGACATAGACACCAAGAAGGTTATTGTGTTTTATAAATTTTTGTAGAAAAGGCAACCAAGGAGTTTCTCATCTTCAGAGTTGAAGATACAAATTACTTACAAACCTCTTTACTGTTGGCGGTATGGTACGAAAATTGATTAAGGTAATGGCGTTGTTTATATAAAAACTTTCCACAGTTTGATCGCCTTGACCACATGAATAAAGATATGGGTATTTTTCATGTGCTTTGACTGCGTAAACGCAATCTTCATGTGCCTTGACTGCGTAAACGCAATCAAGACGTAAACTCTAATAATATAAGAGTACCTAGGTACCTTTTTCCAATATCTGCAATCATGGTAGCATCTTTTGGCTCTAGTATCATCGGTTCGGTCCAATAACAGTTATAATAATGATATCAGTAGGTACCTATCGCAATACTGTGATAATGTACCAACTAACTGTGTCATTATCTTATTTCATATCTTGATATACCATGGCTTTATTTGACGGACGAGTAAAAAAAACTCTACTAGTAAAGGATATCTATATAATTCAATTCAACTTTGCCCCACCAGTAGGGATGCCTATTAGGGCTAAGTGTAACTGGCGAACACAGAATTAAGTGCTTGGCGACAGATTTTCCACTTGAGGATTGTAGCCAGACAGGAGGGCATTCGACAAATGTCGGGTAAATTACTCATGTTATACGCAAGTTTTTACGGATATATATATAAGTGAGAACACAAGTAATTTCGTAAAACGCACTTGTTTACTATTATAAATAATCAACATACAAAAGTATTTAAAGCGTTTAAAAAAAATAACAACAATAACAATCTATCTTGGTTAATCGCGGTAGCGCTCCGGAATAGTTACTGCGCGACCCGAGCGGCAACGCCGTGTATTGTCCTGTGAGAGGGCGCTGCTTGAGTCGGAATTAGCGCGGGAACGAACGTTAGTGTTGGCGGTCAAGTCCCATTGGTTGGAATGGCCGCGGGAAATATTATTATGAGATGTGATAGGCCCATTTAAATAAGCTGGCGCTACAGACTCCCCCTCCAGGTCGGAAGAACGTGCCGTTTCGGACCTGGGATTCAAATTATCTGTGGATGGACCTGGTTGACGCGGCCTACCACGAACTCTTTTGGGCATGACAGGTATAATATCGTGATGAGATGGTGCAATTGTTAAAGGCGTTAAGTCTGTAGAGTGATATTTCCCTATGATCGTATTCGCGGAATCTACCAGAATGAATGTTGTTGGGCTAACAATTCGCTTGATACTATAGGGTCCGTCACGTTTAGGCATAAACTTTCGAGTAACACCTTTAGAAGCGTTGCTTAAATCGTGTGTTTTGACCAAGACCAAATCACCTACCTTATAAGTCGGAGCGGGGCGACGTGCAGCATCAGCAGTCTCCTTTCGTTGGTCTTGACAGTTTTCAACGCGTTCACGAATGTCATGCTTGCTATTAACAAACGACCGCAAGTAAGGTGTCGCTTGTGGCACAAAATTTTCCTTCTCCATAATGCCACGAATATCATGGCGAACGTCAAAGGGTGTACGCATTTCCCTAGCGAAGGTCAGGTAAGCAGGAGTTTTACCAGTTGTGCTACAAACAGCGCTATTCATGGAAAAACGGACATGAGCCAAATATTTGGGCCAATTATTATGCTCTGTTTTGACTAACATGGACAGCTGAACCTTTAAATCCCTATTTTTACGCTCAGCTGGATTTGCTTCAGGGTGGTACACAGGAATGAGTTCCTGTTTAACATCAAGAACAAACATGCATTGCTGCATTACAGCCGAGATGAATTGAGATCCATTGTCTGAGATCACACGTCGCGGTAGGCCATATCGAAGGAAATATTCCTCGATGAGGACACGGGAGCAGTTCTCAGGGGTGGCGTCCTTTAAGGCGAATAATTCGACCCACCTAGTAGCTACGTCTTCCACTAAAAAGACCCAGCGCTCCCCCAAGTCTCCTTCAGGTAATGGACCAAAAAGATCTACAACAAAGATCAAAACCGGAGTTTGCAATAGCCCAGCGGGCTTCTGATTGGAAGCTTTATAACGTTGACAGTCAATACAATTCTTCAAGTAATCTGTAACGTACCGACGCATACCTGGAAAGAAATACCTTTCACGAAGTCGGTGTAAAGTCCTCTCTATTCCTTGATGACCAGCTGTAGGGGAATCGTGCAGTTCCTTGAGAATTTCTTCTCTTTTAGAGTTTGGAACGACTAGTTGAGCTTCATCACAGTCAGCATCAGGGTCGTACCGGTATAAAACACCCTGTGACATGACATACCCACGTTCCAGCCATCGAGTAGAGGTAAGTTCGTCCACATCTTCCAGGTCCTGTATGATTTTCAACACTTCCGGATCTTCTAACTGTGCAGCTCGTAGATCCGTTGCAGAGACCTGAGGAAGATCGAGTGAGACGGAACAGAGATCGCAAGCAGCAATAATATCACAATCAGGTCTGCTCAGTGTGCCGCCAATAAGATGTTCTGCGAAATGTGTCGGGGCTCCCCCTGCTTGGAAAATATCCTTATTTTCCTGAACAAGGTCAGAGAGTTGCAGTCGTTGTTCTGGACTTAGCATTAAACCTTCATCTTCACGCAAGAAATCAGCGGTGGAGACCGACGTGCATGACCTTTGAGCTTCATATTCTAATGGATAAAGTTGCTTACAACCAGAAAAGCTCCATTTGGAAGCAGCAAAGTCTAACACGAGACCCGCAGCGTTAATAAAATCGACGCCAAGAAGTGTCTCATTTCCTGTGGCGTCAGGGAATATAATAAATTCGGCCATAATGGATTTATTTTCCTTTATTCGGACTGAAAGGTTAGCAACAAGAACCTGGCGACTTTGCGCTGAACCATCAGCTAATCTAATTCTTTTAGTCACCTCATGGCAAGGATGGTTTTTCTCAATAAGAAGGCTGTGAAGTGATGAACCGGCCACACAGCCTCGCGCACCAGTATCTAACAAAGCTATACCTCTGGTTCCTAAAATTTCTATACCTAGTATAGGCCTTCGATTTTCATAATTTTTACTATCTTGAAGACAAATATCGTTTGATGTCCCTAACGTAGATAAACAGACAGTCGGTGACATGGTCACCCTACTCATACTAGTAAGCGACGAAGGTGGATGGTTACCAATATTTATTTCATGAAAATCATCAACTTCATGATTCATGGTCACCCCAGTGTTGTTGACAAAAGGTGTGCACATACCTGGATCACCGACAGGAAACTCACAAAGTGGAGATGAAGAAGAGTCAAGGATGCCTTCCATTGAAGTCATGGACACCCTACTCATCCCGGCGGCATCAAAGGCTAGTGCAACTGACTCAGACCTAGAAAAAGAAGAGTCACAAAATTCGTCCTCAGGAGTGGTCATGGTCACCCTAGTATCAAGTACGTCTTCGGTACTATCACCCGTAAATGCATAGTGGCGGTTGAAACAACTTTCCGCAACACCAGGTGCATGTCCGTCCAATATCATGGTTACCCTACTATCAAGTATACCTTCGGAACGATCACCTATGGCGGCCTTATTACAATATAAATAAACAGTTATCCGCAATAAGAGGTGCATGTCCGTTCGACATCATGGTCACCCTACTATTCTTATCAATACCACAACATTGAGATGATTTGTCCTTGGTCAAAACACACAGATCTGACATAAAATATTTTGGTAATACATTGATAAAATCACACGGCATAAAATATGAAACATTTTTATCTAAATCGCATGAGTTAGGTAATTCAGGTAAACTACAAGACACAGGCACATGTTTACAAAAACCAAAATACGATTTAGGTATAACAGCTTTAAAATCAGTAGGATGATGCATACGTATATCTCTATTATACTGCCATGCACAAAACAGCTGTGGAATCGCGGCCTTAAAGTCGGTAGGTAGGTAAGTAATATTTTTAGATTCTCGCAACGGGATTATTGTTTGTTTACATTTTTGATAATGGGCTTTTATAGGTGTAGAAGGCCCTCCTATGGAAAGAGAATCTGTAGGCCGCTAGTAACGATAGAATGAAAGTTATTAATGTTGAAAGGACTCACCTGAGTTTCTGTCTTACCGGGATATGAATTACTAGTGCGGTGTAAGTAAGGGGTCATTGAACTCGATCCAACCAATGGAACTCCGTGGCCGTCAACGTAATCTATGGCGTAATATCGCGAATTACACTTAGAACATTGAGATCGAGTAACTCCTTTTTCACCACATTCATAGCAACTAGGCACTACACTTGCATTGAGATTGTTATTGTTTGTTTTCGCGGCTAGCTTTTGACATTGTTCTCGCTTATGGCCTCTGCTTTTGCAGTAGACGCAGAACGATGATGAACTCGAGGGTTGTGGCGTAGGCTCCGAGTACATTCGCGTAGATCGACTAGCAGCTGGGTACCCGGCGACAGATGTCGATGGCGCAGACGTCGTCGGCGCAGCCTGGCGAGGCGCGGCCGTCAAGCGCGGCCCAGGAGGGCGCGGCGCGGGCGGGCGCGGCACCGGAGGCGAGCGCGAGGACGACGCTAGCGCGGGTACTGCAGCTCCGTGTGAGGGCGCTGCGTCTGCATGTCGAAACCATGTAGTAGGGCGCTCATCATGAAAATCTTCGGCGGCGGCGTCCTCGATTTCTCGCACTTTACGTTGAAGGACGTTAAATGTATTAAATTCATCTCGCCTTAGACGTTTTCGGATTCTTTGATGGAGCAAGCCGTAAATCATATCTAATTCCACTTTTTCTGATATATCTCCACTAGGTAACCTTGATAGTAACGATCGTGCTTTTGCTATGAACAACTCAGTCTTTTCATTTTCCTGTGCTCGACTGAATAACTCCCTGTATATACGATGCGGCGGGCGAGTGTCACCGAAGGCGCTGCGTAAGCCTTGAACGGCCGCGGTCCACGTCGTTATTGATGCCTTCACCCCCTGCCACCAAGTCGCGGCATCACTTACGAGCAACATAGAAAGGCCGCGAAGGGCGTTTGCTTCGTTAACGTCGGCACACTCTTTGTAGGCTTCGACGGCATCCAGGAATGAGTCGAGTGAGTCACCAGGAGTTCCGCTGAACCGTGCCGTGCAAGCTGTAAAGTTGCCAGACGCTGGTTCCACGGGTGCTGATGGTGATGGAGAATTTGAAGACGTTTAGCGCTGCATAACGTGATCGAACAGTTGTTGTAAGGTCTCCGTTTGCGAGCGCTGGAGTGTCGCCATCATGGCGGCAATATCGTCACGGGAGAAGTTGTTTGCTTCGGCTTGAGGTTCCGGCTGATCGATGGCATCATCGAAGTCGGATTGGCGACGCGATTGTCTCCGCGTACGCGTCATTTTGCGAATAAACTTTTGTTCACTTAGCACTGTGGAGTTGCGAATGTTCCCGGCCCCACACTTGGGCAGCCACTTTTACGGATATATATATAACTGAGAACACAAGTAATTTCGTAAAACGTACTTGTTTACTATTATAAATAATCAACATACAAAAGTATTTAAAGCGTTTAAAAAAAATAACAACAATAACAATCTATCTTGGTTAATCGCGGTAGCGCTCCGGAATAGTTACTACGCGACCCGAGCGGCAACGCCGTGTATTGTCCTGTGAGAGGGCGCTGCTTGAGTCGGAATTAGCGCGGGAACGAACGTTAGTGTTGGCGGTCAAGTCCCATTGGTTGGAATGGCCGCGGGAAATATTATTATGAGATGTGATAGGCCCATTTAAATAAGCTGGCGCTACAAAGTTAAGATATACTTACTATATTTTTACAAATAATATTTTTTTATAATAATTTCCTACATTAGTACGGGTCCTTAACTTAAAATACGGTCCCATCCTGAAGAAAGCATGAAACTTGGCATGAATGTAGCTGTCATATATGTGCTTCAATGTAGATATGGAAGCACGTCAAGAAATAATGTTTACCCCCCTCCCCCCCCCTTTTTATCTCCCTGATTCCGGTTTTTCGAATTTTCTACGAAAACGATAAGACTGAGGAGTTTACTCTTCAGAGAACAAATCATTGTCGATAAATTACCTACAAGACGATACTACATTATATAATAGTAAGATTAATATATTTCTGTTTACAGCCACCAACGTATTATGAAATTGTAAAAACAGGCAAACTTTTTTTTTCTTGCTCCATTTATAGGAAAGCGACAAGAGTGGTGATAAAATAGACTTAAGAAGTAATATACCTTATACATTGAGCTAAAAAATGACACCTATTTCATAGTCGTAGAGACATTACTTCCAGAGTTACAGCTTGCCGCGTCTGACTCAAGTACTCATTTTTTACCTTTTTACAATACCACCTTTCCGATAATGTTGTTTTGCTTAGATTTAAAGCCAAGGGTTTCAAGAAATTTATTAAAAATACAGTAAAATACAGTGAAAATTATATATATCATTTATTTCAATGCATATCACAGGAATCTCCCCCACATTTACAGAGACCAGTACAGGGAAGGCCCGACTTCCTACAAATGCATCGTCCTTTAATGCAGCTGCGGCATGAACACTTCGTCAATTCCTTTACAGATGCGGACGTTTCTTTGGTTGTACTCCAACATGGAATCCAAATACAGTCTTCTTTCATCCAGCCCCAGTTCTCAAAGTTCGGATATTCAGGATTTGGTATCAGACTTTGACCCCAGATCAATCCTGCTTGTAAATAAGCTCTTTTTGTATGCTGTTCAAGAGCACCAAGTGTTGGTGGCAGCCTGTCCATTGCCCGTCCCTTGATGAACAACTCTTTTCTAGCTTGGTTAATGTCTTCTACATCGCTAGTTTTGTCGTAAGTCAGAATGACATATCTTGCCAAAGCATCCAATTGATGGCTTTCAATTTCATTTTGAGGTCGTGACATGGTTTCAAATACTTTGGGAACTTCAGGGAAGGAATTCCAAGTTTTCCAAAAGGATTTTTTTCCCTTTCCACAAAATCCAGATACTGTATCACACCCTGTAAATGCGTGAAAGAATAACATGCCACTGCATTTGTCTGGGCCGAGTTTATTCACAAGTTGGTGAATAGCAATACTACGTAAAGCTTTCCCTGTTCCGAATGATATCCAACATTTGTTCAAACCCATTTCTTTTAGGCCGCTGTATAAGGCAATAGCTACAACAACCACATCTGTGTCAACCGTTCTAATCAATATTTCTGTGTGGCCAAGCTGCACGGCGTGCGAAACATGAAGGAAGAGTCTGGTATCAGCTTCTTCTTGTTTTGACTTAAGGGAGGACAAATCTACGGTGGCATCGTTACACAAAACTTGTTCCCCTTTGGTTGCAACAATCGTTTTTGCATGTTGGACCTGCTGGAGACCATCAGCCAGGAAGTTGAAAAGCTCTACTTTGTTCTGTGACGAACGAAGAAATTGTTGCCAGTTTTTTGGAAGTTTACCTGCTGGTGTAACTTTTTGGCGAAATCCTGTGCCCCTCTTCTCCCTTGTATGGTTCTTGAGACTGTCTTCATGATATGCATCAAAAACGACATCAACTCGATTTCCATTCTGGTTCGTAACATAATTAATAAATGTTTTGCGATAATTTTTTTTTTTTTTTTTTTATGCCTGATAGGTTAGCCTTTGACCACTATCTCACCTGATGGTAAGTGATGATGTGGTCGAAGATGTTGTTCAGGCTAACCTAGAAGAACTGGCTCTCAAGGACAGCTGCCGGAACACACCGTTAGGTGTTTGGCGACAGACTTTCTGCTTGAGGGTGGTAGCTAGCCAGGCGGGCATTCGCAAAATGCCCTACCACCATGCTATAACGACTGCCATCCTAAGACGACAACCGGGACCGACGGCTTAACGTGCCCTCCGAAGCACGGAAACGCTCAGTAGTAATGTCACTAGCGGTCACCCATCCAACTCCTGACCGCGCGCGACGTTGCTTAACTTTGCTGATCGGTTGAGAACAGCTAAGTAAACTTCGCTACGAGCGCTTCATAATCGTCAAATGTAACGTTACTGCCCGGTCTTATCATTTGAACTACAGCAGGCCCATCTAGAAACGATGAAGTGCAGTCTACGGGATCTTCGTTAAATGACTCGGTTGACTCGATGACAGTACTTTCATTTTCCTCTTCATCTTCTTTGTCTTCATATTTGTCTTTAAAACATTTCAGTAGTTCCGATTTTGCCACATATCTTATATTTCCTGTCTCAGAGAGGGACGGAGGAAACGGTTGGTTTTCATGTTTGAAAAAGTCATCTATATTCCCTTGCCTATGCTGACAGGCGATGTACAGTTTTGAGAATAAGGCGGCGTCGCTTTTCGCTATCGACAGTTTAGTGGCTTGTTTTGATTTACTATGTACTATGTCGTTGGGTCGGGCAGGCAAGGCTACACCCCGCTCCTCCGCCCAGCGCCCCTATTGTCGCCATAGCTCTGCTGATACCTATCACGCGGTAGCGCGCAGCTATATTTTTAATAAAACTTCAAAGTTACATGTACATTATTTTGTAAACTATAAGTTCTATGAACATACGTCCAAAGACAATATTGTAGAGAATTTAATAAAGAACAAATTGTTCTTTGACAGTTTTATGATAGCTGTACCCGTTTTCATAGAAAATAAGAAAAACCACGATTTAGCACATACGAAGGGGGGGAAAGGGGGCAAAAAACAATTTTTCGACATGCTTCCATATCTATATTGAAGCACATATATGACAACTACATTCATGCCAAGTTTCATGTTTTCTTCACGATGGGACCATAAAACTGATTTTTGTTAGGACAAGGAGCCGTACTACATAAGTATACAATATACATAAACATAATATCCAAAATTTTATACGGTTTTAGGAGTGATTTAATAAATCATGTTAATTAATGTTTCATATCTCTTTAGGGAATTAGAAACAACTAGGGTAATATCGTCACTTTTCGGCCTTTTAGCGCAAACACGAACTTAAAGATGTCGGCGAAAAATAACGGCAAGGTTTATAAGTACAAAATGTATGTTTATGGGTAGCTTGCATATTGTAGTTTCCATTTACAAAATTTCTTGAATTCAAAGAGCGTAGTTATTTTAATATATCATTTTAATTATAAAAATGGTGAAAACTCTAGTTTTCGGCCGCAATGGTTATTATTCGGCCACATTTAGTTTAGTTTTCGGCCAATGTGATATGACTGTTTAAAATTAAAATCTTATAAGCAAATTAACATTAAATATCAGATATATTGAACTCAAAATTTCGAATTGAATTAATTATTCATTCAGCACTAGATTCATGACAAGACAAGATTGATTAATTGTTTAAAATTAATTAAAAGAAGAGCATAATCAGTACAACATTGATACTAGTATATTCTTTATTCAATTTCATCAATCAAAAATTTCATGAAAGATGTCAGTGAGTAACGTTTTAGTCTAGTACCTTCCAGTTTAGGTAATAGTTTTGACCAATAGACACAGAGTTCTCGAGGATGCGCTGCCGGCCTTTGAGGAGGGAATATGCTCTCTTCATGAAGGCTCCTAATTATTATCGGTTCAGAAATACTTCACCATGCAGCTGATTCCAAATTGCGGCGGTGCGAGGTAGGAAATGCCGTGAAAATCGCAAGGTTGTGGACTTCCAGACATTGACATGAAGTTGATGAAACATCTTGCTTTCTCTAGACGTCCGATGGCGAAATTGAGCTGCAGGTAGTAAATCGATCAGTTCCTCAGAACACTCCCTGTGATAGATACGGTAAAAGAGGCAGAGTGATCCAACATCTCTACCCAGCGTCAAAGGGTCGAGCTGACCGGAGAGAACTTAAGCGTCGACGATTCGAGTCGCTCTGCGTTGGATGCGGTCAAATGGAAGAAGCTGGTACCGGGGAATTTCCGAGCAGTACTCCATGTGAGGACAAACCTAAGGCTTATAATGTTGCAGGCGATGGGCCGACGTGAAGTACCGTCTCGCCTTTCCGAGCACACCAAGCTTTTTAGAGGATAATTTAGCCTTATCTTTCAAGTGACAGCAAAATTGAACGACTCAATATGTCGATGCCAAGTACTCCGATGCTAATTGAGGGGGCACGGGGAGTGTCTGGAAATCCACTCGGACAATTTTTCGGAAAGCACTTAGGAAGGAAGCTTCAAAAGAAGCGCTTTATGCCACACCCGATCAAAGGCCTTCGCTATGTACAAACTAGCCGCCAACGCCTCACCCTTGGAATCCACCACCTCCGCCTATCGATGCGTAAGGTATACTATATAGCTCGTGCTCTTCTAAATACTGCAAGAGCTGGCTGTTGATAATAGATTCCATTATCTTGGAGAACCGAGACGTTATAGCTACAGGGCGGTAATCGGATGGATCTGAGCGGTCACCTTTTTTGGGGATGAAGTGCACCAAAGCCATGTTTTTGGGACAACGCCTGATGTGTAGCAGAGTTGGAAAAGACGCGCTAGAACCGGTGTCAACTCTGGAGCACAAGTCCGCAGTACTATTGGAGGAGTGCCATCAGGCCCACTTGACTTATGCATGTCCAAGGAGAACAGTGCTTTACGTATTGATGCACTTTGCCGGAAAATTATATCCGGTATCGAGGTATCACACCGTGGTATGGTCGGTGTTGAGTTCCCTTGGTCATCCAAAGTAGAGTTACATGCAAAGAGAGAGCCCAGAAGATCGGCCTTCTCCATTGCGGTGTGGGCCAGTGTGTCATTCTATCAAAAATTCCTCTGGACAGCCCTGGCAAGAGATCAGAACGCACGTGTTCCTTGCAATCAATGCATGATTAAATTAGATTTAATCATGCATTGCATCTGAAGGATTTATCATGCAGATCTTCAAACTTGCAAAATAAGAACATCCTAAAATATACAATTTAGAGCAGATGTCACAACCGATATTCTTTCGTCGCTTTATTATTTTTTTGGACCGTGTAAGCTCTTAGCTCTGACTTCTTTAAAGGAAAACCACACTTTCCTAAGTGTTAGGAAAGTTTTTTGTAACATGGCCGGCAAATTGGTGGCGCCATTCGGTTTTCGGCCTCAGTTTGCTCCATACAATTTTTGTTAGGCCAAAAACTAACTTACAATATTGTTGCTATTTTAGATTTCGGCCGTTATTGAAAATGAACTGTTATTGCTACTGTTATTTATTTATTTCGCTGTATTTAATGCGGCCGAAAACTGATAGCCAACATCTTGAAATGTATGGCGATAGTAAACTGAAAATGAGTTGATTATATAGTGGACTTATATGAAAAAATTAGACAAAAATAATTAAAGTAGTCATATGCTGGTAATCGGCCACTAGGCCGAGAACTAAAATTTTTAATAAATTGATATCTTAATATTCGGCCACCTATATTTTTGTAATGTTTGATCTAATATCGCAATAAAAACAATTGTTACCTTATCTTCACTTATTTCTTCATAGAGTATAATGCACATCTACATTGTTTGTGTGTAACTACATCAAATAACTTACCTTGAAACGAATCACGCTTCACTATTTTTTTACTAAATTTATGCACGCGGTGACCGTTCCAGTGCCGGTGTCGTTCTAAATTATTTATTATAAATCAGTAATACATGCTACCCGCGTAAAAAAAATATCTGATATTGTCCGACTATTTTTAGTGATATTGAACGTAATGTAGAATAAAAAAGTACTATAAAAATTCTATTTTCTTAATTTTACTTTAGTGCTTCCACGAAAAGGCCGAAAAGTAACGGCGGCCGGCTTTCTAACGCAATGACCCTACCTTTTGCCCGCGGCTCCGCTCACAATAAGATCGTCAGTATTATTTTTAAATAACGTTCTATTTTTTTAGCATTTAGTGCGAAGACTTGCGTGAAAGAGGATCCCGAGATAAAATATTGATGCAATATAAATTTATAGTATGAAATGATAATGCGTCAATATTTTTTCACATAATCATTGCATTTCATACATTTAAAGTGATTTATATTTAAAGATTGACAATACACGGGTGTTAGATATTACTTATTATTATAGATAGATATTACTATCAACAATATTTCGGATTTTATAGGAAGCCTTTACAAGGATCTTGAGTGTGGCCCGCTGCGGTCACGTTACATTTCGCACGTGCCGCGACCGCGCGGTTTGTTCTCTACCGTTCTAAACACGCTATAAACCCGTGTTTTGTTAATCTTAAACATCGAGAAAGTAACCCGAAGAGACGCCATTCTATTAGCTCTGTAAGAAACAATGTCCGCCAATTTTAGGTTAGTTTCTCGATGATCTTAAAATAAAACATGAGCGTTATTTTTTCTTGACCGAGCGAAAACTTAGTTCGAGCGAAGCGTCTCTGCTTCAACTTAGGCAAAAATGCTTTCGTATGTCCGGTTGTTCTCCTTACAGCCTCTACATGTCGCATTTCTCAACCGATTATCACGAAATTTTGTGAGCGGGTTTGAGAAATCCTTTTTTTTGTCGATTCAGATTTTGCAAAATTTTCAAAATAGGAGATACTTATAGAAAGTATCGACGCCTGCGCATTAAGCGTGTAATGGCATTTTTTTGATACGCACGTCAGTTGCCTAAAAGAGATATGCCCTCTCTCTCGTATACCTAATCAATTATTTATTTTCCATGTTTTTGTAGTCAGTAAATTTATTCGAGATAAATACATTACCAAATATGTCAAATTATTGTAGGTATATTTACTACTTACCTACCTATTTCCGATACCTACAACTAGCCTTCACTGGGGCCCGCGAGTCATTGATTTTGTTGGACATAAGTAAAAGAAAATCATTTATTATTTACATTACATATTTTGGATTTGGACTTTGGATTTCTTGACCCTTCTCCCATTAGCATGCGCAGTGGACCTTTATTCAATTGTAAGCTACCTATGCACTGGGGCAGACTCGCGAGGTCTACAGCTCGGAGAGCCGCTAGTAATATTATGATCCATATTCGATTCATATTCGATTGTGATCACTAAACAAAAACCTTTTGAAGTCGATAGGCCCACTACGTCCTAGCTCGATCTCTTTTAGCGGTCGACTAGGCCCACTATGTCCTAAGCACGCCGTCGCCGACTGTGATCCTTATAGCTTAAGATTTAATGGTCATATTCGAATGATTCTTTCACGTGAATGACGACCTTGAAATAAGGAATGCATCGCCAGAATTTTAGTTTCGACGAGTAGAACGTCAGTCGATGCGCGGCCGCGCGCCACGCTGGTTCCTCCGGGAACGTGCGAGCGTTTTCGTCGCGCCCGTACAATAATCCCGCGATATAGTTCAACATTTCTATTTATAATAGTAAAAAGTATATACCATTATATTCTCTAGTGTGTGAGTGTGACAATGGTGCAAATATCGAAATAAAATTCCAAAGTTTAGTGCGAAAAATAGAAGGTAAAACGTTGCGGTGCTCGCAAAATCGACCTCGTCGCATTCAAATGGTAAGACTCAGTTATGAATTTTTGAATTGACGAATAAAATGTAATAATTATTATTCGAAAACCATTGTAGTATTTGATTATAGAAACAGTTTTTTTCTAACGTCAATATTTTGACCGTAGGGAGGCAAAATGCATAGAATAGGTAGCGCAAAAACGATGCCGTGCGCTATGACGTAGTTTGTGACAGGTATATAATAACTATTATCTAAGTAATAATCCAAACATTATATATGTTTGTAAAGTGTATATTCGGTTGGAGTATTTTACGGCTTGTTACGTATTTATGCCTCTGTCTGTAGATAGATATATTTGATTTTCTGGGTAAAATTGTACTATATACCTATTCTTGAATGTATTGTCTACATAACTGCATAAACAAATATGACTAAAATGCTAAAAATAAAATCCAAAGAAATAAACAAAACGCGCCGTAAATGCACTGTATGATGCATTTTTTATGCAGGTTTGGGCCCAAATATGTATTTTTTTAATAAAAATTTTTTTGATCATCATTTCCCAGGTGTTTTGTGAATTTTATTAGTTTTTTTTTATTGTATAAATTTACTGTGTGCGGTAATTTACGCCTGTTTAATCTTAAATAAACAAAACAACTTGTAATATATACATAACACAAAAGCTTAGTTCAAGACCTTTCTAGAAATGTGACTTTGACTGATAATGGTCCATAGGTTCGTCAGATATCACTATATTTTTGAAAATGGGCCTTTCCCGCGTCTTTTCTCGTTGTGGAGAGGACAGCCTGATGATTCGTCGAGTTAGACGTTTTCAAGTGGACGACCACAAAGGAACAAATCTAATGAAACTGGAACCTAAAATTTAGTTGCTTAGAATTCACTCACGCGGCTTGTCTGCTACGACTTAGAAATACCTACTACCTACTGTGATATCAATGCCGCCTGACCTATATCAGTATTATTATATTATGTTCTATGCCTATAGGGTGCCCATTACCCCCAGATTATGCAAATACATTTATCTACATAGTATAAAACAATGTCGCTTTCTCTGTCCCTATATCCATATGTATGCTGAAATCTTTTAAAATACGCAACGGATTTTGATGCGTTTTTTTAACAGATAGAGTGATTCAAGAGGAAGGTTTGTATAATAACATCCATTTTTTTTTTTTTTTTAATTCTTTTTTTATGTTATTATGACGGAACAAGCCCGAGGCCCACCTGATGTTAAGTGGACTAACCTCTGCCTATAACAGTCGCATTTCGTCAGCGACGAATTGCACTGTGCCCGTCACACTGAGACGTCCAGTTGTTAGGTCTCATTAGCTTGTAATTTTTCTGGCTCTCAAGGACTGCTGCCGGAACACACTGTTAGGTGCTTGGCGACAGATTTTCTACTTGAGGGTGGTCGCTAGCCAGGCGGGCATTCACAAAAAGCCCTTCCAGGCTCTCAAGGACTGCTGCCGGAACACACTGTTAGGTGCTTGGCGACAGATTTTCTACTTGAGGGTGGTCGCTAGCCAGGCGGGGATTCACAAAAAGCCCTTCCACCATGCGGTGAAGCTCAAGCTCTGGGCGGGATTCGAACCATGGACCTGCTGCATGGCAGTCCATAGCCAATGCCACTGAGCCATCACTGCTTCAATATGGAATAATAGAAAAATACTGTTATTTTTGAGGTTGCTAATGTGATGTCGTAAATAATTATTTTTTTTCCGCTTAGGTACTTTGCAAACGCAGGCTGAACCCTACGAGATTTATCAAAATAATGTACTAAGTATTGTACACATTGAAAAGGTCTACAGAAAACTCCGCTATAGTATATGTCTATTTCTTATAGATATCCCACAATATTTTTTTTGTCATTTACCTTTTACGACAAATAATGGCTAATTTGCGAAGCGATTTTAACCAATACAGCATTAACTAATTAAATACATTGTTGATTTAATATAGATCTATATGGCTCTTAACAGCATATGATTTAAATAAATATTTTCGAAATATTACAGATTTAAAAATTGCGGGGCGTAGCGTTTGTGGCTCGGCGGTTCCGGCCGGCCCGGGCGGCGGGAGTGGTGTGGTAGTGTAAAATGTAAAAGTTAAATAAGTAAAACTGTAGTGTATGAATTTAGATATTCCAAAGATAGCAGGAAATCTTCATGGTTTAGGGAAAGAAGAATTGTTTTACTCTAAATTTAACGCGTGCGGGTCACGGGCAGTAATGATTAAATCAAAACTATTGGATCGATTTTAATCATTTTTCAGTGAATGACAGAGGCTATACATTTTTACCCGTGCAAAGCCGGAGCGGGCCGCTACGGGGCTACTATGGGTTAGATAGATCGCACAATTCAATGTACCTATACCTACATTGAATTGTGCGATCTATCTAACCCCACGAGTCGGTGGTATTGCAAGGTACCTACGTGCCATCAAGCTTGAATGTGTAGAGCGATTAAGGGTGAATTCTTTACCTTCTATTTGTGAAGGGTTTGAAACGCGTTGTTACGGTTGGCCGATTATCCTTCTTTTTATCGGGGTCTAAATTGCTGTATAAGTATCTTTATTTATGAGGTATATACGAGTATTTTCCTTTTTGTGGTTTAAAATCTCGCAACATATCCAATGTTTATTAATTCACCGATAAAAAATACTTGTACATGGACATGAAAATAACAATAAAGAACAAGATTCAGGCGTTACTAAATAAAGCGTGAGTAAATTTAAATTAAACAGTGACAATCACGATTACAATACTAGGAATAAAGATAAAATAGCGGTGCCAGGTTTTAGATTAGCAAAGACAAATAAAAGGTCCTTCTTAGGTAATTGTGTGCGGTTTTATAATAAAGTTCCCAAACATATTACAACGCTCACAGAAGGGAAATTCAAGTTGCATGTGAAAAACATATTGATTAAAAAATCCTACTACACAGTTTCTGATTACATAAACGATAAAAATGCCTGGACAATTCCGCCTCCGCCAAGCTATTGCCTGTCACCTACATAATTTAAAGAAATATTGTAATAACTCTATCATATAGTAAGTATGTAACACATTGTTAAAACGTGTTTAAAAGAATGGCCCCGAGTTTCTTGCCCGTTCTTCTCGCAGTGGCTCTATACAATTTATTTGCTGAACGTGGCAGTACAATGTAGAATATTTCAATACTAAAATTTGTAATTGACCTTCATAAGAGCGTCGTAGACGCCTAGATTGAATGAATGATTTTGACTTTGACTTTGACGTTTTCAAGCGTGTTTCTCGTTCGTGCGACCGAAGATTCAAGACTTCCTGTGGATGCTTTGAGTAGAAGCGAACGCGTCGAAAATTCTTCCGGTTTGGTATCGTGGCGTTTGTGACGTCACGTCAGCTTAACAGGAAACTTAGGCGGAATTGTCACTACCTAGATATATTTTTTATAAATTATTAGTGTCTTATTAAAAACTAACATAGATACGGTAAAGTTCACACCCGCATGATATTCAAAGAGACATATATAAAGTGATTTTTTGCTTAACTCCTCTGTACTGATCTGTAGCGCAAAAATCCTGAAAATGAACACAGCTTGTAAAGCAAGTGGTAAACGTTTTGTGATTGGTTGGCCCTTACTACAACAGACTCTGTACAAGAAGCCTCACCCTATTAACCTCGATTCGCTTGGCTGACGTCGGGAAAGGAATGTTATCCTCCATGCCTCTAGGAACAACAGGCAGTCAGTTCCAGCTGCCGAGCAGTCAGCGTGCAGTTGTTTCCGATTGCAATGCTATTGGCATGTTCATGAAGTCTACATAAACTATTCTATAAATATGAATAAAAAACCGGGTCGGTGCGAGTTGCACTCTCACACTGAGCGCTCCGTAAGACTAAGATTTTTTTATTACCATAAAATGGAACCGACTTCAACACTCAAATAAGTGAAATAACTTTGTTTCTTTTTTTTATGTAATGGATTGGCAAACAAGCAGAAGGCCCACCTGATGATAAGCGGTTACCGTCGCCTATGGATATTTGCAACACTAGGGGCGTTACCAATGCGTTGCCGACCCTGTAGTACTCTTTTAACACTTGTCAAAGTCGGTACCATGTGCACAATGTTGTAATAATAGGTACTTTTGCACCATCATGGCATAGTAGAAAGAGTGGGAAGTAGGCCATCTCCGACCCAATTCGCGATATAACTACCATACTTGCCTGTCTCAGGGTTGTTACTTATTTATAATGTATGTACTCGTATATGCTAAATTTTAATTCAGTACCTAAAAATAGGCAAGGGTCGGGAAGTTGTATTTTTTACTTGTGTTGTCTGGGTTCAGGGTTAGTGAGGTCGGTTTTATACCTAAACGCTGATAACACCTTTCACGATGACAAAAATACCGACTGGCGATACCATTTTGTACCGGTATGTGGTTGCGGGGCCAGAGACGTGCGACGCGGGGCATACCTAATACAACAAAAAAAAATGTGTATCAATCAAGTAAAAGTCATAGGTATGCTAGAATAAGTGACTTGCTTACCTTTCCTGTTAAGTAGGGAATCTGAACAAAGACAACTCTGGAATCTATGAATTATTTAGCCGAACACACAGCAATAAGTTCTCATGCGATTATCAAACTTTTTTCATTTATTTAGCGGTGGCAAAAAGCCGTGACGCGCGAACTTTGTTCGGTATTAGCCCCGGCTGGTGCACTGAGAAACGGGTCGAGATTGTGTTAGAGTGTGCGTGCGGGACGCATAGATACTATGGCGCACACAAACAAGCCGCGCGCGGTGCGTTTGTATAAAGATAACTACTTCCTCACTCCTTCTACTATGATCATGGTACGTCGGTACCATTACTAACGAAAAACTAAAAAAAGAACATTGTGCACATGGTACCGACTTTGACAAGTTATTTCACATATTTGAGTGTTGAAGTCGGTTCCATTTATTGGTATTTTTTAGTGATCCTCGCTACTTATTGGATCGATTGTCATTCACTGTCAATAACTTTATCATCAAGATAGGAAGATACTTTTCAGTTAGGAGTGTAACCCTAAAACGGCTTCACCGATTTTGATGAAATTTAAATGGTACTATTCGGCAAGCATAAACCTTTTAAATAAATAAAAAACATCAAAATCGGTTCACCTAGTTAAAAGTTCTAAGGTAAAACAATACAGACGTATTGAGTAGCTACTCCTTTTTTTTTAAGTATACGGTAAAATTGTGCTAAAAATCCTTTTTTTCACACATAAAAAAATCCTTAGCGGAAGTCCGATTTGTATTTTGTAAGTTTTTTTTAGTATTTGTTGTTGTACGATAGATATTAGACTACAATCATACAAGTGAGACGCTTGTATGTATTATATATACCGGTTGTTACGATAAAACAAAAGAAAAACGTACCAGTAAAACACATTTCTTGTATAAGGACACCTTTATTTTTTTTGTATTATTATTATGTTAGGTCATCTGCCCAACATATCTACGAACCAAACATATTCTGTGATAATTTCAACCAGCTATACTTAGTACCGTTCCTAAGGTACTGCACTTTAAATGCTGGACGGAAGGATGTACGGACAGCCGAGTCTTAGTAATAGGTTTCCATCATGTAAACCTAATACTGTATCATCGTTGTGATGCGTAGCATCACTGAAATAGCATTAAAGTGAAGATAGGTAACGTAAGGAAAATAAAATACCTGTCTTGTAATACTGAACTAAATAATGGGCATCAAAAGAGGCGCGTGAAACAACAATGCATGTCTCGAGAGTCGAGATGCTCGTCGTATTATTCCACACATTCATCACAAAATTGGGCGTCGTTCATTACAATGAATAATAGACAAGATCATATGGATGAGAATAGCTGTCTTTTGGTATTATCGGAACGCAATAATAAGGAACTATGTAATTTATTAACAAAACTTTTTTTGAAGCGCTCGTCGCAAAGTTTGCTTTTTCTTAACCTCGCTCCCGGTCATGAGTTGGATGGGTGACCGCTATGCGCTAGTGACATTACTACTGAGCGTACACGTGCTTCGGGGGGCCGTTAAGCCGTTGGTCCCGGTTGTCATCTAAGGATGGCAGTCGTTATAGCATGGTGGTAGGGTATTTTGCGAATGTCCGCTGGGTAGCTACCTTCCTTAAATAGAAAATCTGTCTCCTAAATGTTATGTTTCGACAGCTGTCCTTGAGAGCCAAATATTCTAGGTTAGCCAGAACAACATCTTCGACCACATCATCACTTACTATCAGGTGAGATAGTGGTCAAAAACTAAGAAAATGCAAAACCTTGCAAAATCAGTTGAAAGATGACTGTATAAAGTGTTAACACAATTCGGATGATATGGAAACGTCCCACAAACCTTCAGTGCGCAATAATCTGAATATCATGTATATTTGGTTTGCTTGACATTCTAATACTGGCAATCGAAAGTCATTTCCATCGTTTTGAAAAGCGGTTAAAGCGCCGATTTAGAGGTACATTGGAGATTGATAGAGGTATTGCAGCAATTCGTGACTTGTGATGAAATGCATCTGTTATAGGCAAAGATTAGTCCGCTTAACATCAGGTGGGTCTCGAGCTTGTTCCGTCACAATAACATAAAAAAATTAAAAAAATATTTAGGTAAAATGTCAAGATTTTTATCGTATCAATTTGTCAATTGTATAATAGCATTTGTTCAGTAATAGTTTCATTAGATTGTTTTTAGTTTGACCTTGAGACCTTTCCCCGCACAAAGGCACGCACCTACATATTTTTTCAGTGTATTTGCAAGTACTGCCTACCCAAGAGATATTTTTTTACATTTTAATTATTTAACTGTAAACCATTAGCTTGCACCTAAATAAGACGAAGTGTACAAAATTAGGCCTACCTAATGCTTTGGTGTGCTTCAATGCACGCCTTCGTGATTGAATTAGTCTGTATCCTATCACTACTTTTTACATCTGCGAGACAATGAAAAGCAAGACGACTGCCACGCCGCAGGTCAGTGTTTCAATCCCCATCGTCAGCATGAGCTTCACCGCGTGGTGGAGAGTTTACGGGCACTCAAGACTGCCTCCATTATTATTATTATATTTATTACATTACAGGCACATGAGGCTATTTTTTTATTTACCGGCGGTATGCCTTTATTAACAAAATACTACGAACTATATACAACACTACAGCTACTACAATAAAAGCATTTAGATCCCTATAAGTAATTGCTGACTTATAGGCAGTCGAAATGCTCTAGCCCACTACTAGTTGGCAGCGTGCCCAGCATGCTGGCAGCATTGCCCCGTTGAATTGCAATGCTTATTCTTTGAGCCAAATAGGTGCCAGCATTTTGATCACGCGTCGCATCGACCAAGCGCTCTGATAAGTTTTGGAAAATACCATGAGCTCCCGGTCGCCACGGACCCAACGTCTCTACACCAAACGGCTACATTGTCTCAGGGTGACGGGCGTAGTGAAATTCAACACTTGTGAGGAAATGCATCTCATATATGCAGAGGTAGTAGCGTAGAGAGTAGAAGGGTTCGTGATTGTAGCGGATCAATCACATAAAAAAGGTACAGCGCAGCTCTTAAGTAATCATAAGATATTTGCGTTGAAAAAACAATAAGAAAGCTATATATAGTGGTACACACGTGACCTGTTGCTTTAAGTATAGGAAATAAATAACCGAGGGTTCCGTGCCAACACAGAATGTATCATGTCTATTTTCAGGGTTCTGTGCCAGAAAACGGAAACCTATAACTAAACCTCGGCTCTCCTTCCACCAGTCCGTTGGTCCGACCTTTAAAGAACAGTTCTCTTAGTATGTTTAGTTTGCCATACACTTCCGCACGAATTGGTTTGTTACTGTACTCTTTTGTTCCTTGCATATCGGTTAAATAAAAGTTT
Organism: Plagodis pulveraria; assembly: GCA_963890685.1. Classification (NCBI taxonomy): domain Eukaryota; kingdom Metazoa; phylum Arthropoda; class Insecta; order Lepidoptera; family Geometridae; genus Plagodis; species Plagodis pulveraria. The sequence goes on along the minus strand of OY982952.1, from coordinate 2,579,660 downwards.
ATGTTAGTTATGAGTACTAAAAAGTATAAATGCTTGGCGATAGCTGAAAAGAAGTTAATCGAGAAATTTCGAACCATTTGACATTTCAAACACTTGATAATTCGTAACTTTTTAAAAGCCCCTCAAGTTTCAAATTAACGAGAGTCGACTGTATCACCTATCTTCCTATCAACTCCTTAAAATGGCCACCATACAAAATCATTCGAAGCTCAAGAAGCTCAGCTTGAACCTCTATTTAACTAAAAAATTCTGAAAACAACGATGTTATGAATTGTTTGTATACTAAGTTTTAAGCTGTGACCAAAATCAACAGAAGTTTCTTTTTTTGTAAGGGTTTTTGTTGCAATGTGGAGCCTTAGGTTAGTGTCCTCATAGCCCTTTCCAGACAAACGTAGTTTCGTCATATTTAAATACCTAGCTTTCAAACTTTTTTTTTTTTTGCATTATCCATCCTTGAGTCTAAACTGAAGGCGTCTGATTTGCCACTTTTCCATAAAAATGTGTATTTGCAAAATTATTTGGAAATATATTTAGTGTGGGAATTCTTATTACTATTTGAGTGCCAGGGCGCTTTACTTTACACATAATAATTTGAAACCATTACTATTGCTACAAACACCATTGAACAGGTTCCAGCGACCGTGTTCTTGGGATTTCAAATAGACCGTGGCCTAACCTGGGACAAGCATATCGACAGCTTGTGTGCCAGGCTTGGTAGCGCATGCTTCGCTCTCCGCAGGCTATCGCGCGTGGTGTCCGCCGACGTGGTCCGCAATTGTTATTTCGCGACCGTTCACTCGCTTCTCCAGCTTTCTACGGCGCGGAGCTGTGGGGGCGCGCTGCTGATCGGGAGCGCGTCTTCCGCATGCAGAAACGTGCTGTGAGGGCGATCGCGAGGACAGCGTGGGACACGCCGGCGCGACAGTTATTTGTATCGCTCCAGATCCTTACGCTGCCTTCCATTATCATACTCCAGATGGTGACGTAAGTTAGGCAAAACCTGGAGCGATTCAAGACGCGCGGAGATCACCACGCGCGATGCTACAACACCCGCGGAGCAGGCAAGCTATCTGCGGTGTCACACAGATTGCCTAAGTCAGACAGACTAACGCACGTGCTGGGACCCGCATTGTACAACCACCTACCGGAGCTGGCCTATCTTCGTTCAAGCGTAGCCTTAAATCGTGGCTCGTCGAGAAGGCGTTCTATAGTGTTGACGAATATGTGCAAAACATAGTATAATACTAGAATTATTTATTATTTACTTAATTTAATTTATACAAATAATTTTAAATACTTTATTATATAGGAAATTATAACTCTATTGTGTTATAATAATAATTTTGTAACCTGTAATATTATTACCAATAAATTGATTATTCTGATTATTCTAATTATTCTAATTTTAGTAAATCCTTGAAGATATTTATATTATTTGTCACAAAAACGATCACTCATATGAAATTATTATTTTTCTTAATTTCTTATGAAATTATATACTTATTTGTTTTTCTTTTTTAACCACGAATGTTTGTTCGATTTAAGACTTAACTTATTGCATTACGAAATTGTTCTAACTTACATGATAACAAAAGCTAAGGTAAATTTGTCTAGCAATCTGGTGGAAAAAATGTCTCACGTTTTCAAAATATTGAAAGGTAATCTTTATATCTCACAAATTATCGACATCTCTGAGTTCTAGCGCCTTATTTTGGTTTCGAAATCTCCTAGACAATTTTGATTACTTCCGAATAGAGGAGAGTTTTATTGCACTTTTTTTTGAGTTTAATAGGGAGTTCCCAGAAATATAATAATCTTTTCTTTTTAAACCTGTTAACTAGTATTATAAAACGAGTGTGTATGTTGAATCACAAAATTTCTTTAAACAAAGCTCAAAAAGTATTTTTAATTTTAACATATAAAAGTACTAGTTTTCCTGGCATCTGTGTAGGTAGAATTGTGAGTGAATCCTGTGGTAAAAATTATAAAACAAAAAATTATTAATGTGATAAACCAAATAAATGTTGTGGTACCATCGGCAATAGTCTCTATTTATGTCCCCGGTAGGTTTACTTATATTTTTTTATTTTATCATATCGTATTTTGTGGTAAAAATTATAACACAAAAAGCAAGGACTGCAACATACAAAAACCAATTTATTTAAATTTCATTACAACACTAAAAGGTTTTTGCGGAAATTAGTAACTTAAAAAGAAAAAGATGACAAAGCAAGCTTTGTCTTTTTTTCGTTTAAGATTTTCTGTTTCTGGATGACATAATTATATGTGTGTATAAATTATAAAGCAATAGACTAAGGGCCTGTGTCAGAATGTTCGAGTAAGTTCTGTTTATACTACCCAAAACATATTTAATAAATAAAACACTATCTTTGCGTTTCACAATCATCGATTTAGCCTATCCATCGGTTATAGCTTGAAATGCGCTGCATGTTAACTGTAATTTTTAAGATTAGTTATTTTATGTTCTGGGTAGTATATCCAGAACTTAGTCGAACATTCAAAAACAGGCCCTTAGTGACCTAAACCCAATCAAAGTGTTCCGGCATCTGGCGTTGAGAATCAGTCACTATGCTAGCCAAAGTAAATAGAGGAGAGGATCACTTGAGAAATCATTTTATTATACTTTAAATAAACTTGAATCAAAGAAAATGAAGCCGAGTATTCCGAGTACATACTTTTGTTTGATATAAACGTATTGCCTTCTGCGTAGGATGAGGGCTTCCCTAAAAGCCAGCCAAGATCAAACACAAGTATATAAGAAGTATTTAAATAACATGTTATTACTGCATACTAGGTATAGGTACGTAGTACATTATTTTGTTACGTAACGTCAAAAGGTATCGAAGTTTTAAAATGCGATAAAAGCTATTGAATCCTCGCAAAGTTCCGAGTTTTAAGTATTTGTGCCGAATGTCATACGAATAAATTTAGTAGTTTAGATCTGAAGAAGTGTAACAAAGACAGACCTAAAAATTAAAAACCTATAGCTTTACTTTTTGAACATAACTGTACGAGACTCGTACTAAGTGTATGTATGTTGTGGCGTTAAAGTTAAAATACCTAACAAAAGATTAATTGTACAAAAAGCTTTTAGATCCATGCGTTAACATGCACTCTGGTAGAACAGTGAGGATATAAAAATGCTTTTAAAAATTTATAGAGAATTGCTGTGAACGGAGCTTTATATTTAATAAATAGTAATGGTATTTTTTACTCATGGAATAATAAAAAATAGCCTTTACTACGACAACGATATTTTTTGTCAATTATTTAACCAAAGGAAATACAAAGATTATCGTATTTCCTTTGGTTAACAAAGGAAATAATTGACAAAGATTATCGTTGTCAAAAAAACTGTGTGAAACATAATATCGCACTCCTAGATCAAAACTGTAACAACTCAAAGAGGGTCATTATTCAGGAGATGAAAAAAACTTATAACTGCGTTTTTTGTTCGAAAAGTAATACAGTTTAATTGAATTCTAAATATTAATTAGCTTGTGAAATCGTACTTTCGAAAAGTAGGGGCTATAGTACAATGATTTTTATCAAAAATCGCTGTTTTTGAATTGTTACACTTTAGCGTGATGACTATGTAAAACAAAGAAACACCAATTTGACTTGAATCAGTTTTATTGAATCATTTTGAGTTATACTTATTTACTACAAGAAAAATAAAAACAATTATTCAAACAAAAGAGTTCTAAGAGTGGAAACATTTCTCAAACTAATTAGGAGTTACCACTAATTAATAAAGAAACATCCAAAATTAAAAGTTAACAAGTATTGAGACATTAGCCTGTCATAATTAAAAACATCTAATCCTAACATTAATTATAAATCTTCCAATGTAATAAAACTTATGATAAATCAAAAAAATCAGTCTAAAAACAAATCAGGCTAAAATCTAATGTAAGCCTCGTAATATTAAAAAATGACACATCTTACAAAGGCAAATAATAGAATTAACAAATAATACAAATAGTTAACATTATTTTACGAATTGGTACCTATAAGAATAAGATTTTTACAAAACTTACAGAACTAATTGAGATGGCATATTTGAGATCAACAATTATTAAAAACCTCTACCCCTTGCAATCAAAACACAAATTATTTAAAATTATTGCTAAACTATAGTAATTTCAACCAACCAAAATAAATTCTCAAAGAATATTAAATCTTAGGCTATAGGAACTTACATAAAAGGCACGTCAGAATTATTTTAAAGAGCAGAATAATTTCAAAATTAATCAGTTAATATCAATAAAATTTTTAAGAATCTACATACTGTTGTGGGATAGCGTTTTTGGTTATAAGTTCCTTAATATCTTTTACTTTTGCTTCAGAGAGAGGTATTTTTTGAGTGTAAGCTTGTTTAAGACCCGTAAAAACTATCTGATCGTCTTTGGTTCGGCGTTTGCGCACGGACACCTTTTTATAGTTTTCATCTGAAAATGAGGTTTTATAAAAAAATGCTCCTGGATTCTCCTTTTCTACCCTTAAGACTTTTATATCTTGCCATTTGACTTGGTTACGCTTCATCTAAATTGAAATTAGTTCCCCACTCTTCTTGTAACATTTTCGTGTCGTAAAATTGTTCATGTGTCATCTCTTCTAATTGGTAAGGGCTTCCGTTTTTTTCGCTGTCCGAATCAAAGTACAATACTGTTGCGGGGTATATATCGGGCCAGATTTTATGTGTCTTTTGATCTGTTTCTCTATAACGCTGTGAACGTTGTCACCCTCATTTTGAGAATGACCACGTATAAGAAATTTATGTGTTATTGATTTTACTCTTTTAGTAACAACAGCATAAGCATAGGCAGATAGTAAGTATTTATTTTTCTGCTGTCCACCACAGTTATCAGAATAGAAAATAATCTCAATGTCTTTATCTGGATGTTTTTGTAATAAAGTGTCAATATACCGCAAAACACAGGAGCCTATTTCCACTGCACCCCTTTTACCTTCTTTTTCATCCCAAAAAAAAACAAATTACGTCTTGTGCTCTTAAATCACTTAAAGTGAAATTTAAACAATTAATCCGAGATTTATAGAAAAACAATGAAACCTGACCCTTTGGAACTTGCATAACTGCTTGTAAGTCATATACAGCTACGATAACTCCATCATTTCTATTCTTGTCTTTTTCTTTGTGGTCCCTTGCAAAATTTTTTTCTAGTAGATGTTGTTCATAATGCTCTCGTAAATTATTTTTTCTTCTTCATTAGCATTTTTAAAGCCCTCACAAAGGTCACACAGATCTTTTTTTGAAATATAAAAACCGAGATTAAATTCAGTATTGAATATTCTATTAAAAGTTGACTTCGTGGCGAAAGATAATTGTTTAAGTTCACGAGCTTCTTTGTAGTCGCGATATAAATCAGCAAGAGATTTGTCACTGCAAATAAATTCTCTTGACGTTTGTGCCCTCAAGTAATGGGACTCAATCCTAGGGATACTGTTAATGAACTCTGTAACACTGTCTTTAATTCCTTGATATCCTTGATCTAAAATCGGTAGCGACAATGCCATTTTCATTAAAAAAAGAAATTTACATGTTGATCCATCAAAACTAAGTCAAATCTAAATAGTAATTAAATATTTACGTACCTTTTCAAACAAAACTGGAACAAGTCAAAATATCCTTAAAAAATATTGCACACCGATTCACCAATACCGTAATAATTCTAATTAACTTATTCTAATTGACTTATTCAATTCAACAAAACTGTAACAATTCGAAATGTCCGCCTTTTCGATTATCTTAATACGTGCTCTCGTGGTGACTAGTGAAGGTCAACTAACAATAAACTTGTTTAGGTGGGGGGGACCACGGGCATTATGATTCAACAATAGAAAGTCAACGCCATCCAGTATTTTTGAAGCAATATTGTTCCGGTTATGTCGGGATAGTTGCGTGTGATCACCGGGCATTCGAATACAAGAATAACTCTAAATAAACGAATTTTGAGTTCTTACAGTTTTGATCTAGGAGTGCGATATTTTTACAGTCAATTTCAATTTCATAAGTATTTGTCGCTGCGTAATCCCACTTTTTAATCGATTTAAAACTAAGGTTAAAAATATCAATTATTCTCTTCTAAATCGATAAGCTCTTGGCAGAGCGGTCGTGGTCGTCATGTAGTAGTGGTGGAGTTGGCAGACAGTCACGATGCCCGCCATTTCTCTCTACTGGAGGTCATCTTGGCGCACTTATGTAAGGGGTTACAAACAATTTATCTTCCGCGCGGTCTAGTACCTTCACCTTGGCCCTGTACGACTAAATCAATTATTACTATTATGTAATAAATCATATCATCAAAGTACGTACCCTGAAACCGGAGAATGAAAACGTTTTTGAGCCAGTAATTCTAGGTTAGCCTGAACAACATCTTCGACCACATCATCACTTACACTTAGGTGAGTTGTGGTCAAAGGATAACCTATAAGGCATAAAAAAAATAAAAAATAACCTTGGACAAAAATTTGTCATGCGTTCCCCGTCCATCCACCAGTGAAAACGTCCAGTGGGTGGACGGGGACATCGCCCGAACAAGACATGTGGAAGCTAGCCAGGTGGGCATTCGCAAAATGCCCTACCACCATGCTATAACGACTGCCATCCTAAAACGACAACCGGGACCGACGGCTTGACGTGCCTTCCGAAGCACGCTCAGTAGTAATGTCACTAGCGGTCACCCATCCAACTCATGACCGCGGGTGACGTTAATTAACTTTGTTGATCGGTTGAGAACAGCTAGGTAAACTTCGCTACGAGCGTTTCAAAAAGTGTTCCGGCAGTTGTCCTTGAGAGCCAGTAATTCTAGGTTAGCCTGAACAACATCTTCGACCACATCATCACTTACGATCAGGTGAGATAGTGGTCAAAGGCTAATCTATCAATCATAAAAAAAAGATATCAGTTCCTCATAAAGCGCTTCGGCCCACCTTCTGGTGTGTTATCCTTAGTCGCCTCTTACGACATCCACGGGTGATACGGGAAATTCTAGCCCGGCACCCCGCGGGTGAGTGTTTTGATTAAATTAAACTTTGTAAGTGTAGATTTACAAAGTTTCATTTCAATTGCTTATTAGATTTTAATCTTGTGGCTCAAATTAATTTGAATTACTTCTAAATTTTTAATTTTCTTTATACAAATTGAATTATAAAACGTTGCCTATTCAGTATTTCATTCAAGTAAAACAATTATTTTAAAGGTTTTTTTTCGCAGCGTCTACATAATTTAACATTGGAAACATACTGGTTATTTATTTACAAACTAACCTTTTCATAAACCATTATCACAAGCATTATCTTAAATTATATGTAATTACTAACGCATCCAGTATATATACTTACTGCATGCCGATATCCTGATCCGCTACAGAGGCCAATAGCAGTGACGCAAATTTATTATGATTATCAGTGACATCCACTGCACGTGAAGTAAACTTCGCTATGAAGCGCTCGTAGCGAAGTTTACTTAGCTGTTCTCAACCGATCAGCAAAGTTAAGCAACGTCGCGCGCGGTCAGGAGATGGATGGGTCACCGCTAGTGACATTACTACTGAGCGTTTCCGTGCTTCGGAGGGCACGTTAAGCCGTCGGTCCCGGTTGTCGTCTTAGGATGGCAGTCGTTATAGCATGGTGGTAGGGCATTTTGCGAATGCTCGCCTAGCCAGCTACCACCCTCAAGTAGAAAATCTGTCGCCAAGCACCTAACGGTGTGTTCCGGCAGCTGTCATTGAGAGCCAGTTCTTCTAGGTTAGCCTGAACAACATCTTCGACCACATCATCACTTACCATCAGGTGAGATAGTGGTCAAAGGCTAACCTATCAGGCATAAAAAAAAAAACGTCCGTGATATATTTTTGTAACTGGAAGCCGCACCACCCCAACTGATTTAGCTCACATACTATACAGGGTTATTGGAAAAATGCTAACAAGTTAGAAGTTAGAGTTGACGTCGTCGGTTAGTCTTCGCAAACATTTTGCGTTTTTTTGTTTTGTTGTTTTCTTTTTTGTTGTCTGTTTATGACGGATGATATAAGCACGAGGACCACCAGTTAAAAGTCACAAAAGTCTATAATTTATTATTTTACAGTTTTTATTACTTTGCTCGATGTAAATATTCAAAACTCTATTCAAAGCGAGCGCGGCGCGGTCCAGTGTTGCCGTGGCGGGCGCTCTTAGCTTACTAATTGTTTTAGGTTTTTAAGAAAATACCTACTCTGAGAATCGAGATATTATTACTATATACGTCAATGACTCCGAGCTAAGAGCGCCCGCCACGGCAACACTGGACCGCGCCGCGCTCGCTTTGAATAGAGTTTTGAATATTTACATCGAGCAAAGTAATAAAAACTGTAAAATAATAAATTATAGACTTTTGTGACTTTTAACTGGTGGTCCTCGTGCTTATATCATCCGTCATAAACAGACAACAAAAAAGAAAACAACAAAACAAAAAAACGCAAAATGTTTGCGAAGACTAACCGACGACGTCAACTCTAACTTCTAACTTGTTAGCATTTTTCCAATAACCCTGTTTAATACATAGTTATGAAAAACTTAATTTATATAACTACGTACTCCCAAATACCGTGGAGATCAGATAAGACATTCGAAAGTTACAAAATTAGAAATGTACGATAGAAAAAATTTAAGTCATGTGCGGGATTCGAACCCGCGTCCATCCACCCGTATAGCCGGGGTATGCTCACACAATTGAACTAATATGACATGACGTCATAACTCAAATCTTTCTTATCGTTCTTAACCATCGTATTGGGATGGAGCGACATCTATTGTACCACTTACGTTGTATTACAAACAAGACCAATTTTGCAATTGGTTTTATACTTGTAAATTCGAAAGTTATCGATGGACAAATATACACACATGCAATCATACACTAGAATGTCTAGAATTTGAATTGTAGGTATGTACATATGAGCTTGGTGTCGTCGCAGTGTCGGATATTCTACCTCGAAGTATTCTATTCTACACTACAGTGTGTAGGGAAATGTAGAAAAAAATTACCGCATAAGAACGGCTATGCAAATCCTACCTGTTGCACATACATCTAATACCGCATCTAACTAGTTTATAGTTATTGTGCGAACGATACTAAGGAAGTAACATCTCTGAGTGGCGAGTGCAATGTCAACACAGTCTTGACGCTTACGATCAGACGGGTGCTTCACCCATCATTTATTAACATTTAAATACCATTGGGGATTAATATAGAGGCCTCGCCCAGCTCATTTTTTTATAAGAAACTGGCCTTAGTTTGAAATTGTGATAACCCTCTTACCAAAACCTTAAAGCTTGGCTGTTTCTGCTACTGTCGTGTAATTAAATTGTGGAACGTTTTCCTAGCGTACATTTTTCCTTGCAACTATGACCCTGTATCTTCCAAGCGGGGCGAAAAAGCATCTGTTTGGTTATCATGGGAGTGTCAGGCGAAGCGGCAGGCCGAGCAGTGCCACTTACTTGCGAGGCCGAAAAGCCAGCTCCGACTTGAGAGTATTTTCTACATCTCCGACTGATCTCCATGGTAACTACCCGTGATAATCGAAGCACTTACGAGGGGGTTCCTTCACCGAATTGACTCAGAAACTGGGTACGATTCTGTACCACTTTCTTAGCGTGGCTTACGGCTGCATTAATGGTTATTGATTCTTGATTCCATCTTCAGTTTCTATCAGGTGAGGTGAAGTCATTTTGATAAACTTCAATAAAAAATATTTTTATATTAAAAAACGGAACCGTCTTCTAACACTGCAAAGGACAAGATGTCTTTATTACCATAGCTATTATTAAAATTATGCAGAAAAAGTTTACATTGTTTAAAGCGGACTAAACAGAGAAACATTTTTATTTGTCTTAGAGCTCCAGAGTGATTTTATCTATACAGCAAATTTAGTTAAGATTGCCTTCTTTTAGTAAAACTTTTTGTGCGAGTTTGTCTGGGGCAGTACTGCCACCAAACCTATTTCTACCGACAAGCAGTAATGTTCACATTACTGCTCACCCGTTCTGTTAAGAACTGTCAGGCGGCGCCACTGTCGCAAATGCCACTTTAGATATTATTACTTATTAAATTATTCAATTACGACTAAGATGAAAACAGCTACAAAAATAATATTATCTACATACTAATATTATAAAGTGGAAACATTTGTATTTTTGTATGTAATGATTATAACTTAAAATTACTGAACGGATTTGAAACTTTCACTATTAGAATCCTACATTATCCCTGATGATCAGGTGCTGTATTTACAAAGTAGTTTTTTTATTTAAATTTTTCTTAAGTACCCGTGCGAACCCGGGGCAAGCCACTAGTAACTTATAAAACTAATAAGGTCTAATAGGCATAAATAAAAGTCGGCTACTGTTCTGTTGCTCTGTTATGCATAGATGTGAGGTAGGCTACTACGCTGCCTTGATAGGTGACGTGCGCCACGACTTAGACTACTTACATAACGATTCTTAGAACCTTAAAATTGCCTTTGACCACAATCTCACCTGGTGGTAAGTGATGATGCAGTCGAAGGTGGCGGCATAGTTCATATATTTTGCAAATACAAATAGAAATCATTTATTGATGATACTAATGTCAAATCAAACAGTATAGGTACAAAGTGAATTGTATGCAATAGCTATATAATACGCTCATTATGTCCAGTGATATATCGTCAAAGAAGACAGATAAAATATTATAACTATAAAAAGAATAATAATAAACATTGAAATACGTTCTAATTAATTGATTGATCATTAATATTTTCATTAGGTATATTATTTTCACATAATAAAACTAACATTCCATCGATTTACGGTTATCGTTAATATTATACAATATATTTTGTAATAGCCAGACAACCAACTTGTCTTAATAGGCCGCTACAGAAGGTGATCTCTCACGCTCAGGGGTAGGTTCTCTATTTTATATGGCGGACCCTCCGACGTAGATTGACCACTCGGACCGTGCCAGGCCAAGAGCCGGTGTCACAATTTTGTGTTGTTGTAACCTTTTTAGTGTTAGATACTTCTAAGGCTGTACGAAGAACATACGCCTCTGGTTAGGATGAGCCTAGAATAGAATACGGCTAACTTAATAAGTAACAAGTATGTATATGAACTCGCACGGTAGTGGATGTATGCAAAGCTCCCCAAGGAGGTTTTCTTTTTCTTTTGAAGTAATGATGGCAGAGCTCTAATAGCTATGGACTGCCGTGCCGCAGGTTCGATCCCCACCGCGCCGGCTTGAGCTTCACCGCATGGTGGAAGGGCATTTTGCGAATGCTCGCCTACCACCCTCTAGTAGAAAATCTGATGGTGCCAAGCACCTAACAGTGATGCCAGCAACCGTCCTTGTGAGCCAGTAAAATTATAGGCACATGAGACTTAAGAACTGTATGTCTCAGGGTGACGGGGGCAGTACAATTCGTTACTTGTGACAAAATGCATCAGGTGGGCCTCGTGCTTGTTCCGTCTTTTGACGTCACAATAACGTAAAAAAAAGTCAATACACAAGACATCTTTAGAGATAACGGACATAGCGCGTTTTTGTATGGGGGCCATTTTGGATTTTTACAGCTGTCATTCGACTGCTCACCCGATTCCCTTTAACATTTTCAAAGACCTCTTTATCTTTAACCTACAACGGAAACTGACTCTCATGGACGGCTGCTGGAACGTACCCATAGGTGCTTGGCGACAGATTTTCATTTTAAGGGTCATTCGCAAAACGCCGGGCCACCACGCAAAATGCTCCACCAATAAAACAAACGTACTGAAAGTATATTCAATTTGTAATTTTTTTTCAGATTTCGCGCGTTTTGATTAGAAACAAAACCAGAAAATAAAATGTTAATCCTGAATATGTCGGAAATAAGGACTTTCATGCCTATTTAGTCTTGTAAAAGACAGTGACAACGAAAAACACTAATGGACAAGCCTTAAGATGGCACAAGTGACCCCGCCGGACCTGATAGCTCTGGAGCAGGAGCTCCATAATTGGAATGGTTCCCTTCATATTTGGAACGAGTCAGAACTTGTGGTCCCTTCCCTGGACTTGGATGTTTTTTACCGGCCTGATATCGTGATCATTGTGCTGTACGTGGGTGTGCTGACAGCATCCCTTGCCGCCAACACGCTGCTGATCTTCATCGTCATCAAGTTTCAGTACATGCGCAGGTAAGTTTAGCATAAGTACATAAAGGATATCGTAAGCTACTTTAGCTCCTCTATGGTTTTTCAATTATACATCTTTTGTACCTAGGCACGCGATTTGATCAAGCGAATAACGCCTAGAAAATTATATGTAATACTCGTACAACCCTTTTCATTCTCTTTTAACTCTTTTTGTGTATAGTTTTGAAAATGCTTCAAAAGATAAATATCGTCCAAGTCGAAATGTGAACCATAAAATGTGAATAGAACAATACTCGTAACGTTTTGAACGAGTTTTATTAACATTGTGTACAACCTCCTTTTATAATACTGCAATCTGTAAAGGTATGATAATATTTTAAGATCGAAGTAGGCCACTAAGAAAAAAGAACTATAAACAATTGAAAGTTGGTGTTCGATTTTATAGCGTCGCATTTGCGTATCTTACATAATTATTTTGCTTTTATTTTGTGTAATTTGTACAAAACTTGTGTATTATTCGATTTAGCTAAGTTGTGTTTGAGAGTTATATATTTTGTAATATTAATGTACCTAAGTATAAATATTGTACGAAAGTGAAGTTTTTTTTATCGGTACTTGGTATTCTTAGTTCCTAATTAACTATTCTGTGTACCTGCAAAATCGGATAGGCCACTGATAGCGCATTTGGTAAGTTATTTTATATTAAAGTAGGCTGTTTTGGGTATTTGTAATGTATTAGGTACTTAGAAAAGCGTAAGCTGTGGTGAATGTGTTTTATTTTTAAAATAAGACCATAAAAAAAACCTGGCAATGTAATTTTCGAAACTTCCAACCGGGCTATGGTAGAAAGGTATTTCGGTATTTAAATTGCTGATGTGCTAGCCTATGACCACAAAAACCTTACCTGTTGGTATGTGCTGATGTACCTAGTGGAAGATGGTAAACAGGAATATCCTAGAATCACAACTGGCTCTGAAAAACGGCTGCTGCAATATACCAATAGGCGCTTGACATAAGGTTTTTCTACATGAGAGTGAAAGCTAGCCAGGGCCCAGGAAGCATTCACAAAATGACCTAGGTACTATGTTTGTTTGTAAATACTAACATAATTTTATAAAATATAAACAGAACAAAAATTAACGACATCTCCCGGATATTGTGTCAACTAAGTCCACATGTTTATATGAAGTCTATAGTTTCCATGGTTACCCTTGTATACCTAGGCTGCGTTCGGAACGAGTGATTTCTCACAGAGTGTAACACTCGTCTGATAATCAAGGTTAAACGTCATGTAATATGTTAACTTAGTCAATGAATTGATGCAGGCGTTACTTTGCGGAAATCCATATATAATAACAAATATGTTCAAAACATTACACGAAACCATCAAATTAATATTTTAATAAAACACTTAAAAATATATAAATATTATATATAAAAATTCCGCCTTATTTTCCTGCTAAGCCGACGTGACGTCACAAACGCCACGCAGCCAAACCGGAAGAATTTTCGACGCGTTCGCTTCTACACGAAGCATCCTCAGGAGGTCTTGACTCTACGAGCGCACGATCGTTTCAGATCTATTGAAATAAAAAAATAAAATTGTATAGGCTTAAATATTAACACATCTATGTTAGCAGCATGCTGCTTATTTGGCGCTTTACTTTTCTTTAGTCCACTTCAATTGACCGAGCGAGCGCGAAGCACGAGCGCAGTGTCTCCGTTTTAGCTTGGGCAAAAATGGTTTGGTATATCTTTCCGGATTTCTAGTTGTTCTCTTGTACAGGTCACATTTCTCAACTGATTCTAGTGAAAATGGTGTTCTTTTGTAAGCAGGTTCGATGAGGCTTTATTTCGTCGAGTCGGTATTTGAAATTTTACAAGCTATTATTTGTGTCTTGTCCCGATGTTAATCATCAAATCTTTTTCAAAATGGCGGAGATATATAATAACATGATATTTCTGTCGCTAGGTATTCAGTTCATAGAGCCATACTAGTACATTAAACTATATGGGTGTGGTAACTAGCTGGGCACTAATAAAACAACTAGATCACATGTACAAAGCTCAATAAAAGTTACCCTGCCTACTCGGGTGTTCTCAGTGGACTGTTACTATTTTTAAAACAATTAGAAATATATATCATATCATCATACCAACAGCCCTAACGTTCACCGTTGCAAAAAACCCTCCCCCAGGGTGGGTGGGTTTGACATTATCCCATGGGCAGGCGTCTTGGGGCTTACAGTGTAAGATGGCAGTTTTTCAGAACGCGCTACTGCCCACCATATTAACTACAAATAATTACCATTAATTACTGACCAAGTAGGTAATACCTACGAACTTGAATTTGATCCCAGATTTCTCGAAACTATCTGTAAGGTAGTGCACTCAGTTAAAACTGCCTGATACTCGTATCGTATTGTTTGGTATGAGCATATGAATAAGGAGGGTTCATCAACGTAATACAACCTTATTTTGACATTTATATTACAACCTCCATGAAGTCAAAACCATTAGAGTCTAAATACATAAAAAGAAAAAAAAGAGGAATAAATTACAAAACAATGTGAAATCGTGCAGCGCCGCGTCCTCATTCATATATGAACGAAACATTTTAACGTTGTGTATAATTTCTTTCAATTATATTCGAAATGAATTATGGAATATTCTACGATAATAATTATTACCTTTGGTAAAAACTAGCGTGTCTGTGGTACAGTGCAGTGAATTTTTTGTGGCGAATGTGATGTGCTGTGTTCCATTAAAAAAATTAAGCTTTTTTAAGAGGTAAGTGATTATTTAAAATCTGATTTTAAATTCTGCCGTTATTGATATATAAGTAGAAATACATAGCAAAACATTATTTAAAAATGAAAGGCACCAAGTTTATCGCCCGATTTTCATCGAAAAGCAAATTATAATCTGAGTACAATTTGTGTTGACTGTCGATTGTTATTTATTTTGTGAAAAATTACATTTTACTTCTAGTATGCTCCTAGTGAATAATTTTACCATAGAGCGCGCGGAACTAGTTGGCCGCGCCTTAGGTGGCGAGGGGGCGGGTTGCCTGCTGCTCACAACGCACATGAGATATTAGACAGTGATAACCAAAGCTAGCGCCCCCGCCTCTCCGTCCCACCGCTCACATACCTAAGGCGCGGCCAACTAGTTCCGCGCGCACTATAGCTACCTATTTATTCCTACTCTTCCCCACTCTCCGGCTCTTATACAATATACCTACTGTCAAAAGTCAACAACATACATTTTGGACGTTTCGATAAAGTTGACGTTGGATATATGGGTCGACGCTAGGGTTAGGGAATAACTTCGGCACGTTTTTAACCGACTTCAGACAAGGAGAAGGTTCTTAATTCAACTGTATCGATGAAAAAAAATTCTGTGTGTTACGTTATACCTTTTGTACCGATTATGATGTCATTTTTAACCCATTGATATCGGCAATAATGATAACAATAGAATTTCATTCATAAATTGGCCATAGTGGGTCAGCCGATGCCAAATATTCAATTCAAAGTTGATTCCTGTCATGTGGTCAGTTTTAAGTTTGAGTGAGATTTGACAAGTAGTGTTTGAGTTATCACTAATAATGCATATTTAATTGCCTTCGAACGTGCCCTCCGAATATATATATATATATGTGTATATATTCGGAGGGCACGTTAAGGCGTTGGTCTCGGTTGTTGTCTTAGGATATCGGTGTTGGTAGGGATTTTTCGAGTTCCCGCCTGGCTAGCTACCCTCAAATAGAAAATCTGCCTAACGCTGTTTTCCGACAGCTATCCTTGAGAGCCTGTAGTTCTAGGTTAGCCTGAACAACATCCCGACGAAATCATCACCTTCCATTAGGTGAGATAGTGGTTAAATGCTAAACTATCAGGTATAAAAAAAAACTATCTATAAAAGTAATGATTATGTGGTAAATTCTGTGTTATTTTTTTTTTTTTTTTTTTAACGTGTGAAAAATGCATTTACGCATTCCCGTCCACCCCGGGGAAGGTGGCCGGGATATGTCGGGCTCGACACCAACTACTCCCACAGCAGCAAGTGCCCCTACCGACTAAATAACACACGGTGTTCCATCTCTACCGCTTCTCGGCGGGATCGCAGGGTCGCTTTAGCACTCAACCACGAACCCGCCACGGTTGTCCGTTGCCGGACCCCTCCTGGGGTGCTACCCCTCACGACGCACCAGAACACATGGCACGTCGCTACCACCCGGGGACCAAGCCCGCTAACGGGGCGTCAGACGACCCCGCTTCCGACGCCCAAGGTCCCCCTGCGACGGGTCAGATGAGTAGCCCCGTCGCCTGCTACTTCGGCCGCAGAGGATAGGGAGAGCGGCGCCTCGCTATACCAACACTCCTCCTCCCCTGCGGCCCCTCCGCGTCCGCCATCCAACGGTGGCGGCCCCGCCGTGGCCACGGAAGGTAGGGAGAGCGGCGCACCGTAATACCGGCACTCCTCTCCCGCCGTGGCCCCTCACCGTCAGCTGTGGTGTCGCCCATACAACACCACAGCCCGCCTCAGATGCGGTGCTGCCCATACAGCACCGCAGCCTACCCGTTGCCGCTCCAGTCTGGACTTAGAGGCAAAGCCCAGTGGAGCGGCCCCTCTGGGGCCGGCCGACTGCCCAAGCCAGCACGGCCCCTGGTTCCTCTTCGCTTCACCGTGGGTGACGAAGCCACGGCTACTAAGCCCCACCGCCACGACAAGGCGGGAACCCTTCGGGGGGAAATTCTGTGTTATAACGGAACCCCTGGTAAGTCAGCCTAACTCACAAATGGCCGGTTTTTAATATTTATTTCAGAGTAGCATGCTGATTTACCTTGTAAAAATGATCGTCATTTATTATCTCTGTTTCTTTATTGTTCCACAATCTTTTCAATTCATTAACCATTCCGACATAAATAAATACTTGGAATTGCGCTGAAGCGGGTTTAATCCGAATGTAAAAAAACACGTTATAAAGCATAATATTTTTAAATTCGTAGAGATGTTCTTTATCTCACACTACATGGCACCCTATAACTTCGAAACACTTATTGTACGAAAATCGTTATATCGAGGACTGTATAAGTACATACCGATACTATAGTTATTATTAGAAACGGGACATTTACGGTGTTATTGATTGAATTTGAGCTTTCAAAAACACGGTAAATATCCGGTTTCTAATAATAACTGTAGTGTCAATGACCGTGACAGTTTAAAAACACATACGTATCGATAGCTTGTTAAGCTTTGTTAATCTTTCACTCAAGTTCTTTTCCTTTGTAGATATTTACGAGGAAGAAAAGCGAAAATGTTGTTTCGTCCTCACAATTCTAACACGCGTCGGTCTTCTAATATGCAATAAATAAATAATAAAATCAGGAAGGGATCGCCGGAATTAGTCTTTCATGCCTTGTTGCCTTGCGGCGAGCTTTCGTTTTAACTTTTTCCTACGAAATAAACAACCAAAGGGAAATTGTTTTTCACGAAAATGGATTCCTTAGACACACAATCTTACCTTATTCCACATGTAGTCAGTATAATATGTTTAATGTTTATATCTTATCAGCTATAAAAAAATAGAAAACATACCGACCTATATTGTATATACATTATGAAGGTAAACTTATTTGATCCAACAGAAAAAAAAATATTTCATATATAATTCTCTTTTAAATTTAGTAATTAATCAACTTTAAACGGTTTAAATCGCGTATATTTATCATTATTTTTGTCTCGGCGTTTTAAACCAGTCACCCCGTGACTACGATCACTGCAAAGTGTTTGAAACGTCGGGACAAAAATAATGATAAATATACGCGATTTAAACCGTTTAAAGTTGTTTAATTACTATGTGTAATAATCGCGAAAACCTAAGACAACATTATCTTTTAAATTTGTTAATATACAAAGAAACCTAATTAATTATGGTTGTTGAAAATTTTGGAAAAATCTTTTAATAAGGTAAGTTTTATTTTCTTATATAGAGATAAAATTAATAATAAAACGAAAAACTGGCAAACGAGAACCATAGGTTTTAGAATGAAAATGCATGCAAATTTCAACGAGTTTGAACACTTTGGTGTATAAAATATGATCTCCCTTTGTATTGAAATATATACGAAGACACTAGCTTTCTGAACAACATGTAAGTGATTTGGATTTTATCTGAATTAAATGATTATTATTATAATTATTTAACCCTTGAAAAAGGGAGTGGTGCGCGCTTAAAGTAGCGGGAAACGAGCCGTGTGGAAAATTTGTGACAAACTGCGCGACATAGCATTTTTTTATTTCTTGTAGCTTAAACTCGTGGATATTTACAACTATTTCCAATGAAAAGTATTGAACTAAACTGTAAGAATATGCAAAAACAATAGCATTTTATTGTTTAGTTTATCATGTTGTCGTAACTGTCACTCAGTAACGACAACAAATAGCTTCATTCTACCCTCCCATTTGGAATAAAAAATATATAAATGTAGACTTTATAATCTCAAGAATAGAGTCAACGAAATCCGAGTACCAATTGGTGCTCACCGATGATGGAGCCTTAGAAGACTGTGACTGCCGCTGTTATTTTATTTTTATTATGACAATATTTACTTATTTCCAAACAAATACAAAAATATACCTTATTTTCATAAAAATAGAGGTGATGAAATCCAAGAGCACCAATTGGCGATTGCCGATGTTAACGGTACTTTTGTGCAAGCGCCAATTAGTAATTCCCGATGTTGGAGTTGAATGTGAATAGCATTATGCAACAAGTGCGCGAAGTTGTTTATTATAATCGAGTCGGGTTTTAGGCCTGAGATTGAAGATCGAAGGCCTAAATGGAGTAGAGATTGTTCGTTTTTCATATAAAAACAAACCAAAGAGTTTTTTACCTACTGAAGTAGAACTTTAGAAGATTTAATTATTATTACCTTCTTAATCATTGTTATTGCTATCAAGATCAAGAAAATATTTTCGTATCGAAATTTTTGTATTCGTTCCTTGCAAGTGTGTTGAATACGTCGTGCGCGTTGTTTATTACAATCTCTGCTCCATTTAGGCCTTCGAGATCGAAGTCTCGATTGTAATAAACAACTTCGCGCACTTGTTGCATTATGTGCTATTATATCACATTCAACTCCATACTATAAAATTTATACAGATTACGTTTTTTTTTATTGCGGATAGGTTAGCCTTTGACCAAAATCTCACCTGATGGTGAGTGATGATGTGGTCGAAGGTGTTAACAGGCTTAGTCTAGAATTACTGGCTCTCAAGGGCATATGCCAGAACACTCCGTTAGGTGCTCGGCGATAGATTTTCTACTTGAGGGTGGTCGCTAGCCAGGCGGGCATTCGCAAAATGCCCTACCACCATGCATTGAAGCTCAAGGTCGCGGTGGGATTCGAACCATGGTCCTGCTGCGTGGCAGTCTATAGCTAATGCCACTGAGCCATCATTGCTTCGATCCACGTCAATTAAAAATTATCTTTGTTTACCTTTTGTTAAATTATATTGAAACGCTCGTAGCGCAGTTTGCTTAGTTATTCTGAACCGATCAGCTAAGTTAAACAACGCCCGATGCGGTTATGACTTGGATGGGTGACCGCTAGTGACATTACTACTGAGCGTGGACGTGCTCCGGAGGGCACGTTAAGGAGTCGGTCACGGTTGTAGTATTACGATGGCAGTCTTTAAAGTATGGTGGTCCCTACCACCATTTTGCGAATACCCGCCTGACTAGCCACCATACATAAGATGAAAATCCGTCGCCAAGCACCTAACGCTGTTTTTGTAAATTGGTCGTGTGTGTGGTACAACGTAGGTTGAACCATGGGTGTCGCTCCATTCCCATACGATGGTTGGGAACGAGAGGGCAAATTGGAGTTATGGGTAATATAACTCATTACGATATGTCATGTTGGCTTGGCGGTTAGAGCATGCTCCGGTTATTTAGTTTCCAGGTTGCATGTACTGGTAAGTCCACTATGGCATTATGCAACCGCGCAGCGCAGTACGAGCAGCAGCCTTCTTGGATGTGCCAGCATATACAAGATAGTCTTAAGGGCTCAAAATATGGGAGTTTTGTTGTCTAAAGGGCGTAGGTACACGAGATGTTGCAATAATTTGAGATGATATTGTCACGGTTACATTGAAGGACAATTGCCAAGATGTAATCAGCTAGAAGAGCATAATACAACAGCTACGTTATCCAACCAACAATTAACACAATATTAAGGCACTGATAAAATAAAACACAGTATTATTGAAGTTAGTTGTAGGCCACAGAAAATTCACTCAGCCTTTATGGGGTTATAAAAAAGTGCTGAAATTATATCGAAAGTCACTTTTTGTGTTGTAGTTATTTGTGGTTTGATTTCATGAATCAGTCCATTTTCGCCACCACAAAGCCTCGCCTCCGGCGCACTTTGGCCGGTCGTACAGATTACCTTGTTTGGTACTGAAGCGATGATTTTAGGTTATCACCAAATAGGAAGATAAAAATGCAAGAGCTGCGGCTCGTGATACGTCGTTTTTCAAGAGCTTTGCTTTTGGAACAGCTACGACCAAAAATTTTACAGCCGACTGACACAATACGATTTTTTCAATAATTAAGTTGCAGTATTATAGTGACACCTAGCAGATGGTTTGTGCATTACTAGGACGCTCATCTGGTGGTGGTCTCGTACCTCATACGATGATATTTCCCAATCATCCTCGCTTTATAGAGAACTGCTAATACTGCCGATTTCGAATGAGCGCGTAGCCGGCGCCTCTAGTATAGAATTGAGATTCTTATTTATTAAAATAAATGTATTTGTTTACCATAGATAGATATTAATATATTTGTACCGAAATTTTAAGAAGGTTCCTCTATCGTCACATAGATTGAATATTGTTAGTAAATATGATGCAAGTAGATTCTATCATTTGTATGATACAAATGATCGAATCTACCACTTTTACTGAAAACCCCACAAGTCTTTGGTACTCTTCATGTTTAAGCTTTTGAATGCCTTTATGATTCCAAAGCGTAGCTGAAAGAAAAGTCTGGTGGCAGGGAAAATTATGTTTTAACAGAGCTTCTGCTACGCCAGGACAAGAATCTAATGACTTATTCAGTTCTAGAGGTAAGTTATAAAAAAAAACAAGAATATTCGTATCTTGATCAGACATTTGTTTTTTTTTTTATTAACATATTATTTATGTTGAATTTTGTATGTTTATTTTAATCTGTCTCAGTATTTATAGTCTTCCAAATAGCTTTAAATTGGCTAATTTTGTCTCTAAAAATGATTTAGCACACAAGAAAATAGACTAAAATGTTTGAATATTTCCTAATATAATCATGAAAATGCTTCTGTAAAAAAAATACAATACTCTTACCGAGTCCAGCTTCCCCCAGACCGAAAACTAGTGCGGCCCTATAAAAGCGAGCGCCGACCGAGCCTCGTTTTTGGCAGGAGACGGAGGTATAAGGCGCTTTCCGTCTCAGAAGAAGTGCCCTCAGCACTTCTTCCTCCTGGGCTATAGAGGGTCTCCCCTCGCCCAAAGCCCGGTGGAGCTGTACGTCCGTATAGCGGTAGACAGCATCTATGTCCTCCCTAAAAAAAAAAACAAAAAAAAAAAAGCCTCGTTTTCATTTTGTGCGTGGCGTTTAGGCGTGACGGTTCTTTCGTTAGTTAATATTATTTGTGATTATTTGTTTGTAAAATATATTTGGGTGATTATTGTGATTTTACTTTTTAAAAACTTCATTTCCCTTCTGATCGATAAGATCAGAAGTGGGATACAGCCAAGTGTCATTAAAGTTTGGCTATCTGATAGACATTTGTGTTTTGGCTTCATTATTTTAGTAAAATTTATTACGGTTGAAAATTGTTGAGGGTGAATTGAAAAATTAACGTTAGTTGTCTGTTTATTGATTTTGTTTTCGTTTTTAAATATATTGAAGATGACGGGACGTCGATTGAGAAACAGGAATCGTGATCGTTCTCACCAACGCAGTCGTGATCGATCCCATTCGCTTGAACGTTCCAGGAGTCGTTTAGATACGCGGTCGCATGTTTGGATGTCGCGACACTTGTGACTGTTCTGTGAGTGAAAGATGTAGGACACATAGGCGACGTAGTAAATGTCGTCGTGAATCACGCGACTCTACCATAGATCTCATTCTCGTGAGATAAACGGCTATAGAAAGCACTTTACCGGGACCAATCTCTAATAGCACACCTTCATACTTGGGAACCGAACGCCACGCGCAGATACCTTTGTTCATAGCCAGCCAGCCACACCAGCTACACCTGCTACTGCCGAGGCAAGTAATGCAAGTGCTCCCGTGACCGTTGGAGCTGCGTTATGTGTTTTGTTAAGCGAGGGTGGCGTTACTGGTTGGCAAGAGGACACTACGGACGGGGTTGGTGGAGCATTAATGGCGTTATCTAAAGTAAGGTCTCAAAATTACTAAATTTCATCTTTTGATTCAAGTATGCACAATTTCGACGCATGGCGGAAGTTGATCGCGCTAAAGAAATAAACAGCTGGGACGATCATAAGTGTTTGAAGCGAATAGGCGATAGTTTACAACCTACTGCTGGTTTTTCAGTTAACTTGAAGTAATACACCTTTTTAGCTAACGAAGTTGAGTACTTGGGTAGGTTGATTGTAAATGGTCAGGCAAGACCGAGCCAGGGTAAAGTTGAAGCACTCACCAAAACCGATAAACGTGAGAGAAGTTCGTCAGTTTCTGGGCTTGGCGGGATATAATCGGCGATACATTGCTGGCTATTCTTCTAAGACGCAAGTATGCAAGTATGCATTGCTAAACTTCTCAGAAAAGATATTTCTTTTGTATGGAGTCGGTCACAAGGGCTCCCAATGATCTGACGTGCTGTGAAAAGCGCAGCCGACTCTAAATATTACGAGACAAGCGACCATGCAGTCATCACCGCTTCAGCTGCTTGTTGGTATAGAGGCAGCGACCCCAGTCATCAGGTTTCTGGTGCGCGATGTCGCACTAGATAACTCTAACCATAACCGTGAAGCTTTGCGTTTTTTTTTTGCCTAAGTGGACAGAAATCATCCGAGCTACTTGCGGCCAATCAACGACTTCAATACGAGCGTATCAATGCACGTCTGCGAGAGCCTGCGACGTTTGCCGTTGGTGATTTCGTGTTCGTCAACAAGATGTCACAGTCGATGGGGAAGCTCGACTCCGGAATGCGCGGCCCTTACAAGGTTCTGCGCATGCTCCCACTTCACCGCTACGAGCTGGAGCTCTTCGCTGGGTCTTATGGCAAAAAAACCCAGGTGGCGGCGCAGCACATGGTGCTGTGGCGTGGCGAGTGGACCCCGGACGCATGCAGCGCTTTCTTCGAGACTAGTATGAGCTGGTCGAGGTGGGCACTTCTGTGCTAAACTTCCCATTCAAAGGTTGAGGTGGGCACTTCTGTGCTAAACTTCCCATTCAAAATTATTAAGGTTGAGGTGGACACCCTGGTGTTAAACTTCCCATTTAACAGTATGGTTGATGTGGACTCTGCAGGGTTTTTTCTTCCCATACTGTGTAGGCGATTTGTCGGTAATGATCATTATCTGTATCGGTGAACATTGCCGACAACACCGTGCTACTTTTTTAGACGTTACATTAACGTGCTAGACATTATAAAGGCAACAGCTTACTTGTTTTTGTTACGAGACATTAATACTTATACTTTAAAATGCGCAGTTGAGATATTCGTACGACATTACAATTTTTCTATTTTTACGTAAAAAACGTGTGTTGTGGTTGGCGATACGCCGGCATGTCGACATTGCAATACATTTTTACTCTATTTCATATATACTTCGTAGCACTTACTTGTTTTCAATGAATTACCCAATTGCTTTCAAACTTAAGTACAATTTTTTACAGAAAATACAAAAAATATAAAAACACTTAAAAAATACATAAATATATCTAGTCACAATTCCGCCTAATTTTCCTGTTAAGCCGACGTGACGTCACAAACGCCACGCAGCCAAACCGGAAGAATTTTCAACGCGTTTCGCTTCTACACGAAGCATCCTCAGGAGGTCTTGACACTACGAGCGCACGATCGAGAAATAAAAATAGAAGTTTGTCTCTATGACAATGTCAATATGTATAATTTTATACAATGCATTTATATTATAAATGCATTGTATAAAATTATAATATTTTATAATACTATACTGTTTTGTAACCTTTTAAGGAGTTTTATCTAATGCCAGTTCTATAGTTATTGATAACTTCGATTCTTTTCTTTTACTAATAGAGTTTAGATAAGTATTTTTTTCGATATTAGGATATCATTCCCGCACCACCTATTTTTTTTTAATGACTTTTTATTTCCGTTTTTAAGGTCATCGACATGGATCCATCCAAAAGTAGAGGCAGAAGAATATTACAGATGGTTATTACAAATAAAGACAACAGTTTATCACCTGAACCTTCAACATCCGGTTCAAACGAATTGCCAAAGACTAGCTACTATTCAGATTCACATGACAAAGAAAACTACATCAACGATGACCATGGTGACTTTTTACCCGCTTCTGATGATGATACAACATACACACCCGCAAAGAAAACAAGCCGTATTTCAAGCTCAAGTTCATCTTCAAGCTCATCTTCGAGCTCCTCTTCATCTTCTTCATCTTCAAACACATCTGTTACACCTACAACTTTTATTGTATCTGATTCACCGAATATCCGTCAAGCCACCGCTGAAAGTGCTAATATAGATGAAAATAGTCCCGAATTTGTTACTAATAATATAGAGATTATATCTACAACAAATGAAGTTTCTGACTCACGAATATTTATTTCTTCTGATACAAATAACCAAAGCACTGGGAGTGTACATAATACTGTTGCAATGGACGTCTCATCGGCTCTTGATATCGAGAAACCAAAGAAAAAAAAGAAGACCCAAAGGACGGCCTGCATAGCTAAGGCTTTAAAAGACTCTGGGAAAGAATATGTTTCAAGCTCCAAATCAAAGAAGGTTTACCCAGCTAAATTTCTTAAGAAATCCTGTGAGGCATCTTGTCGACTTAAATGTTCCGAAAGAGTTACTGAAGATTTGAGAAAGCGACTATTTGACGATTATTGGGCCATGGCTTCGTTGATGCGGCAAAGGGAATATATAGCTCGAAATATGGAAGAAATTAAACCAAAGTATCAATACAAAAGACTGGATTCAAACAGAAAGTTAAAGAATGCTTTCTTTTTTTATTTGAATGGTACTAAAACAAAAGTGTGTAAAACATTCTTTAAAAATACCCTAAACATAACGGACAGATGTATTAGAACTGTGATAGAAAAGAAGGATAATATAACTGGTGTACTAAAAGGAGAACAAAGAGGGAAGCATGGCAAACATATAAAAATACCCGATGACTTGATTGATGGTGTTCAATCTCATATTAAAAGCATTCCGCGCATTGAAAGCCATTATTTACGGCAACAAACTACTAAGGAATATATCGATGGTGGAAAAACCTTAACAGACATTTATTGCGATTACAAAGATGAGTGTATGCAACAAGGATTACCCTACGTAATGTTACATACCTATCGAAAAATCTTTAAAGAAAAATTCAACATTAGTTTCTTCATTCCAAAGAAAGATCAATGTGAGCAGTGCTGCATATATAAGCTTGCTGAAGGTGATGAAAAGGCTGCTAAAAAGGAAGCCTACGATCGGCATCTAGCTGAAAAAGACAAGAGTCGTGAAGAAAAGAGTACTGATAAAGAAATGGTGTCAAGTAGTTTTATGGTTGCGTGTTATGATTTGCAAGCCGTAATGACAGTTCCAAACGGTGAGATTTCTACATTTTATTATAAGTCTAAAATAAATTGCTTGAATTTCACGATTTCTGAGCTTAAACATGCCACTACAGAATGCTTTTTTTGGGATGAATCTCAAGGAAACCGAGGGGCAAATGAAATTGGTAGTTGTGTACTAAAGTACTTGCAAAAAAAGTCTTCTTCTGCTGACGAAGATCTTGAAATCATTTTTTATTCTGATAATTGCTGCGGTCAGCAGAAGAACCAGTTTATTATCGGTATGTATATTTACGCAGTTTTACACTTAAAAATTAAATTTATAACACACAAGTTCTTAATTCGTGGTCATACACAGAATGAGGGGGATGCCGTGCATTCTCTAATTGAGAAACAAGTTAAAAGAGGTCTGAGATCTGGACCGATATACGTACCTTCGCAATATGTTTCTGCTATCCGAGGTGCTAAAAAACGTGGAACACCTTTTAGTGTCAATGAAATGGGTTATGGTGATTTCATAGATATAAAACAACTACCAGTTCCCAGACTTAACAAAAGTGTTGACGGCCAAGTTGTTAAGTTGTCAGACATAAAAGTGATCAAAATTGAGAAAAATGAACATAATGAGATCAAAATACAATATAAATTATCGTATTTTGATGATTTTAAAGAGCTTGATTTGACTAAACGAACAAATAATAGAAACAATCGTCCTCCAGAACTGAAGCCGCTTTATCTGCGCAAATTGGATATATCCGAAAGAAAGAAAAATGACGTGCGGAGCCTTATTGATGCTGGTTTGATACCCAGCTATTACACATCCTATTACGAAAGTATATTTAAGTAGCATTTAAATATTTAATAATTATTTTGATTGATCTCACAAAGAAATTAGGCTGTTGTCTACATAAGAATTAATATTTTATTTTGATACTAGAAGTTTATTGTTTTATTTTGATACTAATTTCATTCATGTTACCTACTTAATTATAAGTTTTATGTTTCTTTGAATTATTCTTTATTGTTACTTTTGAATACGCCAAAAATGGGGTTTTATACCTGATAGTTTTATATAAATTGATATTGATTGTTATTCGATTGTACTGATTACATTGTATTTTTGCCAAATAAATATTTTTTCCTATTACTGTCACATAATTTTGTTTTATTTATGTTTTTCTTATGTTACTGTTGTCATAAAGATAAGCTATAACTTAGGTTTTTATTCTAAAACGGAAACAAATACAAAAATCAAAAGTGGCACTATACGGACAATTTTTTTTAACTGTTTTATTCTAAATATCTATCTTAATTACTCGCATGTTTTTAATAATTAACTAAAAGCCAGATAGTTAATCTGTTGGTAAAACTAATTACCTTGTTATATTTCAGTTATTTGCATTAAATATTGATCACAGTATTAGACCAAAACTTTGAAATGGCCATACTGAAAAAGTACTGTTTTTGCATAACGCCATTTTTGTTTTCAGTGTGCGATATAACAACATAAAAAACAAATTTTCTTATATTTTTATAGTATAACTGGCACTATAAGCAAAATTATATTTATCGAATTAGATAAAACAACAACATTTCAATTATTTTGTTTAAAAATCTGGCACTAAACATAAAATGTCAATTATTAAATTCATCTTGGGGCTCGTTTATTTTTAAGTTAACCAAAAAAATGTCACTAAGCATAGAATGCCAGTTTCATATTTATTAATTCAGAAGATTATCACAGTTAACAACATTAAAAACGGCATTAAACAAAAAATGACACTTTTTAATTTACACTAAAAATTACTTCATCCTTACTTTAATTAAAAAAAACGACACTATCCAAATAATGCCATTTATGTATTTATTCGTTCAAAAGATCATTACATACTATAACGTTAAAAAAGGCACTAAACATATAATGTCACTTTTTAATTTATCAAATCATTTATTTCGGCAATAGTTCAACTACATAAACGGTACTATACTTAAAGTGCCAGTTATGTACTGTTTCATAGTAGAGAATTATTTACGTAAATAACGTTTAAAATGTCACTAAACATAAAATGTCACTTTTGTACTCACCGCAACGTGCGTTCCCTCTAGATGCTTGGCTCGAACTGGCTTAGTGCCACCTTTTCAATTAGCACGTGGTCACTTAACCTAAAAGTAAAAACTGACACTACCGACATCTAGGCAAAACTATCTGAACTATTTGAACGTAAGTCTTTGCATTAGAAGCGTTGTTCTTTTAATAATCTAGATGTCTCTCTATGTCAAAATTGACGTTTTTGGCATAATGCCACTTTTGTTTTCAGTGTGCGACATGTCAAACAATATTTTATTTAATGAGTGAATATGCTCATTCTGGATTTTAGTCAGCACATTTGAATTGAGAAAGTAATAATAGAAAAACACATAACAAAATTTAAAATGCAAAAAGGCTTAACAATAAGGTTACACTTGCTATTATCTATTTCTTATCAATACCTAAACTTTGGCCTAAGTAGACACTAATAATAAAGTTCCTTTCAAATTCAGAAAGCCCGTCCGTACGTTAGTAGGCGGGCCCGGACGGGACACGGATCAGGCACGGTTTAATATAAATTGCTTCATACAAAATGTATGTAACGTTTCAAATCCGTGCCCCGTACGGGCCACGTGCACGGCACGCCACGGGCACGGCCCGGTCTAATATAAATCTACCCTTATATAGCGTATGTGTTATCGGGGCGTACGCATGTGTGCGTGCGACGCGGGTGGGCTCGAGCGCGTCGGACGGCGGTGCTGTAGGTAGGTAGGTATCGTCCCTGGGTCCGTCACACCCTCCTTCCTTCTTTGGAGATTTTTACCTGGGGAAAAATCACCGTTTTATGTATGTTCAAACAAAAGAATATAATTATACATGAACCTTAGTATACAACAGCGTATATTACGGCAAGTATCTGGTAAAGTATTCGGTAGCCTTAGGTACATTTCCTATAGGTATATCTATTATAACTTTTACCTACGAAGATCTGTTGAACAAATTTCTAGAGTTATTTTATCTATAACAGTTAGGTAATCTTCATACAGGTACTGGTTACATGCCTTAGTCAATATGTCTTATTTAAGCGCAATTCTGCACATATTTAAACCACGTGTTGCTATTTACTGGCCTTCTTTTTTTTTGTTTTAATTATAAATATATCTTGCTTTCTCATCGGATCAGTTTTGGTCTCTAGGCTTCCACTTCTTTTGGATTGGTTCAGGATTTTGGTTTTCTACTTTTTGGGCATATTGAGGTTTTTGCTTAAATCTAACCTCGTAATCTGTATGGCGTTCTGGTGATATGTTCTCGTAGTCATTTGCTAATCCTACCAACTGTTGGATGGTATTGAACTCATTATGCTTTATGTAATATTTATATTTTGAGCACATATTTTCGTAAATTATCTTCAATTCATCGTCTTCATACATCTTGCCGTATCGACGCATTAATGTTTGTATTTTTATTAAGTAATCTGTAAACCTTTGGCGGTATTGTTGCTTTTTTGTTATTACTCTTCATAGAAGTTCACTTTCTTGTTCACGGGCTAGGAAAGTGAGTTTGAAACATGAAATGAACTCACCCCAAGTTTTAAACGATTTCTTGTTGTTTCGATAACATAACACGGCCTTGTCTCTCAAAAATCTGGGTATCACTTTTAGCACTTTTTCTTTTTCAATACCACTTGATTCTATAAGATCCTCTAGTCTTTCTAGGAACTCGACTGGGTCATCCTGTGTATCAAAATGCAAGTTCCAATTTTCTATGTCTCGTTCGTTCTGGTGCGGGTAGTCAGATGTGTTTGGTTTGTTGTCCTTTTCGGGGATATTCATACTCCCATCTGATAGCGACATGGTATCTTTTTATTCAATATCCGTTTCGCTGGTAATGCTGCCTTGTGTTGACATCATGGTTGTATTCTTTTCCGGATCTGCCCTTATTGCCTCTGCAAGGGTATGGCGTAATTCTTTGACGGTTTGATTTTCAGTTTTCAAGTTTCTCTTTATGCACTCTTGTTCCAACTCGGTTTTTTTCAGGTTGTAAATCCACGACGTTTTATCTGACATTGGGTTTTATTTTGTTGCTTTTTACGGGTTCGGGGCCACTGTGCACCCGTGGGTTTAATTTGGGTTTTCTTCTATTGATCTCCAATTGATGTGCTTCCCTTAGACTCCCCTGGGATGGGTTTTTTCGTTGGGCGCCACTGTGACGTGGGTGACCCTTTCGGCTAGCCTGCCTGGGTCCCTCGTCCAGGTGGATGTTCGTGCTCTTTGCCGCGGTCCTCACGGGAAGAGATGGATCATCCGATTAGGATTGTCTATTGAGGGAGATGGTCCAAGGAAACGCACAATAACAGGTTTATAGTACATAGGTATGTATTTCGGTTGTCTACAGGTTGCTTAGGGCGTCTAGATAAACCTTAATTTATCCTGAGTTTACAATAGATTACTATCTGCGGGGTGACGGACTCCGGGACGTCGCGGTCGCGGCGGAACTTCTAACAGGAGCGCGACGGCCTGCGAGGAGAATCGCGTGAGACGGGTTCGCGGACAACGACGGGCGGCGGTTCGGTTAGTGAATACGGGAGTAGTAAGTCAGGAGATTCGGGAACGAGGGCCTTGCAGCGTGGGCGTACCACGCGCACCGGGTACCTCCGGGATTAGCAGGAATCAGGAAAAGGGTTGGGGCCCTTGCAGCGTGGGCGGACCACGCGCACCGGTTACCTCCGGGCTTAAGCAGGAGTCGGGAATAGGGGTAAGGCCCTTGCAGCGTGGGCGGACCACGCGCACCGGTTACCTTCGGGGTTAGCGGGAATAGCAGGGACGAGATTTGAGTGGAGGACCTTGCAGCGTGGGCGGACCACGCGCACCAGTTACCTCTGGGAATAGGGATCGGGATGAGAGTGGAGGACCTTGCAGCGTGGGCAGACCACGCGCACCAGTTACCTCCGGGAACAGGGATCGGGATGAGAGTGGAGGTCCTTGCAGCGTGGGCAGACCACGCGCACCAGTTACCTCCGGAAACAGGGATCGGGATGAGAGTGGAGGACCTTGCAGCGTGGGCAGACCATGCGCACCAGTTACCTCCGGAAACAGGGATCGGGATGAGGGCCTAAAAACGCTGCAAGGGCCTCATCTCTGACCCCGTTCCTGCTAAACCCGGAGGTAACCGGTGCGCGTGGTTCGCCCACGCTGCAAGGCCCTCGTTCCCGACTCTCCTGACTTACTACTCCCGTATTCACTAACCGAACCGCCGCCCGTCGTTGTCCGCGAACCCGTCTCACGCGATTCTCCTCGCAGGCCGTCGCGCTCCTGCTAGAGGTTCCGCCGCGACCGCGACGTCCCGGAGTCCGTCACCCCGCAGATAGTAATCTATTGTAAACTCAGGATAAATTAAGGTTTATCTAGACGCCTTTTTTTTTTTTTTTTTTTTTTTTCTCGCTGGGAAAAATGCGTTACGCATACCCTCCCGTCGGGGGATGGGAGGGTTATGTGGGACTCCCCGGTGAGAGACCGGTATACCCACTAAACGACCCAGCGGCATTCCAGCTTCGCCTGTATGGAGGAGGACTGGGAGACTGGCAGAGCCTTTACGTCCAGTCCTCCGCCGACGACCGCCCGCCTTTACAGCGGGGCCCACACGCCCCTCCCAGCAGGAGAGGCCCGGGAATGACCAGGAATGCTCGGTCATTCCCGCCCGACGGAGGTGGTGAATAAGTGCAATGCGAGAGAAGGCACCCCCGCGCCTGTCTCTCGCTATTCACCACCGGGAGGGAGAACTCGTCTTCTCCCACCCCTTCTTCGCCTACGCAGTGGCGCCGCAAGGGGGTCTTCCTCCCTTGCGCGCTCTGCCGCCTCCTTTTGGGAAATCACTTCCTCGCAAAAGGAGGCGACCGCTGCCCAGGCCACCTCGCCCTCCAACATGGCATTGACCACGCTGGGGAGCGAGAGGTCCGGCCCGACTACTGTGACCAAACTGCGGCGCAAGTTGGACCACGTAGGGCACACCTCCAGTGTGTGCTGCGCCGTGTCCTCTGCGGCGCCACAATCGTGACACGCCGGTGATTCCTCCCTTCCGATCCGGTGCAGGTATGATCCGAAGCATCCATGCCCGGATAACACCTGCACCAGACGAAACGAGAGGAACCCATGGGACCGCCCTAGCCAATCCTGCAGGACTGGCCCAACTGCATCCAATGTACGGCGGCCAAAAGTGGCGGAGGCGAGGTCCTCCGTCCAATGCTGGACGACAGCTTCCCTCGCCTCACGCCGTACGGACTCCCGCTCTTCCAGGGCGATGGACTCTCCGAGAGCCTTACGCCCCGACATCCAGTCGTACACTTTGGCTAGCACTCCCGCCTCGAGCTCCCAAGGAGGGGTGCCAGCCAGAGCGCAGGCCGCCGCAAATCCCACCGAGCGGTAGGCCCTCACTACTACTACTACGTGCTATGGCCCTTTGGGGCCTGCGGAGAGCAGTAGCATTCTCCCTCCTACGGAGGGAGTCAGCCCATATAGGCGCCCCGTAGAGGGCCATACTTTTCAATATGCCAGCATACAAATGCCGGCCTTGTGCTCGACCGTCCTCTGGGCCCCCCCCTGTTTGGAAGGAGCCAAGAGAGTGCGCCCGCGACCTTCAGCAGGCGCGTCGACAGCCCGCTAAAGTGCGGGCCAAAGCGCCACCTGCTGTCCAACACTAGGCCCAGATATTTCATCTGGGCCTTCACCTCGATCCTGACGCCTTCCACGACAATGTGGGCGTCAGGTGGAATGCGCTGCCGAGGCCTGTGGAAGAATACGGCCTCGGTCTTTTGTAGCGCCACTTTCAATCCTAAGTGGCGGATCCTACCCGCAACCAGGGATCCGCCAGCCGAGGCTAGACTGGCCGCCTCTCTAAAGTCCCTCCCCCGGGCGGTGAGGAGAGTGTCATCCGCATAGCAGATGACACTCGTGCCACAGAGGAGACTTCCTCGCAGGAGCCAGTCGAATCCGATGTTCCACAGGAGCGGTCCCAGAACAGACCCCTGTGGAACACCGGAATCCGCATTGTAACGGCGGAGCTGTCCCGTGCGATCCACAAGAAGGACAGCTCGGTCCCTCAAGTAGTCGCCCAGGAGCCTGCGTAGGTACTGAGGCACTCCATGGTACCGGAGCGCCTCCAAGATTGTCGAGTGGGGGATGGAGTTGAAAGCGTTGGCTATGTCAAATGACACAGCCAAAACCCCATCCCCTGCCTCTGTAGCCTCCTGTACCTGGCCCTTGAGTCGGGCCAGCGCGTCCACAGTCGAACGCCCCCTTCGAAAGCCGAATTGGGCGTCAGACAGGTCCGGCCCGACCCTCCGCAGGTGGCCATTGAGCCTGTTGGCGATGATCCCCTCGAACATTTTACCGACCTCATCGAGCAGAACGATGGGCCGGTATGCCGAGGGGGAGTCCACCGGGCGTCCCTCTTTTCGAAGGAGGCACAACTGCCCCTCCTTCCAAGGTTTCGGGAACCTACCAGACGTGAAACACGCGCTGAATAGGTCCCGAAACCTCTCCTCCATTTGGAGTGCAGCGATGGCGACCACCCTCGCGGGGACGCCGTCTGGCCCGGGGGCCGTTCTCTTCGCACGGAGACGGAGAACCTGTCCCTCAAATTCCGCCACTGACGCTGGAGGAGCCTCCTCCTCCCCTTCCATTGGGGCCGCCTCCCGCGGGGGGTCCATCACTGGTGGGGTGAAGTTGGGCCCGTTCGGAAACAGAGACCGGACCACCCCATCCAGCAATGTCGGCTCGAGGGTCTCCGTCAGTGGGGGACCAAAGGGGCGCAGTTTGTTCCGCGCCGCCTTATACGGTCTCCCATACGGGTCTCTGTTGAGGCCCTCCAGCATTTCGGCTCTCGCCGCGTCATCGGCAGCACCCATTGCCAACTTGAGGACCCCTTTCGCCTCAACGTACGAAGCGTAAAGCAGGTCCTCGTTGGCCTCATCCCGCTGGCTGCGCCGTCGACTCCGCGTGTAGGCCCTCCTTGCTGCCACACAGGCGGCCCGGAGCTCCGCTAGCTCCTCCGTCCACCAATAAACGGCGCGACGGGGAGGCGGGCGGCGAGACCGAGGCATGCTGCCGTTGCAAACCTCGGTCAGGGACTTCCTGAGCTCGACCGCTGCGGAGTCCACGCCCAGGCCTTCAAAAGGGGGCGCGAGCCAGTCCTGCACGAACGCCACCTCCATTGCCGACTCGCGGTCCAGGCGGGTGAGAGCCCACCGTGGAAAGGGAGAACGGCCCCAGGGGACCGCTCTCCGGGGGCTCTGGGTGGAGATTTCGAACCGCACATATCGGTGGTCCGACAAGGTCTCCACCATCTCCACCCGCCAGTTCAAGACGCGGGCGGCTAGCATAGGGGTGGCGAACGAGACGTCGACCACTGACCCTCCCCGTTGCCGCACACACGTCTGGACTATCCCTCTATTGAGGAGGGACACTCCGGAGGAAGCTGCCCAATATTCGACTGCACGACCCCGTACGTTGCAAGAGGCGGCCGGGTTACCCCAGACCGCCGACTTGGCGTTTAAGTCGCCCAATACGGCTACCTGGCGCGGCGCCGCCCTACCGACTACAGCGGTGAGGATTTCGAGGAAATTCTCGAAATCCGAAAGAGGGCGGTTTGGGGAGAAATAGACGCCAACGAAAGCTATATCTCCCCACGCGGCGGCCACATATCCCGGTCCCCTCTCTAAGAGCGAGAGGGGAGGGGAGTCTGTGGAAGACCGCGACATTATTGCCACCAAGCCGTCCCGATCACCCAGCCAACGACTAGGGATCGAGTACGGCTCGGCAACCACCGCCACGTCCACCAACCACTCAGCTACGGACTGCATCAGCAGGTCCTGTGCTGCTTTGCAGTGGTTGATGTTCGCCTGGAGGATGCGATGCTCGGCCCTATCCATCATTCGGACATCGCACCTCTCTCATCAGCCGCCGGGGTTCCCGTTTCAGGGACGGCGGTAGCTACGGCAGGCCGGGTCGGCACCTGCACTTTGCCCTTCTTAGGGGGAGGATTGCAGTTCCTCCCCTTCATAACGTGGTCCGCTGGGCGGCCGCTGGCAGCACACACCGCACAGCGCGGCGTGGCGGCCGTGCAGGTGGCGGATTTGTGCCCATCTTTGCCGCAGCGGTAACAGCTCTCCGCCCTGTCCACCTCGGATGGGCAGAGGGCCCGGGTGTGCCCGATTCCGAAGCACTTAAAGCAGCGCAGAGGCTGATCTTCAAGTGCTCGTACTCTGCAGGAGCTGAATCCCACCACTAGCCGTCCCTTTGCAAGGGCGGCTTTAGCCGCAGTGACTGGGCACTCGAGGCGAATGGTGCCCATACCACCACGGCCAGGCCGGATACCCCGACCTTGTACCGCTGCAACATCACAGCCCCCGATTGCTGCGACCGCTGCCACTACCTCCTCTTTGGTGACCGAATCATCCAGATCGGTCACCTCCAAGGTCGCAGACTTCACGGGCCTTACCACCTTGGCGGCGTCCGCGATGACCTCTCTCAACTTTGCCGCAAAGAGGTCCGCGCTGGCACCGCCCTGCGCCCCCGGGAACTCGAAGATTCGAGCCCCAGCTTGGGTCCGACGGCACGAGACTCCTCCAATCCCCAATTGGGTGGGATCGGCGTTAGCACGAGCCCGCTTCAGGACGGACTCGTAAGTCTCGCCCCGCTCTGCAGCCTCCACGGTGAGTGTCACCACAACGGCTGCGGATTTAGGGGGAACCAGGGACTTAGGTTTACCCACACCGGCGGGGGCCCTTTTCGCTGCAGGAGCAGCGGAGGAGGGCTTAGAGGCCGACTTCTTCCCTTTCCCCCTCCCTGTTCCTTTTCCCTTGGCGGTCGCCTGGGGCGGACAGGGAACGGTGGTAGTGGGGTTGGCCATTGTCGCCTTATTCTTGGCCTTGCCCTTCCCTTTCCTAACCACCTCCGTCCAAGGTTGGTTGGACGGGGTGGAGGAAGGTAGGAACGTATCCTCCTTTTGGGAGGATGGCCCCGGCTCGTTCGGCCTCTTGTCTGTCGCAAGTGCCGGACGGATGCGTCTCTCCGGCAAGAGCCTATCTTCGATGCCGGCAAAGCAGGCTCTCGTGAAGGCCCTTTCCTCCATGACCTCCAACTGCAGGCGGTCGACCTTCGCCTGCAGTTGCCGCGTCTCTTCCGTGGTAGTGCGCTGCACCAGCTCTCTTATTATGCCGCGCAAACTTGCGGCCCTGCACTTAAGGGACTTTTGAAAAGTCCCTTTTAGGTTGGAGGACTTAGAGGCAACCTCAATAATCTCTTCCTCGTCCTCCTGCGCCATGCGCTCCAACTCGACTAGGGAGTGGTCTGCGTAGAGCACGATGGACGCGCCGTATCCAGTCTTGGCCCGCGCGGTACGCGCCTGCTGCTCCTTAGCGGCGACCTGTTCCTCAAGGTCCAGCTGGATTTGCGCCCGCCGAGTTAGGTTCAGCTGGCGTTGAGCATCAGCTAGACCCACGTCGTGGGTGTCCGCAACTACTTTGGTAGGCTTTTTAGCCTTCGGCTTCTTGGGCTTACTCCTCGTGGAATCCGAGGAGCAAGACCCGCCTTTCAAAAAAGCCCGCTTCTGCGCTTGCTGGCGACGTTCCGCCGTCGCCGTCGAAGCGTCCGACTCAAAAGTGACGGACTCCATGTCAGAGTCCGAAACCTCGTCTGCCGGAGCAAACATGCTAGCCGCGGATGGTGCGCGGCTAACCTCTGACGCCGACGCAGACTCGTCGGCATGGCCCTGAGAAGGGCCTTTTGGTTGGCCCTGAGAAGGGCCTTTAAGGAAACGCCCGGAGGCGTCCCGCGCTGGTTTAGGCATTTTTGCCTCCGCCAGTGTCGTAGGTAAACCGCAATGAAATCTACGACGCACAGTGCACTTTAGCCGAGCCCAGTCTGCCACTCCGTTACGGTGGTCAGAACTGGGTCGTTTCCAGGGGACACGACGAGGACGTAAGCACTGTGGGGGGTCCCCCTTATCTAGACGCCTAAGCAACCTGTAGACAACCGAAATACATACCTATGTACTATAAACCTGTTATTGTGCGTTTCCTTGGACCATCTCCCTCAATAGACAATCCTAATCGGATGATCCATCTCTTCCCGTGAGGACCGCGGCAAAGAGCACGAACATCCACCTGGACGAGGGACCCAGGCCAGCTAGCCGAAAGGGTCACCCACGTCACAAGTTTTTCACTATCTATCTTTTGCCGGGTACATTTCATTACAAAAGACGCCGTTTTATAATCGAAATTCCAAAGACACGCACAAAGTACTTTGCTTCAACATTTATTGTGCGAACCGCGAAGAAACTCTCATTCAGAGTTACCTGTCTTCTGGAAAATACAACGCGGAAGTTTTCAAACCAAAAGTAAAAAGCTCCTTTCTGAGCTCTGCTTTACTAGGAGTGCTTCACCGCATACACATCATAGCGTTGCTTAATATAAACAGTGCTCAAATGTGAATAATTAGTTTGCAGGTACGGCAATCGCAAACGAAGTTGCAGGTATAGCTAGTGATCAATAAAACGGTTTAGACTTGATAAGTAGCTAGAGAAAATATTGCAAAATATTTTTTTGCAATATTTTCTTTATCTCCTTGCTAGAGAAGTATTGCTGTTTACTAAGTCAGCTTGGATAGAAGTTCGGTATAAGCTAGTTAAGATTTGAAGTAGATAACAAATAGTTAAGATTTGAAATAGATAGTAGCAAACTGTTTTGATCACGACGTGTTCAGAGATCCAGAATAAATATATTTTCTTTCTTTCTTTCTTTCTTTCTAGATCCTCAGAAATGTCAATATTAACAAGCTTCATTGAGCCTATTTTACGACTTGTATCTTACAATATATGATGTCCGAGCTATCAGTCTTATTTGGAAATGATGGAGGGCTAATTTTTCCATGGCTTCTTTGTGTCCTATAATTTTGCTACTCTTATGATCATGTAATAGGAATATTTCTGTGAGTAATTTAAAAAGATAAGTTTCTATCCTTAAAGCGTATCGACTCACAGACTTGATCATGGTTTGCATTCTTGAAGATAGATGAACAATAGGCATAAGTAGTATTTCCTCTACTAATATAAGTTTTGAGGAATTCCTTGAGTTGTAGTCAATTGGTGAACTCATTGACAGATCGAGCATATTGTTGTATAGTGTGTAGTTATTTATTACAATTAACTAAAAAGGGTTTTAATGTCTCCCTACAACCACAAAACAGTTTGTTTTTGATAAAATGAAAAGATCTATATAGTTCCTATTTCCTGTTTGTATTGAGTGTTTTCTTTTTAGCAAGTGTCCTTGTTTGTGGGCCTAGAAAATAAGACACAAAAACCATTATCGTCTGTGTCTGTAACTCTTAAACCGAGATTTCGGGTTTCTGAAGTTCCGGACGTTGGGTATCGTCCTTCTTAGATTTACAAGATAAATAACTGAACAATATACAACAATCACAACTTGCACAAAGGGTAAGTAATAGTTACCTACATAGTCATTAATAAAGTTACCAGGAATTGTTTCAGATTTTCAATGTGCAAGAATCACTCAATTGAATACATAACAACAACATCTTC
This sequence comes from Plagodis pulveraria, assembly GCA_963890685.1. Classification (NCBI taxonomy): domain Eukaryota; kingdom Metazoa; phylum Arthropoda; class Insecta; order Lepidoptera; family Geometridae; genus Plagodis; species Plagodis pulveraria. The sequence continues at coordinate 2,541,024 of OY982952.1, read as the reverse complement.
ATTTCTTCGAAGTTCTAAGACGGCAGGTGTAATAAATTGTCGTGTAGGAGAGTTCCTCGTTGCTTGTCAATGCGTGACAATGGTTATTATTTCCTAAAATAAGCAGCAGTAAGCTTTTTGCGGAAGTCGCTTTCAGTTGATTTGATGAGCCAGACCAAAACTTGGTGCAATCTGAATTAGGCACTTACAAACTTACAGCACTAACGTCGCACTAACGTCGCGCGTAAATACGTGGATGAATGGAGACAAATGCATGCGACTTTACGTTTGTGGGTTTAGAGTTCAGTTCTACAATTACAGCTGTAACACCATGCTACTGTGTCGATTAGTTTATCATACCAAAGATAATCAGAATTAATAAAGAACACATAATTTGTGTCAGATTGCCTCTGCAACGCGTTCATCAAAGCGGCAATCAGGGAAGAAGGGCAGAATGGAGGTAATTTGAGGGTTATTTCCTCAATCTACGGATTAGAAATAAACCAAGTGTTTTAATGATTTTGTGTACTCTCATTTGTGTGATTTTTCATACCCAACATTATGATAGCTCTTGATCATCAGTTATGACAAATTCTCCCAAGTAAAATCTGCTCGAAACGCTTTGGAAAATTATAATATAATTTACATTTGAAGTTTGAACAAATAAAGAAATGTTAATAGATTCTTGCGTTTCATTGCGGAAATCCAATTTATAATAATAACAAATATTTGAAGATTGTATTTCATTCATATTTTAGAAAAAAATCTTCAAAAACATTTCATGTGACAATTCCGCCTATTTTTCCTGTTAATTCGACGTGTTGTCATAAACGCCAAGTACACTGAGAAAAACGACTTAAAGGCTTAAATCAAATTTGACCTTTTACCGTTGAATTGTAAATACGTAAGATGAATTCACAACTCTTAAGATGATTTTCACCAATCAATAAAAATGTACCATGTTTTATAATAAACACAACCGTCAAAAACGCCTTCCGTAAAGTATTTTCAGAATTGAACTTGTTATACGATAATAATTGCAGTATTGACCATAAAATATACCTTACTTTTACGGCGGTTTATATACGGTGATTATCACTATAACTTACGACTTAATCAGCCTTATCGAAAGTCAATATTTAAGAAAGACCACAAAATACACCCTAAATCAAGACGAAAAGAAACATTCGCCTTCACTGACCTCGTTTAACGCCTTCTAGTTGGAAGGCGTTTTTGTACGTATTTACGTTTGGTCGGTTTTTCGCCTTATACCATATAAATTGGCCGTCATTAGGGCGCTTTTGACTTTAGATTTTTCTCAGTGTAGCCAATCGGGAAGAATTTTCGACGCATTTCTCTGCTGCACGAAACATCCTCAGGAGGTCTTGACTCTTCGAGCGCACGATCTATATTATCGATGTATCGATATGACCGAGTGTGTGAGGGATGTGACAAATTGAGTTTGGTTTTATTTATATATTTGAACAATATTTATTTTAAATTTAAAGCTTGAAGCAGTGATGGCTCAGTGGCATTGGCTATGGACTGCCGCGCAGCAGGTCCATGGTTCGAATCCCGCCCAGAGCTTGAGCATCACCGCATGGTGGAAGGGCATTTTGCGAATGCCAGCCTGGCTAGGGACCACCCTCAAGTAGAAAATCTGTCGCCAAGCACCTAACGGTGTGTTCCGGCAGCAGTCCTTGAGAGCCAGTGAAATAACAGGCAAAATGAGACTTAACAGGTATGTCTCAAGGTGATGGGCGCAGTGCACCTCGTCACTTGTGATGAAATGTATCTGTTATAGGCAGAGGATACCGCTTAACATCAAGTGGGCCTCGCGCTTGTTCCTTCACAATAACATTTAAAAAAAAATACTTTATACTCTGTGATTAATTCCAGAATTCTAACGATACTACTGCCGTTATAATCGGTCTTGGGGTTCAGGAGCGAATGTTCAGTTGAAAAACCTACAAAAATACATTAACCCTGCAATCTTTACTTTTTTTGACAGTAGTGTAAAACACATACAATAGTTTTTTGAGTAGTCGTGTAATAATCTGCAATTCGTAGGGTTTTGACCCTCATACATATTTTTTAAAGTTGGTAAACAAAACAACAATTCTACAAAAACACTTTTATTTCCAATCAATCTCCTTTTTGGTCACATTGGTTGATAGATAATTTATACTTTTTAGTTATTATTTCCAGCATAGAAATTCACTAAATAATAATTATGGACAAAGCGACAGTTTTTTAGGTCAAAACTAAGAGCGCATCAATAAGTAACCAGATAAGTCTACCTGCACCAAAGATACCTGCAGGTTGTCGTTTCTCCAACGTAACGTATCTATCGTTTGTAGTATAGTCTTGCATTAATGCATCTTTTGGAATTTTGAAGCGAAGTACACTCGAACGTCGATAAGGGGTATATTTTTGTAATGCTTTGTTCATATTTTCGTCCCAATTTTTTTCTTTACTCGAACAGCCCGTTTCGAAAAATAATAATATAATTGCCACGAGCCACAAAATAACTGAAAACAAAACGTAACGTACAGCGATATCAGGTACATATAGATTGGGACATGAGAAAGTTTGCATGGGATTAGAATACATCACAACATACGCAAGTCTCTAAGGCTGGGATATACTCTTTTCAACTAACCTACAGCAATCCACGTCCAGCATTATTTCTTACGACCAAGCTACCCACCAATTAATAATTCACGCTGCATAAAATTATTTATGCAGAGTGAATTATTACATACATATATTACATACATTATACATATATTATATATCATTTTTTTTTATGTTATTGTGATGGAACAAGCTCGAGGCCCACCTGATGTGAAGTGGACTAACCTCTGCCTATAACAGTTGCAATTCATCACAAGTCACGAATTGCACTGCGCCCGTCATATTGAGACGTAGTTGTTAAGTCTCATTGTGCCTGTAATTTGACTGGCTCTCAAGGACTACTGCCGGAACACACCTTTCGGTGCTTGGCGACAGACTTTCTACTTGAGGGTGGTAGCTAGCCAGGCGGGCAATCGCAAAATGCCCTTATATATATATATATATATATACGTTGATCTTCATAAAATTACCATGGGGATAAAATAGTCTACTTCAATTATATATCAATATATATTAGGTCCTTACATATGAAATTGGCGTTTTTCGTACTGGCCACTTTAATCACGAATTTCTCCTCTTTGGTAAGGAATTCCAAATTCAAATTTGTACAGCTATAGACTCATGTATTTGTGCTTCGATGATCGTCATTCATTTGTTTTTTTTCTTCTGTTTTTTTCTGTTTGCGTCACTCATTTTACAAAATGGAAAACCTTAAATATCGCATTATTTACGAGTACGAGTTCCGCCGTGGCACTAGTGCTGCGGAAACAACTCGAAGGGTGAATGATGTGTATGGCGGTCGTGTTGCAAAAGAAAACACAGTTCGTTTATGGTTCCAACGTTTTCGTTCTGGAAATTTCGACCTGCAGAACAAGCCCCGTGGACGGCCTGAGACTCAAGTTGATAATGAAGAGTTGAAGGCTATTGTGGAAGCGGATCCATCGCAAACCACGTCCGAGTTAGCTGCAGGCTGCGATGTTAGTGATAAAACTGTTTTAATTCACTTGAAGCAAATTGGGAAGATTAAAAAGCTTGAAAGGTGGGTACCTCACGAATTGACTGAAACAAACCGGCAAACGCGCGTCGACTGCTGCGTTACATTACTAAACCGGCACAATAATGAAGGTATTTTAAACCGAATCATTACCTGTGATGAAAAATGGGTTCTTTACGATAATCGGAAGCGCTCAGCGCAATGGTTAGATCCTGGCCAGCCAGCCAAATCCTGCCCCAAGCGAAAATTAACCCCAAAAAAGTTACTTGTAAGCGTTTGGTGGACTAGTGCCGGTATTGTTCATTACAGTTTTTTCAAATCTGGCCAGACTATTACGGCTGATGTCTATTGTCAGGAATTGCAAACCATGATGGAAAAGCTAGCGGCTAAACAACCTAGGCTGGTCAATCGCTCCACGCCACTGCTGCTTCACGACAACGCTAGACCACACACTGCGCTACAGACGGCTACTAAATTAGAAGAGCTTCAATTGGAAAGTCTAAGACATCCTCCGTACTCCCCGAACCTTGCTCCAACAGATTACCATTTTTTTCGAAATTTGGATAACTTCTTGCAAGGGAAAAAATTCAACTCCGATGGGGCAGTCCAAATCGCCTTCAAAGATTTTATTGATTCCCGTCCGACTGGTTTTTTTAGTAAAGGGATCAATGAACTACCTATAACATAAGGATGAATGCACAACATTCACCAAACAGTGGACTTCTCATAAGCAGTAGCGTAGCTGGTGGAAGCTCGCAGCCTGACTTACGTTCAATAAATCGCGATGATTGTCAGACTTATTTAAGAAAAAGGAAACAACCGGAATACGATGCGGATGTTAAAACTGAGCTTGACTCGTTCAGAAAAGAAATGATGAGCTTTCTCACGGAATTTGGAAAAGGACAGAAAGCAGACTTGTTGGAAATAAAACATGATCTAATTGAAATCAGAGACGATTTCAAAACAGTAAAGATGACAACAGAAAACTTAAAATCACAATTTGATAATCTACACCAGGATATGACGAACATAAAGTTGGAAAACAAAGAACTTCGCATGAAAATGTCTTCATTAGAGGAGCATATCGAATCACTTAAAGCATACAAAACTACTGCCTCTGTTACTTTGACTGTTCCTGAAGATGGGGAACCATATTCGTCATCAACTAACTTGCCGATACCGTCACAAGTGTGCAGCACTCTTAACTCTCATGAAGTCATAATGTCTGAGTTTGAAGAACGACAACGCCGATCAAACAATATCATAATTGTGGGTATTCCGGAACTCACGGAAAGGAATTTAAAGACTAGGCAAGAATCTGATTTGAATGAAACTATTAAAATTATAAGAACTATTCACAACGACTGCCCGCAACCCTTAAAAACAATGAGACTGGGGAAATATTCCTACGGCAATGATCGGCCTATTAAGGTTTGTTTCGAATCACCTGCCACAGTAAAATTAATTTTGAGAAATAAGTTTAAGATTACTGGTAACGTTCGCATTTACGCTGACCAAACGCCGTCTCAAAGAAGCTATCTTAAAAAGGTGAAGGAGGAACTCATACGCCGTGAAGGTGACGGTGAGTTAGACCTTATTATTAAATATGTAAAGGGAGCTCCAAAAATAATCAAAAAAACTTCAAAAAACTCTCAATAAAACAGCAGCAAAGCGCGACTTTTTGCAGTAATTCCGGAGAAGACGTTAACCATTACATAAAATCAGCTTATACCGACATATCTCACAGTACTTATTCTTTGAAGATTTTATATGCTAACGTGCGAAGTATTCGTAAGAAGGGAAGGTTTGACGAGTTAAAGTGCATCTTAAAGGCCATTAAAAAGACAACACATTTGATTATTTTAACAGAAACGTGGATTATGTCAGAATCCGAAGTTAATTTCTATAGACTGCCGGAATATGCTCATGTGTATAGCTATAGGAAGGACAAAAGAGGCGGAGGAATCTCGATGTACATACATAACAGTCTAAAATATGATTTTATAGAAGAGATATACACTGAAGGGATCCATTACCTATGGATATACATACATCGTTTTGCTCTTAACATAGGTGCTATATACAAACCCGATAAAAAGAATACACAATATTTTATAGACACCTACTCACACCAGTTAGAGAAATATAAGAGATGTCTCGTCCTAGGCGACTTCAATATCGACCTTTTAATCAATGGAAGTGATACAAATAAGTACTGTACCGCATTGCAAGAAGCTGGATTTCGATTCCTTAATAAAATACATCAAGATTATTGTACACGAGAAACTAGTACGACAAAAACATTATTAGACCATGTATGCACAAATGTTAGTAAACTTTTCTGTAATTTGACAGTCATTGACTCATCTTTATCTGACCATAAGCAACTATTCCTTGAAATAATGCAGCATTACCAATCTACTAAACAAAAAATACCATATGAAGCTATCGACTATTGTAAACTTTGCACCATTATTAGCGAAAATCAGTTATTCAACTTAAATGATCGCTGTTATAACCAGTTTGAAGCGTTATTAAAAAACTCGATTGAACTTGCTAAAGTTATCAAATTGAAAGTTTCCAATCCACCCAAAGACGACTGGATAAATAAGTCAATAATAAACGGAATAAACAAAAGAAATATGTTGTGGCAACTTTTAAAAAAGGACAATAACAATAAAAAACTGAAAAATGATTTTAAAACGGAACGTAATAAAGTTGGGTTGTTAATTAAAAATAATAAAGAAGAATACTATAAAAAACAATTTCAAAAATGCCAAAATACTAAAAGTATGTGGAAACTTATAAATTCCCTAGTAACTAATAAAACGAAATGTAACTATATTCCTTCAAAAATAATATTAGATAATTCAAGCCCTATAAGTGAACCTGCTAAAATTGGCGAAATATTTAATATGTTTTTTGCTTCTATAGGTATACAGCTAGCTGACAAAATACCCAAAACTTATCAAAATAACACATTTTACACCTTGACCTACGCTAACAATAAACCACCCTTACAAATGACGGAATTAAGACCATGTACTACTGAGGAAATTAGCAAAATAATAAAAAATCTTGACTCGAACACCAGTACTGGTCTCGATGGCATAAGTACTAAAGTTGTTAAGTGTCTCGCAGATGTCATTACAAAACATCTCACAGATTGCATAAATAAATGTCTTAGTACTGGTGTTTTTCCGGATACTTTGAAAGTAGCGAAGGTAGTACCAATATTCAAGTCTGGAACTAAGTCTGACCCAGGAAACTATAGACCTATATCTGTTCTGCCCGTTATTTCCAAAATTTTCGAAAAAGTATTATACAACAGACTCGAATACCATTTGTCGCAAATCAATTTCTTATACGAACATCAGTACGGTTTCCGACCAAAATCCAGTACTCTATCAGCAACTATAGACTTAATAACAAAAATTAAAAGCAACTTAGATAATAAATGTTTTTGTTTAGGCATTTTTATAGACTTTAAAAAGGCTTTTGACACAATTAGCCATAAATTACTGTTATCTAAATTGGAAGACATAGGCATAACGGGAACAGCCCTCAAGACTTTTAAATCATATCTCACCAACAGACAACAGGTAGTAAAAATAGGGAATTGTGAAAGTGGTCGGCAACAAATAATTTGCGGCATTCCGCAGGGATCGATTTTAGGAAGTTTGTTTTTCTTAATTTATATAAATAATATAAGCAAAATAGGTATTTCAGGGCATGTAACCTTATATGCTGACGACACGTGCCTATTTTATTTTGGTCGCAATTTACTTGAACTGGTGAATAAAGCACAGGCCGATTTATGCAAATTTAGCATTTGGTGCCAAAGCAACTTACTAACTGTTAACACAAAAAAAACTTCTTACATGATATTTACAGCTAAAAATAAAAAAATTCCGCAGCATCCACCATTAACCATAAATAACACAGTAATTCATCGATCACATCAGGAACAATATTTAGGTCTTAAGCTGGATGACAAACTAAATTGGCGAGCTCATATTGATGAAGTCAAGTCGAAAATTTCATCAGCGACCGGAGCTTTGCGCAGGGTAACTGGATGCATACCTAACGCAGTTCGTATGACTATTTATAACTCATTAGTTAAATCACATTTGCAATATCTTGTCGAAATATGGGGCTGTGCTGCTCAAACGCACATAAATGTACTCCAGATATCACAAAACAAATTAATTAAAACCCTTTTTAAATACCACTACCTAACTAATACTAACTTTCTTTACCAAACAACAAAAATATTTAACATAAAGCAACTTTACCATTACAATACATGTATATTAATAAAAAAAATATTATCACAAAAAATACGTACAGAAATAAAATTTACAAAAAGAACATTTACTTACAACTTAAGAAATTCAAACAAACTAAAGACAATAACTCCAAGAACCAAAATGTACGGTAATCGGAACATACTGTATGAAGGAGCACAGTTCTATAACGAGTTACCTAAAGATCTCAAAGACTGTCAAATTAATTTATTTAAAAAGAAACTAAAAAAATATATCTATGATAACATCTCGTAAGATCTCTGGACTAACATAAAATATTATTATAAAAACTTGGCTAATTAGATTAATTAGTTTTTAAGTTAAATAATTAACTGTATCTCATTATAAGTGAACTCTGTTCTTTATGAGAAATAAAAAAATCATTAAACCTAAACCTACCTATGAGATGGCAAAAGTGCATAGAAAATAATGGTTCATACTTTGATTAATTAAATATATTATATTAAAAAATATTCGACTTTTTGTTCCTCCCATACAAAACGCCAATTTCATATGTAAGGACCTAATATATTGATATATATGGAGAGCTCTTAATAGATTTAAAATTATTCTACTATTTTCAGACGGATTTTTATTCTGTTGAATTTAATTGAGTTCCCAATTGCTGGCTCTAGTCTAGCTGACATGCCAGCGCTGACAGGGTTATAGCACCAGGTTAATATTTTTTAGGGCCAGTCCAGCGCTGGCCTCTAGCACTGGAATGGAATAGAGTCTGCCCCATTTTTCATGTGACACGTCGACGTGTGTTCAGTGACCCCCGGCCGCGCCAATTTTTTTATGTTATGGTGATGAACAAGCTTGAGGCCCACCTGTTTTTAAGCGTATGACTGATGTTAAACTCTGCCTATAACAGATGCATTTCGTCACAGGTCACGAATTGCACTGCGTTCGTCATCTTTGAGACATAGTTGTTAAGTCTCATGTGCCTGTAATTTTACTGGCTCGCAAGGCCTGCTGCCGGAACACACCGTTAGGTGCTTGGCGACAGATTATCTACTTGAGGGTGGTTGCTAGCCAGGCGGATATTCGCAAAATGTTCACTTCATAGAGAATTGATGATTTTCACCACTGTTAAAGTGTTACGCCGCAATAGCTTCGAAATGTATATCTAAACTAGTTTTTCGGGCAGTGTGCGGGCCGCATGCGGCCCGCATTTATCGTTATGCAGTACTATACTATATCAAAACACCTTTTACAATAAAAAAAAAATTTTCAAAACTCCAATAGAAGTATGAAATCCCATATAAACTCTCAATACAATAAAGAAACAAACTGTAGCCTCCAAACCAGATTCACCCTACTGCCATAAAAAGGTGGTACCGGCAGAATGGTACCAAGGTTCTGAGTCACATTTGTTAAGGAACCCCACTCGTAGGTGCTTCGGTTACCGCGGGCAGTTGCCATGGAGACCATTCTGTGACATGGAAAATACTCTCAAGTCGGAGCTCGGCCTTCGGCCTCGCAAGTTACTAACATGGCTCGGCCTGCGGCCTCGCCAAGCGCTCGCCCTTCGGGCTCACGCACCATACGCTCGGCCTTCGGCCTCGCGGACCGAAAGTTCGGCCTTCGGCCTCACCAGGAGCTCGCCCTTCGGGCTCGCTACTACACTAATGTTGGACAGTAACTCCAAATTCAGTCAAAAATCCCACAAAAACTCCTAATATAGTCGAAAATATATGGTAAAACACTCCAAATGCAGTCTGAAGAATGAGAGGAGCACCTGGGACAAATCCAAAATGGCGGATTTCAAGAAGGCCACCATACAAACTGCTCCGCCCCTACTGAAGCTCGGCCTAAAGGCCTCGCTTCAGCAGGCTCGGATCATTTTGTATGGCGGCCATCTTGAAATCCGCCATTTTGGATTTTTGACAGGTGTCATTCGACTAAACTTCCGATTCCCTATGACATTTGTTCAAACACCCCCTACCTATCTCTTACCGTTTTTGAGATACGTCATCCATCTTCACTTGGCAGGCGTCATTTTTATGATTTTCGATTTTTCTCATACTCACCAAAACCACCCGAACATTTTTGCCATACATCACGTTGTTCCTACTCGTCTCCTTCTAGGAGAACATTTATGTCAGTCAGTGAGTCAATGGTAATCGAGCTTTATATATTATAACTAGTTTTTCGGGCAGTGTGCGGGCCGCAAGCGGCCCGCATTTATCGTTATGCAATTTTAAACTATATCAAAACACCTAATACATAAAAAAAATATGTTCAAAACTCCAATAGAAATATGAAATCCCAAATAAACTTGTAATACAGTAGAGAAACATACTGTAGCTAATAAAGCAGATTCACCCTACTGCCATAAAAAGGTGGTACGGGCAGAATGGTACCAAGGTTCTGAGTCACTTTTGTTAAGGAACCCCACTACGTAGGTGCTTCGGTTACCGCGGGCAGTTGCCATGGAGACCAGTCGGAGACGTGGAAAAAACTCTCAAGTCGGAGCTCGGCCTTCGGCCTCGCAAGTTACTAATACGGCTCGGCCTACGGCCTCGCCAAGCGCTCGCCCTTCGGGCTCACGCACCCTACGCTCGGCCTTCGGCCTCGCGAGCCGAAAGTTCGGCCTTCGGCCTCACCGGGAGCTCGCCCTTCGGGCTCGCTGTACACTAAAGTTGGACAGTAACTCCAAATTCAGTCAAAAAACCCACAAAAACTCCTAATACAGTCGAAAATTAAGGAAAAACACTCCAAATGCAGTATAAAGAATGATAGGAGCACGTAAGACACATCCAAAATGTCATTCGACTGCTCTCCTTATTCCCTATGACATATTTTCAAAAACCCCCTACCTATCTATTACCGTTTTCGAGATTCGTGATTTATCTGCACTTGGCAGACGTCATCGAAAAAAAAATTTCATATTTGGAATAAGAACGTCCAGAACAACCTAGATATAAAATTTAAGCCAAATCGGAGTACTTTTTTTTACTTGGCAGACGTCATCGAAAAAAAAAATATTGATTTGGAATAAGGACACCCAGAACCACCTAAATATCGAGTTTCAGCCAAATCAGAGTAACTTGTTTTACCTGGCAGACGTCATCGAAAAAAAAATTTTAGATTTGGAATAAGGACACCCAGAACCACCTAAATATCGAGTTTCAGCCAAATCGGAGTAATTTTTTTTACTTGGCAGACGTCATCGAAAAAAAAATTTTAGATTTGGAATAAGGACATCCAGAACCACCTAAATATCGAGTTTCAGCCAAATCGGAGTAACTTTTATTACTTGGCAGACGTCATCGAAATAAAAATTTCATATTTGGAATAAGGATGACAAGAACAACCTATATATCGATTTTCAGCAAAATCGGTGCAAGTCTGAGCTCGGCCTTCGGCCTCGCAAGTAACTAACACGGCTCGACCTGCGGCCTCGCCTAGCGCTCGCCCTGCGGGCTCGCGCACCGTCCACTCGGCCTACGGCCTCGCGGCCCGAAAGTTCGGCCTTCGGCCTCACCAGTAGCTCGCCCTTCGGGCTCGCTACACGACCAGTAGGACAATTACTCTAATTTGAGTTGAAATTCCCACAAAAACTCCTAATACAGTCGACATTGTAAGGTTAAATTCTCCAAATAATGTATGAAGAATGAGAGTAGCACATTTGACAGTTGTCATTTGACTGCTCTCCCGATTCCCTATGACATTTGTTCAAACACCCCCAACCTATCTCAAACCGTTTTCGAGATACGTAGTCCAGCTTTACTGGGCAGGCGTCATTTCTAGGGTTTTTAATTTTTTCCCTACTCAGCTAAAACCCTTAGTCATTTTCGTAATACATTACTATAACCGTACTCAACTCTTTCTGGTAGAACCAGCTACTTTTTTGAGGGATCGAAGGATTTTGTATGGCGGCCATTTTGAAATCCGCCATTTTGGATTTTTGACAAATGTCATCCGACTGCTCTCCCGATTCCCTATGACATTTGGTCAAGCACCCCCTACCTATCTCTTACCGTTTCAGAGATACGCCATCCAATTTTACTTGGCAGACGTCATCTTTGAGTTTTCGGATTTTTCCCATACTCACACAAACCCCCTCTACACTTTTGCCATACATCACTTTCTTCCTACACGACTCCTTCTGGGAGAACAATGATGTCAGTCAGTCAGTCAGTCAGTCAGTCAGTCAGTCAGTCAGTGTACGGTAATCCAGCTTTATATATTATAATAATAATAAATACCTCTTCTGGGAATTGATTCCTTTCGAACCTTGTATAATAATTTACTATTTAATCTAGTACATATTCTTGTATTAATAACTGTTTAGCCAATAACATAAAAAAAGATATTCATATATCTTTAAAAAAATGTGTTTTATATTTAAACTAGCGGCCCGCTCCGGCTTCGTACGGGTATAAAATATATAGCCTATGTCATTCACTGAAAAATGATTAAAATCGATCCAGTAGTTTTGATTTATTTAATTATTTAAAATTAAGATTAAGAATAACAATTTAGAAGATATTTAATTAGATAAGGATTCATGCTGTATTGGTAAAAATTGCTTCGAAAATTAGCCATTATTAGTCGTAAAAAGTAAATGACAAAAAAGTTATTGTGGGATATCCATAAGAGATAGACATATACCATAGTGGGTTTTTCTGTAGACATTTTCAATGTATACAATACTTTGATAAATCTCGTAGGGTACAGCCCGCGTTGCAATGTAAGCGGAAAACATGTAATTATTTACGACATCACATTAGAAACCTCAAAAATAACAGTATTTCTCCACTATGTAATGGATGTTATTTATTTTTTATTATTTATTTATATTATATAAAGCTCGATTACCACTGACTGATTGACATAAATGTTCTCCTAGAAGGAGACGAGTAGGAACAACGTGATGTATGGCAAAAGTGTTCGGGTGGTTTCGGTGAGTATGAGAAAAATCGAAAATCATAAAAATGACGCCTGCCAAGTAAAGATGGATGACGTATCTCGAAAACGGTGCAAGATGGGTAGGGGGTGTTTGAACAAATGTCATAGGGAATAGGGAGAGCAGTCGAATGACACCTGTCAAAAATCCAAAATGGCGGATTTCAAGATGGCCGCCATACAAAATGACCCGAGCCTGCTGAAGCGAGGCCTTTAGGCCGAGCTTCAGTAGGGGCGGAGCAGTTTGTATGGCGGCCGTCTTGAAATCCGACATTTTGGATGTGACTCACGTGCTCCTATCATTCTTTATACTGCATTTGGAGTGTTTGACCTTTATTTTCGACTGTATTAGGAGTTTTTGTGGGAGTTTTGACTGAATTTGGAGTTACTGTCCTATATTAGTGTAGTAGCGAGCCCGAAGGGCGAGCTCCTGGTGAGGCCGAAGGCCGAACTTTCGGTCCGCGAGGCCGAAGGCCGAGCGTATGATGCGCGAGCCCGAAGGGCGAGCGCCTGGCGAGGCCGTAGGCCGAGCCGTATTAGTAACTTGCGAGGCCGAAGGCCGAGCTCCGACTTGAGAGTATTTTCCACATCTCCGACTGGTCTCCATGGCAACTGCCCGCGGTAACCGAAGCACCTACGAGTGGGGTTCCTTTACAAAAGTGACTCAGAACCTTGGTTCCATTCTGCCCGTACCACCTTTTTATGGCAGTAGGGTGAATTTGCTTTAGTGGCTACAGTATGGTTCTTTATTGTATGGAGAGTTTATTTGGGATTTCATACTTCTATTGGAGTTTTGAACTTATTTTTTTTAAATGTATAAGGGGTTAAGGTAAAGTTAAGTACTGCACAACGAAAAATGCGGGCCGCATGCGGCCCGCACACTGCCCGAAAAACTATTTTTATTATTTATAATATATAAGGCTCGATTACCACTGACTGACTCACTGACTCACTGACATAAATGTTCTCCTAGAAGGAGCAGAGTAGGGTAAAAATGAAGTATGGCAAAAATGTTCGGCGGGTTTAGGTGAGTATGAGAAAAATCGAAAATCATTAAAAAGACGCCTGCCAAGTAAAGATGAATGACATATCTCAAAAACGGTACAAGATAGGTAGAGGGTGTTTGAACAAATGTCATAGGGAATTGGGAGAGCAGTCGGATGACATCTGTCAAAAATCCAAAATGGTGGATTTCAAGATGGCCGCCATACAAAGTGATCCGAGCCTGCTGAAGCGAGGCCGTTAGGCCGAGCTTCAGTAGAGGCGGAGCAGTTTGTATGGTGGCTGTCTTGAAATCCGACATTTTGGATGTGACCCACGTGCTCCTATCATTCTTTATACTGCATTTGGAGTTTTGACTAAATTTGGAGTTACTGTCCTACATAAGTGAAGTAGCGAGCCCGAAGGGCGAGCTTCTGGTGAGGCCGAAGGCCGAACTTTCGGTCCGCGAGGCCGAAGGCCGAGCGTATGATGCGTGAGCCCGAAGGGCGAGCGCCTGGCGAGGCCGTAGGCCGAGCCGTATTAGTAACTTGCGAGGCCGAAGGCCGAGCTCCGACTTGAGAGTATTTTCCACATCTCCGACTGGTCTCCATGGCAACTGCCTGCGGTAACCGCAGCAACTACGAGTGGGGTTCCTTAACTAAAGTGACTCAGAACCTTGGTACCATTCTGCCCGTACCACCTTTTTATGGCAGTAGGGTGAATCTGCTTTAGTGGCTACAGTATGGTTCTTTATTGTATTGAGAGTTTATATGGGATTTCATTCTTCTATTGGAGTTTTGAACATACTTTTTTACAACGTATCATGAGTTTTGATATAGTTTAGTACTGCATAACGATAAATGCGGGCCGCATGCGGCCCGCACACTGCCCGAAAAACTAGTTTATAATATATAAGGCTCGATTACCACTGACTGACTCACTGACTCACTGACATAAATGTTCTCCTAGAAGGAGCAGAGTAGGGTAAAAATGAAGTATGGCAAAAATGTTCGGCGGGTTTAGGTGAGTATGAGAAAAATCGAAAATCATTAAAAAGACGCCTGCCAAGTAAAGATGGATGACATATCTCAAAAACGGTACAAGATAGGTAGAGAGTGTTTGAACAAATGTCATAGGGAATCGGGAGAGCAGTCGAATGACACCTGTCAAAAATCCAAAATGGCGGATTTCAAGATGGCCGCCATACAAAATGCTCCGAGCCTGCTGAAGCGAGGCCTTTAGGCCGAGCTTCAGTAGGGCCGGAGCAGTTTGTACGGCAGCCATCTTAAAATCTGACATTTTGGATTTGTCCCACGTGCTCCTCTCATTCTTCATACTGCATTTGGGGTGTTTTACCTTCATTTTCGACTGTATTAGGAGTTTTTGTGGGATTTTTGACTGAATTTGGAGTTACTGTCCTACAATAGTGTATAGCGAGCCCAAAGGGCAACCACCTGGTGAGGCCGAAGGCCGAACCTTCGGTCCGCGAGGCCGAAGGCCGAGCGAATGGTGCGCGAGCCCGAAGGGCGAGCGCTTGGCGAGGCCGCAGGCCGAGCCGTGTTAGTAACTTGCGAGGCCGAAGGCCGAGCTCCGACTCGAGAGTATTTTCCACGTCACCGACTGTTCTCCATGGCAACTGCCTGCGGTAACCGAAGCACCTACGTGTGGGGTTCCTTAACAAAAGTGACTCAGAACCTTGGTCCCATTCTGCCCGTACCACCTTTTTATGGCAGTAGGGTGAATTTGCTTTAGTGGCTACAGTATGGTTCTTTATTGTATTGAGAGTTTATATGGGATTTCATACTTCTATTGGAGTTTTGAACACACTTTTTTTAACGTATTAGGTGTTTCTGTGAAATTTTCAACTGACTCAAGATAGATGCGGGCCGCATGCGGCCCGCACACTGCCCGAAAAACTAGTTATAATATATAAAGCTCGATTACCATTGACTCACTGACTGACATAAATGTTCTCCTAGAAGGAGACGAGTAGGAACAACGTGATGTATGGCAAAAATGTTCGGGTGGTTTTGGTGAGTATGAGAAAAATCGAAAATCATAAAAATGACGCCTGCCAAGTGAAGATGGATGACGTATCTCAAAAACGGTAAGAGATAGGTAGGGGGTGTTTGAACAAATGTCATAGGGAATCGGAAGTTTAGTCGAATGACACCTGTCAAAAATCCAAAATGGCGGATTTCAAGATGGCCGCCATACAAAATGATCCGAGCCTGCTGAAGCGAGGCCTTTAGGCCGAGCTTCAGTAGGGGCGGAGCAGTTTGTATGGTGGCCTTCTTGAAATCCGCCATTTTGGATTTGTCCCAGGTGCTCCTCTCATTCTTCAGACTGCATTTGGAGTGTTTTACCATATATTTTCGACTATATTAGGAGTTTTTGTGGGATTTTTGACTGAATTTGGAGTTACTGTCCAACATTAGTGTAGTAGCGAGCCCGAAGGGCGAGCTCCTGGTGAGGCCGAAGGCCGAACTTTCGGTCCGCGAGGCCGAAGGCCGAGCGTATGGTGCGTGAGCCCGAAGGGCGAGCGCTTGGCGAGGCCGCAGGCCGAGCCATGTTAGTAACTTGCGAGGCCGAAGGCCGAGCTCCGACTTGAGAGTATTTTCCATGTCACAGAATGGTCTCCATGGCAACTGCCCGCGGTAACCGAAGCACCTACGAGTGGGGTTCCTTAACAAATGTGACTCAGAACCTTGGTACCATTCTGCCGGTACCACCTTTTTATGGCAGTAGGGTGAATCTGGTTTGGAGGCTACAGTTTGTTTCTTTATTGTATTGAGAGTTTATATGGGATTTCATACTTCTATTGGAGTTTTGAAAATTTTTTTTTTATTGTAAAAGGTGTTTTGATATAGTATAGTACTGCATAACGATAAATGCGGGCCGCATGCGGCCCGCACACTGCCCGAAAAACTAGTTATTTATAATATATAAAGCTCGATTACCACTGACTCACTGACTGACTCACTCATTGACATAAATGTTCTCCTAGAAGAAGACGAGTAGGAGCACAGTGATGTAGGGCAAAAATGTTCGGGGGGTTTAGGTGAGTATGAGAAAAATCGAAAATCATTAAAAAGACGCCTGCCAAGTAAAGATGGATGTCATATCTCAAAAACGGTAAGAGATAGGTAAAGGGAGTTTGAACAAATGTCATAGGGAATCGGGAGAGCAGCCGAATGACACCTGTCAAAAATCCAAAATGGCGGATTTCAAGATGGCCGCCATACAAAGTGATCCGAGCCTGCTGAAGCGAGGCCGTTAGGCCGAGCTTCAGTAGGGGCGGAGCAGTTTGTATGGTGGCCGTCTTAAAATCTGACATTTTGGATGTGTCTTACGTGCTCCTATCATTCTTTATACTGCATTTGGAGTGTTTCATCTTTATTTTAGACTGTATTAGGAGTTTTTGTGGGATTTTTTACTGAATTTGGAGTTACTGTCCTACATAAGTGTAGTAGCGAGCCCGAAGGGCGAGCTCCTGGTGAGGCCGAAGGCCGAACTTTCGGCTCGCGAGGCCGAAGGGCGAGCGTATGGTGCGTGAGCCCGAAGGGCGAACGCATGGCGAGGCCGCAGGCCGAGCCGTGTTAGTAACTTGCGAGGCCGTAGGCCGAGCTCCGACTTGAGAGTATTTTCCACGTCACCGACTGGTCTCCATGGCAACTGCCCGCGGTAACCGAAGCACCTACGAGTGGGGTTCCTTAACAAAAGAGACTGAGAACCTTGGTACCATTCTGCCCGTACCACCTTTTTATGGCAGTAGGGTGAATCTGGTTTGGTTGCTACAGTATGGTTCTCTACTCTATTACAAGTTTATATGGGATTTCATACTTCTAATGGAGTTTTGAACACATTTTTTTTTAATGTTTCAGGTGTTTTCATATAGTTTAGTACTGCATAACGATAAATGCGGGCCGCATGCGGCCCGCACACTGCCCGAAAAACTAGTTATAATATATAAAGCTCGATTACCATTGACTCACTGACTGACATAAATGTTCTCCTAGAAGGAGCAGAGTAGGGTAAAAATGAAGTATGGCAAAAATGTTCGGGGGGTTTTGGTAAGTATGAGAAAAATCGAAAATCATAAAAATGACGCCTGCCAAGTAAAGATGGATGACATATCTCAAAAACGGTACAAGATAGGTAGGGGGTGTTTGAACAAATGTCATAGGGAATCGGGAGAGCAGTCGAATGACATCTGTCAAAAATCCAAAATGGCGGATTTCAAGATGGCCGCCATACAAAATGCTCCGAGCCTGCTGAAGCGAGGCCTTTAGGCCGAGCTTCAGTAGGGGCGGAGCAGTTTGTATGGTGGCCTTCTTGAAATCCGCCATTTTGGATTTGTCCCAGGTGCTCCTCTCATTCTTCATACTGCATTTGGAGTGTTTTACCATACATTTTCGACTGTATTAGGAGTTTTTGTGGGTTTTTTGACTGAATTTGGAGTAACTGTCCTACATTAGTGTATAGCGAGCCCAAAGGGCAACCACCTGGTGAGGCCGAAGGCCGAACTTTCGGTCCGCGAGGCCGAAGGCCGAGCGAATGGTGCGCGAGCCCGAAGGGCGAGCGCTTGGCGAGGCCGCAGGCCGAGCCGTGTTAGTAACTTGCGAGGCCGAAGGCCGAGCTCCGACTTGAGAGTATTTTCCACGTCTCCGACTGATCTCCATGGCAACTGCCCGCGGTAACCGAAGCACCTACGAGTGGGGTTCCTTAACATAAGTGACTCAGAACCTTGGTACCATTCTGCCCGTACCACATTTTTATGGCAGTAGGGTGAATCTGCTTTAGTGGCTTCAGTATGGTTCTTTATTGTATGGAGAGTTTATTTGGGATTTCATACTTCTATTGGAGTTTTGAACTTATTTTTTTTTAATGTATAAGGGGTTAAGGTAAAGTTTAGTACTGCATAACGATAAATGCGGGCCGCATGCGGCCCGCACACTGCCCGAATAACTAGTTTATAATATATAAAGCTCGATTACCACTGACTGATTGACATAAATGTTCTCCTAGAAGGAGACGAGTAGGAACAACGTGATGTATGGCAAAAGTGTTCGGGGGGTTTAGGTGAGTATGAGAAAAATCGAAAATCATCAAAATGACGCCTGCCAAGTTAAGATGGATGACATATCTCGAAAACGGTGCAAGATAGGTAGGGAGTGTTTGAACAAATGTCATAGGGAATCGAGAGAGCAGTCGAATGACACCTGTCAAAAATCCAAAATGGCGGATTTCAAGATGGCCGCCATACAAAATGCTCCGAGCCTGCTGAAGCGAGGCCTTTAGGCCGAGCTTCAGTAGGGGCGGAGCAGTTTGAATGGTGGGCTTCTTGAAATCCGCCATTTTGGATTTGTCCCAGGTGCTCCTCTCATTCTTCATACTGCATTTGGAGTGTTTTACCATATATTTTCGACTGTATTAGGAGTTTTTGTGGGTTTTTTGACTGAATTTGGAGTAACTGTCCTACATTAGTGTATAGCGAGCCCAAAGGGCAACCACCTGGTGAGGCCGAAGGCCGAACTTTCGGTCCGCGAGGCCGAAGGCCGAGCGAATGAAGCGCGAGCCCGAAGGGCGAGCGCTTGGCGAGGCCGCAGGCCGAGCCGTGTTAGTAACTTGCGAGGCCGAAGGCCGAGCTCCGACTCGAGGGTATTTTCCACGTCACCGACTGGTCTCCATGGCAACTGCCTGCGGTAACCGAAGCACCTACGAGTGGGATTCCTAAACAAAAGTGATTAAGAACCTTGGTACCATTCTGCCCGTACCAACTTTTTATGGCAGTAGGGTGAATCTGCTTTAGTGGCTACAGTATGGTTCTTTATTGTATGGACAGTTTATTTGGGATTTGATACTTCTATTGGAGTTTTGAACATACTTTTTTTAATGTATAAGATGTTTTGATATTGTTCAAACTTGCACAACGATAAATGCGGGCCGCATGCGGCCCGCACACTGCCCGAAATACTAGTTATAATATATAACTAGTATTTCGGGCAGTGTGCGGGCCGCATGCGGCCCGCATTTATCGTTATGCAATTTGAAACAATATCAAAACACCTTATACATTTAAAAAAAAAAACAATATTCTATAACAGTATGAAATCCCATATAAACTCCTTATACAGTAGAGAACCAAACTATAGCCACCAAACCAGATTCACCCTACTGCCATAAAAAAAGTGGTACGGGCAGAATGGTACCAAGATTCTGAGTAACTTTTGTTAAAGAACCCCACTCGTAGGAGCTTCGCTTACCACGGGCAGTTGCCATGGAGACCATTCGGAGACGTGGAAAATACTCTCAAGTCGGAGCTCGGCCTTCGGCCTCGCAAGTTACTAACACGGCTCGGCCTCTGGCCTCGCCATGCGCTCGCCCTTCGGGCTCACGCCCCATACGCTCGGCCTTCGGCCTCGCGGGCCGAAAGTTCGGCCTTCGGCCTCACCAGAAGCTCGCCCTTCGGGCTCGCTACTACACTAATGTAGGACAGTTACTCCAAATTCAGTCAAAAATCCCACAAAAACTCCTAATACAGTCGAAAATAAAGATAAAAAACTCCAAATGCAGTATAAAGAATGATAGGAGCACGTAAGACACATCCAAAATGTCGGATTTCAAGACGGCCACCATACAAACTGCTCCGCCCCTACTGAAGCTCGGCCTAACGGCCTCGCTTCAGCAGGCTCGGATCACTTTGTATGGCGGCCATCTTGAAATCCGCCATTTTGGATTTTTGACAGGTGTCATTCGACTGCTCTCCCGATTCCCTATGACATTTGTTCAAACACCCCCTACCTATCTCTTACCGTTTTTGAGATATGTCATCCATCTTTACTTGGCAGGCGTCTTTTTATGATTTTCGATTTTTCTCATACTCACCAAAACCCCCCGAACATTTTTGCCATACATCATTTTAACCCTACTCTACTCCTTCTAGGCGAACATTTATGTCAGTCAGTCAGTCAGTGAGTCAGTCAGTGGTAATCGAGCTTTATATATTATAAACTAGTTTTTCGGGCAGTGTGCGGGCCGCATGCGGCCCGCATTTATCGTTGTGCAAGTTTGAACAATATCAAAACACCTTATACATTAAAAAAAGTATGTTCAAAACTCCATTAGAAGTATGAAATCCCATATTAATACTCAATACAATAAAGAACAATACTGTAGCCACTAAAACAGATTCACCCTACTGCCATAAAAAGGTGGTACGGGCAGAAAGGTACCAAGGTTCTGAGTCACTTTTGTTAAGGAACCCCACTCGTAGGTGCTTCGCTTACCGCGGGCAGTTGCCATGGAGACCAGTCGGAGACGTGGAAAAAACTCTCAAGTCGGAGCTCGGCCTTCGGCCTCGCAAGTTACCAACATGGCTCGGCCTGCGGCCTCGCCAAGAGCTCGCCCTTCGGGCTCGCGCGTCATACGCTCGGCCTTCGGCCTCGCGGACTGAAAGTTCGGCCTTCGGCCTCACCAGGAGCTCGCCCTTCGGGCTCGCTACTACACTTATGTAGGACAGTAACTCCAAATTCAGTCAAAAATCCCACAAAAACTCCTAATACAGTCGAAAATATAAGGTAATACACTCCAAATGCAGTATAAAGAATGATAGGAGCACCTGGGACAAATCCAAAATGGCGGATTTCAAGAAGGCCATCATACAAACTGCTCCGCCCCTACTGAACCTCGGCCTAACGGCCTCGCTTCAGCAGGCTCGGATCAATTTGTATGGCGGCCATCTTGAAATCCGCCATTTTGGATTTTTGACAGGTGTCATTCGACTGCTCTCCAGATTCCCTATGACATTTGTTCAAACACCCCCTACCTATCTCTTACCGTTTTTGAGATATGTCATCCATCTTTACTTGGCAGGCGTCTTTTTAATGATTTTCGATTTTTCTCATACTCACCAAAACCCCCCGAACATTTTTGTCCTACATCATTTTAACCCTACTCTACTCCTTCTAGGAGAACATTTATGTCAGTCAGTCAGTCAGTGAGTCAGTCAGTGGTAATCGAGCTTTATATATTATAAACTAGTTTTTCGGGCAGTGTGCGGGCCGCATGCGGCCCGCATCTATCTTGAGTCATTTGGAAATTTCACATAAACCCCTAATACTTTAAGAAAAAGAATGTTCAAAACTCCAATGGAAGTATGAAATCCCATAAAAACTCTCAATACAATAAAGAACCATACTGCAGCCACTAAAGCAAATTCACCCTACTGCCACAAAAAGGTGGTACGGGCAGAATGGGACCAAGGTTCTGAGTCACTTTTGTGAAGGAACCCCACTCGTAGGTGCTTCGGTTACCGCGGGCAGTTGCTATGGAGACCAGTCGGAGATGTGGAAAATAATCTCAAGTCGGAGCTCGGCCTTCGGCCTCGCAAGTTACTAACACGGCTCGGCCTGCGGCCTCGCAAAGCACTCGCCCTTCGGGCTCGCGCATCATACGCTCGGCCTTCGGCCTTCGGCCTCACCAGAAGCTCGCCCTTCGGGCTCGCAACTTCACTAATGTAGGACAGTTACTCCAAATTCAGTCGAAAATCCCACAAAAACTCCTAATACAGTCGAAAATATAGGGTAAATCACTCCAAATGCAGTATAAAGAATGATAGGAGCACGTGGGTCACATCCAAATTGTCGGATTTCAAGACGGCCACCATACAAACTGCTCCGCCCCTACTGAAGCTCGGCCTAAAGGCCTCGCTTCAGCAGGCTCGGATCACTTTGTATGGCGGCCATCTTGAAATCCGCCATTTTGGATTTTTGACAGGTGTCATTCGACTGCTCTCCCGATTCCCTATGACATTTGTTCAAACACCCCCTACCTATCTCGTACCGTTTTTGAGATACGTCATCCATCTTTACTTGGCAGGCGTCTTTTTAATGATTTTCGATTTTTCTCATACTCACCAAAACCCTCCGAACATTTTTGCTATTCTTCATTTTTACCCTACTCTGCTCCTTCTAGGAGAACATTTATGTCAGTGAGTCAGTCAGTCAGTCAGTGGTAATCGAGCTTTATATATTATAAACTAGTATTTCGGGCAGTGTGCGGGCCGCATGCGGCCCGCATCTATCTTTAGTCATTTGACAATTTCACAGAAACACCTAATACATAAAAAAAAGTAATGTCCAAAACTCCAATAGAAGTATGAAATCCAAAATCCCAACTCTCCATACAATAAAGAACCATACTGTAGCCACTAAAACAGATTCACCCTACTGCCATAAAAAGGTGGTACGGGCAGAATGGGACCAAGGTTCTGAGTCACTTTTGTTAAGGAACCCCACTCGTAGGTGCTTCGCTTACCGCGGGCAGTTGCCATGGAGACCAGTCGGAGACGTGGAAAAAACTCTCAAGTCGGAGCTCGGCCTTCGGCCTCGCAAGTTACCAACACGGCTCGGCCTGCGGCCTCGCAAAGCGCTCGCCCTTCGGGCTCGCGCATCAAACGCTCGGCCTTCGGCCTCGCGGACCGAAAGTTCGGCCTTCGGCCTCACCAGGAGCTCGCCCTTCGGGCTCGCTACTACACTTATAAAGGACAGTAACTCCAAATTCAGTCAAAAATCCCACAAAAACTCCTAATACAGTCGAAAATATAAGGTAAAACACTCCAAATGCAGAATAAAGAATGATAGGAGCACGTGAGGCACATCCAAAATAACGGATTTCAAGACGGCCACCATACAAACTGCTCCGCCCCTACTGAAGCTCGGCCTAAAGGCCTCGCTTCAGCAGGCTCGGATCAATTTGTATGGCGGCCATCTTGAAATCCGCCATTTTGGATTTTTGACAGGTGTCATTCGACTAAACTCCCGATTCCCTATGACATTTGTTCAAACACTCCCTACCTATCTTGTACCGTTTTCGAGATATTTCATCCATCTTTACTTGGCAGGCGTCATTTTTATGATTTTCGATTTTTCTCATACTAACCAAAACCCCCCGAACATTTTTGCCATACATCACGTTGCTCCTACTCGTCTCCTTCTAGGAGAACATTTATGTCAATGAGTGAGTCAGTCAGTGAGTCAGTGGTAATCGAGCTTTATATATTATAAACTAGTATTTCGGGCAGTGTGCGGGCCGCATGCGGCCCGCATTCATCGTTATGAAATTTTAAACTATATCAAAACACCTAATACATAAAAAAAAATTGTTCAAAACTCCAATAGAAATATAAATCCCAAATAAACTTGTAATACAGTAGAGAAACATACTGTAGCTACTAAAGCAGATTCACCCTACTGCCATAAAAAGGTAGTACGGGCAGAATGGTACCAAGGTTCTGAGTAACTTTTGTTAAGGAACCCCACTCGTAGGTGCTTCGGTTACCGCGGGCAGTTGCCATGGAGACCAGTCGGAGACGTGGAAAAAACTCTCAAGTCGGAGCTCGGCCTTCGGCCTCGCAAGTTGCTAATACGGCTCGGACTACGGCCTCGCCAAGCGCTCGCCCTTCGGGCTCACGCACCCTACGCTCGGCCTCCGGCCTCGCGAGCCGAAAGTTCGGCCTTCGGCCTCACCGGGAGCTCGCCCTTCGGGCTCGCTATACACTAAAGTTGGACAGTCACTCCAAATTCAGTCAAAAATCCCACAAAAACTCCTAATACAGTCGAAAATTAAGGAAAAATACTCCAAATGCAGTATAAAGAATGATAGGAGCACGTAAGACACATCCAAAATGTCATTCGACTGCTCTCCTTATTCCCTATGACATATTTTCAAAAACCCCCTACCTATCTATTACCGTTTTCGAGATTCGTGATTTATCTGCACTTGGCAGACGTCATCGAAAAAAAAATTTCATATATGGAATAAGGACGTCCAGAACAACCTAGATATAAAATTTAAGCCAAATCGGAGTACTTTTTTTTACTTGGCAGACGTCATCGAAAAAAAAAATTTTGATTTGGAATCAGGACACCCAGAACCACCTAAATATCGAGTTTCAGCCAAATCGGAGTAACTTGTTTTACTTGGCAGACGTCATCGAAAAAAAAAATTTAGATTTGGAATAAGGACACCCAAAACCACCTAAATATCGAGTTTCAGCCAAATCGGCGTAACTTTTTTTACTTGGCAGACGTCATCGAAACAAAATTTTTTGATTTAGAATAAGGACGTCCAGAACCACATAAATATCGAGTTTCAGCCAAATCGGAGTAACTTTTTTTACTTGGCAGACGTCATCGAAATAAAAATTTCATATTTGGAATAAGGATGACGAGAACAACCTATATATCGATTTTCAGCCAAATCGGTGCAAGTCTGAGCTCGGCCTTCGGCCTCGCAAGTTACTAACACGGCTCGACCTGCGGCCTCGCGCACCGTCCACTCGGCCTACGGCCTCGCGGCCCGAAAGTTCGGCCTTCGGCCTCACCAGAAGCTCGCCCTTCGGGCTCGCTACACGGCCAGTAGGACATTTACTCCAAATTCAGTTGAAAATCCCACAAAATCTCTTATACAGTCGACATTGTAAGGTCAAATACTCCAAATAATGTATGAAGAATGAGAGTAGCACATTTGACATGTGTCATTCGACTGCTCTCCCGATTTTCTATGACATTTGTTCAAACACCCCCAACCTATCTCTTACCGTTTTTGAGATACGTAGTCCAGCTTTACTTGGCAGGCGTCATTTCTAGGGTTTTTAATTTTTTCCCTACTCAGCTAAACCCCTTAATCATTTAAGTAATACATTACTATAACCGAACTCAACTCTTTCTGGTAGAACCAGCTTCTTTTTTGAGGGATCGAAGGATTTTGTATGGCGGCCATTTTGAAATCCGCCATTTTGGATTTTTGACAAATGTCATCCGACTGCTCTCCTGATTCCCTATGACATTTGGTCAAGCACCCCCTACCTATCTCTTACCGTTTCGGAGATACGCCATCCAATTTTACTTGGCAGACGTCATCTTTGAGTTTTCGGATTTTTCCCATACTCACACAAACCCCCAGAACATTTTTGCTGTACATTACTTTCTTCCTACTCGACTCCTTCTGGGAGAACAATTATGTCAGTCAGTGAGTCAGTCAGTGTACGGTAATCCAGCTTTATATATTATTACTAGTTTTTCGGGCAGTGTGCGGGCCGCATGCGGCCCGCATTTATCGTTATGCAGTACTAAACTTTACCTTAACCATTATACATTTAAAAAAAATTATTTCAAAACTCCAATAAAAGTATGAAATCCCATATAAACTCTCAATATAATAAAGAACCATACTGTAGCCACTATAACAAATTCACCCTACCGCCATAAAAAGGTGGTACGGGCAGAATGGTACCAAGGTTCTGAGTCACTTTTGTTAAGGAACCCCACTCGTAGGTGCTTCGGTTACCGCAGGCAGTTGCCATGGAGACCAGTCTGTGACGTGGAAAATACTCTCAAGTCGGAGCTCGGCCTTCGGCCTCGCAAGTTACTAACACGGCTCGGCCTGCGGCCTCGCCAAGCGCTCGCCCTTCGGGCTCACGCACCCTACGCTCGGCCTTCGGCCTCGCGAGCCGAAAGTTCGGCCTTCGGCCTCACCGGGAGCTCGCCCTTCGGGCTCGCTATACACTAAAGATGGACAGTAACTCCAAATTCAGTCAAAAATCCGACAAAAACTCCTAATACAGTCGAAAATTAAGGAAAAACGTTCCAAATGCAGTATAAAGAATGATAGGAGCACGTAAGACACATCCAAAATGTCATTCGACTGCTCTCCTTATTCCCTATGACATATTTTCAAAAACCCCCTACCTATCTATTACCGTTTTCGAGATACGTGATTTATCTGCACTTGGCAGACGTCATCGAAAAAAAAATTTCATATTTGGAATAAGGACGTCCAGAACAACCTAGATATAAAATTTAAGCCAAATCGGAGTACTTTTTTTTACTTGGCAGACGTCATCGAAAAAAAAATTTTTGATTTGGAATAAGGACACCCAGAACCACCTAAATATCGAGTTTCAGCCAAATCGGAGTAACTTGTTTTTTTTGGCAGACGTCATCGAAAAAAAATTTTAGATTTGGAATAAGGACACCCAGAACCCCCTAAATATCGAGTTTCAGCCAAATCGGAGTAACTTTTTTTACTTGGCAGACGTCATCGAAACAAAAATTTTTGATTTAGAATAAGGATGACGAGAACAACCTATATATCGATTTTCAGCCAAATCGGTGCAAGTCTAAGCTCGGCCTTCGGCCTCGCAAGTTACTAAGACGGCTCGACCTGCGGCCTCGCCTAGCGCTCGCCCTGCGGGCTCGCGCACCGTCCACTCGGCCTACGGCCTCGCGGCCCGAAAGTTCGGCCTTCGGCCTCACCAAAAGCTCGCCCTTCGGGCTCGCTACACTGACAGTAGGACAATTACTCTAAATTGAGTTGAAATTCCCACAAACACTCCTAACCAAAACCACCTACAGTTGACATTGTAAGGTTAAATACTCCAAATAATGTATGAAGAATGAGAGTAGCACATTTGACAGGTGTCATTCGACTGCTCTCCCGATTCCCTATGACATTTGTTCAAACACCCCCAACCTATCTCTTACCGTTTTCGAGATACGTAGTCCAGCTTTACTTGGCAGGCGTCATTTTTAGGGTTTTTAATTTTTCCCCTACTCAGCTAAACCCCTTAGTCATTTTCGTAATACATTACTATAACCGTACTCAATTCTTTCTGGTAGAACCAGCTACTTTTTTGAGGGATCGAAGGATTTTGTATGGCGGCCATTTTGAAATCCGCCATTTTGGATTTTTGACAAATGTCATCCGACTGCTCTCCTGATTCCCTATGACATTTGGTCAAGCACCTCCTACCTATCTCTTACCGTTTCAGAGATACGCCATCCAATTTTACTTGGCAGACGTCATCTTTGAGTTTTCGGATTTTTCCCATACTCACACAAACTCCCTCTACACTTTTCCCATACATCACATTCTTCCTACTTGACTCCTTCTGGGAGAACAATGATGTCAGTCAGTCAGTCAGTCAGTGTACGGTAATCCAGCTTTATATATTATAACTAGTATTTCGGGCAGTGTGCGGGCCGCATGCGGCCCGCATTTATCGTTGTGCAATTTTAACTTATATCAAGACACCTAATACGTAAAAAAAAGTGTGTTCAAAACTCCAATAGAAGTATGAAATCCCATATAAACTCTCAATACAATAAAGAAACAAACTGTAGCCACCAAACCAAATTCACCCTACTGCCATAAAAAGGTGGTACGGGCAGAATGGTACCAAGGTTCTGAGTCACTTTTGTTAAGGAACCCCACTCGTAGGTGCTTCGGTTACCGCGGTCAGTTGCCATGGAGACCAGTCGAAGATGTAGAAAATATTCTAAAGTCGGAGCTCGGCCTTCAGCCTCGCAAGTTACTAACACGGCTCGGCCTGCGGCCTCGCCAAGCGCTCGCCCTTCGGGCTCACGCACCATACGCTCGGCCTTCGGCCTCGCGAGACGAAAGTTCGGCCTTCGGCCTCACCAGCAGCTCGCCCTACGGGCTCGCTACTACACTAATGTAGGACAGTAACTCCAAATTCAGTCAAAAATCCCACAAAAACTCCTAATACAGTCGAAAATATAAGGTAAAACACTCCAAATGCAGTATAAAGAATGATAGGAGCACGTAAGACAAATCCAAAATGTCGGATTTCAAGACGGCCACCATAAAAACTGCTCCGCCCCTACTGAAGCTCGGCCTAACGGCCTCGCTTCAGCAGGCTCGGATCACTTTGTATGGCGGCCATCTTGAAATCCGCCATTTTGGATTTTTGACAGGTGTCATTCGACTGCTCTCCCGGTTCCCTATGACATTTGTTCAAACACCTCCTATCTATCTCTTACCGTTTTTGAGATATGTTATCCATCTTTACTTGGCAGGCGTCTTTTTAATGATTTTCGATTTTTCTCATACTCACCAAAACCCCCCAAACATTTTTGCCATACATCACTGTGCTCCTACTCGTCTCCTTCTAGGAGAACATTTATGTCAATGAGTCAGTGA
The DNA here is from genome assembly GCA_963890685.1 of Plagodis pulveraria. Taxonomy (NCBI): domain Eukaryota; kingdom Metazoa; phylum Arthropoda; class Insecta; order Lepidoptera; family Geometridae; genus Plagodis; species Plagodis pulveraria. The sequence goes on along the minus strand of OY982952.1, from coordinate 2,512,206 downwards.
GTCAGTCAGTGGTAATCGAGCTTTATATATTATAAACTAGTTTTTCGGGCAGTGTGCGGGCCGCATGCGGCCCGCATTTATCGTTATCCAGTACTAAAATACATCAAAACTCCTGATGCGTTAGAAAAAAGTATGTTCAAAACTCCAATAGAAGTATGAAATCCCATATAAACTCTCAATACAATAAAGAACCATACTGTAGCCACTAAAGCAGATTCACCCTACAGCCATAAAAAGGTGGTACGGGCAGAATGGTACCAAGGTTCTGAGTCACTTTTGTTAAGGAACCCCACTCGTAGGTGCTGCGGTTACCGCAGGCAGTTGCCATGGAGACCAGTCGGAGATGTGGAAAATACTCTCAAGTCGGAGCTCGGCCTTCGGCCTCGCAAGTTACTAATACGGCTCGGCCTACGGCCTCACCAGGCGCTCGCCCTTCGGGCTCGCGCATCATACGCTCGGCCTTCGGCCTCGCGGACCGAAAGTTCGGCCTTCGGCCTCACCGGGAGCTCGCCCTTCGGGCTCGCTACTTCACTTATGTAGGACAGTAACTCCAAATTTAGTCAAAAATCCCACAAAAACTCCTAATACAGTCGAAAATATAAGGTAAAACACTCCAAATGCAGTATAAAGAATGATAGGAGCACGTGGGTCACATCCAAAATGTCGGATTTCAAGACGGCCACCATACAAACTGCCCCGCCCCTACTGAAGCTCGGCCTAAAGGCCTCGCTTCAGCAGGCTCGGATCATTTTGTATGGCGGCCATCTTGAAATCCGCCATTTTGGATTTTTGACAGGTGTCATTCGACTGCTCTCTCGATTCCCTATGACATTTTTTCAAACACCCCTTACCTATCTCTTACCGTTTTCGAGGTACGTCATCCATCTTCACTTGGCAGGCGTCATTTTTATGATTTTCGATTTTTCTCATACTCACCAAAACCCCCCGAACATTTTTGCCATAATTCATTTTTACCCTACTCTGCTCCTTCAAGGAGAACATTTATGTCAGTCAGTGAGTCAGTCAGTGAGTGGTAATCGAGCTTTATATATTATTAACTAGTTTTTCGGGCAGTGTGCGGGCCGCATGCGGCCCGCATTTATCGTTGTGCAAGTTTGAACAATATCAAAACACGTTATACATTAAAAAAAGTATGTTCAAAACTCCATTAGGAGTATGAAATCCTATATTAACTCTCAATACAATAAAGAACAATATTGTAGCCACTTAAACAGATTCACCCTACTGCCATAAAAAGGTGGTACCGGCAGAATAGTACCAAGGTTCTGAGTCACATTTGTTAAGGAACCCCACTCGTAGGTGCTTCGGTTACCGCGGGCAGTTGCCATGGAGACCAGTCGGAGACGTGGAAAATACTCTCAAGTCGGAGCTCGGCCTTCGGCCTTGCAAGTTACCAACACGGCTCGGCCTGCGGCCTCGCCAAGCGCTCGCCCTTCGGGCTCACGCACCATACGCTCGGCCTTCGGCCTCACGAGCCGAAAGTTCGGCCTTCGGCCTCACCAGGAGGTCGCCCTTCGGGCTCGCTTCTACAATAACGTAGAACAGTAACTCCAAATTCAGTCAAAAATCCCACAAAAACTCCTAATACAGTCGAAAATTAAGGAAAAACACTCCAAATAAAGTATAATGAATGATAGGAGCACGTAAGACACATCGAAAATGTCATTCGACTGCTCTCCTTATTCCCTATGACATATTTTCAAAAACCCCCTACCTATCTATTACCGTTTTCGATATACGTGATTTATCTGCACTTGGCAGACGTCATCGAAAAAAAATATTCATATTTGGAATAAGGACGTCCAGAACAACCTAGATATAAATTTTAAGCCAAATCGGAGTACTTTTTTTACTTGGCAGACGTCATCGAAAAAAAAAATTTTGATTTGGAATAAGGACACCCAGAACCACCTAAATATCGAGTTTCAGCCAAATCGGAGTAACTTTTTTTACTTGGCAGACGTCATCGAAAAAAAAAATTTAGATTTGGAATAAGGACACCCAGAACCACCTAAATATCGAGTTTCAGCCAAATCGGAGTTACTTTTTTTTTTTGGCAGACGTCATCGAAACTAAAATTTTTGATTTAGAACAAGGACGTCCAGAACCACATAAATATCGATTTTCAGCCAAATCGGTGCAAGTCTGAGCTCGGCCTTCGGCCTCGCAAGTTACTAAGACGGCTCGACCTGCGGCCTCGCGCACCGTCCACTCGGCCTACGGCCTCGCGGCCCGAAAGTTCGGCCTTCAGCCTTACCAAAAGCTCGCCCTTCGGGCTCGCTACACTGACAGTAGGACAATTACTCTAAATTGAGTTGAAATTCCCACAAACACTCCTAATACAGTCGACATTGTAAGGTTAAATACTCCAAATAATGTATGAAGAATGAGAGTAGCACATTTGACAGGTGTCATTCCACTGCTCTCCCGATTCCCTATGTCAATTGTTCAAACACCCCCAACCTATCTCTTACCGTTTTCGAGATACGTAGTCCAGATTTACTTGGCAGGCGTCATTTCTAGGGTTTTAAATTTTTTCCCTACTCAGCTAAACCCGTTAGTCATTTTCGTAATACATTACTACAACCGTACTCAACTCTTTCTGGTAGAACAAGCTACTTTTTTGAGGGATCGAAGGATTTTGTATGGCGGCCATTTTGAAATCCGCCATTTTGAATTTTTGACAAATGTCATTCGACTGCTCTCCCGATTCCCTATGACATTTGGTCAAGCACCCCCTACCTATCTCTTACCGTTTCAGAGATACGCCATCCAATTTTCCTTGGCAGACGTCATCTTTGAGTTTTCGGATTTTTCCCACACTCACACAAACCCCCTCTACACTTTTCCCATACATCACTTTTTTCCTACTTGACTCCTTCTGGGAGAACAATTATGTCAGTCAGTGAGTCAGTGAGTCAGTCAGTGTACGGTAATCCAGCTTTATATATTATAATTATAAACGCATGCGGCCCGCATCTATCTTGAGTCAGTAGGAACTGTCAAAAAAAACACCTGATACATAAAAAAAAGTATTTTCAAAACTCCATTAGAAGTATGAAATCCCATATAAACTCTTAATACAATAAGGAACCAAACTGTAGCCACCAAACCAGATTCACCCTACTGCCATTAAAAGGTGGTACCGGCAGAATGGTACCAAGGTTTTGACTCACATTTGTTAAGGAACCCTACTCGTAGGTGCTTTGGTTATCGCGGGCAGTTGCCATGGAGACCAGTCGGAGACGTGGAAAATACTCTCAAGTCGGAGCTCGGCCTTCGGCCTCGCAAGTTACTAACACGGCTCGGCCTGCGGCCTCGCCAAGCGCTCGCCCTTCGGGCTCACGCACTAATCGCTCGGCCTTCGGCCTCACGGACCGAAAGTTCGGCCTTCGGCCTCACCAGGAGCTCGCCCTTCGGGCTCGCTACTACAATAACGTAAAACAGTAACTCCAAATTCAGTCAAAAAACCTACAAAAACTCCTAATACAGTCGAAAATATGAGGTAAAACACTCCAAATGCAGTATAAAGAATGAGAGGAGCTTGTTTGACACATCCGAAATGTCATTCGACTGCTCTCCTTATTCCCTATGACATTTTTTCAAAAACCCCCTACCTATCTATTACCGTTTTCGAGATACGTGATTTATCTGCACTTGGCAGACGTCATCGAAAAAAAAAATTCATATTTGGAATAAGGACGTCCAGAACAACCTAGATATCGAGTTTCAGCCAAATCGGAGTAACTTTTTTTACTTGGCAGACGTCATCGAAACAAAAATTTTTGATTTAGAATAAGGACGTCCAGAACCACATAAATATCGAGTTTCAGCCAAATCGGAGTAACTTTTTTTAATTGGCAGACGTCATCGAAATAAAAATTTCATATTTGAAATAAGGATGACGAGAACAACATATATATCGATTTTCAGCCAAATCGGTGCAAGTCTGAGCTCGGCATTCGGCCTCGCAAGTTACTAACACGGCTCGACCTGCGGCCTCGCCTAGCGCTCGCCCTGCGGGCTCGCGCACATTCCACTCGGCCTACGGCCTCGCGGCCCGAAAGTTCGGCCTTCGGCCTCACCAGAAGCTCGCCCTTCGGGCTCGCTACACTGACAGTAGGACAATTACTCTAAATTGAGTTGAAATTCCCACAAACACTCCTAATTCAGTCGACATTGTAAGGTTAAATACTCCAAATAATGTATGAAGAATGAGAGTAGCCCATTTGAAAGGTGTCATTCGACTGCTCTCCCGATTCCCTATGACATTTGTTCAAACACCCCCAACCTATCTCTTACCGTTTTCGAGATACGTAGTCCAGCTTTACTTGGCAGGCGTCATTTCTAGGGTTTTTAATTTTTCCCCTACTCAGCTAAACCCCTTAGTCATTTTCGTAATACATTACTATAACCGTACTCAACTCTTTCTGGTAGAACCAGCTACTTTTTTGAAGGATCGAAGGATTTTGTATGGCGGCCATTTTGAAATCCGCCATTTTGGATTTTTGACAAATGTCATCCGACTGCTCTCCCGATTCCCTATGACATTTGGTCAGGCACCCCCTACCTATCTCTTACCGTTTCAGAGATACGCCATCCAATTTTACTTGGCAGACGTCATCTTTGAGTTTTCGGATTTTTCCCATACTCACACAAACTCCCTCTACACTTTTCCCATACATCACATTCTTCCTACTTGACTCCTTCTGGGAGAACAATGATGTCAGTCAGTGAGTGAGTCAGTGTACGGTAATCCAGCTTTATATATTATAATAACTAGTATTTCGGGCAGTGTGCGGGCCGCATGCGGCCCGCATCTATCTTTAGTCATTTGACAATTTCACAGAAACACCTAATACATAAAAAAAAGTAATGTCCAAAACTCCAATAGAAGTATGAAATCCAAAATCCCAACTCTCCATACAATAAAGAACCATACTGTAGCCACTAAAACAGATTCACCCTACTGCCATAAAAAGGTGGTACGGGCAGAATGGGACCAAGGTTCTGAGTCACTTTTGTTAAGGAACCCCACTCGTAGGTGCTTCGCTTACCGCGGGCAGTTGCCATGGAGACCAGTCGGAGACGTGGAAAAAACTCTCAAGTCGGAGCTCGGCCTTCGGCCTCGCAAGTTACCAACACGGCTCGGCCTGCGGCCTCGCAAAGCGCTCGCCCTTCGGGCTCGCGCATCAAACGCTCGGCCTTCGGCCTCGCGGACCGAAAGTTCGGCCTTCGGCCTCACCAGGAGCTCGCCCTTCGGGCTCGCTACTACACTTATAAAGGACAGTAACTCCAAATTCAGTCAAAAATCCCACAAAAACTCCTAATACAGTCGAAAATATAAGGTAAAACACTCCAAATGCAGAATAAAGAATGATAGGAGCACGTGAGGCACATCCAAAATAACGGATTTCAAGACGGCCACCATACAAACTGCTCCGCCCCTACTGAAGCTCGGCCTAAAGGCCTCGCTTCAGCAGGCTCGGATCAATTTGTATGGCGGCCATCTTGAAATCCGCCATTTTGGATTTTTGACAGGTGTCATTCGACTAAACTCCCGATTCCCTATGACATTTGTTCAAACACTCCCTACCTATCTTGTACCGTTTTCGAGATATTTCATCCATCTTTACTTGGCAGGCGTCATTTTTATGATTTTCGATTTTTCTCATACTAACCAAAACCCCCCGAACATTTTTGCCATACATCACGTTGCTCCTACTCGTCTCCTTCTAGGAGAACATTTATGTCAATGAGTGAGTCAGTCAGTGAGTCAGTGGTAATCGAGCTTTATATATTATAAATAAACTAGTATTTCGGGCAGTGTGCGGGCCGCATGCGGCCCGCATTCATCGTTATGAAATTTTAAACTATATCAAAACACCTAATACATAAAAAAAAATTGTTCAAAACTCCAATAGAAATATAAATCCCAAATAAACTTGTAATACAGTAGAGAAACATACTGTAGCTACTAAAGCAGATTCACCCTACTGCCATAAAAAGGTAGTACGGGCAGAATGGTACCAAGGTTCTGAGTAACTTTTGTTAAGGAACCCCACTCGTAGGTGCTTCGGTTACCGCGGGCAGTTGCCATGGAGACCAGTCGGAGACGTGGAAAAAACTCTCAAGTCGGAGCTCGGCCTTCGGCCTCGCAAGTTGCTAATACGGCTCGGACTACGGCCTCGCCAAGCGCTCGCCCTTCGGGCTCACGCACCCTACGCTCGGCCTCCGGCCTCGCGAGCCGAAAGTTCGGCCTTCGGCCTCACCGGGAGCTCGCCCTTCGGGCTCGCTATACACTAAAGTTGGACAGTCACTCCAAATTCAGTCAAAAATCCCACAAAAACTCCTAATACAGTCGAAAATTAAGGAAAAATACTCCAAATGCAGTATAAAGAATGATAGGAGCACGTAAGACACATCCAAAATGTCATTCGACTGCTCTCCTTATTCCCTATGACATATTTTCAAAAACCCCCTACCTATCTATTACCGTTTTCGAGATTCGTGATTTATCTGCACTTGGCAGACGTCATCGAAAAAAAAATTTCATATATGGAATAAGGACGTCCAGAACAACCTAGATATAAAATTTAAGCCAAATCGGAGTACTTTTTTTTACTTGGCAGACGTCATCGAAAAAAAAAATTTTGATTTGGAATCAGGACACCCAGAACCACCTAAATATCGAGTTTCAGCCAAATCGGAGTAACTTGTTTTACTTGGCAGACGTCATCGAAAAAAAAAATTTAGATTTGGAATAAGGACACCCAAAACCACCTAAATATCGAGTTTCAGCCAAATCGGCGTAACTTTTTTTACTTGGCAGACGTCATCGAAACAAAATTTTTTGATTTAGAATAAGGACGTCCAGAACCACATAAATATCGAGTTTCAGCCAAATCGGAGTAACTTTTTTTACTTGGCAGACGTCATCGAAATAAAAATTTCATATTTGGAATAAGGATGACGAGAACAACCTATATATCGATTTTCAGCCAAATCGGTGCAAGTCTGAGCTCGGCCTTCGGCCTCGCAAGTTACTAACACGGCTCGACCTGCGGCCTCGCGCACCGTCCACTCGGCCTACGGCCTCGCGGCCCGAAAGTTCGGCCTTCGGCCTCACCAGAAGCTCGCCCTTCGGGCTCGCTACACGGCCAGTAGGACATTTACTCCAAATTCAGTTGAAAATCCCACAAAATCTCTTATACAGTCGACATTGTAAGGTCAAATACTCCAAATAATGTATGAAGAATGAGAGTAGCACATTTGACATGTGTCATTCGACTGCTCTCCCGATTTTCTATGACATTTGTTCAAACACCCCCAACCTATCTCTTACCGTTTTTGAGATACGTAGTCCAGCTTTACTTGGCAGGCGTCATTTCTAGGGTTTTTAATTTTTTCCCTACTCAGCTAAACCCCTTAATCATTTAAGTAATACATTACTATAACCGAACTCAACTCTTTCTGGTAGAACCAGCTTCTTTTTTGAGGGATCGAAGGATTTTGTATGGCGGCCATTTTGAAATCCGCCATTTTGGATTTTTGACAAATGTCATCCGACTGCTCTCCTGATTCCCTATGACATTTGGTCAAGCACCTCCTACCTATCTCTTACCGTTTCAGAGATACGCCATCCAATTTTACTTGGCAGACGTCATCTTTGAGTTTTCGGATTTTTCCCATACTCACACAAACTCCCTCTACACTTTTCCCATACATCACATTCTTCCTACTTGACTCCTTCTGGGAGAACAATGATGTCAGTCAGTCAGTCAGTCAGTGTACGGTAATCCAGCTTTATATATTATAACTAGTATTTCGGGCAGTGTGCGGGCCGCATGCGGCCCGCATTTATCGTTGTGCAATTTTAACTTATATCAAGACACCTAATACGTAAAAAAAAGTGTGTTCAAAACTCCAATAGAAGTATGAAATCCCATATAAACTCTCAATACAATAAAGAAACAAACTGTAGCCACCAAACCAAATTCACCCTACTGCCATAAAAAGGTGGTACGGGCAGAATGGTACCAAGGTTCTGAGTCACTTTTGTTAAGGAACCCCACTCGTAGGTGCTTCGGTTACCGCGGTCAGTTGCCATGGAGACCAGTCGAAGATGTAGAAAATATTCTAAAGTCGGAGCTCGGCCTTCAGCCTCGCAAGTTACTAACACGGCTCGGCCTGCGGCCTCGCCAAGCGCTCGCCCTTCGGGCTCACGCACCATACGCTCGGCCTTCGGCCTCGCGAGACGAAAGTTCGGCCTTCGGCCTCACCAGCAGCTCGCCCTACGGGCTCGCTACTACACTAATGTAGGACAGTAACTCCAAATTCAGTCAAAAATCCCACAAAAACTCCTAATACAGTCGAAAATATAAGGTAAAACACTCCAAATGCAGTATAAAGAATGATAGGAGCACGTAAGACAAATCCAAAATGTCGGATTTCAAGACGGCCACCATAAAAACTGCTCCGCCCCTACTGAAGCTCGGCCTAACGGCCTCGCTTCAGCAGGCTCGGATCACTTTGTATGGCGGCCATCTTGAAATCCGCCATTTTGGATTTTTGACAGGTGTCATTCGACTGCTCTCCCGGTTCCCTATGACATTTGTTCAAACACCTCCTATCTATCTCTTACCGTTTTTGAGATATGTTATCCATCTTTACTTGGCAGGCGTCTTTTTAATGATTTTCGATTTTTCTCATACTCACCAAAACCCCCCAAACATTTTTGCCATACATCACTGTGCTCCTACTCGTCTCCTTCTAGGAGAACATTTATGTCAATGAGTCAGTGAGTCAGTCAGTGGTAATCGAGCTTTATATATTATAAACTAGTTTTTCGGGCAGTGTGCGGGCCGCATGCGGCCCGCATTTATCGTTATCCAGTACTAAAATACATCAAAACTCCTGATGCGTTAGAAAAAAGTATGTTCAAAACTCCAATAGAAGTATGAAATCCCATATAAACTCTCAATACAATAAAGAACCATACTGTAGCCACTAAAGCAGATTCACCCTACAGCCATAAAAAGGTGGTACGGGCAGAATGGTACCAAGGTTCTGAGTCACTTTTGTTAAGGAACCCCACTCGTAGGTGCTGCGGTTACCGCAGGCAGTTGCCATGGAGACCAGTCGGAGATGTGGAAAATACTCTCAAGTCGGAGCTCGGCCTTCGGCCTCGCAAGTTACTAATACGGCTCGGCCTACGGCCTCACCAGGCGCTCGCCCTTCGGGCTCGCGCATCATACGCTCGGCCTTCGGCCTCGCGGACCGAAAGTTCGGCCTTCGGCCTCACCGGGAGCTCGCCCTTCGGGCTCGCTACTTCACTTATGTAGGACAGTAACTCCAAATTTAGTCAAAAATCCCACAAAAACTCCTAATACAGTCGAAAATATAAGGTAAAACACTCCAAATGCAGTATAAAGAATGATAGGAGCACGTGGGTCACATCCAAAATGTCGGATTTCAAGACGGCCACCATACAAACTGCCCCGCCCCTACTGAAGCTCGGCCTAAAGGCCTCGCTTCAGCAGGCTCGGATCATTTTGTATGGCGGCCATCTTGAAATCCGCCATTTTGGATTTTTGACAGGTGTCATTCGACTGCTCTCTCGATTCCCTATGACATTTTTTCAAACACCCCTTACCTATCTCTTACCGTTTTCGAGGTACGTCATCCATCTTCACTTGGCAGGCGTCATTTTTATGATTTTCGATTTTTCTCATACTCACCAAAACCCCCCGAACATTTTTGCCATAATTCATTTTTACCCTACTCTGCTCCTTCAAGGAGAACATTTATGTCAGTCAGTGAGTCAGTCAGTGAGTGGTAATCGAGCTTTATATATTATTAACTAGTTTTTCGGGCAGTGTGCGGGCCGCATGCGGCCCGCATTTATCGTTGTGCAAGTTTGAACAATATCAAAACACGTTATACATTAAAAAAAGTATGTTCAAAACTCCATTAGGAGTATGAAATCCTATATTAACTCTCAATACAATAAAGAACAATATTGTAGCCACTTAAACAGATTCACCCTACTGCCATAAAAAGGTGGTACCGGCAGAATAGTACCAAGGTTCTGAGTCACATTTGTTAAGGAACCCCACTCGTAGGTGCTTCGGTTACCGCGGGCAGTTGCCATGGAGACCAGTCGGAGACGTGGAAAATACTCTCAAGTCGGAGCTCGGCCTTCGGCCTTGCAAGTTACCAACACGGCTCGGCCTGCGGCCTCGCCAAGCGCTCGCCCTTCGGGCTCACGCACCATACGCTCGGCCTTCGGCCTCACGAGCCGAAAGTTCGGCCTTCGGCCTCACCAGGAGGTCGCCCTTCGGGCTCGCTTCTACAATAACGTAGAACAGTAACTCCAAATTCAGTCAAAAATCCCACAAAAACTCCTAATACAGTCGAAAATTAAGGAAAAACACTCCAAATAAAGTATAATGAATGATAGGAGCACGTAAGACACATCGAAAATGTCATTCGACTGCTCTCCTTATTCCCTATGACATATTTTCAAAAACCCCCTACCTATCTATTACCGTTTTCGATATACGTGATTTATCTGCACTTGGCAGACGTCATCGAAAAAAAATATTCATATTTGGAATAAGGACGTCCAGAACAACCTAGATATAAATTTTAAGCCAAATCGGAGTACTTTTTTTACTTGGCAGACGTCATCGAAAAAAAAAATTTTGATTTGGAATAAGGACACCCAGAACCACCTAAATATCGAGTTTCAGCCAAATCGGAGTAACTTTTTTTACTTGGCAGACGTCATCGAAAAAAAAAATTTAGATTTGGAATAAGGACACCCAGAACCACCTAAATATCGAGTTTCAGCCAAATCGGAGTTACTTTTTTTTTTTGGCAGACGTCATCGAAACTAAAATTTTTGATTTAGAACAAGGACGTCCAGAACCACATAAATATCGATTTTCAGCCAAATCGGTGCAAGTCTGAGCTCGGCCTTCGGCCTCGCAAGTTACTAAGACGGCTCGACCTGCGGCCTCGCGCACCGTCCACTCGGCCTACGGCCTCGCGGCCCGAAAGTTCGGCCTTCAGCCTTACCAAAAGCTCGCCCTTCGGGCTCGCTACACTGACAGTAGGACAATTACTCTAAATTGAGTTGAAATTCCCACAAACACTCCTAATACAGTCGACATTGTAAGGTTAAATACTCCAAATAATGTATGAAGAATGAGAGTAGCACATTTGACAGGTGTCATTCCACTGCTCTCCCGATTCCCTATGTCAATTGTTCAAACACCCCCAACCTATCTCTTACCGTTTTCGAGATACGTAGTCCAGATTTACTTGGCAGGCGTCATTTCTAGGGTTTTAAATTTTTTCCCTACTCAGCTAAACCCGTTAGTCATTTTCGTAATACATTACTACAACCGTACTCAACTCTTTCTGGTAGAACAAGCTACTTTTTTGAGGGATCGAAGGATTTTGTATGGCGGCCATTTTGAAATCCGCCATTTTGAATTTTTGACAAATGTCATTCGACTGCTCTCCCGATTCCCTATGACATTTGGTCAAGCACCCCCTACCTATCTCTTACCGTTTCAGAGATACGCCATCCAATTTTCCTTGGCAGACGTCATCTTTGAGTTTTCGGATTTTTCCCACACTCACACAAACCCCCTCTACACTTTTCCCATACATCACTTTTTTCCTACTTGACTCCTTCTGGGAGAACAATTATGTCAGTCAGTGAGTCAGTGAGTCAGTCAGTGTACGGTAATCCAGCTTTATATATTATAATTATAAACGCATGCGGCCCGCATCTATCTTGAGTCAGTAGGAACTGTCAAAAAAAACACCTGATACATAAAAAAAAGTATTTTCAAAACTCCATTAGAAGTATGAAATCCCATATAAACTCTTAATACAATAAGGAACCAAACTGTAGCCACCAAACCAGATTCACCCTACTGCCATTAAAAGGTGGTACCGGCAGAATGGTACCAAGGTTTTGACTCACATTTGTTAAGGAACCCTACTCGTAGGTGCTTTGGTTATCGCGGGCAGTTGCCATGGAGACCAGTCGGAGACGTGGAAAATACTCTCAAGTCGGAGCTCGGCCTTCGGCCTCGCAAGTTACTAACACGGCTCGGCCTGCGGCCTCGCCAAGCGCTCGCCCTTCGGGCTCACGCACTAATCGCTCGGCCTTCGGCCTCACGGACCGAAAGTTCGGCCTTCGGCCTCACCAGGAGCTCGCCCTTCGGGCTCGCTACTACAATAACGTAAAACAGTAACTCCAAATTCAGTCAAAAAACCTACAAAAACTCCTAATACAGTCGAAAATATGAGGTAAAACACTCCAAATGCAGTATAAAGAATGAGAGGAGCTTGTTTGACACATCCGAAATGTCATTCGACTGCTCTCCTTATTCCCTATGACATTTTTTCAAAAACCCCCTACCTATCTATTACCGTTTTCGAGATACGTGATTTATCTGCACTTGGCAGACGTCATCGAAAAAAAAAATTCATATTTGGAATAAGGACGTCCAGAACAACCTAGATATCGAGTTTCAGCCAAATCGGAGTAACTTTTTTTACTTGGCAGACGTCATCGAAACAAAAATTTTTGATTTAGAATAAGGACGTCCAGAACCACATAAATATCGAGTTTCAGCCAAATCGGAGTAACTTTTTTTAATTGGCAGACGTCATCGAAATAAAAATTTCATATTTGAAATAAGGATGACGAGAACAACATATATATCGATTTTCAGCCAAATCGGTGCAAGTCTGAGCTCGGCATTCGGCCTCGCAAGTTACTAACACGGCTCGACCTGCGGCCTCGCCTAGCGCTCGCCCTGCGGGCTCGCGCACATTCCACTCGGCCTACGGCCTCGCGGCCCGAAAGTTCGGCCTTCGGCCTCACCAGAAGCTCGCCCTTCGGGCTCGCTACACTGACAGTAGGACAATTACTCTAAATTGAGTTGAAATTCCCACAAACACTCCTAATTCAGTCGACATTGTAAGGTTAAATACTCCAAATAATGTATGAAGAATGAGAGTAGCCCATTTGAAAGGTGTCATTCGACTGCTCTCCCGATTCCCTATGACATTTGTTCAAACACCCCCAACCTATCTCTTACCGTTTTCGAGATACGTAGTCCAGCTTTACTTGGCAGGCGTCATTTCTAGGGTTTTTAATTTTTCCCCTACTCAGCTAAACCCCTTAGTCATTTTCGTAATACATTACTATAACCGTACTCAACTCTTTCTGGTAGAACCAGCTACTTTTTTGAAGGATCGAAGGATTTTGTATGGCGGCCATTTTGAAATCCGCCATTTTGGATTTTTGACAAATGTCATCCGACTGCTCTCCCGATTCCCTATGACATTTGGTCAGGCACCCCCTACCTATCTCTTACCGTTTCAGAGATACGCCATCCAATTTTACTTGGCAGACGTCATCTTTGAGTTTTCGGATTTTTCCCATACTCACACAAACTCCCTCTACACTTTTCCCATACATCACATTCTTCCTACTTGACTCCTTCTGGGAGAACAATGATGTCAGTCAGTGAGTGAGTCAGTGTACGGTAATCCAGCTTTATATATTATAATAACTAGTATTTCGGGCAGTGTGCGGGCCGCATGCGGCCCGCATCTATCTTTAGTCATTTGACAATTTCACAGAAACACCTAATACATAAAAAAAAGTAATGTCCAAAACTCCAATAGAAGTATGAAATCCAAAATCCCAACTCTCCATACAATAAAGAACCATACTGTAGCCACTAAAACAGATTCACCCTACTGCCATAAAAAGGTGGTACGGGCAGAATGGGACCAAGGTTCTGAGTCACTTTTGTTAAGGAACCCCACTCGTAGGTGCTTCGCTTACCGCGGGCAGTTGCCATGGAGACCAGTCGGAGACGTGGAAAAAACTCTCAAGTCGGAGCTCGGCCTTCGGCCTCGCAAGTTACCAACACGGCTCGGCCTGCGGCCTCGCAAAGCGCTCGCCCTTCGGGCTCGCGCATCAAACGCTCGGCCTTCGGCCTCGCGGACCGAAAGTTCGGCCTTCGGCCTCACCAGGAGCTCGCCCTTCGGGCTCGCTACTACACTTATAAAGGACAGTAACTCCAAATTCAGTCAAAAATCCCACAAAAACTCCTAATACAGTCGAAAATATAAGGTAAAACACTCCAAATGCAGAATAAAGAATGATAGGAGCACGTGAGGCACATCCAAAATAACGGATTTCAAGACGGCCACCATACAAACTGCTCCGCCCCTACTGAAGCTCGGCCTAAAGGCCTCGCTTCAGCAGGCTCGGATCAATTTGTATGGCGGCCATCTTGAAATCCGCCATTTTGGATTTTTGACAGGTGTCATTCGACTAAACTCCCGATTCCCTATGACATTTGTTCAAACACTCCCTACCTATCTTGTACCGTTTTCGAGATATTTCATCCATCTTTACTTGGCAGGCGTCATTTTTATGATTTTCGATTTTTCTCATACTAACCAAAACCCCCCGAACATTTTTGCCATACATCACGTTGCTCCTACTCGTCTCCTTCTAGGAGAACATTTATGTCAATGAGTGAGTCAGTCAGTGAGTCAGTGGTAATCGAGCTTTATATATTATAAATAAACTAGTATTTCGGGCAGTGTGCGGGCCGCATGCGGCCCGCATTCATCGTTATGAAATTTTAAACTATATCAAAACACCTAATACATAAAAAAAAATTGTTCAAAACTCCAATAGAAATATAAATCCCAAATAAACTTGTAATACAGTAGAGAAACATACTGTAGCTACTAAAGCAGATTCACCCTACTGCCATAAAAAGGTAGTACGGGCAGAATGGTACCAAGGTTCTGAGTAACTTTTGTTAAGGAACCCCACTCGTAGGTGCTTCGGTTACCGCGGGCAGTTGCCATGGAGACCAGTCGGAGACGTGGAAAAAACTCTCAAGTCGGAGCTCGGCCTTCGGCCTCGCAAGTTGCTAATACGGCTCGGACTACGGCCTCGCCAAGCGCTCGCCCTTCGGGCTCACGCACCCTACGCTCGGCCTCCGGCCTCGCGAGCCGAAAGTTCGGCCTTCGGCCTCACCGGGAGCTCGCCCTTCGGGCTCGCTATACACTAAAGTTGGACAGTCACTCCAAATTCAGTCAAAAATCCCACAAAAACTCCTAATACAGTCGAAAATTAAGGAAAAATACTCCAAATGCAGTATAAAGAATGATAGGAGCACGTAAGACACATCCAAAATGTCATTCGACTGCTCTCCTTATTCCCTATGACATATTTTCAAAAACCCCCTACCTATCTATTACCGTTTTCGAGATTCGTGATTTATCTGCACTTGGCAGACGTCATCGAAAAAAAAATTTCATATATGGAATAAGGACGTCCAGAACAACCTAGATATAAAATTTAAGCCAAATCGGAGTACTTTTTTTTACTTGGCAGACGTCATCGAAAAAAAAAATTTTGATTTGGAATCAGGACACCCAGAACCACCTAAATATCGAGTTTCAGCCAAATCGGAGTAACTTGTTTTACTTGGCAGACGTCATCGAAAAAAAAAATTTAGATTTGGAATAAGGACACCCAAAACCACCTAAATATCGAGTTTCAGCCAAATCGGCGTAACTTTTTTTACTTGGCAGACGTCATCGAAACAAAATTTTTTGATTTAGAATAAGGACGTCCAGAACCACATAAATATCGAGTTTCAGCCAAATCGGAGTAACTTTTTTTACTTGGCAGACGTCATCGAAATAAAAATTTCATATTTGGAATAAGGATGACGAGAACAACCTATATATCGATTTTCAGCCAAATCGGTGCAAGTCTGAGCTCGGCCTTCGGCCTCGCAAGTTACTAACACGGCTCGACCTGCGGCCTCGCGCACCGTCCACTCGGCCTACGGCCTCGCGGCCCGAAAGTTCGGCCTTCGGCCTCACCAGAAGCTCGCCCTTCGGGCTCGCTACACGGCCAGTAGGACATTTACTCCAAATTCAGTTGAAAATCCCACAAAATCTCTTATACAGTCGACATTGTAAGGTCAAATACTCCAAATAATGTATGAAGAATGAGAGTAGCACATTTGACATGTGTCATTCGACTGCTCTCCCGATTTTCTATGACATTTGTTCAAACACCCCCAACCTATCTCTTACCGTTTTTGAGATACGTAGTCCAGCTTTACTTGGCAGGCGTCATTTCTAGGGTTTTTAATTTTTTCCCTACTCAGCTAAACCCCTTAATCATTTAAGTAATACATTACTATAACCGAACTCAACTCTTTCTGGTAGAACCAGCTTCTTTTTTGAGGGATCGAAGGATTTTGTATGGCGGCCATTTTGAAATCCGCCATTTTGGATTTTTGACAAATGTCATCCGACTGCTCTCCTGATTCCCTATGACATTTGGTCAAGCACCCCCTACCTATCTCTTACCGTTTCGGAGATACGCCATCCAATTTTACTTGGCAGACGTCATCTTTGAGTTTTCGGATTTTTCCCATACTCACACAAACCCCCAGAACATTTTTGCTGTACATTACTTTCTTCCTACTCGACTCCTTCTGGGAGAACAATTATGTCAGTCAGTGAGTCAGTCAGTGTACGGTAATCCAGCTTTATATATTATTATTATAAACGCATGCGGCCCGCATCTATCTTGAGTCAGTAGGAACTGTCAAAAAAAACACCTGATACATAAAAAAAAGTATTTTCAAAACTCCATTAGAAGTATGAAATCCCATATAAACTCTTAATACAATAAGGAACCAAACTGTAGCCACCAAACCAGATTCACCCTACTGCCATTAAAAGGTGGTACCGGCAGAATGGTACCAAGGTTTTGACTCACATTTGTTAAGGAACCCTACTCGTAGGTGCTTTGGTTATCGCGGGCAGTTGCCATGGAGACCAGTCGGAGACGTGGAAAATACTCTCAAGTCGGAGCTCGGCCTTCGGCCTCGCAAGTTACTAACACGGCTCGGCCTGCGGCCTCGCCAAGCGCTCGCCCTTCGGGCTCACGCACTAATCGCTCGGCCTTCGGCCTCACGGACCGAAAGTTCGGCCTTCGGCCTCACCAGGAGCTCGCCCTTCGGGCTCGCTACTACAATAACGTAAAACAGTAACTCCAAATTCAGTCAAAAAACCTACAAAAACTCCTAATACAGTCGAAAATATGAGGTAAAACACTCCAAATGCAGTATAAAGAATGAGAGGAGCTTGTTTGACACATCCGAAATGTCATTCGACTGCTCTCCTTATTCCCTATGACATTTTTTCAAAAACCCCCTACCTATCTATTACCGTTTTCGAGATACGTGATTTATCTGCACTTGGCAGACGTCATCGAAAAAAAAAATTCATATTTGGAATAAGGACGTCCAGAACAACCTAGATATCGAGTTTCAGCCAAATCGGAGTAACTTTTTTTACTTGGCAGACGTCATCGAAACAAAAATTTTTGATTTAGAATAAGGACGTCCAGAACCACATAAATATCGAGTTTCAGCCAAATCGGAGTAACTTTTTTTAATTGGCAGACGTCATCGAAATAAAAATTTCATATTTGAAATAAGGATGACGAGAACAACATATATATCGATTTTCAGCCAAATCGGTGCAAGTCTGAGCTCGGCATTCGGCCTCGCAAGTTACTAACACGGCTCGACCTGCGGCCTCGCCTAGCGCTCGCCCTGCGGGCTCGCGCACATTCCACTCGGCCTACGGCCTCGCGGCCCGAAAGTTCGGCCTTCGGCCTCACCAGAAGCTCGCCCTTCGGGCTCGCTACACTGACAGTAGGACAATTACTCTAAATTGAGTTGAAATTCCCACAAACACTCCTAATTCAGTCGACATTGTAAGGTTAAATACTCCAAATAATGTATGAAGAATGAGAGTAGCCCATTTGAAAGGTGTCATTCGACTGCTCTCCCGATTCCCTATGACATTTGTTCAAACACCCCCAACCTATCTCTTACCGTTTTCGAGATACGTAGTCCAGCTTTACTTGGCAGGCGTCATTTCTAGGGTTTTTAATTTTTCCCCTACTCAGCTAAACCCCTTAGTCATTTTCGTAATACATTACTATAACCGTACTCAACTCTTTCTGGTAGAACCAGCTACTTTTTTGAAGGATCGAAGGATTTTGTATGGCGGCCATTTTGAAATCCGCCATTTTGGATTTTTGACAAATGTCATCCGACTGCTCTCCCGATTCCCTATGACATTTGGTCAGGCACCCCCTACCTATCTCTTACCGTTTCAGAGATACGCCATCCAATTTTACTTGGCAGACGTCATCTTTGAGTTTTCGGATTTTTCCCATACTCACACAAACTCCCTCTACACTTTTCCCATACATCACATTCTTCCTACTTGACTCCTTCTGGGAGAACAATGATGTCAGTCAGTGAGTGAGTCAGTGTACGGTAATCCAGCTTTATATATTATAACTAGTTTTTCGGGCAGTGTGCGGGCCGCATGCGGCCCGCATCTATCTTGAGTCAGTAGGAACTGTCAAAAAAACACCTGATACATTAAAAAAAAAGGTGTGTTAAAAACACCAATAGAAGTATGAAATCCCATATAAACTCTCAATACAATAAAGAACCATACTGTAGCCACTAAAGCAAATTCACCCTACTGCCATAAAAAGGTGGTACGGGCAGAATGGTACCAAGGTTCTAAGTCACTTTTCTTAAGGAACCCCACTCGTAGGTGCTTCGGTTACCGCGGGCAGTTGCCATGGAGACCAGTCGGAGATGTGGAAAATACTCTCGAGTCGGAGCTCGGCCTTCGGCCTCGCAAGTTACTAACACGGCTCGGCCTGCGGCCTCGCCAAGCGCTCGCCCTTCGGGCTCGCGCACCATTCGCTCGGCCTTCGGCCTCGCGGACCGAAAGTTCGGCCTTCGGCCTCACCAGGTGGTTGCCCTTTGGGCTCGCTATACACTAATGTACGACAGTTACTCCAAATTCAGTCAAAAAACCCACAAAAACTCCTAATACAGTCGAAAATGTATGGTAAACCACTCCACATTCAGTTTAAAGAATGATAGGAGCACGTGTGACACATCCAAAATGTCGGATTTCAAGACGGCCACCATACAAACTGCTCCGCCCCTACTGAAGCTCGGCCTAAAGGCCTCGCTTCAGCAGGCTCGGACCATTTTGTATGGCGGCCATCTTGAAATCCGCCATTTTGGATTTTTGACAGGTGTCATTCGACTGCTCTCCCGATTCCCTATGACATTTGTTCAAACACCCCCTACCTATCTCTTACCGTTTTCGAGATACGTAGTACATCTTAACTTGGCAGGCGTTTTTTTAATGATTTTCGATTTTTCCCATACTCACCGAAACCACCCGAACATTTTTGCCATACTTCATTTTTACCCTACTCTGCTCCTTCTAGGAGAACATTTATGTCAGTGAGTCAGTGAGTCAGTGGTAATCGAGCTTTATATATTATAAATAATAATAATACTAGTTTTTCGGGCAGTGTGCGGGCCGCATGCGGCCCGCATTTATCGTTGTGCAAGTTTGAACAATATCAAAACACCTTGTACATTAAAAAAAAATATTTCAAAACACCAAAAGATGTACGATTTCCCATACAAACTCTTAATGCAATAAGGAACCAAACTGTAGCCACCAAACCAGATTCACCCTACTGCCATAAAAAGGTGGTACGGGCAGAATAGTACCAAGGTTCTGAGTCACTTTTGTTAAGGATACCCACTCGTAGGTGCTTCGGTTACCGCAGGCAGTTGCCATGGAGACCAGTAATATATAAAGCTCGATTACCATTGACTCACTGACTGACATAAATGTTCTCCTAGAAGGAGACGAGTAGGAACAACGTGATGTATGGCAAAAATGTTCGGGTGGTTTTGGTGAGTATGAGAAAAATCGAAAATCATAAAAATGACGCCTGCCAAGTGATGATGGATGACGTATCTCGAAAACGGTAAGAGATAGGTAGGGGGTGTTTGAACAAATGTCATAGGGAATCGGGAGAGCAGTCGAATGACATCTGTCAAAAATCCAAAATGGCGGATTTCAAGATGGCCGCCATACAAAATGCTCCGAGCCTGCTGAAGCGAGGCCTTTAGGCCGAGCTTCAGTAGAGGCGGAGCAGTTTGTATGGTGGCCGTCTTGAAATCCGTTATTTTGGATGTGCCCCACGTGCTCCTATCATTCTTTATACTGCATTTGGAGTGTTTTACCTTATATTTTCGACTGTATTAGGAGTTTTTGTGGGATTTTTGACTAAATTTGGAGTTACTGTCCTACATAAGTGAAGTAGCGAGCCCGAAGGGCGAGCTCCTGGTGAGGCCGAAGGCCGAACTTTCGGTCCGCGAGGCCGAAGGCCGAGCGTATTATGCGCGAGCCCGAAGGGCGAGCGCCTGGCGAGGCCGTAGGCCGAGCCGTATTAGTAACTTGCGAGGCCGAAGGCCGAGCTCCGACTTGAGAGTATTTTCCACATCTCCGACTGGTCTCCATGGCAACTGCCTGCGGTAACCGCAGCACCTACGAGTGGGGTTCCTTAACAAAAGTGACTCAGAACCTTGGTACCATTCTGCCCGTACCACCTTTTTATGGCAGTAGGGTGAATCTGCTTTAGTGGCTACAGTATGGTTCTATATTGAATGGAGAGTTTATTTGGGATTTCATATTTCTATTGGAGTTTTAAACTTATTTTTTTTTATGTATAAAGGGTTAAGGTAAAGTTTAGTACTGCATAACGATAAATGCGGGCCGCATGCGGCCCGCACACTGCCCGAAAAACTAGTTTATAATATATAAAGCTGGATTACCGTACACTGACTGACTGACTGACTGACTGACTGACTGACTGACTGATTCACTGACTGACATCATTGTTCTCCCAGAAGGAGTCGAGAAGGAAGAAAGTGATGTATGGGAAAAGTGTAGAGGAGGTTTACTAGTTTTTCGGGCAGTGTGCGGGCCGCATGCGGCCCGCATTTTTCGTTATGCAATTGGAAACAATATCAAAACACCTTATACATTAAAAAAAAAACAAAATTCCATAACAGTATGAAATCCCATATAAACTTCTTATACAGTAGAGAACCAAACTGTAGCCACCAAACCAGATTCACCCTACTGCCATAAAAAGGTGGTACGGGCAGAATGGTACCAAGGTTCTGAGTCACTTTTGTTAAGGAAACCCACTCGTAGGTGCTTCGGTTACCGCAGGCAGTTGCCATGGAGACCAGTCGGTGACGTGGAAAATACTCTCAAGTCGGAGCTCGGCCTTCGGCCTCGCAAGTTACTAATACAGCTCGGCCTACGGCCTCGCCAAGCGCTCGCCCTTCGGGCTCGCGCATCTTACGCTCGGCCTTCGGCCTCGCGGACCGAAAGTTCGGCCTTCGGCCTCACCAGGAGCTCGCCCTTCGGGCTCGCTACTCCACTTATGTAGGACTGTAACTCCAAATTCAGTCAAAAATCCCACAAAAACTCCTAATACAGTCGAAAATTAAGGAAAAACACTCCAAATGCAGTATAAAGAATGATAGGAGCACGTAAGACACATCCAAAATGTCATTCGACTGCTCTCCTTATTCCCTATGACATATTTTCAAAAACCCCCTACCTATCTATTACCGTTTTCGAGATACGTGATTTATCTGCACTTGGCAGACGTCATCGAAAAAAAATTTGATATTTGGAATAAGGACGCTAAGAACCACCTAAATTTAGAGTTTCAGCCAAATCGGAGTACTTTTTTTTACTTGGCAGACGTCATCGGAAAAAAAAAATTGTTTTGGAATAAGGACACCCAGAACCACCTAAATATCGAGTTTCAGCCAAATCGGAGTAACTTTTTTTACTTGGCAGACGTCATCGAAACAAAAATTTTTGATTAAGAATAAGGACGTCCAGAACCACATAAATATCGAGTTTCAGCCAAATCAGAGTAACTTTTTTTACTTGGCAGACGTCATCGAAATAAAAATTTCATATTTGGAATAAGGATGACGAGAACAACCTATATATCGATTTTCAGCCGAATTGGTGCAAGTCTGACCTCGGCCTTCGGCCTCGCAAGTTACTAACATGGCTCGGCCTGCGGCCTCGCCTAGCGCTCGCCCTACAGGCTCGCGCACCATCCGCTCGGCCTACGGCCTCGCGGCCTTAAAGTTCGGCCTTCGGCCTCACCAGAAGCTCGCCCTTCGGGCTCGCTACACGGCCAGTAGGACAATTACTCTAAATTTAGTTAAAATTCCCACAAACACACCTAATACAGTCGACATTGTAAGGTTAAATACTCCAAATAATGTATGAAGAATGAGAGTAGCACATTTGACAGGTGTCATTCGACTGCTCTCCCGATTCCCTATGACATTTGTTTAAATACCCCCAACCTATCTCTTACCGTTTTCGAGATACGTAGTCCAGCTTTACTTGGCAGGCGTCATTTCTAGGGTTTTTAATTATTCCCCTACTCAGCGAAACGCCTTAGTCATTTTCGTAATACATTACTATAACCGTACTCAACTCTTTCTGGTAGAACCCGCTACTTTTTTGAGGGATCGAAGGATTTTGTATGGCGGCCATTTTGAAATCCGCCATTTTGGATTTTTGACAAATGTCATCCGACTGCTCTCTGCTCTCCGACTCGCGAGGCCGAAGGCCGAGCGTAGGGTGCGTGAGCCCGAAGGGCGAGCGCTTGGCGAGGCCGTAGGCCGAGCCGTATTAGTAACTTGCGAGGCCGAAGGCCGAGCTCCGACTTGAGAGTTTTTTCCACGTCTCCGACTGGTCTCCATGGCAACTGCCCGCGGTAACCGAAGCACCTACGAGTGGGGTTCCTTAACAAAAGTTACTCAGAACCTTGGTACCATTCTGCGCGTACCACCTTTTTATGGCAGTAGGGTGAATCTGCTTTAGTAGCTACAGTATGTTTCTCTACTGTATTACAAGTTTATTTGGGATTTCATATTTCTATTGGAGTTTTGAACATATTTTTTTTATGTATTAGGTGTTTTGATATAGTTTAAAATTGCATAACGATAAATGCGGGCCGCATGCGGACCGCACACTGCCCGAAATACTAGTTTACATTATATAATTTATATTATATAAAGCTCGATTACCACTGACTGATTGACATAAATGTTCTCCTAGAAGGAGACGAGTAGGAACAACGTGATGTATGGCAAAAGTGTTCGGGTGGTTTCGGTGAGTATGAGAAAAATCGAAATAGCAATGGTAATTGGAATCTGGTTTGGTGGCTACAGTTTGGTTCCTTATTGCATTAAGAGTTTGTATGGGAAATCGTACATCTTTTGGTGTTTTGAAATATTTTTTTTTAATGTACAAGGTGTTTTGATATTGTTCAAACTTGCACAACGATAAATGCGGGCCGCATGCGGCCCGCACACTGCCCGAAAAACTAGTATATTATATAAAGCTCGATTACCACTGACTGATTGACATAAATGTTCTCCTAGAAGGAGACGAGTAGGAACAACGTGATGTATGGCAAAAGTGTTCGGGTGGTTTCGGTGAGTATGAGAAAAATCGAAAATCATAAAAATGACGCCTGCCAAGTAAAGATGGATGACGTATCTCGAAAACGGTGCAAGATGGGTAGGGGGTGTTTGAACAAATGTCATAGGGAATAGGGAGAGCAGTCGAATGACACCTGTCAAAAATCCAAAATGGCGGATTTCAAGATGGCCGCCATACAAAATGATCCGAGCCTGCTGAAGCGAGGCCGTTAGGCCGAGCTTCAGTAGGGGCGGAGCAGTTTGTATGGTGGCTGTCTTGAAATCCGACATTTTGGATGTGACCCACATGCTCCTATCATTCTTTATACTGCATTTGGAGTGTTTTACCTTATATTTTCGACTGTATTAGGAGTTTTTGTGGGATTTTTGACTGAATTTGGAGTAACTGTCCTACATAAGTGTAGTAGCGAGCCCGAAGGGCGAGCTCCTGGTGAGGCCGGAGGCCGAACTTTCGGTCCGCGAGGCCGAAGGCCGAGCGTATGATGCGCGAGCCCGTAGGGCGAGCGCTTGGCGAGGCCGCAGGCCGAGCCGTGTTGGTAACTTGCGAGGCCGAAGGCCGAGCTCCGACTTGAGAGTTTTTTCCAAGTCTCCGACTGGTCTCCATGGCAACTGCCCGCGGTAAGCAAAGCACCTACGAGTGGGGTTCCTTAACAAAAGTGACTCAGAACCTTGGTCCCATTCTGCCCGTACTACCTTTTTATGCCAGTAGGGTGAATTTGCTTTAGTGGCTACAGTATGGTTCTTTATTGTATGGAGACTTTATTTGGGATTTCATACTTCTATTGGAGTTTTGAACTTTTTTTTTTTAAATGTATAAGCGGTTAAGGTAAAGTTTACTACTGCATAACGATAAATGCGGGCCGCATGCGGCCCGCACACTGCCCGAAAAACTAGTTTATAATATATAAAGCTCGATTACCACTGACTGACTGACATAAATGTTCTCCTAGAAGGAGCAGAGTAGGGTAAAAATGAAGTATGGCAAAAATGTTCGGGTGGTTTTGGTGAGTATGAGAAAAATCGAAAATCATTAAAAAGACGCCTGCCAAGTGATGATGGATGACGTATCTCGAAAACGGTACGAGATAGGTAGGGGGTGTTTGAACAAATGTCATAGGGAATAGGAAGAGCAGTCGAATGACACCTGTCAAAAATCCAAAATGGCGGATTTCAAGATGGCCGCCATACAAAATGCTCCGAGCCTGCTGAAGCGAGGCCTTTAGGCCGAGCTTCAGTAGGGGCGGAGCAGTTTGTATGGTGGCCTTCTTGAATCCGCCGTTTTGGATTTGTCCCAGGTGCTCCTCTCATTCTTCATACTGCATTTGGAGTGATTTACCCTATATTTTCGACTGTATTAGGAGTTTTTGTGGGATTTTCGACTGAATTTGGAGTAACTGTCGTACATTAGTGTATAGCGAGCCCAAAGGGCAACCACCTGGTGAGGCCGAAGGCCAAACTTTCGGTCCGCGAGGCCGAAGGCCGAGCGAATGGTGCGCGAGCCCGAAGGGCGAGCGCTTGGCGAGGCCGCAGGCCGAGCCGTGTTAGTAACTTGCGAGGCCGAAGGCCGAGCTCCGACTCGAGAGTATTTTCCACATCTCCGACTGGTCTCCATGGCAACTGCCCGCGGTAACCGAAGCACCTACGAGTGGGGTTCCTTAAGAAAAGTGACTTAGAACCTTGGTACCATTCTGCCCGTACCACCTTTTTATGGCAGTAGGGTGAATTTGCTTTAGTGGCTACTGTATGGTTCTTTATTGTATTGAGAGTTTATATGGAATTTCATACTTCTATTGGAGTTTTGAACACACCTTTTTTTTTAATGTATCAGGTGTTTTTTTGACAGTTCCTACTGACTCAAGATAGATGCGGGCCGCATGCGGCCCGCACACTGCCCGAAATACTAGTTTATAATATATAAAGCTCGATTACCACTGACTGACTGACTGACATAAATGTTCTCCTAGAAGGAGCAGAGTAGGGTTAAAATGATGTATGGCAAAAATGTTCGGGGGGTTTTAGTGAGTATGAGAAAAATCGAAAATCATTAAAAAGACGCCTGCCAAGTAAAGATGGATGACATATCTCAAAAACGGTACAAGATAGGTAGGGGGTGTTTGAACAAATGTCATAGGGAATCGGGAGAGCAGCCGGATGACATCTGTCAAAAATCCAAAATGGCGGATTTCAAGATGGCCGCCATACAAATTGATCCGAGCCTGCTGAAGCGAGGCCGTTAGGCCGAGGTTCAGTAGGGGCGGAGCAGTTTGTATGGGGGCCTTCTTGAAATCCGCCATTTTGGATTTGTCCCAGGTGCTCCTATCATTCTTTATACTGCATTTGGAGTGTATTACCTTATATTTTCGACTGTATTAGGAGTTTTTGAGGGATTTTTGACTGAATTTGGAGTTACTGTCCTACATAAGTGTCGTAGCGAGCCCGAAGGGCGAGCTCCTGGTGAGGCCGAAGGCCGAACTTTCGGTCCGCGAGGCCGAAGGCCGAGCGTATGACGCGCGAGCCCGAAGGGCGAGCGCTCTGCGAGGCCGCAGGCCGAGCCGTGTTAGTTACTTGCGAGGCCGAAGGCCGAGCTCCGACTTGAGAGTATTTTCCACATCTCCGACTGGTCTCCATGGCAACTGCCCGCGGTAACCGAAGCACCTACGAGTGGGGTTCCTTAACAAAAGTGACTTAGAACCTTGGTACCATTCTGCCCGTACCACCTTTTTATGGCAGTAGGGTAAATCTGTTTTAGTGGCTACAGTATGGTTCTTTATTGTATTGAGAGTTTATATGGGATTTCATTCTTCTTTTGGAGTTTTGAATACACTTTTTTTAACGTATTAGGTGTTTCTGTAAAATTTTCAAATGACTTAAGATAGATGCGGGCCGCATGCGGCCCGCACACTGCCCGAAAAACTAGTTATAATATATAAAGCTCGATTACCACTCACTCACTGACATAAATGTTCTCCTAGAAGGAGCAGAGTAGGGTAAAAATAAAGTATGGCAAAAATGTTCGGGTGGTTTTGGTGAGTATGAGAAAAATCGAAAATCATTAAAAAGACGCCTGCCAAGTGATGATGGATGACATATCTCAAAAACGGTACAAGATAGGTAGGGGGTGTTTGAACAAATGTTATAGGAAATCGGGAGAGCATTCGGATGACATATGTCAAAAATCCAAAATGGCGGATTTCAAGATGGCCGCCATACAAAGTGATCCGAGCCTGCTGAAGCGAGGCCGTTAGGCCGAGCTTCAGTAGGGGCGGAGCAGTTTGTATGGTGGCCGTCTTGAAATCCGACATTTTGGATGTGCCCCACGTGCTCCTATCATTCTTTATACTGCATTTGGAGTGTTTTACCTTTATTTTCGACTGTATTAGGAGTTTTTGTGGGATTTTTGACTGAATTTGGAGTTACTGTCCTATGATAGTGTATAGCGAGCCCGAAGGGCGAGCTCCGGGTGAGGCCGAAGGCCGAACTTTCGGTTCGCGAGGCCGAAGGCCGAGCGTATGGTGCGTGAGCCCGAAGGGCGAGCGCTTGGCGAGGCCGCAGGCCGAGCCGTGTTAGTAACTTGCGAGGCCGAAGGCCGAGCTCCGACTTGAGAGTATTTTCCACGTCTCCGAATGGTCTCCATGGCAACTGCCCGTGGTAAGCGAAGCACCTACGAGTGGGGTTCTTTAACAAAAGTGACTCAGAATCTTGGTACCATTCTGCCCGTACCACTTTTTTATGGCAGTAGGGTGAATCTGGTTTGGTGGCTACAGTTTGGTTCTCTACTGTATTACAAGTTTATATGGGATTTCAGACTTCTATTGGAGTTTAGGACATTACTTTTTTTTAATGTATTACGTGCTTTTATGACAGTCTCAACTGACTCAAGATAGATGCGGGCCGCATGCGGCCCGCACACTGCCCGAAAAACTAGTTATACATATAAACCTTCCTCTTGAATCACTCTATCTATTAAAAAAAACTGCATCAAAATCCGTTGCGTAGTTTTAAAGGTTTAAGCATACATAGGGATATAGGGACAGAGAAAGCGACTTTGTTTTACTTCACAATAACTATGTAGTGATGATACAGGATGGTCACTAATGGGCGATTAAACAAAACTTTTCGATTTACGAACACGTGGCCATTAAAGTGTGATTTTCGTCGTATCTTATTTAGTTTTTAGTGAAATAATCGATAAAAGAATTAAATGAGAACTAATTGCAGATGCAAATAAAAAGCTTAATAAACTAAGAATATATGATACATTAATAATTCCAAAGAAACGCACAAAGTACTTTGCTTCAACATTTATTGTGCGAACCGCGAAGAAACTCTCATTCAGAGTTACCTGTCTTCTGGAAAATACAACGCGGAAGTTGTCAAACCAAAAATAAAAAGCTCCTTTCTGAGCTCTGCTTTACTAGGAGTGCTTCACCGCATACACATCATAGCGTTGCTTAATATAAACAGTGCTCAAATGTGAATAATTAGTTTGCAGGTACGGCAATCGCAAACGAAGTTGCAGGTATAGCTAGTGATCAATAAAACGGTTTAGACTTGATAAGATGATTATACATCTAACGCACGAACCAGTGCATTACAAATCCAGTCACATAGGGAAGCTATGGTTGAGCGCTTGAACTTTTCTTTGAAGGCAGTCTCCGATTGGGGCGATGCCAATCTGGTCAAGTTCAATGCTGCTAAAACCCAGGCGTGTCTTTTCTCCGCCAAACGGAGCCCTTTTCACCTGGCTCCTACTTTCAGGGATGTATCCGTGCCGATAAGTAACTACCTTGAGCTTCTTGGCATCTCATTAACACCGACTCTCAATTTCGGCTCCTATATTGAGTCTAAAGCCCAGCTAGCCTCAAAAAAGCTTGGTGTTTTGGCCAAGGTGAGACATTACTTCACACCGGGACAGATGCTTAATCTTTATCAAGCTCAAGTCCGGACGTGTGTGGAGTACTGTTCTCACCTTTGGGATGGTTCTGCCAAATACCAGCTGGAGACACTGGAAGCTATTGAGAAGAGAGCCAAGAGACTAATTAACGACGACCAACTTGTAAGCACGAGACTCCAAAGTCTCGAGCATCGCTGCAAAGTCGCCTGTTTATCGGTTTTCTATCGGATGCATTTCGGGGAGTGTGCCACGGAACTGCATGACTTGATTCCGCCATCCCCATTCTATAACCGGACATCCAGGGACTCAGAAACGCCACCGCTATATGGTTGATGTTCCATTTTCCCGAACGAAACGATTTGCGTCCTCGTTCATCATACGAACCGCCAGGGAATGGAACACCCTGCCTGAGTCTGTGTTTCCGGTTAAGTACAATATGGGGGTCTTCAAGAAGCGAGTGAATAGATACCTTCTGGGTAAGCGCGCTCCATCATCGATCGCATCATCACTTACCATCAGGTGAGATAGTGGTCAAGAGCTACCCAGTTATGTATAAAAAAAAAATTAAAAAAAAGTAGCTAGAGAAAATATTGGAAAATATTTTTTTGCAATATTTTCTTTATCTGGCAGCTCAGAGCAAGGAGAGAAGTATTGCTTTTTACTAAGTCAGCTTGGATAGAAGTTCGGTATAAGCTAGTTAAGATTTGAAGTAGATAACAAATAGTTAAGATTTGAAATAGATAGTAGCAAACTGTTTTGATCACGACGTGTTCAGAGATCCAGAATCAATATATTTTCTTTCTTTCTTTCTTTCTAGATCCTCAGAAATGTCAATATCAATAAGCTTCATTGAGCCTATTTTACGACTTGTATCTTACAATATATGATGTCCGGGCTATCAGTCTTATTTGGAAATGATGGAGGGCAAATTTTTCCATGGCTTCTTTGTGTCCTATCATTTTGCTACTCTTATGA
Organism: Plagodis pulveraria; assembly: GCA_963890685.1. Classification (NCBI taxonomy): domain Eukaryota; kingdom Metazoa; phylum Arthropoda; class Insecta; order Lepidoptera; family Geometridae; genus Plagodis; species Plagodis pulveraria. The sequence goes on along the minus strand of OY982952.1, from coordinate 2,482,770 downwards.
TCATGTAATAGGAATATTTCTGTGAGTAATTTTAAAAGATAAGTTTCTATCCTTAAAGCGTATCGACTCACAGACTTAATCATGGTTTGCATTCTTGAAGATAGATGAACAAATGGGCATAAGTAGTATTTCCTCTACTAATATAAGTTTTGAGGAATTCCTTGAGTTGTAGTCAATTGGTGAACTCATTGACAGATCGAGCATATTGTTGTATAGTGTGTAGTTATTTATTACAATTAACTAAAAATGGTTTTAATGTCTCCCTACAACCACAAAACAGTTTGTTTTTGATAAAATGAAAAGATCTATATAGTTCCTATTTCCTGTTTGTATTGAGTGTTTTCTTTTTAGCAAGTGTCCTTGTTTGTGGGCCTAGAAAATAAGACACAAAAACCATTATCGTCTGTGTCTGTAACTCTTAAACCGAGATTTCGGGTTTCTGAAGTTCCGGACGTTGGGTATCGTCCTTCTTAGATTTACAAGATAAAAAACTGAACAATATACAACAATCACAACTTGCACAAAGGGTAACTAATAGTCACCGACTTTTCTGGGGGTAGTTGTAAATAATACATTACTTTATCATTTGTCTTCATAAATTTATTCAAAATAAATACAAAAACACTATTTAAGTGACTAATTCTAATGTATAATTAAAGTTAAGTACACAGTACCTGCCAGGGAGTGTTATCCTTTCTGTACAATCACTGTTGCTAAATTTATTTGGAAAATAAGTTGGATCACTTCACACATACACTTCAAGATGGATGCCATTCAACAATCTGTTGCTCAACTTCAATCACTATTTGATCAGCGCATGACTGCCTATCAAATGGATCTTCAGGCTGCTGCTCCTACAGCCAATGTGACCAACTTGGCATCTGACTTTGCTGATTTCCGGGACTTCATCATGACTGCTGTGCGTTGCCTTCAAGACCAGGTTGGGTTGCTGAGACAGCAGCAAGACAATATGGAGATGCGGAGTCGTCGGAAAATACTTCTCCTTCATGGTCTTGCTGAGGAAAAGGACGAAGTGACTGCAGCTGTAGCGGCCAAAGCTGTGTCTACTCAATTAAAATTTCCCAATTTTACAGTAAAAGACATAAGCCGCTGCCATCGGATGGGCCGCAAGTCCTCTCCTGATAAGCCCCGTCCAATTTTACTAAAGGTATGTACCTCCGAGCATAGGAATAAGATCTGGCTGGCGAAAACTTGTTTGAAGGGGTCAGGGGTAACAATATCTGAGTTTTTGACGAAGTCGCGGCATGAGACTTTTATGACGGCCCGCCAAAGGTTTGGCATCCAGAAATGTTGGACCAGAGATGGTTTTGTGTTCGTGCAGGGCGCTGATGAAAAGCGACATCGAATCAGTTCTCTCGCTGAACTTGAAAAGATTGTTCATAAATCAGTTGATAACGAGGACCCAGCCAAAGTGTGGAGATTCCTGAGGTCATTGGGTATTGGTAAATCTAGATTAGATACGATTCCAAGTGATTTGAACATTAACGCCCTCAACATTCATTTCTCTTCTACATCTGACATTAACGATGCAGATAAAAATAACGCTCTACACTCTCTTTCTACTTTACCGATACCCGACCATTCACCTTTTGTTTTTCAACGATTCTCTGATTGTGATGTTAAGAGGAGTATATTGTCCATTAGCTCTAACGCTGTTGGTAGCGATGGCATTAGCCGCAACATGGTTGTACCTATTATTGACATTATTCTCCCTATCTTGTGCTTAATTTTTAATAATTCAATTTTTAAAGGAGTATTCCCCTCTGCATGGAAAGACGCTCAAATAATTCCTCTCCCCAAAAAACCTAACCGTAAATCTTTCTCCGATTTCCGACCTATTGCTATCCTACCATTTTTGTCAAAGGTCTTGGAGCGTCTTATCCACAACCAAGTCAGTAAATACCTTTCCCATAACGAAATTCTTAATCCGTATCAGTCTGGTTTCAGGCCAGGGCACAGTACCGTCACCACTCTTTTAAAAGTTACGGACGATATACGTTTCGGTATGGATAATGGTCAGCTCACTGTTCTGACACTGTTAGATTTCAGTAATGCGTTTAATACTGTCAATTTCGATATCCTCCTTGCTTTACTTCGTTCTCTTAACATATCTCCAACAGAAATCGATTTATTTCACAGTTATCTGTACGGGCGCAGGCAGCTTGTACGTCTTGAAGACAATTTCTCTTCTTGGTGTGACACGACAGCAGGCGTACCGCAAGGCGGCGTGCTATCTCCTTTGTTATTTGCAATATTTATTAACTCTATATCACAAAATCTCTCTTCTTCCTACCACCTATATGCTGACGATCTACAGATATACTCGCAGGCTCCATTACCTACATTATTTAACGCCATTAATACAACGAATTCTGATCTTGATCGCATTACAAAATGGAGCAAATCCTTCGGATTGAAAGTTAATCCCAGCAAAACTCAAAGTATTATTATGGGCAGCTCCAGGTTATTGTCAAAAGTAGACTGGGCAACGCTTCCTCAGGTAGTTTTCGATGGAAATGTTATTCCTTTCAGTTTATCTGTTAAAAATCTGGGTGTGACTATTGACAACTCTATGACCTGGAATCTGCAGTTACAAATAACAAGTCGTAAATTTTTTGCATCGACAGCATCTTTGAAAAGGCTTCGTAACTTCCTACCTACTACCACTAAAATTGCGATAGCTCAATCTCTCTTACTGCCCATTCTTGATTACGCTGACGCCAGCTATCTAGATCTTACGGAGGAACAGCTGAATAAGCTTGAGCGCTTTCAAAATGTTTGTATAAGATTCATATTTGGCTTGCGTAAATATGATCATATTTCTCAATTTCGTTCTAAGCTCAAGTGGCTTCCAATACGTCTTCGCCGGAATACTCACATTCTCTGTCTCCTTTACAATATATTGTTCAATCCTACATCCCCGCGCTATCTCAAGGAACGTTTCAACTTCCTTCAATGTTCTGTATACTCCTTAAGGTCATCAGAAAATCTTACACTAGACATTCCACCACATACCAGTTCTTTTTACGACCAATCTTTCACCGTTAAAGCTGCCCGCCTATGGAACGCTCTACCCGTTTCCATCAGGCGTGCACCATCCTTAAATGTATTCAAAGACCAAATAAAAAAGTTTTATCTGTCAAATGTCACATTGTAAGTACCTACCTGTTTCTTGCCTTTTTGCTTAAAATTGTTTTGGATATCGATACTATATTGCTATAATTTTTGTAGTATAATTATATATATATTTATTAAATATATATCATATATATATATGTTATTTTATGTATATTATTGCTTATATGTTTATTGTTATGCAAGTATATTTGTATACATTTAGTCGCACATGTTCTAAATTCAGAAAGAATACTTATTTGCTAGTTTGTTTTTATCTTTTTTTATTTTTTATTCTATAAGTTACGAGTATGTACTAGTTATACTACACCCCTTCATAATCGGTTTTTACAGATCCTCTCCATCCAAAGGTTGCCTGGAAGAGATTGCTTTCAGTAATAAGGCCGCCCATTGTAACACTATTAATTTGAATTGTATATTATATCTGCTTCATTTATGTGGTGTGACAATAAAGTATTATCTATCTATCTATCTATCTATCTACATAGTCATTAATAAAGTTACCAGGAATTGTTTCAGATTTTCAATGTGCAAGAATCACTCAATTGAATACAGACAGAGTGATAACAACAACATCTTCATTTCTTCGAAGTTCTAAGACGGCAGGTGTAATAAATTGTCGTGTAGGAGAGTTCCTCGTTGCTTGTCAATGCGTGACAATGGTTATTATTTCCTAAAATAAGCAGCAGTAAGCTTTTTGCGGAAGTCGCTTTCAGTTGATTTGATGAGCCAGACCAAAACTTGGTGCAATCTGAATTAGGCACTTACAAACTTACAGCACTAACGTCGCACTAACGTCGCGCGTAAATACGTGGATGAATGGAGACAAATGCATGCGACTTTACGTTTGTGGGTTTAGAGTTCAGTTCTACAATTACAGCTGTAACACCATGCTACTGTGTCGATTAGTTTATCATACCAAAGATAATCAGAATTAATAAAGAACACATAATTTGTGTCAGATTGCCTCTGCAACGCGTTCATCAAAGCGGCAATCAGGGAAGAAGGGCAGAATGGAGGTAATTTGAGGGTTATTTCCTCAATCTACGGATTAGAAATAAACCAAGTGTTTTAATGATTTTGTGTACTCTCATTTGTGTGATTTTTCATACCCAACATTATGATAGCTCTTGATCATCAGTTATGACAAATTCTCCCAAGTAAAATCTGCTCGAAACGCTTTGGAAAATTATAATATAATTTACATTTGAAGTTTGAATAAATAAAGAAATGTTAATAGATTCTTGCGTTTCATTGCGGAAATCCAATTTAACAATAACAAATATTTGAAGAAAATATTTCATTCATATTTTAGAAAAAAGTCTTTAAAAACATTTCATGTGACAATTCCGCCTATATTTCCTGTTAATTCGACGTGTTGTCATAAACGCCAAGTAGCCAATCGGGAAGAATTTTCGACGCATTTCTCTGCTACACGAAACATCCTCAGGAGGTCTTGACTCTTCGAGCGCACGATCTATATTATCGATATGATCGAGTGTGTGAGGGATGTGACAAATTGATTTTGGTTTTATTTAAATATTTGAACAATAATTATTTTAAATTTAAAGCTTGAAGCAGTGATGGCTCAGTGGCATTGGCTATGGACTGCCGCGCAGCAGGTCCATGGTTCGAATCCCGCCCAGAGCTTGAGCATCACCGCGTGGTGGAAGGACATTTTGCGAATGCCCGCCTGGCTAGCGACCACCCTCAAGTAGAAAATCTGTCGCCAAGCACCTAACGGTGTGTTCCGGCAGCAGTCCTTGAGAGCCAGTGAAATAACAGGCAAAATGAGACTTAACAGGTATGTCTCAAGGTGATGGGCGCAGTGCAGCTCGTCACTTGTGATGAAATGCATCTGTTATAGGCAGAGGATACCGCTTAACATCAAGTGGGCCTCGGGCTTGTTCCTTCACAATAACAATAAAAAAAAAATTACTTTATTGTCTTTGATTAATTCCAGAATTCTAACGATACTACTGCCGTTATAATCGGTCTTGGGGTTCAGGAGCGAATGTTCAGTTGAAATACCTACAAAAATACATTAACCCTGCAATCTTTACTTTTTTTGACAGTAGTGTAAAACACATGCAATAGTTTTTTGGGTAGTCGTGTAATAATCTGCAATTCGTAGGGTTTTGACCCTCATACATATTTTTTAAAGTTGGTAAACAAAACAACAATTCTACAAAAACACTTTTATTTCCAATCAATCTCCTTTTTGGTCACATTGGTTGATAGATAATTTATACTTTTTAGTTATTATTTCCAGCATAGAAATTCACTAAATAATAATTATGGACAAAGCGACAGTTTTTTAGGTCAAAACTAAGAGCGCATCAATAAGTAACCAGATAAGTCTACCTGCACCAAAGATACCTGCAGGTTGTCGTTTCTCCAACGTAACGTATCTATCGTTTGTAGTATAGTCTTGCATTAATGCATCTTTTGGAATTTTGAAGCGAAGTACACTCGAACGTCGATAAGGGGTATATTTTTGTAATGCTTTGTTCATATTTTCGTCCCAATTTTTTTCTTTACTCGAACAGCCCGTTTCGAAAAATAATAATATAATTGCCACGAGCCACAAAATAACTGAAAACAAAACGTAACGTACAGCGATATCAGGTACATATAGATTGGGACATGAGAAAGTTTGCATGGGATTAGAATACATCACAACATACGCAAGTCTCTAAGGCTGGGATATACTCTTTTCAACTAACCTACAGCAATCCACGTCCAGCATTATTTCTTACGACCAAGCTACCCACCAAGTAATAATTCACTCTGCATAAAATGATTTATGCAGAGTGAATTATTACATACATATATTACATACATTATACATATATTATATATCATTTTTTTATGTTATTGTGATGGAACAAGCTCGAGGCCCACCTGATGTGAAGTGGACTAACCTCTGCCTATATCAGTTGCAATTCATCACAATTCACGAATTGCACTGCGCCCGTCATATTGAGACGTAGTTGTTAAGTCTCATTGTGCCTGTAATTTCACTGGCTCTCAAGGACTACTGCCGGAACACACCTTCCGGTGCTTGGCGACAGACTTTCTACTTGAGGGTGGTAGCTAGCCAGGCGGGCAATCGCAAAATGCCCTTATATATATATATATATATATATATATATACGTTGATCTTCATAAAATTACCATGGGGATAAAATAGTCTACTTCAATTATATATCAATATATATATATTGATATATATGGAGAGCTCTTAATAGATTTAAAATTATTCTACTATTTTCAGACGGATTTTTATTCTGTTGAATTTAATTGAGTTCCCAATTGCTGGCGCTAGTCTAGCTGACATGCCAGCGCTGACAGGGTTATGGCACCAGGTTAATATTTTTTAGGGCCAGTCCAGCGCTGGCCTCTAGCACTGGAATGGAATAGAGTCTGCCCCATTTTTCATGTGACACGTCGACGTGTGTTCAGTGACCCCCGGCCGCGCTTTTATGTTATTATGACGGAACAAGCTTGAGGCCCACCTGTTTTTAAGCGTATGACTGATGTTAAACTCTGCCTATAACAGATGCATTTCGTCACAGGTCACGAATTGCACTGCGTTCGTCATCTTTGAGACATAGTTGTTAAGTCTCATGTGCCTGTAATTTTACTGGCTCGCAAGGCCTGCTGCCGGAACACACCGTTAGGTGCTTGGCGACAGATTATCTACTTGAGGGTGGTTGCTAGCCAGGCGGATATTCGCAAAATGTTCACTTCATAGAGAATTGATGATTTTCACCACTGTTAAAGTGTTACGCCGCAATAGCTTCGAAATGTATATCTAAATACCTCTTCTGGGAATTGATTCCTTTCGAACCTTGTATAATAATTTACTATTTAATCTAGTACATATTCTTGTATTAATAACTGTTTTATTATTTTTTATAGAGGTTTAATAATTTAGTTATACATCTTCAGGGTTTAATTTTTTCCTAAAAGTAAGTTTTTTTAGTTTAGTCTAAAAACTTACTTTTAGGAAAAAATTAAACCCTGAAGATGTAATGATAAATATATATATATTGAATAATATATATATATATATATATAATAAATATATATAATTAATGTATAACTAAATTATTAAACCTCTATAAAAAATAATAAAACAGTTATTAATACAAGAATATGTACTAGATTGTATGAAGATGTATACATAACTAAATTAGTAAACCTCTATAAAAATCATTATTTTTTATAGAATAATTTATATAGAATAATTTAGTTCTTAATATAATTAATAAACTACTACTAATTAGTTCTATAACAATATATGCACCTCTTAAAATATAGTAGACTAGTTTCAACATATAGTTAAAATACGTATTTTACAACGCCTCTAACGCGTTTGTTTGTCTTTTCTGTAGTATGTCTAGCTACAGTTACCTTTCTAGGGTAAATGCTTACAATCTCACTACCAGCCGCCACCTTAACACTTAAAAATTGCTTTTTATTCCTATGTGTAAATGCTCGCTCTCTATTACATGGTACCCAAAAAAAAGATATATGGATGCTTATTTATCTTGCCCTGCCTCGTCTAGGATATACAGTTTGATACATAATGTTCTCTTGGTTTTCGCGATTATTACACATAGTGATTAAACAAATTTAAACGTTTAATTACTATGTGTAGTTTGATACATGTCTACTTACCGTGTCTATCTAAGATTTTCATTGTCGTTTCCAAAAACGTGTTGTAAATCTGAAAACGGATAATATTAAGCATATTATTATAAATAATCCTTCTCCTTGATCATAGACATTTGTAAACATCATAGAAATATTATTTTAAATAATTATAATGTCTATTGTACCCAGTGATTTCCGTACGCACATGCGTACGGAAATCACTGAGTGAATGTTAAATTTATCTAAATGCTATCCGGAAATCACCTCTGTGAATTTTTACATTCACTCAAGGCCGCTCGAAAATCAAGTAGAAGTTAACTTGACAGTTGAATATGTTACCCGATGCAAAACAGGATGAGAATTTTCATCTGTCAAATGAATGGTAGCCAGTTGCCATATAAGAGCCCATTTATAGCATACATTTTTTACTACTTAAAGAAGAACATTTAGTACATATGAAATATGTGTTTAAAGTATGAATGTTGTTATAAAATTACAATAAACATTTAAAAATTAAACGATATTATAATTAAGGTTTTATTCAACATAAAGAAATAAGCAGATATGAAATTGTTATGACGAAGAATTGACAGGATAGAATAGTCATCATCATCATCATCAGCCGGAAGACGTCCACTTTTGAACAAAGGCCTCCCCCGTATAACGCCACGGCTATTAGCCACTTGTAACCACTGGCTACACGCAACTTTCACGATGTCGAGAAAGATTACAGGCACATGATGAGACTTAACAACTGTGTGTCTCTGGGTGACGGGCGCAGTGCAGTTCGTCACTTGTGAAGAAATGCATCTGTTATTGGCAGAGAATACCGCTTAGCATTAGGTGCGCCTCGTAATTGTTCCGTCACAATAACATAAAAAAAGATATTTATATATCTTTAAAATAATGTGTTTTATATATAAACTAGCGGCCCGCTCCGGCTTCGCACGGGTATAAAAATATACAGCCTATGCCATTCACTGAAAAATGATTAAAATCGATCCAGTAGTTTTGATTTATTTAATTATTTAAGATTAAGATTAAGAAGATAATAACAATTTAGAAGGTATTTAATTAGATAAGTATTCATGCTGTATTGGTAAAAATCGCTTCGAAAATTAGCCATTATTTGTCGTAAAAAGTAAATGACAAAAAACGTTATTGTGGGATATCCATAAGAGATAGACATATACCATAGCGGGTTTTTCTGTAGACCTTTTCAATGTATACAATACTTTGATAAATCTCGTAGGGTACAGCCCGCGTTTGCAATGTAAGCGGAAAAAATGAAATTATTTACGACATCACATTAGAAACCTCAAAAATAACAGTATTTCTCCACTATTTAATGGATGTTATTATACATATAAACCTTCCTCTTGAATTACTCTATCTATTAAAAAAAATTGCATCAAAATCCGTTGCGCAGTTTTAAAGATTTAAGCATACATAGGGATATAGGGACAGAGAAAGCGACTTTGTTTTAAACTATGTAGTGATGATACAGGATGGTCGCTAATGGGCGATTAAACAAAACTTTTCGATTTACGAACACGTGGCCATGAAAGTGTGATTTTCGTCGTATCTTATTTAGTTTTTAGTGAAATAATCGATAAAAGAATTAGATGAGAACTAATTGCAGATGCAAATAAAAAGCTTAATAAACTAAGAATATATGATACATTAAAATCGAAAAAGAGAGAAGCAGTCAAGAGCTCCCCCAAGAAAACAATGATTAGACCTTCGTAACAAAAAAATAATACCTACCTAAAAATGGAACTTCAACACTCAAATGTGTGAAATAATTTGTTGAAGTCGGTACCATGATGGTTCAAAAGTATTTATTATCACAATATTGTGCACACGGTACCGACTTCATCAAGTGATTTCACACACTAGACTCACAGCCTGGACACTCGGCTCATTCGCTATACAAAAGCCGCGTTCTAACTACCTAGTCAAACTGGGAAAAGCCGTGAAAGTGTTTTTAAAAGATACTAATTTAATTAAAGTTGAATTAAATTTAATATTGACTGTTCAATGTGAAGACAAACTACGAACTGACTTACATTAAAGCTTAAGAGAACTAGAGCACAAATGCACCATCATCAAAACGTCTACTCCTAGTGTGTGGTCTATCTGAGACCGCCTGGCTAGATAAACAGTAAAAATGCTTAGGGCGACAAAAGTATGGGACGAGATGATGATAGTGGTGATATAACTCCTCCCTCCGTAAGTTCAAGATTATCCGAATTATGAGGATTATCTTGAGTTACATCTTTGACACATATTTTATGAATGTCATACTTATAGGCTAAAAATACAAAGAACGTTATAATGTAATCATTATAACGTTCTTTGTATTTTTAGCCTATAAGTAAAATGCTTTGTTTCCTATATAAAAACTCTTGAATTGGTAATACATTTCACTTTCACTAGTAATTTCACTCTCACTTTCCTGCAATAAATTGTTCAGCTGTTGAATGTTGACAAGATCAACTCCGTTGAGTAGACTGGTCTTCTCTGTGCATCGGATTCTCTGGTTACCATTCGAGGTAAATTGAAAATTGGGAATCTTGTGTAAAAAATATCTTTCCCTTGAAATTGTTGCCTTTTAAAATTAAAGTTTATCTTTAACTGAAAATCATCATCCAGGGTTAACAGGTAGGTCCCACAGATGTTCTCTTGCATAATTTCTGAATCGCTATATTTGGTGATTAATGTTTCTGTTTTTGCGTAAACTACCCAGCAATTAGGCTGAATAAGGTCGGCTTTTACATCATCGATGAGAACTGGGACTGGATGGCAACTTGAAACATTTGTGGAAAATTGTACCAGTGCAGTAATGCACTCGTCTTTGATCAGCAGTGATGCGTCGTTCTCAAAACACAGGAAGCGACTTTCTTCTATTTCACGGCAAGGCTGGGAGACCGACTTGGTATATAAACCTTTCACAAGGAGGTAAGGGTATTTAGGTAGGATAAGGGTAGTGAGGCCATTAGTGTTATTATATATAGGTAATGGGATCAGTTTGTAATAGTTGAAGATATCATTTCTAATCAATGGAATTTGCATTATGAATTTAATCTGATTTTGTTGTACATATGCTTTTATTTCTATACACTGTTCAACCTTAAGAATATTTTCAATGTTAGCGTTATACACTAATTTTGCAGATTTCTCAATTTCCTGTAAGAGCGATATCAATTCATCTGTGTCCACAATGGATGGATGTAACAGTTTAATCCTAGCAAAACAAGAGCTGTTTCAATTTCATCAAGTCGTATGTAAAAGGTTTGAAAGTTGTTTGTTAAAGTTTTGTACATATGAATAACCTTATTACTTGTTTGGAACAGCTTGGACTCATTGAAATTGTGATCAATTTGCTTAAGAGCTTCGTCTATTGGAATGAAGTTGTTTCGTGTGGTATTTGTTATATTTGTAAGTGTACCCAACATTTCGGCAACGATTGTTATTTTTCGTGCGATCCTATCCTGTTTTGTCATTAATTTATTCATCAATCTTTCGTATTCTAGGGCATCATCGTTGTCAAGATTGCCTGTAATCATCTTAACCAATGAACCAAGGGGATTAAGTAAACCACGTTTGGTTCTTATCAGAGATGGAACCAATTGCTTATATTTTTCAATCGTAATATTCATGGCGTACTCAGTTTGTGATTCTACTTCAATGAAATCTGAATGAAAAGCTTTATAATTAAAACAGCTTTGTACATGTTCACGAAGTTTTACGTAATTGTCAATGTTTAATCCTAATTGTTCGTAAATTAACCTTAAGCCTAAAACTTTTATAATAGTCCATATATCATGGCTTACGACCGCTTGACCTTCCTTTACAGGTAGCAGCCCTGGGTTCTTCTCAATCAACTGCAGTTGAAGAGCCTAGCTGTGGATCGTTAGCGTTGCCAGAAGAACCAACCTGTGGAGCACGCCTGATATCTTTAATTGGGACTTTGGTATCTCTATTTTGTGTTGTTACAGGAACAACGTTCCTCTTAATTTCTCCCGTGATTTTAGCCTTTTGATATCTTGCTTTATCCTTGCTACGTCTAGTATTAAAGCCCTTAATGTATACCGTATATCCTACGTCTAAACCAAACTCTTTTTCTCCTCCACGTTTCTCTTTTACATTCGTCTTTTTATCAATCATCTTATCCGTCAAATATTCATACAGGTGTTTCGTCTTCCTCGCGTGTTCTTTGACCAACTGTTGCGTAAATTGTTTGTTGAAGTCTACACAGAATGCGTTATTGGATTCAGTGTGACCGAAAACTACTTCAAATGGTGTAAGACCGGTCGCAGAGTGTATTGTATGGTTATACGACATTATTGCATAGGTCATTACAGACGCCGCATCGGTTATTTTACGTTCGTATTTTGCGATTCTATATATTTCTATAATGGTCGAGTGGAATCTTTCAACTATGCCCATAGAATTAGGATTGTGTGGCGTACTTATGTGCAAGTCAATTTTGTAAAATGATAGCATATCTTTGATTAGTGCATTATTAAATTCTACTCCAGGGTCTGAATTGATTCTATTTGGAATACCGTACATTGAAAAATACTTTAGAAGGGCTCTTACTACTTCTACTTCTGGTGGATTTAGTTCTAATTTCGATTGCTTGGCCTAATTTGCTGAAGGCATCTACTATTGTAAGGTAATTTTTACCTTCAATTGAAAAAGTGTCCATAAACAGTTCCTGGAATAGTTTATTTTGAGTCTGTGATAGTTGGAGTTCTGGTTTAAAAGGTTTACGTTCATATTTCATACGTTTACAGACGTCACAACCATTTATGATGCTTGCGACCATCTTATTGGTCCATGATCCATGTTCCAATAATGATCCATGTTATTCCAGTAAAAAGTTCGTCTAAGATGAACCAGTGTTTCCTTAACTCCCCTATGACTATTTTTACCTACATGATATTTAAGCACAATGTCTCGCTGCTCATTCTCATCATCAACATAAACCATCCTTTTGGTGCACTCATAAAAGTTTACAGTTCCTTTCTGAAAGAGCTTTATGGTAGAGTCCGAAAACTGTTTGCGATGTGTCTTATTTTCAAAGTAAAACCACCATCTCGTGAGTTTACTATTAGGTTCTTTTATCGAGTTTAGCCAAGCCAAGGGCCTATGGTCGGTATATATAGTGAATTTTTTTCCGTATAAGTACGGTCGAAAATGTTTAGTGGCCCATACAATGGCCAACAACTCATTTTCAATCGTACTATACCGAGATTCTGCGTCATTTAAAGTACGGCTTGCGTACGCTATTGGCTTGTCACCACCAATAGGACCCTGTGAGAGCACTGCTCCTAGCGCAAAGTTTGATGCGTCCGTTGTAAGGACTGTAAGGGTTAGAAAAATCGGGAAACTGTAAAATAGGTGCATTGGTCAACAGTTATTTACACTTCTCGTATGCGTCTATATATTCCTGTTTTGTGAAGTCTATTTTATTTTCCTTTTTCAAGCACGATGTTAAAGGTTGAGTAAGTTTCGCAAAATCTTCTATAAACGGTAATAACCTACCAACCCAAGGCAACTCTTAATTTCTGTATATGTTCTCGGTAATGGAAAGTCTAATACTGCTTGTTTCTTATCGTTATTTGGCATGAGGCCATTTTTGGTAATAGTGTGACCCAAATACAGGACTTCTTTCCGTAGGAACTCACATTTGTCTAATGTAACTTTAAGGTTAGTTGCCCTAAGGCGGTCAAAGATTTTACGTAGTTTATCGACGTGTTCCTGGAGACTTGATGAGTAAATTATGATGTCATCAAGGTACACCAGGCAGTGTATACCTTGAAGACCTCGCAACACACTATCCATGGCCTTCTGAAACGTCGCAGGCGCCGTTTTTAAGCCAAACGGCATCCTTTTGAACTGGTAATGACCTCAAGCAAGGTCAAGTGTACTAAAATATTGGGACTTACCCAACTTATCAAAGAGGTCGGTGATGTTTGGTAAAGGGTATTTATCGTCTACCGTTATTTCATTTAGGCGTCGGTAGTCGATTACCATCCTATATTTTCTCTCGCCAGATGCATCTAGCTTTTTAGGAACAAGATGCACTGGTGCACTCCAAGGTGAGTGAGAATCTTGAATTACATTGTCCTCCAATAATTTTATCTACTTGTTTTTGGATCTCTTCATTTTGGCAAGGTGGATGCCTGTAAGGCCTAATATAAATTGGGTCCTCGTTGGTAGTGCGGATGCTATGTTTTACTTCGTTTGTTTGTACAATTACCTTTATCATTTGATAAAGGTAATTTGTCGCAATAAAATATATCCTTATATTCACTACATAGTTTATATATACACTCACAGTTTCTTTATTTATATGGTCCATGCGTATCTTACATAAGTTTTCTTTTAGAACTTCATCAATCGTACAGTCGTCACTCGCAACATTAACCTCACATTCTTCACTTTCAAATACCTTAACTTCCAATAGGTCTTTAAATGTTATGGCGGATTCACAATCCGACGCGTTCTGGATTATTGTTTCGGCGAAAAAGTTGTCACATTTAATAAGGGCGGTAGGCATTCGCACACCTACTTGGAATTGAAAGAATTCAACGATGGCATCGCCGTGTTGTAGATTGGTTGGAATCCTAACAGGTGTTTCAGATCGCGGTGGTATATTCAACTCGTAAGGCGGGTTATAAATTATGGGTATAGCAGCGTTATGTGTTTGCAAAATTTGGTTTCGCATATCAATGTTTGCTGCTATTTTTTTTAATAAGTCAGAACCGATTAATCCGTCGTACCGTCCATCTACATCGCAAACGTAAAACTTGTGAGGAAGTGTGCTCTTAAAAGTTTTTAGCAGTGGGATATAGATCACTTCATTGTGCATGCTCTGAGCATGTGTACTTACAACAGTAAATGGTTCATAATACTTATGGTCACTAAATAACTTTTCAGTTATTGCAGGGCTAACAAAAGATCTGTTGCTGCCCGTATCGATAAGAAACTTGGAATTGATCTCAGGGATCTCAATATGCGGTAACTTTAGGATACTGTCACAATAGTTTAAGTTAATTATCTCGCTGTGTTTTTCGAGGCTGATTTCTGAAAATTTTCAGGGTCGTGTTCCTGAGATACTACTGAGATGAGAGGGTTCAAAATCGACATAATTCTCCAAGTAGTGACAATCTTCTATCGGCGGTGATACAACATACTCACACACGTTTCATTTAAATAAGGGGCGCGCACTTTCGGCAGACCCATGTACTCTATTTAGGGATCAAACTAATTTTGGGATAAAATTAAAGAAACCATCGGAGCTCTATAAACACCTCAGAGTTACCAAAACGCACGTCTTATCAAAATCTCAAGACGATATAGTCGCATCTCTCCCAAAAGACAAAAGTGCATCCGACCTTGATTCGAGGCTTCAATTCCACAAACAATTTATGATAGGTGCACAGACCAGCAAAGCGAGTTTTGGGTCGGAAAAGAAAACGGAGGATAAAGACGTAACTACAATGAGACGAAAATGATAGCTATAAAGTGCATGCAATAAGCTTAGAAATGCAGAGCGAATGGCTAACTATACGTAAATTTTGTATCCCTCTGGCGTTAAAGTGGCGCACCTTGATATACGACGGGTCTCCTGCCTTATTAAAATTCTATCTAAACGCCTTTCAGATGACCCTCTCACACCAAAGTAACTTAATAAGATGGGGAAAAGCCACCGAAAAGTCTTGCGGTATTTGTCGGGAGGCGATCGGTACAGCTAGGCACTTGCTGGTAGGATGCAAGGTGCTCCTTGATAGGGGTCATTATTCACGTCGCCATGATAGAGTCCTAGAAATAATACGTGAAGCTGCGAGTCTCTCGGTAGCTAGAGCAAAAAAAAGGTTTAACCATGAATAAACGACACGTCGATTTTGGCAAAGAAGGGTCGGGTCATCTACAAAATCTAAATCCAAGCCTTACTCCATCTTAAGCGCAGCTACCGATTAGTCTCTTTTGATGGACACGTATGAAAAACACTACAAAATTCCTGAGGATGTTGGTGTTTTGTCTTCCAGACTAGACATATTTCTGTACTCAAAAAATGTAAAACGCATAGTACTTATAAAACTTACTGTGCCGTGGGAAACAAACATACCTAAAGACCACACAATAAAATCAAACAAGTATTATAATACTTGTTAACTATTAACAAATGAATTAACCAAAAACGGTTATGTGGTTAATCGATATGCTGTAGAAGTTGGAGCAAGGGGTATACCAGCGAAATCCCTGTACAACCTACTTAAAGACCTTGGCCTGTCAAGAACAACCGTAACTTCCATCCTAGAACGTGTATCTAAGGTAGCATTAGTAGGATCAAACCAAATTTGACTAGGCAGGGGAGGAGGCTCGAGTGGTGAAGGGGAGCATTGATGCATCATAAAGGGGCCCCTTAGCCCTACTCCTGGGTTGCAAGTCCCAGGCCTCTCTGGCCTCTTCCTCTGTAACGCTATGGACCCGGCACTCACACGGTGAATCCATGGAATGATAAGAAATTCGTCTCTATTGATTTGATTTGTACATAATTACAGCCTTACATTGTAGGGTAACTCAACGGAAGTACGCAAAGCTCTAATGGCACGGAAAAAATGTGTCAGAGCTTTTGCGGGCACACCTCCATGGCATTTCAAAGAGTTTCGTAAATTCACTGTACCCTTCATGTATATTCTGGAGGCTGACAAATTTGTATACATGTATCCAGAGCTATCTATGACAGCTATCAAAATGTATCCCAGAAACCCCAAAAGTAGCAAACGACGATATTGCAAAATAAACGTCAACATACTACGTTCTACGTCATCGTCTATGTCATGCTACAGCTACAGGATTAATATGATATGTTTGACAACGTCACTATTACATTTTACGACACACGAATATAAACGTATGTTTCGAAAACTTAGATCAGTATAGATACGTACATATGGTATCTTATAGCCTGATCTTTGAAGTTAGGTCAATATCGTCATAAGAAATAAAGTGACGTGTTTTTTGTTGCAAGACATTCATGAAAAATTACCATTGAAACAACGTCCCTTGTTGATTGAGAAGATATACATTATTTCTTAGCATAGATGTACTGCATATACTGACTAAATAGTTTATTACTTATTCCGATCTTCTCTTACGACGGTTTTAGTTATAGGATGGTTATAGGTACTTACGATTTTTTGTTTGATTCTTCTTGTTTGATCCTTTTTAGTTTCGCAATTGACACTTAGATAGTAAATACTCTTAATACAAACTCTTTTATATACACTTGATCGATTGGGTTAAAACCATACGTACATATGCTTTCAATTTAATTAAAATTTAATCGAAAAAATTTGTGTTAATTAAAAACTATATGTAAAAATAAATTTGAAGAAAATCAATTAATGAAAAATGCATCAGCAGGCTGTACATAACCTCTCATGAGGCATTATTGGCAACCTCCTTTTATTAAGCCTTGGGTTTATTAACCCTCGGTTAGTAGGCATTTTGGAAATTACAGTAGTTGTCACAGTTCTGCAAAAGAAACTAATATTAGGAAATCAGCTTTCAGTTTTGCTCTTGGTCAGTTTTTTTTACTTTTCCAGCGGTTAAAATGGGAAGGCTGATCAAAAACATTCACTCAGGCAGATGGAAGACCAGAATGAGATGAGACTGCAATCTTAAGCTGATATGTTGATCTACGGCAAACTCAATACAAATCGTATAAAGGTCGTAATAACGTAACCAGGGCTCCAAAGAGTTCGCAAAAATCGTCTATGGGGCAAAGCCCAATGTAAAATCTGAATTTCGACCATGGCAGAATCATCTCATCAAAAACGAAGATTCTTCGAAGATTTCGTACAAAGCTCAAGTGGCTGCCCATTCGCCTTCGCCGGAATACGCATATCCTTTCTCTCTTGTATAATATTTTATTTAATCCCCTTACTCCCTTATACCTGAAGGAACGGTTTGAATTCCTGAATAACTCAAACTACAGTCTTAGGTCATCAGAAAATCTGATACTGTCATCAACCGCCTCCAAGACATCTTTTTATAGCGGTTCATTTACTGTTGAAGCCGCACGTTTATGGAATGCACTCCCAGTAACCATAAGAAAGGCCCAAACGTTAAACTCTTTCAAAAACCAAGTCAGATCTTTTTATCTTGCACGATGATTATGAATGAATCAAAGTGTTCTTATGGCTGTCATATATTTTCGTAATTTTTTTCTTTACAATCAATATTAACTAATATTTATATATTTATATATATATATGGGTATTGTAATATATATACGTATATATTTGTTCTATATAGTATATATATATATATATATATTTTCTTTTTATCTACATATTATTATTAATCTATACAAATTTACACCACCTATCTGTTTTTATTCCTCACATATCTATATTTTCCATTCTAAGGTTGACTGGAAGAGATCGCTTTAAGCGATAAGTCCGCCCATTGTACCTTAGCTTTAAGAATTCTCTATATGTGTTTTGTAACATTTGTGGTGTACAATAAAGAATTTTTGTATTGTATTGTAAGATTCTGAGAGAGCTTGAGAGCTTTTATGGACAGCTATACACTTGACACGAGAACCCGTAGTCAGTACAGCTCAGGAGAGGAGAGCTAAACTCACCTGACACTACACCAAAGACCTGGATATCTGCCTATACGAGGTTAGAATAGCTCTCAAACAGCATAAGAACAACAAAGCACCAGGTGATGACGGAATCACGACAACTTCTGAGAGCGGAAGGAAAACCGCTACTCTCAGTCCTTCAGAAAATATTTGATTCCGTCATCCTTGAAGGTAACACGCCATAAGAGTGGAGCAGAAGTGTAATGGTACTGTTCTTCAAAAAAGGTAATAAGACGTTGTTGGAAACTACAGGCCCATTTCAATTCTAAGCCATATATATAGGCTGTTCCCGAATCGTCTTGCTCGTAGATTTGATGACTTCAAGCCTTCCGAACAAGCCGGATTCAGAAAAGGCTTTAGCTATATTTATACCACATCCATACAAGCTTATGACCTAAGCGTATATGCATGATTATACAGAAGTCTGAGATCGGCCATTATGTGGACTATGAAAAAGCTTACAATACAATCTAAACCTGGGCCATACTGTAGTCTTTTCAGCGATGCCAAATCGACTATAGGTACATCAAAGCGCTGAAATGTATGTATAGGAATGCCATCCGAGTACAGAACAAGAGAACGGAACCAAACCAACTGCTACGAGGCGTGAGACAGGGAGACGTTATTTCTCCGAAACTGTCATGAATGAATCAGAATCTTTCCGGTAAATATAACGCGGGTCCTAGCCGGTTCCTAATAAGTTAATATGGATAAAACTCGCGATAGTTTCCAAAGTAAAGTGTTCAGGAATGCTTTAGAGGATCTTGAACTCTTGAACTGGAAAGAATTCGGCATCAACACCTATGTCGAATACTTCACTCATCTTCGTTTCGTCGATGACATAGTCGTAATGGCAAAGTCGCTTGAGGAACTCAGTACAATGCTCGGGGACCTCAGTAGAGTTTCATTGATCTGCACACTGCACTGCGCTCGTCACTCCGAGACATCCGTTCTAAAGTCTCGTTTGCCCAGTAATTTCACTCGCTACAGTGCCCTTCATACCTAAACACAGTGCAATACTGCTTTGAGGCAGAATACATGACACTGCAGTGGTACACGCCGAGACGGCCTCTTGCTTAAGAGACCTACCACCTAGTTGCTGCCTGTTTAGCACCACCCAGGGACCACGTGTAGGGAATCAAGTTTAAGGGTACTCTCCTACAGATGCGGGCAGCTCAGCCCCTAGCTTAACTCATTGGCATCGGCGATAGTGATAAAATCAATAAGTATCGTGCTTTGATACGTCAAATCGAAGATTGTTTTTGTTAATCTATGTGGCACCCTCTTATATAGCTATTTGACAAGCTTTAGATATGCACAACTATGATTTCTATACGCTTTGTTTTGTTACTGTGGTATCTTCGTTCGTTGTGAGTTTCTATTCGAAACGCAAATTTTCGTGGCCTTTGATTGATGTAGATTGTTTTTTTTCTGTCTCAACACTACTGAATATACGTCAGGAATATACATGACGTCGGTTCATAAATAAAATGGCCAAGTGCGGCTCATGTTTCGCTTTTTTTGGGTTCTCCACATTAAAACAGCCTGACGATAACAAAAAAAAACGTTGGTTTATATCACACTTTCAAAATTGCGATACAATATCGACGTTTCCAGTATATTTTGTTAGTTAAATAAATCATATTTTGCTACATATGTACCCAAATTTCTAACTAGTTTCGTTCTTAAAGTACATAGTTACGGTAACGAATAGATTCAGGCGTTACTTTGCGGAAATCCATATTTAATAATAACAATTTTTTTTTTAAATATTTTAAAAATATTTGTTATTATTACATAGTAACGG
This sequence comes from Plagodis pulveraria, assembly GCA_963890685.1. Taxonomy (NCBI): domain Eukaryota; kingdom Metazoa; phylum Arthropoda; class Insecta; order Lepidoptera; family Geometridae; genus Plagodis; species Plagodis pulveraria. The sequence goes on along the minus strand of OY982952.1, from coordinate 2,462,473 downwards.
GGTGAATTGGCACTTATTTAAGGTCAAATGTGGTTAGAATTGTTAGTGGTTTGGTCACTAGTTACATTAACAACATATGGTATGTATGGAAATATGGAAAGGTATTGCATATTTTAAAGAAAAACATAAAAAAACATTCTTTACTTGAATCATAAAAAAACACAAACTTAAACGCAATTGAAAGCTAAGTATGTGGTAAAGTGTTAAAAATGGTTTAGTTGACTACATAAAACTATATATTACATTTTTTCCAACGAGGAAAATAGAAGCCAATTTTTTGATACAAAAATTTAATTAATTGTTTTTAGTTATTCTTATCAAACATAGAAAGCATTCCGCGCGTGCGAGATGATTACATATTAATTATTTTCTTTGTTTCTTTTCTTAGAAAACGCTTGTGGCCATTATCATTTTACTGACTTCGTGATAGGCATATGTAAAAACTGAGTTTTTACATATGCCTAGATGAAATTGGGATATATACGAAAAATTAAAAAAAAAAAATAAGTGCGGTATTGCACAATGGATTTTCATATACCTCTTCTTTCCACTCAGTGCGTTAGAATTGGTTTTTCATACAACGCTTGTTTGTTCTTCATAAGAGTGTCCTAGACGCCAAAATTTATTAAATAACTTTGACTTTGAATAAGATACCTTCCACCAAGCAGGTTTATTATAAAATATTTGCCAAATTTACACCTGTCATCCACACTTGATCCTCACGCATCGATCAATTACCAATAGACCTATATTGGCCATATGCCGATAAGGCGTGAAACAATCTGCCCTGACCAAATATTGACATTATGATTGTATCCATATAATTGGAAGCCTCAACAAACATTTTAGTGGCAATGAATATTGCCTTATAGTATCTGAAGAACCAAAAAAAGCAACATAATATGTCAAGCTAGCAGCCTTTTGGAGAACAGTAGTACCTTATTATTTAGTACATACATAAATGCTCAATATTGGTGTCAATAGAAGGGAAGATATTATGTCACATTTTGGAGGCTTCAAACTTGACGCTTTAGTGGAGTTCAAGGAGCCAACTCTCACCTCTTATTGTAGGTGTAACATAATGTTACTGCTAAATTATATAATATAGCAGTAAAATTAAGTCCACGTCTATAAAGCAAGCTTACAAACGGCAATGGAAACGCTCGGCGATTTGATGACGTCACAAGAAATTGTTCACTCTATTCACGTACTCTGACGTGACATTTTATAAGGAGTATTACTGTTTTGTACGAAGTATCACAAATTCATCAAATTAAGCCATCTTTAAATAGTTACTTGGTGGCTACGGATTTAAACTTGATCTTGACTATTTTACAATAAAATGGTTTTAATTAATATTTAAAGTTAATTCAGTGTTTTAATGTGAATGATTCGTTTTTTGCTGTGTGCTAAATTAAATGGCCATAGGGTGCTAGGCTAGATTGTCACACCCTATCTCTTCCCGTGGGTGTCGTACGAGGCGACTAATGAAAAATACCGGAAGAGAGGCTTTCTGAGAAATATTCACTCATAATTGCAATCCCCAAGACACCTGCCAAGCGTGGGGATAATGGCAAAATAGCAGGCCAGGTGACGGTGGAGCAGTGCGAAGAATCCCCGGAAGATGCCCGGCTACCACACTCATAAACGATAACCCTTGGCCCTGGCAACACAACATACGTATGCTCAGCGAGGACCACATCTTGTTGAGCTGGAGGAAGAACTGAACAAGTTACGCTAGGATGTCATGGGGTTATCGGAAGTACAAAGACAGTGACAGGACACCGTTATTCTTCACTCTGGTAACTGTTATTCTACCGGGAAGGTCACCAAAAATCTCAGGGTAGTGTTGGGTTTCTCGTCCGGAAGTCCCTTGTTAACAACGTTGTAAAAGTCAAAAGTATGTCGAGGAGGGAAGCGTACCTTATTATTATGTATTAATCGTAATTTGCTGAAGGTCACACAGGTTTACGCACCGACCTCGACACGCTCAGACGTTGAAGTACAGACTATGTATGAGGAGACATCTGAAGCCTACATTCATAAATTCCTCCTAAACATACTGCAATGTTGTTATGGGGGACTTCAACGCTAAGTTGGGCACACGGAATGGCGATGAGTTGAGAGTGGGGCCATTTGGATATGGGCAGAGAAACCAGAGCGGCCAGCGACTTCATGGAAAAGGAGGGACTCTTTGCGATGAACTCTTTCTTTGAGTTAGTTTCTACGCTATTTATTATACATTGGTTTTCGTATCTAAGTTAACCCGGCACTTATCTATAAAATGGGGGTATCTAGCCAAGAATTAATGTAAGTACATAGTTATGAATTTAGGTTTTTTTGTATCACCTACTTTAGGTCTTATTTAACTACTTTCGCCTAATTAGGAACCATATTATGGCTTTCCACTAAGCGATTACTCTGCATTTTTAGGGTTCCGTAGTACCTACAAGGAACCCTTATAGTTTCGTCATGTCCGTCTGTCTGTCCGTCTGTCCGAGGTTTTGCTAAGAGACCGTTTTTACTAGAAAGCTGCAATTTTGTACGAGTATGTAAACTTACCACGCCGACACGGTGGTAAAATAAAATTTTGAAAAAAATTTTTTTTTAGGGTAGCTCCCATACTAGTGATGTGGTTATGAATTTTTTTTTCGTCGTCTATCTCATCGAGTGGGGTATCATTGAATAGGTATTCTGAAATGATTTAGGGGTTGTTAATACCATTTCACGATTTAATGCTTCATTTACGAAATATTCAACTTTAAAGTGCAAATTTTTGTTCCAGTAGGGCGTCCCCCCCCCTCTAAAACCTAAACTGCTGGCTTGAAAAATCTGAAAAAATTCATGATGATAGTGCAGTTCATGAACTTTCAAGGAAAATTATAGCGATTAAGATAACTTTATTACTTTAGCAGTAATAGTCGTTGAACTTGGGTGTTAGATAATTTTGTACCAAATACAAAATTCTTAGAATAAATCCTTTTTTGTTGTGTAATTTTAATGTGTAATGTGTAATTTTACATATGTGTTATGGGATTCTAACTTTGAAGAAGTTCAAGTCATAACAGATTAAGTAATAATATTAGATATTAAATTAGTCGTTCTTGTAAATATTCAAAATATAATAATAACACGTGGTTTAAAAATATTTAATTTTGTCATAAGGTCATCTAGTAACTTCAATAACGAATTAACGTATTTATTGAATAATATTAAACCATTATGAAGAGCTGCTAAATAAATATAAATTATTGCAATTAAACTCTAGACGGCAACAATTAGATATAATGCTTCTGTATGACATATATCATAAGTCACAGATATGACTGTACAGAGTTGATCGATTAGCTTCGGTACGAGTATAAGGTACTTTTTAGACCTCATCCTCGCCGTCTCATAATTATTATTATAAATAGGAATAATTTTTCATTAGGAAAATATTGTGACTCTGTTTGTTGGTTCTTGAATATATAATATATGTATATATATATATATATATATATATATATATATATATATATATATATATATATATATATATATATATGCACAGTCCTTCAGTGTCGTTATATAGTTTACACTATGTATAGATGTATATATATATATATACAGTGTAAACTCAAGGGACTGTGCATTTTATGGCATTATAGAGAGGTGTCGTTAAATGGAGAGAAGAAAAAAGTTTGTGAGGAACTAAGAAACGTATATTCCAACTTAATGGTCACGGTCAACAACAGTCTACACGTGCAAGCAATCACAATCTATAAACAAAAGAACAAATTGCTTAGAAAGTTATAGGTAGAGAGATAAAAAGAAAAAGAACAACAGAACTATTCTATATTATTATAACGGGCTACTACGGAACCTTACATTACGCGTGGCCTGACACGCGCTTGACCGCTTATTTTTACATTAAATACAAGTTGACCAAAGCTAAACAATTGTTTATACAATAACTTTTTGCATTTTGTATTTTTTTCGCGGGTGTCTTTGACGCAGCGGCGTCCCCCTAACGATGCGATTTCAATTAATGGAATTTCCGAAAGGCTGATTATCAATCTTTGTATGCTGACATAGGTAGCTTAGAATGGAACAATGTTTATTTATCACGTGACGTTAACGAGGCAAATACTATGTTTTATAATATAGTGTATGCGTGTTTTGATCGGCACGTTTCGAAAAAGAGAAACTGGCATAATACAAATAGTACCAGTATCCTACTTGGTTTACGCACGAAATTAAACAAACATTAAAAACTAAATAATCTCATATAAAAAATTTAAGAAGTTAGAGTTGGAATTTAACCGCGAGTTGTTTAAGTTTTACGGACGTAGAGCTTTTAGATTGATTTAGCATATAAAAAATGATATTAGACGAACGGAGGAGAATATCATAACGGATCCTAAGAGTTTTTGGACATTTGTTAAGAGTCAGCAGGGTTCTAGGTCTTCTCTGTCCAATTCTCTAGCTGAATCGTATGTTCTGTATGGGCTCACTATTTATGGTCGTACTTATACTACGTATCTAAACCAAATAAACTACAATTAAAAATTCTAAAAACAATCGTATCTAAAAATATTAGAATAAAATTTTATAATGATGAAATGGGCCTCTTTAGACATTGTAAGACCTTACCCGTTCACACGCAGTTCAAATATATGTTACTCAAAGAGCACTTTTTCAATGAAACACTGAAGCATGTTATAAAGCATCCTGTATACACTCGTGCAGTTGCTCAGAACCGGTTGTGCACGATCCGCGCTAACAATGCTTACGGTGAGAGGCCTACCAGCTACCTATTTAGTTCCTCGGTTAATAAATGAACTACCTACTGATTTGCGTGATAGTATTACGCTAAAAACATTAAAAAGAAACTAAAATCTTATTTTTTAGCAAATTTAGAAAAGTATCAAGTTGTATAATTATGCACTTATCTAGTTCTACTGTCTTTTTCAAACGGAACCATTGTAATTCTACTATTATTACCTACTTTATTATTATTACTATCTTATACTTATTGATGTAGACTGAATCATATAGCATTGTCTCTTCAAACCTTAGTGGTTTTTTTCTATGCTATTGTTAACAAATCCTTTGTAAAACAATTGTTAATTTTCATAAATAAATGAAAAAAAAGGCATTCGTGTAGGGAATTTGATTTTAATGGGTTTGGACATTTGTTAACATTGGCTCCCGGCAAGGTATTTGAGTCAATATTAAATAGTCGCATCTTAAATCAGGTTCATACCCAAATAGTCAACAGCCAACATGGTTTCAAAGCTGGTAAATCAACGGTCACGAACCATAATAACTTTATTGACTATGTCATCAAGGGAATGGATAGTACAGGTGGATGCGGCTTATTTCGACTTCAAAAAAGCTTTTGACCGCGTTCACAACGATGTTCGTTTAAGGAAGTTTGCAGCTATATATAGGTATATATACATAGGCTTCACTCGTCAGTTATTGCAATTATTCGCTAGTTATTTTAGTAATCGCGTGCAGTATGTACAACTTGATGAGTGTCGCTCTTATCCGTATTTGACTTGCTCAAAGGTAAGTCAAGGTTCAACTCTGGGGCCTACCCAGTTTTTTATTATGATAAATGACTTGCCAAGGGTCGTCAGAACTGCAGAGTGTCTTATGTTCGCCGACGATCCATTGGACTTAGCCATTGGGAGCGTGGAGGACTGTGAGGCACTACAAAGTGATATCAATAGTGTGGTCGAATGGGGAAAAAATAATCACTTGGGATTACCGCGGTACCGGACCGTGTGAAAGAATCGCGCGCGTGCAGCGCGCGCCGCCTGTTCGCGTGTCCGAGCGTATGCACGCTTACCTCGAAATTAGCTCCGACTTAATATTATAACCTATAACTATGTCTTGAGCTATGGTATAGACATATTCTTTATGTGGCGCCGCCGCGTCGCTAACAATCGTTTAAAGTCATATGTCCAAAAAATTTAAAAAACAAGATCATGACGTCGAAGGATATGAACAAAAAAGATGCCATAACAATATCACATGCGAGAGCAAACTGTTCTAGTGGATTGTCCAGATTGCGTGAGCTTATAGCCAGCCTACGCTTGGCTTTGTTATCTCAATCAAAATTCACAAATAACTCATTGCAGTACTCCAAATAGATAACCTACATCATCCACGGATAATCGGCTTCACGGACATGATAAGGGATTGTAATATTACTGTATGTATCTACTTATACCAAACTTGGGCTGAAATCGCATTGGTGCTAAATAAAAGAAAATTCTTACAAAGTATATTTTGTACCTACCACGTACACAACTAATGCAGATCATGGGGACATACTTTTAAGTAAACCATGCATGGTCTTTGTCGACGGAACGTTCCGATGCCATGCCCATCAACGCTGGAGTCCCCCAGGGTTCTTTGTTGTCGCCTACGCTATTCATCCTGCATATCAACGGCATGTTACGAATCGGTGACATCCATTGCTATGCGGATGATAGTACGGTCGGCGCACAGTACTGCGGTCGTGTTAGCGCCCCGCACTCTGAGGTGTTGGAAAGCAGAAACAGACTTCTGTCCGAGATTGAACATTCCCTTGCCAGAATCTCTGGAAATCTTAACCTTGTTAAGTTCAATCCTTTTAAGACATAAGTCTGCGCGTTCTCTCCTAAAAAGCCTCCGAAATATCAACCTTAGCCTCTCGACTCCCTAAAACGACGAGCCGCCAGAATTGTCGACGATCCCAAGCTCTCCCACAAGGTAGATCCTCTCAGTTTCCGTAGAGATGTAGGTTCCCTGTGTGTTTTTTACCGCTTGTTTTTCGGGGAATGTTCCGACGAGCTTTTAGACCTTATTCCTGCGTCGAAATTTTACCACCGCACATCTCGACACCGTCAAAAGATCCACCCCACATCCATCAAGTATGGACAACACACTGTTCGCTTTGGTCGCTCCTTTCTTCCGCGTACTTGTCGGATGTGGAACGACCTTCCTCCGGAGGTCTTTCCGCAAAGCTATGACATGGACCTTTTCAATAGGGGCATCTACAAATTCCTCTCTGGGCAGGCAACGCATCGGCAACGCAGCTAGTGTTGCAGATGTCCATAGGCGGCGGTTACCGTTTATCATCAGTCGGGTCGTCCGCTTGTTTGTGACCCATAATATAAAAAAAAAAACTTTCGAGGACTCCATGCAAAGCTGAATGAGGCGAAAATTGCAATACTTGCGCTATTGGCCGATACATACGCGTTCACTGAGACTTTCATATTGTCAGGCGGCGGCGATGGTGAGTTGTTCCCGCTGGCTGTATCGTGTGATTCAAGCTCGTATCACCTATATCCCACGTGGGTTCACGGCATAAATAATAAATAACACACAAAACAAGTACTTTAATCTTTAAAGATTGAGAAAATAGAACAAACAATTCTACTGGGAAATGTTAAAGTTTTACCAAGCAAGACGTAAAATTATAATTTATATTTTAAGTATTTTTATTTTTCAGATGACTCATGCTCTGCGTGTTACATTACAAAATTACAACGAGAGGAAAAATAATAGTCATGTGTGGGATTCGAACCCGCGGCATCCACTCCTGTAGCTAGGGTATGCTCTAACTACTAAAGATAACAACAGTAATGATAAGACTTGTTCGAAAAGTCTAGCTATTCCACTGAGCCACATTATTAACTTGTCCCTTACACAAGGCATATTCCCAGATCGCTTAATGTTATCGATTGTTAAACCTGCCCATAAAAATGACGCCAAAGATAATATGAATAATTACCGACCTATAAACACTCATACTTATTATATCTAACATATTTAAAAAGGTGATGTACAACAAAATATCTAACTTTCTACTAACCAACCACATTTTTAAACAGTTTATATTTAGAAAAAACATGTCTACAACCTTACCATGTTTCTCTTTAGTAAAAATAATAACTGAATGCTTCGATAAAAAAATGCCGATTGTCTCCATCTTTCTCGATATGTCAAAAGCATTTGACTGCGTGAGACTTAGTATGCTACTTTGTAAGCTAGAAAAATATGGCATCAGAGGGAAAGCATTGGACTATATGGAAAATTACCTAACCAAACGAACACAATGCGTTAAAATACCAGCTCTCTCGGGGAAGGATAAACTGATATTTAAATCCTCATATGAACTAAACAATCGAGGAGTTCATTAAGGAAGTATTTTAGGACTCCTGTGTTTCATATGTTATATAAATGACCTTCCACGTGACTAAACATAAAAGTATTTTATGTGTAGACGACACCACACTACTGATAGAAGGAAACAAAAATGACACAAATCAATTACAATTACAATATGATATAAGTGACGCTCTAAATAGTTGTGTGACATGGCTAGAACATAATGACCTGAGTATCAATTAAAAAAAAACTAAGTTAGTTAATTTTTAGACCTTTAACAGTATCTTACAAAATCACAAATATACGATAGGAAAAATTTAAGTCATGTTCGGGTGCGAAAATTTTTCTATCGTATATTTGTGATTTTGTAATGTAATCCGCATAGCAGGCGTTATTGCAAACCTAACAATATTAAAACTATAACAGTATCCTTCTACAACGTAATATTAAATATAATGATAATGATTTTGAAACGGTAGAATCAACATAATTTTTAGGTCTAATTATTGACAAAAACTGTAACTGGAAAGAACATATTCAGATACTATGCTCTAAACTAAACAGCTATGTTTATGTGCTAGGCCGAATGCGCCGTATAGCCACGACACAAGCCGCACTTAGTGCTTACCATGGGTATGTGTCATCTCTGTTACGATATGGATTAATTATCTGGGGTAACTCTGTGGACTGGGAGAGAGCCTTTAAGGTGCAAAAAAGTGCATCAGAGTAATGTATGGTGCTTCTTTTCTAGCGACATGTAGACGTCTATTTAAGAAATGTAACATTTTGCCATTACCTTGCCTTTACATACAAGATGTGTCCATTTGTTCGACAACACCAATCTCAATTTCTTTTAAATAGTAGTCAAGCTGGAAGAGACAGATCTAAACGTCGTAAACATGATTTGCTTGTTCCGAGTAAAAGAGTTTGTGTATGTAGTAATAATGTACAGTGTTTACTGTACTGTATTAACCGGATCGTCCACTGCTGAACACAGCCTCCCATATTATGGGGGTATTTGCCATAATCCCCACGCTTGGCAGGCGGCTTAGGGATCGCAGTGTAAGATGACAGTTCTTTAGAAGGCGCTATTGCCCACCTTCCAGTATTTTTCCCTTAGTCGCCTCTTAGGACACCCACAGGATGAAATGGGAGGTGCAACTCTAACCGGGCAACCCACGGGGGATAGTGTATGGCTATCATTATTTTTAACAAATTACCGAATTGTTTTAAGGAACTAAATTGCAATAGACTAAAATGTAAACTGTCTAATTTTTTAATTGTCAATTAAAAAATTAAACAGTTTACATGTTATTATGATGTAGATGATTGTTTAAAAGATAAACTGATACATACCAATAATGAAAATGTTGTACTGTATAATAATGATTTAGAATATTTATTGAATGTATCAATCAATAATTAATTAAAGATCACTTAATATAATATTAATTCAGAATAGAGAGATATGTAATTTCATGATAATTATATATATTAATATATTATTTGTACACCTGATAAAGGTAGAGTATTTGACAGTATGTGACATCTATTTTATGACAATATTCCGGCAAATAAATGGATTTTGATTTGATTTGATACTATGTCATGTCTTTTTTTTTATGATTTGTGATGGAACAAGCGCGAGGCCCACCTGATGTTAAGCGGTATCATCTGCCTATAACAGATGCATTTCATCACAAGTGACGAACTGCACTGCGCCCATCACCTTGAGACATACCTGTTAAGTCTCATTTTGCCTGTTACTTCACTGGCTCTCAAGGACTGCTGCCGGAACACACCGTTAGGTGCTTGGCGACAGATTTTCTACTTGAGGGTGGTCGCTAGCCAGGCGGGCATTCGCAAAATGCCCTTCCACCTAAATGTCTGTTTATTATTTGAGGGATCCTGTGGTATACACTATAAATGAAAGTCTTCACTAACTCACTTGATATTTGTATTGTCTTTTGAACATGGTTTAGGTTACACAGCACTTAAATTACTATTTTAATTTATTTATTTTGTAGGAACACATATGGCCTGTTGGCCGATGCGAGACGAGAGAGCGAGACAGCTTTAGTTAATTAATATGGCAATATTAAACAATGTCAACATGACATATGATATGACGCATGACACTAATTTGTCCTTTTGTTCTTAACCATAATAGGTAGTTGGAATTATAGGGTTGCATCATCGTTAAAAACTTTAAAGCTGATTAAAAAATTGTGATCGAAGCGGTGACGAAGTAATGACAAATGATGAAGAAATCAAAAATGTTGAAGAAATCAAGCGAAACAATAAAAATATTTAATAGAATGATAAAAATGGTCATCCTATTTGAAATTTCTACTTTGACATTTTTGTGCTAGGTTCGAGATGGATGATAAGCTCCGTCTCCCATTCGATCCGTATACAGGACGTCACATTATATGCAAATAACGCTACGTTGGACGTACAATAGGTTGCAAGATATATACTGTATATCTAGTGTATCAGCCGGATGGTCCACTGCTGAACACAGCCTTCCCATTAAAGGGTGGTTTGCTATAATCCCCACGCTTGGCAGGCGTCTCGGGGATCGCAGTGTGAGATATCAGTTCCTCAGAAAGTGTTGCTGCTCACCTTCTGGTGTGTAACCCTCAGTTGCCTCTTACGACACCCACGAGTAGAGATGGGGGATAGCATTCTAGCCCGGCACCCCACGGGGACACACCTGCGCTTGCATGCCCTTAATTGCCCCTATATACCCTCCAACAGGAGGATATGAACTATCCTTATGTACCAGGAACTGAAATAAAGTATAAACTGACCTAGTGAATGTTTTAAAACAGTATATATCAATCAACTCCCATTTCTCTCGCTGGGGATGAAGTAAAAATCTAACTAAGGGAAAACTTAAAGGCTGGTTTTCTGATGGCAATTTCTTTCACAGAGTTGTGACTACTGTTGTTTCCAAGATGGCATGTACGCGTACCAAGCGTGGGGGATTCTGTTAATTAGTATACTAAGTAGGTATACACTGTTTCAGTGCTCATTGATTGATTTTCTTCATTTTTTTCCTTAATTTATTTTAGATTATACTCAGATTTGTAATTAAAATTTAATTAAATTGGAAAATAACCGATTGTTTTGATGTGATTGGGTAAGTGTATATAAACGAGTTATTACTTAGATTATTTATATATCAGTTTCAATAGCGTAACGAAGGTAAAGGACCAAATCCAAAAGAAAAAATCTAGTAAGTACATTACAATATATTGCATTAAATTTATTAAATATAAGTTTAAAATATGTTAAGAAAAATCAGGAAAACGAATAATTGTGCATTATATATTGTATAGCTGATTAGTTAGCCTTTGACCACTATCTCACCTGATGGTAAGTGACGATGTGATCGAAGATGTTGTTCAGGCTAACCTAGAATGTGTGTTGATTTTGTAAACCGAGCGGCATTATTACTACGGGAAAAATATTTACAATAGAAAGCAAGTTATTTCAATAGGTAATACTTTATTCAGTATCGGTTTATTTTCAGTGTCCGCTAAATTAATTAATAACCTGTCCGCAACGGTATCGATTTGGCGATCGAGGCACGTTTTTACCTGTCTGCCCAAAAAAAGGGTTATGTTTTCAGGGTTTATGTACTCTTTACGTTGTACATATTATATAATATGTATGTTTTTGAGTTTCTTTATTCGACCGTAACTTCTAAACGGATTAACCGATTTTAATGTATGAGATATCGTTAGATTCGTATCGATAGCGCAAGTAACACTAGTGTGACTTTTAAAAACCAGTGTTGGGCAACAACTGTCAACTGAATATATTTGATGATATCTACCCTCGAATAGGTACAATATAATAATGATAATAACTTATTACTATCACAACATCTCCCCCTTTAAAACAATAACCGATTAGTAGTTTAATAATAATAATATCTTAACTAATCTTAACCTATTATGTAGGTAAGTATAAATAGGACTATTCCTTCCTCTTTTAAAGAATGTTATAAAAAGTAGTTAGGAAAAAAAATTAGTAATCTGTTTTAGATAGGTATGACAAAAAAAACTAAGAAAAATAAGTACTGTTCACAATTATTAAAAATAGTATAACTTTAGCTTTTACACAATACGTTCTAAGGCAATCTTTTAAGCTTTCCGTGTCGGCGACGGGGTAGCTGGGGATGCCGAGTTCATAAGTATCGGGTTGGTTTTTATATAATGTTAACAATGAACCAGTTAAAAACCCATCATCCTTAAAGTCCACATCGTCTTCACGCGCATTTGCGAACTCAGCTCTATCATGTTGCGTACTGTTATTCTTTTGAGGTCATTCCCAGTAACGCCAATAGCGTCTGTATCTGGCCCCTGTTTTATTTTGGACAATATATGATCGAGGTGTGTTCGCGTGACCAACTACTGTGGCTCTTGCCTTGCCGTCAATCACTTGTATCACCTTTTTTTAATGAAGGTTTTTTTGTGTATGCTCATCATAATTTAATTTAGCATTTAGCTGTAATCTGATTATTAAACATAGTTTGATATTCTGATGGGTCGGCAAGTCGACGCTTCAAAAGCTTTGGATGAACTGGGAGTTGACACCTCAGCCTTCGCATCACAATGAGTATTACAAGAAAGAGGTTCTATTAATTTGCCGATGTATTAGCATGAATCATTATTTGAATCATCCTGGCATGATTCTTTACATTTCAAATATACATTTTGAAATTAACAAATGGAAAATAATTACGTAGGTCACACTAAAAGTTTTACGTAACTTAAAAAAACAACATGTTATAAACTAAATATTTAGTTTATTGCTTTTCAAAATACTCTCCTTTACATTTCTTCATGCGATCGAACCACTTTTAAAACAGGGGGACCACAGATCTAAATGCATGTTTTCTACGTGCTGATTGAACGCTATCACTGCCTCTTCGTAAGTGTTGGTAAAAGTGAAACCTCTCATCAAATCTTTGATTTTGGGGAAAATCACAGCGTGCTAGGTCAGGGCTATGTGCAGGATGGGTGACGAGTTGTACTTTTTCAGAAGCTAAAAATGACTTTGTTTTGTTGGCCGCGTGTGAAGAAGCGTTGCCATGATGTAGGAGACCGCGGCTTTTTGGTCGTCTATCGAGAACTTTTTCCAACAACCTGGGTAAACAGTTGGGGTAGAATACTACTCGGCATTAACACTCTTTTGATCTTCAAGTGGAATTGTGCAGATGGGATCCGTTGCTGAGAAAAAAAACGTGATAATTTTTTTACCAACGTTTCTCGCTTGCCTCACTTTTGTTGGCCTGTTCTCATTTTCAAACACCCATTAAGAGATTGCTGTTTTTTTTCGGGTTCAAAAAAATTAATTGTGACAATGTCATAATCAGCATTAGAAATTCCGTGGTCGCACTTCAATAGCATCGGTGAGCACCATTCTACGCGAGCCCGCTTCTGCTCCGCTGTCAGCTCTTGAGGGATCCAACGACAAAAAAGTTTCCGAACTTTTAATTCTTCGTGTAAAATTTTCTTATTTTGGCTCATACCAATTCCCAATAGTCCTCGAATTGTCTCATAGGTAATCCGCGGGTTTTCTTCAATTAGTCGCTTAGCAGCAGCCACTTTATTTTCGTTGACAGCAGTTAAAGGCTGCCCTTGACAAAATTGTATGAATGTAAAGAAACCCGACGTCTCTCAAATTCAGCAAACCATCGGCTCACGGTGCTCAAACAAGGTGCTTCTCTCCCAAAAGCGTTTTAAAGACGGGCGGCACAGTCTTGCGGAGAGAGAGAACTTTTAAAATCATATAAGATGATCGCCATAAAATCTTTTCGACTTAATTCCATTTTCGTGACGTACGTAGAATTTTGATGTGTGAAAAAAACAATTGACAAATGATTTACCGCCAATTATTTTTATTATTAAAAATATTGCAAGTCGTTTCAAAAAATATAACATTCGAAATTCAAATAGTTCCGATTAACTAGAAGTGCATAACTTTTAGTGTGCCCCATGTATTATTGTAAAGTTGCTTTACTAATGGCACGAATTGCAGAAATTACTAAAATTTTTAAACTTTTTGGATATTTTCTGCAAATTAAACCATTTAAACTTTCTTTTTACATTAAATACCACTTTCTGATTTGACTGATAAAGCGATAAGGGCCGGTAAAGTTATAGCCCTACTTGATGAAGATTCTTCGTAAACTTACGTGTCTCAACGGCTAAATATGAGTCGTTCAACTGTCCAGATTACGTGGCAAAGGTATCAAGAGACCAGTTCGGTCAAAAGAAGACCCGTTTCTTGACCGCTTTTTGGTGAGTCAGGCATTGGCAATATATCGTTAAATTAATAAAACCTCTTTCTTTGAAAATTTTTAGAAGTAAAGAAAAACATCTAAAGTGCTCTTTTTTGCAAATGAGTTTACTTTAAAGTCTGTTTTCAGTAGGTACGAGTATATACTTGTAATTTACCTATTCTCGCAAGACACGCGAAGAAACGCTTGCTTTATAGTACCTATAGTGTTATACAAAGTTTGTAGTGTTTCGTCTTTATTATTTGTTTTTCTTTTGTCACTGATGATTAATTTTGTTTATTTTTTTAACTATTATATATACTCGTATTATATATTTTTATTACAAAAAGGAAAAAAACTATGTGAACATTCACTTACAGGTATGTTTTTAATGTTGTCTCTTCATGATGTGTTTATTGTGCTCAAAAACATCTGCCACCAAATGTTGTTCACCCCTTACTCGCATACCGGTTTGCACTTCAAGTTTTATGCAGTCACCGTGCGGCGTGCGCCCGCCCGCATTGTTCTCTTATCGCTGCAGCAGCTACCTGTCATACGATTTGCTATCGCTTCCTCTGTTTCGATAATAGTTTAATTGCCATATCCATCAATGACAAAATTATTTGCTATTTTGGGCAATTGCAGACAGAACACATTTTTAATTCGGGTGTGCAGATGTTTTACACTTGTAATATTCCTTAATATTTTATTATGTATTTAGTAGTCGTTCATTAACTTTGATCTTTTTTAAAACTAGTTGCTATAAGTGGAAATTTTTAATTAGCCTTCAGAAAATTATTTGTTATGTTTGTTATTCCTAGATAGCTGTTAATTTCCCTAAGATTGTTAAATAAAATAATAATAAGATTGTGAATGAATAAATGAATATAACAGATTTGGTATGTCTACCTCAATGCTTTCGGTGCGCTCCAAAACCGAACCGGAATCAATTCATAAGTTAAAAATATATAAGATACCGTATAACATATTCTCTGAATTTCGCGTATGGCGTGATCAAGTAAAAAACTTAGGCGACACATGGACTCTCTGAAAAATTTACTTATTTCGAAAACTTAGTTTTTTATTGTATGTTGGTTACGTGATTACTCCGCCTATTATGAATTCATTTTGATATTTTTTTTTTTTGGTAAACCTAAGAGTCTCTCCATAGCTCATTGAGAGAGTCGCTCGACGAACTATGGAGAGAGCTATGCTCGGAGTTTCTTTGCGCGGTAAAATCCGGAACGTGGATATTCGGAAAAAAAACAAAGTAACCGACATAGCTCTCAGAATTTGCAAGTTGAAGTGGCAATGGGCGGGCCACATTGCATGACGAACTGATAATTGATGGGGAAGAAAGGTTCTCTAGTGGTTACCACACTACACCGGAAGACTTAGAGCTGGTAGGGCACCCACTAGGTGGACTGACGACATCGTGAAAGTCGCGGGTAGCCAATGGTTACAAGCGGCCAATAGCCGTTCTTTGTGGCGCTCTATGGGGGAGGCATTTGTTCAACAGTGGACGTCTTCCGGCTGATGATGATGATGATGATTTGAAAAAAATATTTGCATACCTAGATGATGTAATGGCGATTGTTACTCTTGTCCTATTGACCTTGTATGGCATATGCGTCACTAAAATGAGGGAAAGAATATTTTTAAGTAAAACGACTTCCAACACTGAAATAACTTGTGAAAGTCGGGCCATGATAATGTGAGGTCAGTGTTTTGAATGATCATGGTATCTGATGGATGAATGATCTAGTAACTTCAACAAGTAATTTCATATTTTTCAGTGTAGGGAGTCGATTTAATTTTTTTTATTAATATTTTTACATATATTATGTATTAATATTTCAGGAATACAACGACAAACAAATTATTCATCGTCGAAATAGATTTATTGACGTTTCTTGTTTCGGTTTTAAAAGTATAGCCGAGGACACACATGCCTGTAGAATGGAACAGTAGCTTGCATGATAGTTACTGGCGCTATGTGGATAGATTTGCAAGTTTAACTTACATATAATTTGCATCCTTGCATGCCTGTATTTGCAAGACGTATACACAAACCAGTTCACGAGACAGCCCCCGCGGCCCCTCCCTCACGTTGCATGCCAGTAAATCAAATGTTTTGCTATCTACTTGCGTGGCAGATACAGGCACGCCAGTAAGCGTATACACATGATAGTAGGCGGCATGTGCAAGGAGCTATTATGCTAGTGTACCAGCTACAGTGATGTTTATTCCCGCCTTATGTCTGCCATTTACCTACGTCACAACAAAAAAAGAGGTTATTATCACCATATCATTGGTATGAAATTCTCTACTTTTCTTGGAATTGATAAGGACTACTAATCAATTTAAGATTTATATTATCTTATTCCAGGTTTAAATGAAAATTTTATGGGAACTATGATGAAAATATTAGTATATAAACAAGGTAAGTAGGTATACAAATATCACAATTATTTATCCCAAAAAGTTCAGAGCGTGGTGAATGCATAAGCATCCATATATTTTGCCTTATGTGTTTGTAAGTTATACCTTATATACAAACAGTATGACAGTCGCAATCGAACGTAACCAAGGCAAGGTTGTTTGCGAAAATTTAATCAATAGGGAAAAACCAAAATATGATAAACATGAAGATAAAATAATCTCACCATTATGAAGTAATGATAGCCGAGCAATAATAGCTATGGACTGCGGTGCCTCAGGTCCATGGTTCGATTGCCACCACCGGCTTGAGCTTCACCGCATAGTGGAGAGCGTTTTGCGAATGCCCGCCTGGCTAGCTACTACCCTCATGTAGAAAATCTGTCGCCAAGCACCTAACAGTGTGTTCCGGCAGCAGTCCTTGAGAGCCAGTAGATTTACAGGTACATAATAAGTCTTAACAACAACTGTGTCTCAGGTTGACAGGCGCACTGCCGTTCGTCATATGAAGAAATGCATCTGTTATAGGCAGAGGTTACCGCTTAACATCAGGTGGCCCCCTTGCTTATTCCGTCACAATCACATTACATAAAAGTCGGCCATTCTGAGAGAGTTAAAGAGGAGAGGACAAATTTACGAGCGAAAAAATTATAGTCATGTGCAGCTTTCGAACCCGCGTCCATCCACCACTATAGCCGGGGTATGCTCTGACCGCTAGAGCTATCATGACAATGACTCATAATTCAAATATTTCCTCTGTTTCTCTATTTAACCATCGTAATGGGATGTAGCGACACCTATAGTTCAACTTGCGTTGAACTAAACCAAGAGCAATTTTGCAATTGGTTTTATACTTGTAAATCATTACGCAACCTTTTAATTTTAATATTTTTATGTTTGCAATAACGTCTGCCTGGCGAATTACATTACAAAATTACAAATTTACGAGAGAAAAAAATATAGTCATGTGCGGGATTCGAACCCGCGTCCATCCACCCATATAGCTGGGGTAACTTTGACCGCTGTAGCTAACATGACTATGACTTATAAATCCAATTTTTCCTCTCGTTCTTTATTTAACCATCGTATTGGGATGAAGCGACACCTATAGTTCAACTTCCGTTGTACTACAAACAAGACCAATTTTGCAATCGGTTCGCCTAGCAGGCGTTATTGCAAACATAACAATATTTAAAAAAAAATAGTTAAAGAGGAGGAGAGACACCCGGATAACTACTAAGTATCCGTTAACGCTCCTCTCGGATAGTCGGACCACTGCCTGATCCGGAGTTCAGTGCCGGTTAAACGCCCAACTCGACCCCATTTTGTAGGTTATCGTTGCGTGTGGCACTATTGATTGGGACGGGATGCGGTCCTTTTTTACATCCTAGTAATGGGGGCACGTTTGCTTCTTGCTGAATGAACCAGATGTCATTGCCGACCTTGTTGCTGATGTAGTGCTTCAAGGTATGGAACTCTTTAGTCCATATTCTGAAAAGCCCATCAGTGGCAGATCCTAGCCCTGGTTTGGTCGCACTTGTAAAATGGCCTCTGGCCAAAAACGAGAGCGTTACCAAGCTTGGGCCGACTCAGTGACATATTTGTTAAGTCTCATGTGCCTGTAATTTCACTGGCTCTCAAGGACTGCTGCCGGAACACACCGTTAGGTGCTTGGCGACAGATTTTCTACTTGAGGGTGGTAGCTAGCCAGGCGGGCAATCGCAAAATGCCCTTCCACCATGCGGTGAAGCTCAAGCCCACGGCGGGATTCGAACCATGGACCTGCTGCGCGGCAGTCCATAGCCAATGCCACTGAGCCATCACAGCTTCATTATTCTTTAAAAGAGTGATCGCAAGAGTGAAGTCGGAGCATATCGGCACAATTGGCGAGAGATTAGCCCACCTTCCTTCAGCAACACGTGCGTTCTGGTCTCTTGCCAAGGCTGCCCAGGGGTATTTTTTGTCAGTCATCTTTACCGTCCCTGCACAGAGAGAATGACACACTGGCCCACACCACAAATAAGAAGGCTGATCTTCAGGGCTCTCCCTTTGCGTCTAACTCGACTTTGGATGACCAAGAGAACTCACCACCAACCACGGTGTGATACCTCGATGCCGTATATAATTTTACAGTAAAAAGCAGTACGTAAAGCACTGTTCTCCTTGGAAATTCATAAGTAAAATGGGCCTGATGGCATTCCTACGATAGTGCTGCGGAATTGTGCTCCAGAGTTGACACCGGTTCTAACGCGTCTTTTGTGGCTCTGCTACACATCAGTCGTTGTCCCAAAAAATGGAAGACGGATTTGGTCTTTTTCTATGTCTTTTTTCTGCACTTTCCAGTGGCAGCCAGCTGATTGATAGTGAACTGGTCCACACGCGTAGGTCTAAATATAGGTGCTTTATTGACATCGGTGACGCGCTAACACGGCGGCGGTGCCTTTGTTTGGGATGAGACACTATCAGTAATAACGGTGACAGGTGCGAAGGATACATTGCTAGATCGTGCACTATTTTTTGACTGCGAGAAGGCAGTTGAAAGCGAAATACTAGGCTCTTGATGGACACGTGATGCTACTTGCTCAGGGGTAATATATATTGCTGTCGGAGTGGTAGAAAGATTTAAAATACCATTTGGTCCGCTGTTCAGCAAATATCCTCCGCGTCTAGTATTCACGTTATTTTCAACGTTACTTACAGGTGCATATCTTGTGGTGTCCAGTTCTGTTTTCAGTCGATTTAGCTGATCGATCGTAGCATAAGATTCTTTAAAGCTTTGCATCTCAGCTTGTAACATGACAATATCTTTTAGTATTTTGGTCGGATCCAAGCTCGTAAAAGTGACGGGTGGTAATTTATACAATTGCCATGCCGTGAATATTTGAGTATTATTTGGTTCTGTGTTCTTGAATGCACAAATTATGTTTTCAATGTCCTTGCTCCTTATTTTTACGTCGCGATACATTTCTGACGGTAGTAGAAAGGGAAGCAAACAGTAACTCTTTTGTGATAGTAATATCTGAGGCAGAAAATGCCGTCACACAAAGTTTCACTATAGATTCTTCATCTTAAATGTATATTTTGTTATGAACAAAACACAGTAATTCGTTTATTACAATATTACATTGCGCGCACTTAAGTGTCTCGGTTGACATCTTGATTTCTGCGGACGATCGCGAGCGCGTTCGAGCGAGGTGCACCATATCCCAAAAAAGGTGACCGCTGATCCATCCAATTACCGCCTTATAGCCATAACGTCTGTTGTCCAAAATAATATTATCAACTACCAGCTCTTGCAGTATCTAGAGGAGCACAAGTTGATTAGCGACTGGCAGTACGGTTTTCGTCGCGGTCGCTCAGCTGGTGATCTTTTAGTATACCTTACGCATCGATGAGCGGAGGTAGTGGATTTCAAGGGTGAGGCGTTGGCGACTAGTTTGGACATAGCGAAGGCCTTTGATCGGGTGTTGCATAAATCGCTTCTTTTGAAGCGCTATGGGCTTTCCGAGAAATTGTGCGAGTGGATCTCCAGTTTTTTGGCAGATAGGAGCATGACGGTCGTTGCCGACGGTGCATGCTCTGACTTGAAGCCAATTAATGCTCGCGTTCCGCAAGGCTGTGTGCTGTCTAAGCTCAGAGATATTCATTGTTATGCCGATGACAGTACCGGAGATGCCACTTACCCTGGCCGTGCTAAAGTTTCTGTGGAAAACGTTGTCAAGAGTCGGAACAAACTTGTGTCTGAAGTCGAGACCATGTTGTCAAATGTTTCGAAGTGGGGCCGACTGAACTTAGTCCAGTTTAGCTCAAAGAAGACACAAGTTTGTGCGTTTACCGCTTAATTATCCCCCTTTGTCAAATATCCCTCCGTTCCGAAGACACTCCCCTTGCCACCTCAACTAGCATAGGAGTACTTGTCTTCGACATATCGATTGTCGTTTAATTTCGCTGTCACATGGAAGATAAGGCTAAATTAGTCTCTAAAAAGTTCGGTGCGCTCGGAAAGGCGAGACGGTACTTCACGTCGGTAAGTCGAATTAACTGGCATATCGTAGGTTTATCGGAGCTCCGAAGACAGGGGGAGGAGACGATAACTCTCGAGACCGACCACTTACTCTACTTCCGAGAGGGACACCAACTATCCCAAGGTGGCGTCGGATTCATGGTCCATAAGTCACTCATGAGCAACGTTGTAGAAGTAGGCAGTGTGTCGGCAAGGGTGGCATACCTTGTGCTCAAAATCATAGAAAGGTATTCCTTAAAAATCATAAAAGTGTATGCCCCAACGTCTGCACACCCTGACGACGAAGTCGAGCAGTCGTAGTTTAGCTACTAATGACACCACCTGGCACTTCATACCCCCCACTCGCCTAACTTAGGAGATTTGTGGGAGGCGGGGATTAGAGCAATCAAATTTGCATGGTGGAAGGGCATTTTGCGAATGCCCGCCTGGCTAGCGACCACCCTCAAGTAGAAAATCTGTCGCCAAGCACCTAACGGTGTGTACCGGCAGCAGTCCTTGAGAGCCATTGAAATAACAGGCAAAATGAGACTTAACAACTATGTCTCAAAGGTGATGGGCGCAGTGCAGTTCGTCACTTGTGATGAAAGGCATCTGTTATAGGCAGAGGATACCGCTTAACATCAGGTGGGCCTTGTGCTTGTTCCTTCACAATAACATTAAAAAAAAAAACACCTTGATTAAGTTGGCATCGTCAGGACCACTATGTCCTAGTTAGGAATGAAATTCTATTGTTATCATTATCGCCGATGCCAATGGGTTAAACGAGTTATAGGAGAGTCCACCTTAACATATGAAGAGCTATCCAGAGTTTTGGCGCAAATTGAGGCCTGCTTTAACTCCAGACCACTGTCACGGCTTGAGTC